>CM054945.1:16112719-16496455 GCA_029168755.2 Tillandsia fasciculata | reverse complement strand
CACCCACCCACTCCTCCCCTCTCCCTCTCCCGTTAGCGGCATTCGGCGAGGCATGTCCCCTCTCCCGTCAGCGGCTAAGGTATGGTCCCTCCATCCCTCCTCCCCCCCCCCCCCCCCCCCCCCCCCCCGCCGCTGCAGCTGCACGCCCCGCCCGCTCCGCCGCGCGCAGCCAGCTCCAAACCCCGCCCCCCCCCCCCCGCGCCCCCCCCACCCCCCGCGCGACTCCCCCTCCCTCGCAGCCCCCGCAGCCCCCGCGCGACCCCCACCCCGCTGCAGCCGCACGCCCGCCCGCTCCGCCGTGCACAGCCAGCTCCAAACCCCCCCCCCCCCCCTCGCATCCTCCGCAGCCCCGCGCGACCCCCCCCCACCCCGCTGCAGCCGCACGCCCCGCCCGCTGCGCCGCGCGCAGCCCCCCCCGCTGCAGCGCGGCCCACCCGACCCCCCCCCCCCCCCCCCCCCCCGCGCGGCCCCCCCTCGCAGCCCCCGCAGCCCACCCTGCTGCAGCCGCCCGCCCCGCCCCCTCCGCCGCGCATACCACTATTTTATCGTATATTGATTCGAAAATATGTTTGCTATGAATGTTCTAGTACTCCTATATCTACTATATCTATTAATTAATTTTTCAGTTAAATTTCTATCCGTGTTTGTGGTGCTCGAGTTTTACTAATTTTTGTTCAATTAATTTTATGTTTTTTAATTACATTTTGATTCTCTCTGATTTATTGTTATATATATTCGATTTAGTTAGTAATTTTAGGAAATAATTATAGGTTGTACTAATTAAATTACAAATTATGCTTATGGTGGTGACTTATAATTCATCCATCCTTAGATTCCAATAGTCAACTCTATACCATGCAATTTTCCCTCTATGAGTGGTTGTTACACATACTTCCATCAAAGTACAGTGAATGTTTAAGGTGCCCTTACTTATGGTGAAATACTAAGTATATAGTGTTCTTTGGTGTTCAGGGGTGGCGGTTTCATATCTTTGGAGAATTTATTATTCTTTGCTAGGAACTATCCCGTGAGTGCTAATTCTCTCTTTTTACATAGAAGGTCGTTCCAAATTTTCTATTCTGATGCATTTTTAGTTTAGCTTGCTCAGTAGACAGAAAAGATATGATTGTTTTAGTACTTATTGGAATGCAAATTTCAATTAACAATCTATTTCAATTAGAATGATGATAGCTGCTAAACTCACAATAGCGTGCTTCATTTTTTTTCTTCTATGATTTAGTAAAATCTTTGGCTTAACAAGTTTAGAACATGTAGTTTTATTTGTACTGAGTGTCTGGTATCTGAGTTTTTTTAGATTTTTGTTGAATTCTTTTTCTACACAGTTAGACAGGTGTTCTATTCTTCATCAAGTACTTATCTCCACGTTCCTACATAATTGCAAATTCTTTTTACTTCATCAATTCTTTTTCACTAGCTGTTCACACATATGAAGCAGTATTGACTTTTCTCAGGTAGCTTGAAGCTGTTCATCAATTCTTTTTCACTAGCTGTTCACACAGTATTCATCAATTCTTTTTCCTGTTCATATGAAGCTTTAGCTTCGAAATTTGTGACCATTCAACCAGAGACTCTGGGACCCAACCACTTGCACAATTACACCCCAAACCTCAACACAAACCTACCTGAACCCGTGCCCGGCGACAGGGCACGGCGGCGGCGGCGGTGGCTTGAAGCTCGGTTTGGAGCTTCCACCTCTAATGGAGGATTTCCACCGAGGCTGCATAGGGCCCATGCAAGGGCATAGATGGGATCTAATTGATCCCAGGAAGCTTACCGTCCACTCCCCGCAAGCCGGCGACGGCCGGAAGGCCGGCCACTGTGAATCGAACCCACCTCGGGTCATTCATGGCCGCCACCAATTCATGCTACATGGGTGCCATGCAAATGCATGGATGGACTCTAAATGGTCCCGTGAAGCTTCTCGGATAGGTGCCCGACGGTGGGGAGGCTCGCCGGCGCCAGAGCAAGAAGCTCGGCCAAGTGCAAGAAAAACCCGAAATTAGGGTTTCATTCTGTGACTTCCCTGCTTGATCAAACTCCACCAAATTTGGTGGAGTTGATCCTCATCTCCTAAAGTATTTTTCCACCATTTTTGTTCTCATTTTGGTCCACTGGTTGAAGAGTTTTGCCGAGGCGGAGCAGAACTAGGGTTCCGGCGAGGGCTTGCTCCCGCCGGCTAACCAACGTGCATGGGGAGCTCGGGCTTGGCAGGGAGAATTATTAGGTCCTAGTTAAGCTAATGCTATGGGTATTGGGCTCAAACAACCAGTGGTTTAAGAGGACTTACCTCGCCGGAGTTGTTGAAGAAAGGAAGAAGCCGGTCACTCTTCCCCTCCTTCGCGCGGCCACGGCAAGCTCCGGGGTGATCCTCAGATGCAGGGGAACACCACAGGGACTCTAAGGATCAACTCGGATCAAATTGGTTCCAAGCTTTCTTCTCTCTCTCTCTCTCTTTCGGATTGTCTCTCAAGGTGGTGATGTCCCTCGGCCTCCAGCACTTCGGGGCTTGGTCTGGGAGATGCAGAGAACCCAGGTGATGCTTAGGGTTCCCTCCAGACCCCTCGTGCTCCCCCCAAAGGAGACCAAGAGCCAACTAAGAGTTAATGCAATCTTTTTGCAAATTTTTCAAAGAACCCCTCATACAAGCAACCCTAAACCTTAGGGTCCCTGCTGTAGGTCTCTTAGACTGACAGGACCCTACCCTAATCACCTTATAATTTTTGGTCCACAAAAATTTAAAGTTTCTTCACAAATACACCCTTTTTCGGTGTTTTTCACGCGTTTCGAGACAAACGGCTCTTCGAAATGCGAAACGGACTTCGCTACGACGTCCGGCTCGTCGAGACCTATCAAGTAGCATATTTACTTGCTTGATTTGGCGCTCGTATAAAATCTCAGGCCATGAAGTTCGACCAGTTGCAGTACACTACACGCACTTCGATACACCCGGATCGCCAAACGAGAATTCTGTCAGTGCCATTGCGCTCAGAACGTCAAAAATAGCTAGGATCGACTACTCATACCCCTATGTTCGATGTCCAGACGGCGAAACGGCCGATGATGATCGAAAGGGGAATTAAAATTAGGGGTTACTATTCACAACTTAAGTTGTGGGACCCGTTTTTTCTTCGCTGTTTTGCGGAAGATCCGACCGTCGGATCGAAGACATATGTATATCAATTTTTCATGTTTCGACGAGACGGTCGTAATGGTGATCTCGGATTTTCGAGATCAGGCCCCGATCAAAAGTCGATATTTTTGGGCCACTATTGTCCCATTAAGTCCCCATTTTGCCATTTAAATAATCCGGAAATTATTTAAGCTTAGATTTTGGATTTTAAAAATTACGGTTACTGCAGAATACCCAGAAACAGATATATTAGTACATCCACCAAGCCAACAGTACAGTACTCAATACATCCTGGGTACAAAATACATCCCAAAATTACACTTAAATTCCACAAAATTCCAAGTTACAAATTCTGCGGTGAACAGTCCCATAAATGCGAAAATTTCACCTGCTGAAAGTGCCCAGAAAATTCCAATAAAAATATCACAGCGATCGTCGTGTCGAGACCTTCGAAACGGGTACCTGCACGTCCAAAACCGAGCCCCGTAGGTCGAGTTACAAATTCCACAGTACCGACGCGCAAACAATCACAACCACACAACTGTAAACTCTTGCACAGGTAAAAAGGAAATAGTATACCTCCGGGAAGGTCTCGAAAAAATTCAAAAAAAATATGATGATAATCCTCGCGACGAGTAGATGAAAAAAGTGTATAGGCTCGTCTCGATCTGACGCTCGAGCGCGGAGAATAAAATCCGACAAGGTGCTGCTGTCAAGAGAGAAATCCTGTAGCAATGGGGGTTAAAAATGTACCAGGAACCCCTAGAAGAGCTCGGATCTGAAGAAGGTGGTCAATACGAAAAACATAGGCCTACCTCTCGAGAATCCAACGCCGTGAAAATCGTCCAAAAATACTGTCGAGGTAGCTCTGTAGATCTCCCAGACTGAAGTGCGACGAAAACGGGCCTCCAATAGTAAATCGTCGCACTGCGCTTCGCTGCCGAAGTCATCAAGTTCGCGCTCTCCGAAAAATCCGAAACTCCTTCAGTAGATGCATAAGAAGATAAGAAAGATTTTTGCTTAAGGGTGCAAAGGCAAAGAAAGTCGGGAAAAGCCCCAAAAAGGAGAAGAAAGGGCCTATTTATAGGCCCTCCCACGAACAGCCCACAAAAAAGAGGTCATTGGGCTTTTCGGGCCCAATTTCCGGGCGCCCGCTCGATTCGGGCGGCTATAGTGTTGGGCCCGGCCCAACACTGTGCGCGCCCGAATGAGCCTGGAGCTGCACGTGGCCCGACAGCTCTCCCCGCGCTCGGCGCACGCGCGCCCGCCACTCGCGGAGCGCCGCGTGGCCCGACCGCGGAGCGTGGGGCGGCTGCGCCCGCCCAACCGCGGGGCTGCCCCAACGGCTCCCCTGGTGCGTGGACCATGTGCGCGTGAGCCAGCCACTCACAGGCTGCCACGTGGCGCGCCCCGGTCCATGCGCCAGGCCGTAAACCCCCGTGGACCGCGCACCGCGAGCCCGCTAGTCAGGAGCCGCCACGTGTCCCCCGCACTCGGCCCATGCACCAGCGCCAATGTTCTGTGGACCGCGCCGTGTGAGCCGGCCAATCCGATGATGCCACGTGGCACCAGGCCGGTCCACGGCTTCCCCCATGCACCAGAATGCGCGAAAAACTTCCGGGAGCCCGTTTTTGGGCATCCGGACTCAGAATCAAACAAGTAAATAGCTGTTTTCAAGCGTTTTTCCGTGATGAATCCATTTCCAACCTCTGTTTGACCTAATTCCTTTAAGAAATTTTGGCAAACCTAGCCGAAGGCCAACACAGCTAGTGATAACTCACATGGTCCATCTATGACATCCCATTGATGCACCATGGGCCAGATACACCAACACTAGGTGTTCTAACAGTGAATTCATCGAAAGAACGTTGCATGGGAACCAGGGCCACTACAGTCCTAAACTCCACTGGAAGGCTCGCGGGCTAGAGTCTGACTGCTGGGACCTGGATCATATACACTGATCAGAAATAGACTCACACATACCCAACCCACTGACTCATTATGCACAGAAGGCTTAAACATAGACCTTTACTAGATTCCCGGTGTAACGACCCGACCCACTAGCAATAATAACTCGTTGGGCCCAAACCACAGCCTAAAATGCTTAAGCCTAGTTATTATTACTAGTGTCCATGTCTTATATAAACCCAATCACAATTCCATCCACATCCGATGTGGGACAATTGGGGGCGTCATAGACTCCCCCCGTTTAGGCCTGGCGTCCTCGTCAGCCCAAACACGCACAGCCCAAGATCACCAGACGATGTAAGATTTGTCTCGCTAGCCCTGTCATCTAGACTCAGGCTCAGACGAGACTCATTACACACTTCCAGCTGGTTATTGGCTCTAATACCAAACCAAATCACAATTCCATCCACATCCGATGTGGGACTATTGGGGCGTCACAGACTCCTCCCGTTTAGGCCTGACGTCCTCGTCAGCCCAAACACACACAGTAGCCCAAGATCACCAGGCGATGTGAGACTTGTCTCGCTAGCGCTGTCATCTGGACCCAGGCTCAGCCGAGACTCGCCACACACTTCCGGCTGGTTATTGTCTCTGATACCAAATGTAACGACCCGGCCCACTAGCAATAATAACTCGTTGGACACGAAACCACAGCCCAAAATGCTTAAGCCCAGTTATTATTACTAGTGTCCATGTCTTATATATACCCAAACACATCGGTTTGGGCCCAACGAGTTATTATTGTTAGTGGGCCAGGTCGTTACACCCGGAATCTATCGGAAATCTGCCGATCGGTCAACTATGACACGATCCGTGCCTACAGGTTTCTAAACTCAACGAAACTTGACGTGCGGCTCCAGAACGCTTCACTGAAGACGTTCGGGCAAAGACATACCACTGGGTGCGACTCTAAACTCGATTGGTGCCATAATTACCAAAATATCCCCGGAAAACCCATTTCGGTTTCGGGAGTCGCCATCAACAAACCAAAGCCACTGGATCCACCAGGACAGTGCCGGGAACAGCCAGGAACATCCGACAACAATAATTAACCATCACAATTTCTCGAATTGCGTGATTAATGCCGAATTGCCGATAAACCGGCGATTTTGCCGATTTACGGTTCGATAACCAATTACCGCTCAACAGAAGCCGTCGGATCTCCAACGAAAAGTTTAGAGATCATAAGCACAAGCCCAAGACAGCCTACAAGATCATAATTGCATCTAGACCCCTAGGGTTTACAATAATTGCATAAATACATGAGTTTTAACACTTTTCAAGCTAGTACTTCATTCCTAAATACTTTTGAATTGAACCGAGGCCACAAGTAGGTGGGCCTCGACATACTGAATGCCGTGCTGACCTTTTGGGAGCAGCGCAAGACCCGAGGACAACACTGGGTCAACTTGCACTATGCTTTAAGGCTCAAGTTGCTATTGCGACTTAACCACTAAGCCATTCTCAAATCTGAGATGAGCACCATGATCAGGAGGTCGAGAGGACTCAGAAGCTCACCCTGGAGGTGCAACAAGGCTGCTGGAACAGTCCATGGAGCAAGCTTGGTCTTCATTGAGTGTAAGTTGCTAGAACTCACCAATTACCCAACCAAACTTCTTTCTGAGGTGAGCATCAAGCTCAGGAGGTTAAGTGGAGTCGAGGGCTCACCCTCAGGGAGTTGTAGGGTCGCCGAAACAATCGCCGGAGCAACCTCGGCCAACCCACAAGCACCAAGAGCCCGAGTTGGAGCAACTTGCAACAACTTGGGTTCTCGAAGGTTACAAGGGCAAGCAGCAGCATGAGAGGGTTCCCAGAGGTGGCACAGGTCCAGCCACACCCAACTCCGGCCACCACAGGCGGTGGATGGCCGGACCAAGAGCTTGCAGCCATCATTTGAGGCAACACTGGCAGAGATCCAAATAGGGGCTTACAGCTCCATGCAAGGGCACCAGTGGCCTCCCCTCGATACAAGGGAGCTTGCTGGGTGCATGGCCGGCGGCGGCAGAAGCTCGGCCAAGCTTCAATAGCCCGAAGCTAGGGCTAAGCTCCACTCCCTCCACACTGAAGCAAACTCCACCAAACTTCATGGGGAGCATAAACAGGTCCAGAGGAAGCTAGTGAGCATCTCGGTTCCCGTCCAAAGCCGTCGGGCGCAACGCGGGCTCGAGGCGGAGCAAATTAGGGTTCTGGCGGGTGCAATGGCCCCGCCAGCAACCCGACACTTCCCCGGCCACAAGGCCGGGCAGGAGAAGTCCCCAGAACCTAAGGAGGCTACTGCTAGAGGTCTTAGGCCAGGACAACCAAGGGCAAGAGAGAACTCACCTCGTCGGAGTTGGAGAAGAAATGGAAGAAGATGGTTTTCTCTACCAGCGTCGTGCGGCCACAGCAGGCTTCGGGCTCCCTCGGGCTCGCCTTCTGGAGGTAGGAGAAGGCCATAGGAAGTTCTGGGAGGAATTCTCTCGGGTTTGGTGGTGCCTTCTCCTCTCCAACCCGAGCCTTAAACCAACATTGCTTGGGACTAGGTTTCCCGGCGACCCAAGCCTAGGGAGATGGTGGCGACGCTTGGGGAAGGGAGGAGGAAGTTGGAAGGGTCGTGGTGGAGCTCTGGTCCGAGTTAAATGCTTAGGCTCAAGTTCCCATCAAGTTGTTTCCATTAATGGAAGCTTGAGGTGCAAAAGTGCAATGTAGTCCCTGCACTTGTTTCCGCAGCCACGAGCTCCTCACCGTTGCTTCAAAATGCATAGAAGTCCCTCCACAAGAAGCCCCAAACAATTTGGTCCATAGAATATTTGCATTCATGTGAAAATTCCCACATTTTCACTATTTTTCACATATTTCGAGGCTCTAGGATAGTCAAACTAAAAAACGGACTTCGCCACAACGTCCGACTCGATGAAACCTATTGAGTATCGATTTTGGTTTGTTGAGTTTTAAGCCTCGATAGCTTCTCGATCTATATTTAACCGTGCATTTCACTGTTTGGCACGTTTTTCGATGACCTAGGCTCGTCAAATATAAAAACGGACTGCGCCATTGCACTCAAAATGTCGAGACCGATCAAATTGAGTATTTGGATTGTCGGATTCGAATTTCGAACGATCGATTGGCCAACGTTGGTAGAAAATTCGGAAAAACTAAAGGGTTACTATTCATACTTAAGTTATGACTTATACTTCGTTTTGCGCCATTTTCAAGGCGATAGGCTCGCCAAACTAAAAAACGGATCGCGGCATCTCGTTCAGTTCAACGAGATAGATTAAGTGGCAATTTTACTTTGCTGTGTTCGGATCCGTAAGTAAATCGGAAGATAGTTTCGCAAAAGCTCCGAAATTTCAAATTTTTGAATTATAAAAAATCCAGAATAACAAATTTAAATTCAAATTTCAGATTTAAAATTCTTGGTTACTACAAGTTTTTACACTCAGTGGCTCATAAATATCAGAGTAAACTAAGTCTAATAGTCTATGCGTTCTTTCTCCTACCGAGAAAGGTTTTCTGGCTCAGTTTACCATATATGCAATGTTCATATGCATCACAATCAACTTTGTTCAAGCCGGGTATTAAACTTATTTTAATTATATCATTCATCTTGTTTTTTCCTGGATGTCCCGAACGCTCATGCCATGTATAAGAATCAATAACATTCACATTCACATTGACACAATCAATATACTCAAGTAAATCATCATTATTGAATTTATTCAGAGGTAGATGCAGATACAATGTTCACATAATCCTCAATTACATTTAATTTAAATAGATCATGACTAGGATCAAGAACTCCACGTGCCAAAGCCTCCCCATGTCACGCCCCAAATTTGAGGCGTAACAGACATTGCATACCTACTAGAATAGCAAATATGTAAGGCTACAGAATCTAACAAAGAATCAGACAGAACGATAGTCAAATTTTTTTTACTAAATTACACAATACGGAAAAAAGAACAAAATAGCATTAATAAAGCCATATGATAATTCATAGAGACCTACCTAACATATACCTAACTACATAAAGACAAATAACAAAAGTAACTCGAACGACAAACTACGGCTAGCATTCACTCGGTCTTGCCCCCGCCCAACAAAAATAATCACAAAACCTAGGTAACCAACCATCCACTATATTAGTTGGATTAAGTATACAACGAAATAAATAACAAAAGTTCTGAAATAAGTTAATTTGCAAAATTTTAGATTACAGAGATTATCAAATAACAAAATAATTTTTTTTTTGGCAATCAAATAAAATTAAAATAAATAAGTGGAGATCCAGAGGCACCCGTAGGCGCACAATAAAATATAGACACTCGAAAGTGCATATTCAGAATAGAGACGCTCAAAAGTGAAAATACAAAACTGAAGCGCTAGTAGACGCGGGCACCGAAGGCACAATACGGAGTCGAAGCTAGCTTCTATATAAAATTACATGTCGACATGGCTAACATTAGCATAGAAGAATATCAAGAGAATAATTTAAAATACTAACCGAATCACTAATTTACAAAAAAGAGTGTCAAATTTCAAAAAAAATTTACTAAAAAAAACTATCAATCAAAGTTAAAACTCATTTTCTAGAAGTGTTTAACAATATTCTTAATCCTTTATTCTAAAATCTACAAAAAGAAAATTTTCTTATAATCAGGATATTTTCCTATACTACATTGGGAAAAACTAACGGATGTCCGATCGCTTACTTTAAAGTAACTTCTAGGCTAACAAGCTATCCGATGGAAAAATCACAAGGAGTCAATCACTGGAACCTCTTCAAAGACGAAAACGATGACGACATTGACGATGTGATCTCGTCGACGGCAAACCAAAGATGTCGACTGCTGCTTGAGAAGGGTGGCTGTGGCGGCAACAATGGATGACAACAACGAACGGCGAGGATCTTGTGTGTGTGTGTGTGTGCGCGCGAGTGCGTGCGCGTGCGGGAAGGAGGTGGGCGACAAGGAGAGTAAAAGATCATGGGAGGAAGAGAGATAAAGGAAAAATCTGTTGTGATACGATTTGTTGGAAAGTAATTTACTAGAGATTAAATAACAAAAAATACCGCCAAACCCCTCAACTTTTAATATTTATAAAAATGTCCAAAATTTCAAAATAAGAGAGCCCAAATAAATAATTATAAGTCTGGAGTATTACAATCTTTCCCCCTAATAAAAATTTCGTCCTGGAAATTAACTTCGTTCAACTAAATAAAAATTTTAAGAATAAGACAACAAATTCCAAATTGGTAAAATTTTTATCCTTGACATTCAAATTATTCTCTCAGGCAGTTGATATGACCATTGTTCATTCAGCTTTATATTATAAGATCAAAGTTCACAAGCCAATCGCTAATAAAATTGCGCAAAATATAATCCAATCACTTATCTCATATACAATATGGAATTAAATTTTAACCCTTAAATATAAATATGGCGTGGAGACAAACTGCTGCGTAACAGATTTCCATCCTTGTACAAGCTAGCTCCACTTCGTCATTGCTCGGTGAAACGGTGGCTCCTTCGTTTCGCGAGCAGGAGCAATTTGGGATTTGGCAACTTTAATGATCTGGACCGTGCGGGACAAAGTGAAGTAGTGCAACTGTCCAGCGAGGTCAGGAATATTTCTTTGTCATCCAACGCGGACGAGTGGGCTTGGAGATGGAATGATAAAGGAAGGTTCTGCTCTCGGAGCGCATACAGTTTTTTAGTATTCGATGGAGCCGACGACCGCAGATTAACCCAACTCTGGAACATCAAGGTACCTCTCCGCATCAAGATCTTTCTTTGGTTGGCCGCAAGGAACAGACTGATGACTGTGGATCGGCTGATCAAAAGAGGGTGGTACGGACCGAACATTTGTGTCTGTTGCTACAGAGACGAAGAATCCCTGGAGCACCTTCTCTTCCGATGCTGCTTCGCACGCGAGGTATGGAGTGGGATCCTACAGAATAAGCATCTCGCTCTGATTTCCCTACTGCAAGAGCCAGGGGACGTAGCGACCAGATGGAAGAGGATTACTTCGACGGCCGGCCGGAGCGAATACGCGCAACTCGACGCGCGCGTCGCAGCCACTTGCTGGGAACTTTGGTCGGAACGGAATCGCAGGATTTTTGAAAACCGGCTCAATAGCACGGGGGAGTGCGGCAGGAGCATAAGCAGCACCTTGGCGCTGTGGTCGTCGACGCTGGGAGGGGGGTAAGCAGGGCATGGTACACGTTCGAGCCAAAGGCTACTGCGGCTAAGGGGGTTGGTACCGATGAAGACTGGGCAATGTGGCTTCGTTAGCTGCTGCCTTTCCATGCGCGGATGGCTTTCGACTGCAAGGATTCATCATCTGCAGGATTTAGTCCCGACCTGACAGCGCTGTTACTGCGGAAAGCTGGGGGGCCTCGCGCGTCAGTACCTATCAACTTCGGCAGGCAAACGCCTACCCCAAGGAGCGGCGCAAGGAGGTGTAGCAGCACGGGGAGGAATTATCATAGCTGTAAGACTGGGCTTTTTCTTGTTGCGAACGCATTCGAAGTGGATTGTAGCTATGCCTACTATTTGAATGGCCGGAGAGGAGTGGCTGTTGATGCTTTCGAGGCCACAACATTGAGAACGACTAAAACTGCAACCAACGGCTGAGGCTTGAGCCCTTTTCCTCTTAGTTCTGACTATTTGAGTTTGTCACTTTATCGGGCTCCAATCACGGTTGCTTCGTCGATTCCACCTTCGGGCACGACCGAGGCTATTATTTTGGTTACATGTTTGGGGTTGAACGATATATGGGTTACAAGGTCTACAATGGATAGTTTTGGAGTGGCAGCAGGTCCTGGCATGATAATTATTGCATTCTTGGTTTCTCTGGTAATTCTCTGGTAATCTTGTTTGGACTTCAATGCATACGGAGCTTGGTTAGTGGTGTGTGCAAGCACATTCTCTGATGACTTTGCAAGTGGCGGGTTTTACCATTGCAGTCTTTGAAGGATGCTCTCACCAGTTCTCTCCGGTTCCTTCTGGTTGGGGACCCAATTTCGGGGGATCAAGCCGACGCGGCGGCTTCAAGGCGGATATTGGACGTTTTTTTTTAGTGGTATCTGTTGCTGCTGCCGTAGGACTACTTGTTCAGATTTTCTATCCTGAAGGAAGGTAACTATGATGATGGCTGCGTCGGCTCTCTTCTTCGGTTTGATACTACAGGTTGAAGATTCAGTTGATGTCTAAAAACTGCAGTTTATAAAATGGGAACAATGGATTTTATTTATCGACATCGACCTCTGCTTCGAATTTCCGGCACTGAAAATCTTGAGCTGTGGTTCTCTGTCATGGACAGTGGGTACCAGGTTCATCACCTATTGCTTAGTTTGCTCGTGGGTTGGGTCCGGGGTTCTCCCCCAGTGAAGGCAATGGGTTTACATTGTTTTGCTTTTCGTCTCCTTTTTGTTTAATTGGGAGCCACTCGTTTTATTTTTGAGATTCGATCCCTTATGTTGTTTCGGCAGTGGGTACATTCTCTTGAATTTGGTGTAGTGTCGGGCTTTTCACCGATACGGTCCTGTACTTTTCAAATAGGGTATATCCCTGTTTAATCAAAAAAAAATATATATATATATAAATCAAAGATTAATCGCCAATAACTATTTAACAAAATTAATTTGTAGCATTTCGGTAGATTACTACTTTTGTAATCCCACTCCTTCCATTCAATAAAATTTTCAAATCAGATTTTCATCTTTGAACTTATAATTCACTCAAATAAAAGTTCGGAATAATATCTTCAATACTCATGAATCATCGTGTTACTGATTTCATACAAAATTCTTTCCCAATCTCATAGATAATTGAAATCCCGTAATGACATTTCTTTTCCTTCAAGATATCAAATTTGATCTCTAGCTTTTTAGCAAGTCACTCGTAATTCAAGATATCAAATTTGATTTCAGCCAATATGTTATATACGAACAAAATTTCATAACTTACTGTAGCCTCGATAATTACCATACAGATTACTAATAGCTCCTGAGTCATAAGAATCAAGAATTAAACAACTTATAATCTCAGTTGTATCATCCTATGATTTTAAAATTTAAACTAAATAATATATTATTCAAGAATACAAATAAATCTTGAACTAAAATCTAGCCATGACATATCCATCATGAAAGGACAAGAATAACCATCATTGACAAAAATTATACCAAGGAGGTAATCATAATGGAAAGATCTAACAAAACTTGAAACAAATTACTAGAAAGATTGATCTAATTGGAATTACAATAAAAGGAATCACCCTATTTCATAGATCAATCAAGTTGCCAGAGCAACAATTAATATAAGCTAAACAAGATACTAAATCAAGGAAAATGACGACAACAAAAGGGGTATAATTAGTATACGAAAGGAAATACCTTCTCACGTATTGAAAATATTTGCAATAGGGGAAAAACATGTGAGAAGACAAAATAATTTCTCAACTAGATATTCAAAGTAGAGCATATTAGAAACTGAATTCATAATCATAAACTTTTTCACGTGACAAGAACTTTGATAAAAGAAGTGTAATGTCAAGATGATAAACTTATACATCAAAATTGTGAAACAAAAAGAAAAAAGATTACCAATAACGACGAAAATAGCAAAATTAGAAACATAACTAGATTAGTTATAGCTCAAGATCAAACAAATAACAAAGATTTGGCCAAAGGGATGAATAAGAAGCGAGGATTTAAGTGCCGTGGTACTGTGCCGGGCCGTGCCGATGAGTGCCAGTTATAAAAAATATATGTGTGTCGACACATAATGGCATGAAATATTTATTTTCTTCAGCAACAAATTTTTTTCTAATTGCTTATTATGTATCTTTATCAAATAATTTAAGCTTTATTGAGAAAAGTACTTAGTAATTCAAAAAAAAGAGGGTTTTGAGTTGTGTCATCTGCACGGGGGCTGTATTGTGCCGGCATCTTGTTGGCACGATACGGCACGGTGGATACAGTCCGTGCCGATGGATACTTAAATCCTTGATAAGAAGGACATATATGAGGTCAAAAATATCACTAAGACAGAAACAACGAATTTCAATCACAGTTACATATAATATCAAGAATGATAGCTCTAGTCGAATAATAGAATTCTCAAAGCCAAAGTATAGACCAATGATTGGTAAGAGAACACAATAATAGAAAAACATAATCAGAATTCTAACCTTCCAAATCCAAAAATCTACCCCTCTCGCACGTTCTTGCATGTCTAAGATGAATCTTATTATCCTGTTGCTCGATTTCTACAAACCATATGAATCTTCAACCTAAGCTCTGATACCATTTTACAACCACACCCCAAATTTGAGGTGTAACAGACGCCGCATACCTGCTAGAATAACAAATATGTAAGGTTATAGAATCCAACAAAGAATCAGACAGAACGAAAGTAAAAAAAAAATTTACTAAATTACACAATACGGAGAAAAGAACAAAATAGAATGAATAAAACCATATGATAATCCATAAAGACCTACCTAACATATACCTAACTACACAAAGACTGTAGTAACCGCGAAAAAAATTAATGAATAAAAATTTGAAAAATGTAATTTTTGGAGTTTTAAAATTTCAAAAATTTGAATTTCGAAAGGGTAACCACGAAGAAACGTCTAACCTAACGAAACGAGGTCCAATCCCGATGAAATGAAATCGCTACCTGAAAGGTCTCATCACGCTGAACGTCGTGGTGGTGTCCGTTTCGTTAGGTTAAACGAGGTCAAAAGCACGATTTTTAAGGAAAAATGATATCGCAAAAAAATCGGGAGCGGAGTATTTATTCAAAAAGTGCGACATTTCATGTGCCAAATTACATGATTTTTGAGGTGGAGTTACTAGTGCGCAGAATACCCCTGTAGGTGAGTTTTGAGTAATATATGATGAAAAAAAGGGGTTAAAATTGCAATTTTTACTAAATAAGATAAAAGGACAATGTGTGAAGAGGCTATCATTCCATATGGAAAATTTTAGAGTTTTCGCGAGCAAGACTCGTGAGAAAGTAGACTCAGAGAGGAAAGCCTGAAGCCAAGTTTCACTGAAACGGAACTTCGGGTAAAAAGGTACGGAATCTTGAATCCTGAATTTGCATGCAGTTTTTCTGTTGGAGACCGAACAAAGCGCGTTCAAAATGAAAAATCTCACTGAATACTGAACGAATTTTAGCAAATAAGGACTATATGGAATCTATACTCAGAGACGAACGCGTCGGTCCAAGTTTTGCTGGAATCGGACCTTGCATTGCATAACAGCAGCATCCCGAAGTTGCTCATTGCGTGCAGTCTGGCAGAAAGGCTGCAAAATCCAAGGCTGTAGAGGACTTTCGCAGAAATATGTCGCTCCAGGAGGGACCCGAATGCGATGCTCTGGGAGGGATGGTGTGCGTAAGTGCGATTTTCAAGAAAATCTGGACCTCTATGAGAACTTGCCCAATCTTTTTTAAGGATTCGAATGCTGGACCCCTAGGGTTCCTTGGATGCCCTAGGAGCGGCCAAACCACCTTCCTCCTCTTCCTCTCTCCCCCGCATGCTGCACACCCTCCTCCCTGCTGCAGCCACCAGAACTCTAGCCCCGTCCACCCAGCGTGATCAACACGAAACCGAGCCTTGCAACATACCTCCTTGCGTGCGAGTCGGAGGGAGCAGCGGGCATGCAGGCTTGGCAAAGGCCGAGGGCTCCTTTCCGACGGCTTCTTTAGCGAGCACCACCTCCTGAGAGAGCTTCTTCATCGCCTATGGCAGCCCCCACCCCGGATCAACTCCTTACCGAGCTCGGGATGAGGTAGAACCCGAGATGGAACAGGATAGGCTACCACTCCAAGTCTGCGCCACCGCCGCATCCTGGGCCTCTCCCCGTCGAGGACCTCTCCGAGCCGGCGCCGACCACCTCTGCCCACACAGGAGAGTGTAGTGTCTACGATTTTTCTCTCGGTATTACTTTCGATATATGGTATTTTTCTCGTTTTCTCGGTGTATCTATCTCTTTGGATTTTGTTCTTATATTGTAGGGTTCGTTAAACGGAGAACGGTGATGCGATCGGCACAAAAATCCGGTAGCCGGAGCTCCCGGTGCAATTTTTCTAAGTAATGGGTGTAAAAGAGTTTTCAAATACCCATTATTGGCTTTTGGTGCTTTAATATCCATGCCAATGTATGATGAGATCTTTGCTAGATTTGGCACGCAAATCGAGAAAGAAGCGGTTAAATTAAAAGATAAGAGTTGTTGCAAAAAATAAAGTTGTTGCAAAAGATAAGATTTGTTACAAAAAGATATCAGCGGTTATTCTTGTTTCCAAATCTCTTATAAATAGCGGAGATCGGGGATCTGTTTTACTATACACGTTAAAGAGAAAGAAACAAGAACACCCTCGTTTTTCTGATTTTTGTTAACAATATAGAACTTCGTCTTCTTCCTCGAGGGGTGCGTCGGAGATCGGAATCGGAATCGTCATCTTCATTGCACATCAGAGGAGGAAGCGCCATCATCGCGGGAGACCGAAGAATGGAGATCGGAGCCAAGCATCGTACCGTCGTCCTTGTCGGCAAGGAGGTTAGTTCTTGGCTTTTCGTTATCATCATTTCGGTTTTCGTGAGGTTTCCATACTTCGTTTGGGTTTTTTGGGGATTTCCGTTGGAGCATGAGATTTTAGCGGAGCCGCCGCCGTCACTGTTGGTTTAGACGGGAGGTCGCCATCGCCGTCGGATTTGACGGGAGGCCGCCGCAGCCGTAGGTTGGCCGCCGCCGCCGTGGGTTGGCCACCGCCGCCGTTACCATGTTCGCGAGGCTGCCGCCGCCGTTGCCGTTGTCGCGGGGTTACCGCCGGAGCTGAGGAAGGCAAAGAAAAGGAATTGCCTTGCTGTTACTGTGAGGCCGGCCCAGCCCACCGACGCGGTCCACGCCGCTGGCGTGCGCTCGGTTCACGTCTCCGCCGTATCTGGCATGGACCCGGCTCGCGCTCAGCCACCATGCACGGCTCAGCCCGCGTGCCCGCATCCAACCCGGCCCGCGCCATGCTTCAGCGCGTGGCCCAGCAAGGCCCAGCTGCACGCGGTCCATCGCATAGCGTGCGACCGGCTTACAGCCCCGCTGCTCGGTGCTGTGAACCCGATCCACGCCTGGATTTCCAGCACCGCGCCCAGCCCAAGGCCCAGTAGCCCGTTCCAACGCGGGTTTCGGCCCGTTTCGCTTCATTTTCGGGTTTTTGGGGCTGTTTGGCCTCTGTTGTTGTTGGGATTGGTTGGGTTTTTGGCCGTCGAAATTTTCGGTTTGAACCACGATTTACGGATTTGATGTGGGCTTGGGTTTCCGTTGACAGAATTGGTTTTCGGTTGCGATGTTCTCGCCGTTTTCGCCATCGAAATTCCGGGTTGACATACGATTTACGGAATTGTGTTACGGGTGTGTTTTTAATAATGGTTTTTGGTGTAGTGTTCGTTCAGTCAAGGTTGAGGAGATTTGTAAGGGTTTTTGGACATTATTTTCTTCGCCTGTAGAGGTGGGTAATCGAACCGAGGTAGGGGATGTTGTTGGACCATGGAGTCCGGCCCTTCTCTCCCTTTTTATTATGTTTTGGTATAATTATATTAGATGGCAAGGAAGGACATTGTTGTGGATGATATGGCAAATTGGTACATACAAAAGGATAGGGATGAACGTTTGTGTGAAGCCCCAACTTCCCAGGAGGTCACACATCCTAGAACTACTTTAGATCTAGCACGCTTGACTCTCTTAATCTCTTGGGTCTTGCTACCATCTAAAATTCTATAGCCGGGTTAAGAGATTTAGTCCTATTATATCATTTATATTGAGGACTAATTCAAATTCCGGGGGTGTCACATTCTTCCCCCCTTTAAGCCCTGACGTCCTCGTCAGGCTCAAAGACACTCACAAGCACCAGACGATGCGAGACTCGTCTCACTAGCCTTAGCCGACCTTTTGGGGAGCTACACTCCACCCACAACGATCATTAGCCGGCGAGTCTCGCTCTACCCGCTATATAACCCTGTCTCAGCTGAGACTCATCTCACATTTTCGGCTGGTGAATGGCTCTGATACCAACTGTGAAGCCCCAACTTCCTAGGAGGTCAATCATCCTAGAACTACTTTAGATCTAGCACGCTTAACTCTCTTAATCTCTTGGGTTTTGCTACCACCAAAAATGTTATAGCCGGGTTAAGATATGTAGGACTAATTCAAATTCCGGGGGTGTCACAGTTTGACTTTATCGGGTACGGCTACCGCGATTTAGTTCACAAGTACGGGATTGAGAAGCTCATGGCGCAGTCACATGCACCAGCGGTTTGACCACCACAAGGGTGTACTTTTCCGAAAAAGTAGTCTAAAGACCCGTGATCTCTACGTGGTGACTTCGTAGGGGCCCTCTGTGGCTTAGCAGCGAGGGTAAAAGGGGCACCAAAGGATTGAGCAAGGTTGATGTTTCCTTAAGTCTACGGACTGAGGGCATGGTATGGATGGTTAGGACGTTCCGGGATTACGGTTTGATGTCCTGTTTACTTTATTGTACCTATCATTTGCATATGATTATCGTTATATCGATTTTCCTTCTTATGTTTTTGGTTACTGACTCCCACCATGTGCCAGGTTCGGGCGGGGACGAGGGAGAGACATCAACGCGAGAGTGATTCGCATTTCGTCGTTCCGGTGACACTTTTACTCCTCTATTGATCATTACATCTAGTAGATATTCATGCATGAGATTTGGACATACTGTGATGTGGATGTGTTGTGACATGATTGTAGGGACATATGAACACCGTGAATGCTTCGGGAAAATAAACTTTAGCACTTCATTTCTATCTTGTTGTGGTTGTATGTGGAAGATGGAGGTTTTCAAAAGATAAAACGTTTGCAAACTCTGTTTTCAAATTGAGTGTCGGGTAGGCACTGCTTTAAATCTTGTGGTTTTATCGTTTCAACTTGGAGTATGCCGAGTGGGCGATCTTCTCTTGTGTGATGTAAAAGTTTAGCTTATCCCTTTATCTGCTTCGTGTGTATGTTAAATTGGTGATGACTGATGATTGTATGTTGTGCGACGCCGTGCATATACAGGGAAGACTCTGTCCGTTTGTTTAAGAGTGATCTGGTGTATATGGCGGGTCTGGACACGTGCCCGGGTAAAGGCTTTTGAAAAAGAAAATAGGGTCGTTTTCCACTTTTAAACCACTCCCAGGGCGTGGCAGAGAGGATAAACCCCTGGTTGCCCTACTGCTGCATTTGAAGCTGCCCCCTTGGTCGAGCTTCTTTTTCTGGCCACCCTGCGCATCGGCATCGACTTCAAAGGCGAGCACGACACTCCTGAACCTCGGGGAATGTCCGTGCTCATCTTCGCTGAGATCGGAAGACCTCTATGTCGCTGGTTGAGCAATGTCGCTTTTGGGAATGTCGAAAACAGCACTAAACCTTGACCCGGTGCGTTCTACAAGGCTCGGCTTGTAGAGTATCGAAAGCTTAACTATTTGGGCGCGTCATTACTGTGCTGATTGATACATCTGGAGATGGTCGAGTCGAGCTAATATCGTTTAGCGCAAATAGACGCGAAAACGGATTCTAGGCGCAAAAAGGGTTGGAACTGAAGTTCCAGATGTTTCGGGCATCCTAAATATATTTCGGACGCCCGGAACCCCCGCACCCTTGCGGACACTCCTGGTTGGACGCCCGAAAGTTACTGTAGCAGTCCGGGGAGTGGATGGATGAGATTTTCTCGTGATTCGCGCCGTTCGTGCAGTGGTTGAGAGTGGTTGAGAGGGGGTGGACTTCCAGGCGCAGCACTGTAGCAGTGGATGCACCTTCCGGACGCCCGGGTAGATAGAGTACGGTGTTACGCATTTTCGGGCCCTCTACTGTAGCGGAATGAACACCCCTGGGACAGCCCATTAATACTGTAGCCACGTAAAATCGGGCGCCCCGATGAACAGTCGGGCGCTCGAAATGTGTTTTCACGCGGATGGATAGGTTAGCGCATTGGCTTCTCCTGCGCTCAGCACACCCTGGTTGGACTTTTTATGCCTCCCCATCTGTGGACACACTTACTGTGCCAGAGAACACTCCCCACAACTCTCCTCCCTCTGCATCTTCCTTCTTCTTCTTCTTTATTCGTCTTTGGGAGCGGGAGTAGAGCGACAGCCGCAGCAGGAGCAACTTTCACACCTCACTCTATTTTCTACTTCTTCGCGTCGAGGCTTCCCGGATAGGCCGAGAACTACGAGAAGCTTGCTCCAAAGGTGCAGAATCGTGCCTGGAACCCTTTCCCTATCGGATTTGAGGTAGGCACCCGTTTCTCAGAATTTTTGAACTTTTTGCAGATTTCGGCTTGTTTTCTTTAAACTGAGAATTGAGGTTGTTGGTGTTCCTGATGCTGGGCTTTTTCCTTTTATGTTTGGATGTGTGGGTGTGTTCTTGGTCATCTTGGAGGAGTTTAGGCAGATGTGTATGCTTGTGATGTTGTGATATGTGATTGTGAGTTGTGTATGAGTGTGTTCATAGAGAGGCTGAGGTGAGGTTGGTGCTATGAGCTTGCTTGGTTGGCTGTATTTTAGTGCTTGACAGTGTGTTGAAGCTTGGCAGAGAGTGAGCTTGGTACTGTGTTTGAGCTTCTGGACTGAGGGTTGAGCTTCTGGACTGAGGGTTGAGGCTTTTGGACTTCGACAGCGCGAGGATCCCGTGGCAGAGGATTGTGCCGCGCCGCGAGCTTGGTAATTTTTCCCTGGTTGGAGTTGCCAGGTTGGTTGGATTTCTTCCAAAAGCAGTGGACTTTCCTTCTACGTCTATCAGATAGCTTATTGCATGTTAGGCGCAATGTTCTTTTATTATCTGATAGTATTTAGCAATTTTGGAACTTGACTAGCACCCCTTGTCATATGATGCATGTTGAACCCTAGACCCTAGAAAATCTTTAAAAATGGTTGTATATATTTTGGATTCATTAGTGTTGTTGCATCCCTCTTGTCTTGTGGTTATCCTCGCCCCAGAAAGTGGGCTGAGTGGATGGGGTTAGTATAGGATGCATGTTTAGAGTCTAGTAGTGTGGTCTGGGTGTTCTGTTTTGGGAATCGTTTGGGTTGACGGTAATCCTGGCTATTGAGTATCTCCGGCCTATGTGGTTAGTTGTTGTGAGTGAGTTTGTCGATCTGGTTGATCATAGGATTGGACTATAGCCTGCAGGAGCCATATTAAGCTCGACACTGATGCGCTGATTCCTCAGTGGGGTCGCTCCCCTCGAGTGCCGCTCCGGAGCCTGTTATTTGTGTACGCGCGACGTCGATGCAGTCTGTGTGGGAGTACGTAAATCCCGTCCTCAATGGATGTGTGGTAGTAGGCGGCGCAGGTTCGACTGGACCCTATGAGGCAGTCGTTGAGATTGGGTATTTCATTAGCACCTCGAGAGCGAGTGGTTGCTTTTCTGCACATCATCATTTATTGAGCATTTTAGCTAGAGGCATGGTAGCTGTAGATTTCTTACCAGCTTTCGTATCTGTTTTCTCACTTGTTAGAGTTATCTTGCCTCTACTAGACTTAGTGGATAGATCGTTGGTCTTGGAAACGGTACCCACTGAGAACTATTCGTTTAATGTAGTTTCTCACATCCGCTGTTGGTGACTTCTTTTTATAGAGACTACTCCTTCAGTCCCTGCACCGGCTAGTCCGTTAGATCAAGGTAAGGGAGTCGCGAGTTAGATCCCTATCCGTGCTGTAATTTTGGTGAGATAGATATACCTACCCGGATTGTGGGTTTATCCTATACACTGACTGTATTATTGTTTTAGTTTTCTTTTTTGTGAGTTGATAGATATTGTATTTGAGGTATTTTGGATGTATTTCAGTAGTACAGTGGATTTGAGGTTTATTTAGTAGCTTTTTATTTTAGCTATGATATCTGTTGTTGCTAGACTCTATCTTTTGCAGGTTTGACGCTTCGCCTATGCGGGGCTTCCCGTATGGGTGGCGGATCTGTTATCGAGCCCGGGTCACAGTTTCGACCCCGGGGCGTCACACGGCTTCTCTCCGGACAGCGAGCACGATGTCCGGGACGTCGAAACCTTCTAGTTGGTGCCTTCGTTCGGGTTCCAAAAGCACAAGATTGACGGCAAATCCTAAAACAACCTATTTATTGTATTAGTATCGCATGTTGGGTGTTTGATGAATTGCCACAATGACGCTTTTTGCGTCATGGCTGCCCCAAACAGCAGGGGCTCAACTCCAAAGGGTTAGTATACGTTGTTTGAAGCACGGGGACCAAATCCATCCGGTCTTCCACGTGTCGCAGTTGAAGCAAGGTAACCCTCCCGGAAGCCAAGTGAACCCCACAGCGCCCCTTACCGGTCAGGAGGGCCAACCTTTGGCTGGGCCGGAGAAGGTATTGAACCATCGCACAGTCAAGAAGGGTAGGAGAATAGTGGAAGAAGTGTTGGTGAAGTGGGTTAATCTGCACGAGGAAGCCGCTACGTGGGAGGACTATAGCGGTTTGCAAGCTAAGTTTCCGGAATTTACTCCCTGAGGACAAGTCGTTGCTCAAGAGGGAGGGATTGTAAGACCTGCGAATAAGAGCTCGATTAGTGGTAGTCCGGAGAAGTGGATTAGAAGAGAAGAGAGTGCTCAGGAGGGAGAGAAGAGGGGTACTTAGCTTAGGTGAACTGCCGTAGGTCTTCCACCTCTTCAACTAGCCGCCATGGGAGGAGCTCGGTGAAGGTAAGTTGAGGGGGTAGCCATGAAGAGAAGGGGGAAGAAGCTCTGTAGCTACGCGACAGGGAGCATTAAAGGGAGTAGCTCGGTGGGTAAAATGAGGTGATAGGCCAGCTGTAAGTAGAAGGACCCAGAAGATTGTAGAGGAAATGAGGGTGGGTCGGGTTCGTGAGCATCCGACCCGTTACGATGGTAGCAGCGGAGCCCAAGCCCAGGCGGGGTCATCCACAAGCAGAGGAGAAGAAGCTTAGCCTCACAGAGAAGTAGGCCCAGTAGGGTGATTTTACAAACATGTTACTACACAATAATTCGATAATTGCTTCCTAGTCCCTAAAACAGTACTATAAATAAGTAGAAGTGTAACTGAAATTGTTATGAAAGAATACAGTTCACTCTTCTTCTCCTCTGCAACTTCTTCCTCTCTCTCTCTCCTCCCCGGCTCTCGTTCTTCCCCCAAACTCTTCTTCCCTACCAAATCGATCCCCAATTCCTGAGATTATCCAAGAATCCACCCACGAATTGGTCATCACCTTCACCGGGAACCCGAATCATCATCGCCGACGACGTCTCAGTTTCTCATCATCGACGATCGTGGCTCCGATTCGAATTCCTTAGCATAGATCATCATCATCGCCATCTATTATCCAAGAAACCCCCCACTGGAGAGGTTGCAATTCAGATCTGAGCCTCACATGTATCAACGTAGGGTTCTACCAATACTCCAACCCGGTCCATCACAATATCACGCAAAGCAGCCTCATCAGGCGCATCATCATCGCATCCGGAGCGGCAACTCAAGGGGAGCGACCCCACCGAGGAACAAGCGTGTCTCATCTGGCATAATAAGTGGCATCTGCAGGCTATAATCCACGATCAAACATATCAGAAACTCGAATGCCAACAATCTCACAATCATGTATAGGTCGGAGAATCCTCCACAACTCGATCTGATAAAGCCCATAAAACCCCCAAGACACAAGAAACCCATCCACTGGGTAAATAAAAATCCCCTCGGCCCCCAAGCACGAGTATCCATGCATCCTGAACCTATCCGACCCCTCTGGGCGATCTCACTGTCTAAAAACTATTTCTAAAGCTAGTTTTTCATTAAAACGAGTTCAGCGATTTTTAAAACAGTTCAGATGCTATTCTGATGTCAACTAACCATGTAGTCTAGTGTCATATGATGTCCCAAGCCTACTAAAAATAATCTAGGGTTTCGGTTATCAATCTGGAATTTTCTATGCAACTATCAGATTTACCAGCTATAATAACAAATATTCTAGACATGCTAAACATGCATATAATAGCATTAGAAGGCATTCCACAAATCTTGGAAGAATTTCCAACCCACCTGGATCGCTTTCCACAGGCTAAGCCGAAGTCGGTGAAGCGCGGGCTCGCTCACTGTCAAAAACCTGCCGAAACAGCACCTCGGCTCTCGGTCGCGCGCAACTCTGCCAACGCCCAAGGGAGACCTCCAAGAGCTCACAGCATACTCTCTAGGCCTCAAGCAAAGCTCCCACAAGCTCAGGTCAACACCATAGCCAACTCCACCAAGCTCCTTGCGCACACGGTCCACACTCCCTGCAGCTCCGCACAATACACTGGGCAGCACTCAACCAAAAATCCAAAAATCCGAGAAATACCACAAAAGCTCGGAAATGCGCACAACTCACCTCTAATGCCGCGTTCGCGTGTGCTCCAATCGGGCTCTCCTCAACAGGACAAGCTCCCTCTCTCTCGCGCTCATGAGCAGAAGTTGAAGCTTCAGCGCAAAGAGGAAATCCACCAAGAACTCACCGCTCACTCCCTCTCTCCCTTACTCCCGCTCAATCGCTCTTCCTTTCCCTGGTTCCAGCTGAGAAGAAAGGAGGGTGGGTGGTGCCTATAAGGGAGAGGAGAAAAGGTATTAATGTCGTACAGGGGGGGTAGTTGGGATGGCAGGGTGAAAATACTGAATTGCCCCCACTTAAAACAGGAATTTACCTCACTGCCCCTAAGTTATGGAGGCTGAGTACCGTACCCAGGTCCCCCGTACCGGTACCCAAACATAAAATCCCCAACCCAAGGCCAACTCTGATCAATCCAACACAGGGTACCGATACCCTTCCTTGCGTACCGGTACTCAAGCCAAATAGGGTTCGGGGTTCCGGTACTCAGAGCCCAGTACCGGTACCCAGGGACTTAGAAAAATTCTGTTGTTTCCCCAACCGAAAACTCTCTGTCGGATAAGCCTTTAATTGGTTCCGGTACCTATCTACACGTACCGGTACGCAATAACCCAAAAATGTTGTATCAAGCTGAGGCTCTCAATTCCAATGCCGTCAACTCGCTTTTCAATCCGGAGGCTTCCACGTCGATCCGAAATGTCTCGAACTTATCTGTACTCATAAAATGAAGACATGAATAAATAAGTAAACAAACAAATGAAAAAATAAATAAATGAGAAATAAATAAATAAAAATTATTTAAAAAGTAAATATAAACAAATAAACATTTAAATAAATAAATGATGAATGAATGATTGAAAAAAGTAACTTTAATAGATAAATGAATAATCGAACTACCGCATAAATAAAAAATATGTTGAATGAATGAATGAACAAAATAAATAAATAAAATAAACAAACAAATAAATAATAAATACGTATATAGATAGATAGTAAATAAAGAAACAAATAAATAAATAAGTATATAGATAGATAGGTAGATAGAAAGATAACTAACTAGAAAAAAAAAAATAAGTACATGAATATATAAGTAAATAAATAACACATAAATAGTAAATACATAACAAGTAAATGCATAGTAAATAGATGAATAAATAACATTAATTTAATGAATTAATATATAAATTTATAAATTAATCAGTAAATAAATACATGAATTTATAACTTAACATTTAATTTAATAAATTAATAATTAATTAAAGAAAAAAGAAATTAACTAATAAAATAAACAATAAATAAATAAATAAATAAATAAATAATTGAATAGACAATCAAATAAGTAACTAAATAAATAACTTCGTAGACGTGCAAATAAATAAATAGCTAAATAAATAAAAAATATATTATATATATATATATATATATATATATATATATATATATATATATATATATATATATATATATATATATATGAAGAAGCACACATAACTCAATAATAAACATATAAATGAATAGATGAATAGATAAATAAAAATAAATACGTAAATAAATAAATAGAGAACTCAATAAATATAATTCAATAAATAAATAAAAAACTAAAATAAGTAAACAAAGATAGATGGATGGATAGATAGATAATTTTGTAGCTACATGAATAAATAAATAAATAAATAGGAAGGCGAGTGAACAATGGAGAAGAAAAAAGAGCCCCTTTCTCTCCCTCATCGCCTGAGGAGCGAGAGAGAACGAAGAGAAAATGTTCAGGTGAGGCGATTTTGTCGCCTTCAAATGCAATGACCGGGTTTTTGAAATCTCGCGAACATATTGTCACGCCCCGAGTTTCAAAACAGTGGTAGATTTTTTTTTTTTTTTTTTAATCAAAGTCTCCCCTATAAATAATAAATAAATAAATAAATAAGCAAATAAACAAATAAACAAACAAAAAAATAAATATAATAAATAAATAAATAAATACGCACAAACAAATAAATAAATATAAATACATAAATACATGAGTGAATAAAAAAATAAGTAAATAAACAAGTGAACAAATAAATACATAAGATATAAATAAATAGATAAATAGGTAAATAAATACATATATTTATTTATTATAACTAATTCAATAGAAAATAAATAATAAATAAATAAATAAATAAGCAAATAAACAAATAAACAAACAAAAAAATAAATATAATAAATAAATAAATACGCACAAACAAATAAATAAATATAAATACATAAATACATGAGTGAATAAATAAATAAGTAAATAAACAAATTAACGAATACATACATGAGTTATAAATAAATAGATAGATAAATAAGTAAATAAATAAGTAAATAATAAATAAATACATATATTTATTTATTATAACTAATTCGACAGAAAATAAATAATAAATAAATAAATGAATAAGCAAATAAATAAATAAACATACAAAAAATAAATATAATAAATAAATAAATACACTGAACGAATGAATACACAAACAAATAAATAAATACAAATACATAAATACACGAGTGAATAAATAAATAAATAAACAAGTGAACAAATAAATACATGAGATATAAATAAATAGATAAATAAGTAAATAAATAATAAATAATAAATAAATAGATATATTTACTTATTATAACTAATTAAATAGAAAATAAATAATAAATAAATAAATAAATAAGCAAATAAACAAATAAACAAACAAAAAAAAAATATAACAAATAAATAAATACGCACAAACAAATAAACAAATATAAATACATAAAAACATGAGTGAATAAATAAATAAGTAAATAAACAAGTGAACAAATAAATACATGAGTTATAAATAAATAGATAGATAAATAAGTATATAAATAAGTAAATAATAAATAAATACATATATTTATTTATTATAACTAATTCAAAAGAAAATAAATAATAAATAAATATGAATAAGCAAATAAACAAATAAACAAATAAACATACAAAAAATAAATATAATAAATAAATAAATAGATTGAACGAATGAATGCACAAACAAATAAATAAATATAAATACATAAATACATAGTGAATAAATAAATAAGTAAATAAACAAGTGAACAAATAAATACATAAGATATAAATAAATAGATAAATAGGTAAATAAATACATATATTTATTTATTATAACTAATTCAATAGAAAATAAATAATAAATAAATAAATAAATAAATAAACAAATAAACAAATAAACAAACAAAAAAATAAATATAATAAATAAATAAATACGCACAAACAAATAAATAAATATAAATACATAAATACATGAGTGAATAAATAAATAAGTAAATAAACAAGTAAATAATAAATAAATACATATATTTATTTATTATAACTAATTCAACAGAAAATAAATAATAAATAAAAAAATGAATAAGCAAATAAACAAATAAACATACCAAAAATAAATATAATAAATAAATAAATACACTGAACGAATGAATGCACAAACAAATAAATAAATATAAATACATAAATACACGAGTGAATAAATAAATAAACAAAAGAGCGAACAAATAAATACATGAGATATAAATAAATAGATAAATTAGTAAATAAATAAATAAATAATAAATAAATAGATATATTTACTTATTATAACTAATTAAATAGAAAATAAATAATAAATAAATAAGGAAATAAACAAATAAACAAACAAAAAATAAATAAAATATACAAACAAATACTCACAAACAAGATATAATAATAATAAAAACAAGAGTGAATAAATAAGTAAAAACAAACAAAGTGAATAAATAAGTATACAATGAACAAATAAATACAATAAATAGATAGATAAATAAGTAAATAATAATTAAATACATATATTTATTTATTATAACTAATTCAAAAGAAAATAAATAATAAATAAATAAATGAATAAGCAAATAAACAAATAAACATACAAAAGATAAATATAATAAATAAATAAATAGAATGAACGAATAAATGCACAAACAAATAAATAAATACATAGTGAATAAATAAATAAGTAAATAAACAAGTGAACAAATAAATACATGAGACATAAATAAATAGATAAATAAGTAAATAAATAAGTAATAAATAAATACATAAATTTATTTATTATAACTAATTCAATAGAAAATAAATAAATAATAAATAAGTAAATAAGCAAATAAACAAATAAACATACAAAAAATAAATATAATAAATAAATTAATGCACTGAACGATTGAATGCACAAACAGATAAATAAATATAAATACATAAATACATAGTGAATAAATAAATAAGTAAATAAGCAAGTGAACAAATAAATACATGAGATATAAATAAATAGATAAATAGGTAAATAAATACATAAATTTATTTATTATAACTAATTCAATAGAAAATAAATAATAAATAAATAAGCAAATAAACAAATAAACAAACAAAAAAATAAATATAATAAATAAATAAATACTCTGAACAAATGAATGTACAAACAAATAAATAAATAAATACATGAGTAAATAAATAAATAAGTAAATAAACAAGTGAACAAATAAATACATGAGTTATAAATAAATAGATAGATAAATAAGTAAATAAATAAGTAAATAATAAACAAATACATATATTTATTTATTATTTATTATAACTAATTCAAAAGAAAATAAATAATAAATAAATAAATAAATAAGCAAATAAACAAATAAACATACAAAAAATAAATATAATAAATAAATAAATACACTGAACGAATGAATGCACAAACAAATAAATAAATATAAATACATAAATACACGAGTGAATAAATAAATAAATAAACAAGTGAACAAATAAATACATGAGATATAAATAAATAGATAAATACATAAATAAGTAAATAAATAATAGATATATTTACTTATTATAACTAATTAAATAGAAAATAAATAATAAATAAACAAATAAATAAGCAAATAAACAAATAAAAAAACAAATAAATAAATATAATAAATAAATAAATACGCACAAACAAATAAATAAATATAAATACATAAATACATGAGTGAATAAATAAATAAATAAGTAAATAAACAAGTGAACAAATAAATATATAAGTTATAAATAAATAGATAGATAAATAAGTAAATAATAAATAAATACATATATTTATTTATTATAACTAATTCAAAAGAAAATAAATAATAAATAAATAAATGAATAAGCAAATAAACAAAGAAACAAATACACTGAACGAATGAATACACAAACAAATAAATAAATATAAATACATAAATACATAGTGAACAAATAAATAAATAAATAAATAAACAAGTGAACAAATAAATACATGAGCTATAAATAAATATATAAATAAGTAAATAAATAAATAAATAATAAATAAATACATATATTTATTTATTATAACTAATTCAATAGAAAATAAATAATAAATAAATAAATACGCACAAATAAATAAATAAATAAATATAAATACATAAATAGATGAGAGAATAAATAAATAAGTAAATAAATAAATGAACAAATAAATAGATAGATAAATAAGTAAATAAATAAGTACATAATACACAAATACATATATTTATTTATTACAACTAATTCAAAAGAAAATAAATAATAAATAATAAATAAATAAATGAATAAGCAAATAAACAAATAAACAAACAAAAAAATAAATATAATAAATAAATAAATACACTGAACACACTGAACAAATGAATGCACAAACAAATAAATAAGTATAAATACATGAGTGAATAAATAAATAAGTAAATAAACAAGTGAACAAATAAATACATGATATATAAATAAATAACTAAATAAATAATAAATACATATATTTATTTATTTATTTATTATAACTAATTCAATAGAAAATAAATAATAAATAAATAAATAAATAAGCAAATAAACAAACAAAAAAATAAATATAATAAATAAATAAATACGCACAAACAAAAAAATAAATATAAATACATAAATACATAAGTGAATAAATAAATAAGTAAATAAACAAGTGAACAAATAAATACATGAGTTATAAATAAACAGATAGATAAATAAGTATATAAATAAGTAAATAATAAATAAATACATATATTTATTTATTATTACTAATTCAAAAGAAAATAAATAATAAATAAATAAATGAATAAACAAATAAACATACAAAAAATAAATATAATAAATAAATAAATACACGAGTGAAACGAATGAGTGCACAAACAAATAAATAAATATAAATAAATACAGGAGTAAATAAATAAATAAATAAACAAGTGAACAAATAAATACATGAGATATAAATAAATAGATAAATAAGTAAATAAATAAATAAATAAATAATAAATAGATATATTTACTTATTATAACTAATTAAATAAAAAATAAATAAATAAATAAATAAGCAAATAAACAAATAAACAAACAAAAAAATAAATATAATAAATAAATAAATACGCACAAATAAATAAATAAATATAAATACATAAATACATGAGTGAATAAATAAATAAGTAAATAAACAAGTGAACAAAAAAATACATGAATTAAAAATAAATAGATAAATAAATAAGTAAATAAATAAGTAAATAATAATTAAATAAATAAATATATATATATATATAATATATATATATATATATATATATATATATATATATATATATATTTATTTATTTATTTATTTATTTATTTATTTATTTATTATAACTAATTCAAAAGAAAATAAATAATAAATAAATAAATAAATAAGCAAATAAACAAATAAACATACAAAAAAATAAGGGTTAATTGCATACATGTCCCTCCAAATATGTCGAATTGCAAATATATCCCTGTAAAATTCAACTTTTCATATTTATCCCTTCAAAAATCCAAAGTTCCTCAAATATGCCCCTCTGGTTAATCTCCGTTTGGAATCTGTTTATTTTTTAACAGATTTGATGTGAAATTATTTTTTTGCCCCTTTATAAATATATCCCTCCAAAAGTAATACCATTATACTTGTTTCAAATATATCCCTCCAAAAGTATAATATGAAAAGGGTAAATATGTAAATTCATTTTTTAATCTAACCAAGGTTAAGCATTTAACCTAGAGTTAAATCAACTTTTCTAACAGAGATGGACGGTAGGGGCATATTTGAATAACGGTGGATTTTTGAAGGGATAAATATGAAAAGTTGAATTTTGCAGGGATATATTTGCAATTCGACATATTTGTAGGGACATGTATGCAATTAACCCAAAAAAGAAAAATATAATAAATAAATAAATACACTTAACGAATGAATGCACAAACAAATAAATAAATATAAATACATAAATACACGAGTGAATAAATAAATAAACAAGTGAACAAATAAATACATGAGATATAAATAAATAAATAAATAAGTAAATAAATAAATAAATAATAAATAAATAGATATATTTACTTATTATAACTAATTCAATAGAAAATAAATAAGCAAATAAACAAATAATCAAACAAAAAAATAAATATAATAAATAAATAAATATGCACCAACAAATAAATAAATATAAATACATAAATACATGAGTGAATAAATAAATAAGTAAATAAACAAGTGAACAAATAAATACATGAGTTATAAATAAATAGATAGATAAATAAGTAAATAAATAAGTAAATAATAAATAAATACATATATTTATTTAATATAACTAATTCAAAAGAAAATAAATAATAAATAAATAAATAAATAAGCAAATAAACAAATAAACAAACAAAAAAATAAATATAATAAATAAATAAATACATTGAACGAATGAATGCACAAACAAATAAATAAATATAAATACATAAATACATAGTGAATAAATAAATAAATAAATAAACAAGCGAACAAATAAATAGATAAATAAGAAAATAAATAAATAAATAATAAATAAATAAATATATTTATTTATTATAACTAATTTAATAGAAAATAAATAATAAATAAATAAATAAGCAAATAAACAAAAAAAAATAAAAACAAAAAAATAAATATAATAAATAAATAAATACGCACAATTAACCGAATAAATATAAATACAAAAATACAAAAGTGAATAAATAAATAAGTAAATAAACAAGTGAACAAATAAATACATGAGTTATAAATAAATAGAAGATAGATAAGTAAATAATAAATAAATACTTGTATTTATTTATTATAACTAATTCAAAAGAAAATAAATAATAAATAAATAAATGAATAAGCAAATAAACAAATAAACAAATAAAAAAATAAATATAATAAATAAATAAATACACTGAACACACTGAACAAATGAATGCACAAACAAATAAATAAATATAAATACATAAATACATGAGTGAATAAATAAATAAGTAAATAAACAAGTGAACAAATAAATACATGAGATATAAATAAATAGCTAAATAAATAAATAAATAATAAATACATATATTTATTTATTTTAACTAATTCAATAGAAAATAAATAATAAATAAATAAATAAGCAAATAAACAAATAAACAAACAAAAAAATAAATATAATAAATAAATAAATACGCACAAACAAATAAATAAATATAAATACATAAATACATGAGTGCATAAATAAATAAGTAAATAAACAAGTGAACAAATAAATACATGAGTTATAAATAAATAGATAGATAAATAAGTAAATAAATAAATACATATATTTATTTATTACAACTAATTCAAAAGAAAATAAATAATAAATAAATAAATGAATAAGCAAATAAACAAATAAACAAACAAAAAAATAAATATAATAAATAAATAAATACACTGAACAAATGAATGCACAAATAAATAAATAAATATAAATACATAAATACATGAGTGAATAAATAAATAAGTAAATAAACAAGTGAAGAAATAAATACACGAGATATATATAAATAGATAAATAAATAAATACATATATTTATTTATTAGAACTATTTATTTATTATAACTAATTCAATAGAAAATAAATAATAAATAAATAAGCAAATAAACAAATAAACATACAAAAAATAAATATAATAAATAAATATAAATACATAAATACATGAGTGAATAAATAAATAAGTAATAAACAAGTGAACAAATAAATACATAGATATAAATAAATAGATAAATAAATAAATAAACAAGTGAACAAATAAATACATAGATATAAATAAATAGATAAATAAGTAAATAAATACATATATTTATTTATTATTACTAATTAAAAAGAAAATAAATAATAAATAAATAAATGAATAAGCAAATAAACAAATAAACATACAAAAAATAAATATAATAAATAAATAAATACACTGAACGAATAAATGCACAAACAAATAAATAAATAAAAATAAATACCTAAATACATGAGTGAATAAATAAATAAGTAAATAAACAAGTGAACAAATAAATACATAGATATAAATAAATAGATAAATAAGTAAATAAACACATATATTTATTTATTATTACTAATTCAAAAGAAAATAAATAATAAATAAATAAATGAATAAGCAAATAAACAAATAAACATACAAAAAAATAAATATAATAAATAAATAAATACACTGAACGAATGAATGTACAAACAAATAAATAAATAAAAATAAATACCTAATTACATGAGTGAATAAATAAATAAGTAAATAAACAAGTGAACAAATAAATACATGAGATATAAATAAATAGATAAATAAGTAAATAAATAAATAAATACATAAAAAAATAGATAAATAAACAAGTAGATATAAATAAATAAGTAAACAAATGAACAAAAAAATAAATAGATAAATAAGTAAATAAGCAAATATTTGTATAAACAATAAATAAATAAACAAACAAATAAACAAATAAATAATACATAAATAGTAAATAAATAGTAACAAAATAAATAAGAAAATAGATGGAATTGATAAATGATTGAATAAATAAAAAAATTAATTCATAAGTTAATAAGTAAATAAATAATTAAAAACGTAAACATTAATGAGTAAACAAAAAAACTTATAAATAAATAAATAAATAAATGATGCATAAATCATTGAAGAAGTAACTAGATAAATAAAAAAATAAATAAGTAAATAAATAAATAATAATAAAATAAATAAGTAAATGAATAAAATAAATAAATAAGTAAATAAATAATAATTGAACAACTTGAATAAAGAAAATTATATAAATAATAAATAAGTAAATAAACAGATGAACGAACACAGAAATAAATAAATAACTAAATAGATAAATGAATTAAATAAACGAATAAATACCTAAATAAATAAATGGAACACTTAAATCAATAAATAAATAAATGCATAAATGAATATAGATGGATAAGTGTAGTAAATAAATAAAGAGAAGCAAATATAAATAAATAACTAAATGAATGAATGATTGAAAAAGTAAATAAATAAATAAATAATTACATAACTAAATAACTCAATAAATAAATAAGTGAACAAATATATATATATATATATATATATATATATATATATATAGAGAGAGAGAGAGAGAGAGAGAGAGAGAGAGAGAGAGAGAGAGTTGGGCTGGAATGCTATTGATAGCACCAGCCCAACTTTGCCACCCATTTTGTAGCCATTGGATCGCATTGAGATTCGTGGAGGCTTTTTAATGAAAAAAAGAAAAAAGAAAAAGTAAAAAGTAAAAAGTTTTTTTTTTTTAATTAAAGGACTTGCACGAATCTCAATGCAATCCAATGGCTACAAAATGGGTGGCAAAGTTTGGCTGGTGCTATCAATAGCATTCCAGCACAACTCATATATATATATATATATATATAAACACAGTACAAAAATAGATAGATCACTGTATTGTGTGTGCGCGCAAACAAATAAGTAAACAAACAAATCAACAAAGAAATAAATAAATAAATAAATAGATAGGTAGGTAAGTGAACAACTATATGAATAATGAATAAATATAAAATGTAGATAAGCGAATAGATAAATAGCTACAAAAAATAAAGACATTAATAGTAAATAAATAGTCGATAAATAAATAAGCAAATAGGTGAATAAATAGATCAGTTTTTTTTTTTTTTTTTTTTTGAGAGAAAGGTAGCATGCTACCCGCTTCGTTTATTTTTTAAATAAACTTAGCTGGAAATGTGAAGCAACTAGGCTTCAAACTCGGATCACGGGTATCAACCACCAAGCCCTTTGCCACTTGCACTAGGGACGGTTGATTAAATAGATCAGTTATTAACTAGAGTAAATAGTCATTTAATCAATGAATAAAATAAATTAGAAATAAGCAAATAGGTGAATAAATAGATAGGTTGTTAACTAGAGTAAATAGTCATTTAATCAATGAATAAATAAATTAGAACTAAGCAAATAGGTGATAAAAAGATAGGTTATTAACTAGAGTAAATAGTCACTAATCAATAAATAAATAAATTAGTTAGTTGATAAAAGTAAATAAATATATGCATAAACAAAGTAAATAACTTAATAAGTTATTATATAAGTAAAAGAATAAATAAGTAAACAAATAATAAATAATTTAACAAATATATAAATAAATAAATAAATAAATAAGCAAATTGAGGTACAAAATTGTAAAAGTTAAATGATTTACCTCCACAAGACGTCACAAGAGAAGGCTCCAATAGTAATCTGCAGGATGAAAACAAAAAAGCTCATGAAGCTTTCTTCAATACAAAATTAATAGACAACAATATGATCAAACCCTCCTTCATATACAGCATGACAGCAGCAGGAATATGTCACCTATATGCTCCCAATCGTCAACAGCGCACACACTTGAATCATGACCTGATCTGGAAAGGGTACAGCCACAAGAAGTTGAGAGAGGAGAGTTACCTGTGATCTAGAAAGAAAGCAGTACAAGCCCAAAATAACCTATTTAAAACATAACATAACATTCCTGCGTGAAAACAATGAAAGAGAGGGTTCAGGGGTGGTCAACCAGTCGGCTCGAGCTCGAGCTCGAGTTCCACAGTTGAATTTCAGAAGAGTTGAGCCTGATGGCAATGCGGCGGCCATCTAGAGCCCAACTGACACCGGTAACAGGACCGTTATCTTCATCTGCAGTCACAAGCTCAGTAGTAGAACAATCCGAAGCATCCCACAAGTAAACCGTATTCCCGAGTTCAATCGACAGAACATTGCGGCAACCACAATCCAACAGATTCAAATAGTAGTTATCAACAAGTTGAGGTGAATCCAACATCCTCTAAGCAGACAGTACAAAGTTTTGGAAAAAAAACCCACATATAGTTGAGAAATTAAAGCAGCCTAGCAAAGCTAAAGCCAAAGCCAAAGCCAAAAGCCAATTCAAAAGAAAAACATGAGGAGGAAGAAGAAAAGGCACCCCAGAAACACAGCAGCAGCGTCGCTGCCTCACCCTCATTGTTTGGTGGGAAGAATTCCGGTCCTATTGTTCAAGAGGACCTACATCAAGAAGCATGTGGTGTAACAACTTCAGAGGGTAAATCTGCTCAAGTGTTCTATTTATCCTTTCTACATTCATGTAGATCACAAAGTCGAAATCTACCGCCGACCGATTTGCGATGAATCAGCCAGCCTGAAATCCACAAGAAACAAAATTTATAATAGAACTTTCCAAATCAAGATGCATCTAGGAAGATCACACACCTGACAAGATCATTCTCCTCTGAAAACGAAAATCCTGAATATCATTCACTGCAAAGGAATCAGACAGATGCACACTTCAAGAAATCAAAACCAAGGGCATCCGTGAAGCCTGAGGAGGAGGATATAAAGATACAAACTTGGGAAAACTTAGAAAACTTCCGAAACCGAGATTGAAGGGTGCCTCCGACAGAATCTTGCACAGAGGGGCCTGAGGAGGGATCTAGAGATCCTTAGTGGATCGGGTGATCGGAGCACAAGAACAGACCGACCTATTAACGAACAGGTGAGGCGAACTCAGGCCAGGCAGCAGAGCGCCCAAGTCCGAAGGAGCCCAGTCCTTTCCAGTTTGAAGCTCACTAGCCCAATACTATTGTCAATTTTCTTTTCCTGCTGTGTCAACTATTCTCTACAATTTGCATTTCAGTGCTATGTAAAGGAGAGTATAAGAAGCAGGGCGAGAACAGCAGAGGTACCCCTCATTCTCCTCTGCTCTATCTTCACTCTATCTATTTCCCCTTCTTCTCCCTTCTCTCCCCCAATTACCTCAATCACTCCAATACGATGGACCCATCATCCTGACCACCATCCTCATCTCAGAGAATTCTCATCATTGACAGGTTGCAGTGAGTCCGGGTCATTATAGTTGCACACTTCTAGAAATCGATATCGAAGGAACACAAGAAGCCGAAAGAGAATATAAAGATACAAACTTGGAAAAATTAGAAGAAACTCAATTGAAAACAATGTGAACCGGTATAAGAAGGATCACCCCTTACGTCTCCTCATAGGAAGATTGGTTTCTCAAGAAGGGGCGCAGCAGCGAAGGCATGAAATATGGCCTCAGCCCTGCTGCTCGGAGAAGGCGACGAGATGTGATTTGGATCTTCTTCGCCGAGGTGGAAGAAGCCGCATCCTTCGATAACAATACACTCAGAAAAGAGCCTAAAAAAGATCACAAAAAATCACATATTGTAAAGCTACAGAAAACAAAAGGAAGAAGCGATTCTGAGGGAAGGAGCCCGTAGAGATCATGATACAATGAAGCAATGGAGAAGACAAAGGACTCCCTTTCTCTCCCCCGTCGCCTGAGAAGCTTGAGGGAACGAAGAGACAGTGTTAGGGCGAGGCGATTTGGTTGTCAAATGCAATTGCCTGTGTTTTCAAAATCTCGTGAACATATATAGGTATGAAAAAAATGATATGTCGATAAATTAGTAAATAAATTATTAAGTAAATAAATAAATACTTTATAATAAGTAAGTAAATAAATGAATAGGTAATTTAACAACACTAATGAATAAATAAATAAATTGACAGATGAGTGAATAAATAAATAGCTAAATAAATAAATAAATAAGCACATACATATATATATAAATGAATAAACACATATAAATCAATAACAAATATATAAACAAATAGATAGATAAATAAATAGATAGTAAACAAATAAAAGATAAATAAATGAGCAAATTTAAATAAATAGACAATCATATATAAATAAATAAATAAATAAGTAAACATGTAAATTAATAAATATGTAAATAAATGATAAATGAACAACTGAAAAAGTAATAAATAAATAAATAAATAAATATATAAATACGTACATAAGATAGATGGATCACAGTGTATAGCTACATGAATAAATCAATAAACAAATAAATAAATATACAAATACATGCAAAAAGAATATAGCGGCTCTTCAACCAGCTAAAGAGAGATTCGATGTAGCTGAGAAAAATGAACATACTACTTACCGGGGAATGAAAACACCCGCCCTTTAAAGTTACTTTTTAAGAAGTTGTATTTGAGCATTTACATCTGATAAGTGAATATAAATTCTCTTCATTAGGATTGAGCCTTTATTATTATACATAATAATAGAAACAAAAATCAGAAAACATGAGTGAATAAATAAATAACCCTAAATAAATAATCAACATTATTGATGTTTGATTTGAATGTTGTTTGAAAAAGTAACTAACTCAACTAAAAATAAATAATAAATAATTAACAAATAAATAAATAAATAATAAATAAGAAAATAAACAAATAAACATTACAAAAAAATAAATATAAATAAATACAATGAATGAACGAATGCACAAATAAATAAATAAATAAATAAATACATAAAGACATAGTGAATAAATAAATAAGTAAATTAATAAGTTAACAAATAAATACATGAGAAACAAATAAATAAATAATAAGGCATATAAATAGATAGATAAATAAATAGATAAATAATAAGTAAATAAGTAAATACATGTATAAAAAACAATAGATAAAATAATAAAAAAAAAATAAATACATAAATAGTAACCAAATTAACAAGGAAAAAAATAGACGAAATTGAAAAATGATTGAATAAATAAAAAAAAATGGCCATTGAATAAATGTATAAATAAATTCATAAGTTAATAAGTAAATAAATAAACAAAAATAAGTAAATAATTAAAAAAGTAAACATTCATGAGTAAACAAAAAAAACAAATAAATAAATAAATAAATAAATGATTGAAAAAGTAACTAGATAAATAAAAATAAATATGTACGTAAATAAATAAATAAATAGATAAATAAATAAATAAATAATCGAACAACTTGAATAAATAATAATAAAATAATATAAATATTCAACGAAAAGAAATAAATAACTAAATAGATAAATAGGTAAATGAATAAAAAAAGGAATAAATAACTAGATAAATAAATAAATAAATAAGTACATGAGTAAATAGATAAATTAGCTAAATAAATAAAAAAGCACATAGATAGATAAATGAATGTCACTACTGGGTGAATATAGATAAATAGATAATAAATAAACGAATAAATTTATCAAAGTTTACATAAATAGAAAAATAAATAACATAACAAAGTTTGCTCACCTCGCTAGGATAAAGTAATAAATAAATAAATAAATACGTACATAGATAGATGAATCAATAGATAGATAGATAACAGTATTGCTACATGAATAAATCAATAAACAAATAAATAAATATACAAATACATGCAAAAAGAATATGGCGGCTAAACCAAGTGCTCTTCAACGAGCTAAAGAGAGCTTCGATGTAGCTGAGAAAAATGAACATACTACTTATCGGGTAATGAAAACACCCGCCCTTTAAAGTTATTTTTTAAGTTGTATTTGAACATTTACATCTGATAAGTGAATATAAATTCTCTTCATCAGGATTGAACCTTTATTATTATACATAATAATAGAAACAAAAATCAAAAACCATGAGTGAATAAATAAATAACCCTAAATAAATAATCAAATATTGATGCTTTATTTGAATGTTGTTTGAAAAAATAACTAACTCAACCGAAAATAAATAATAAATAATAAATAAGAAAATAAACAAATAAACATTACAAAAAAATAAATATAAATAAATACAATGAATGAACGAATGCACAAAAAAATAAATAAATAAATAAATAATACATAAATACATGAGTGAATAAATAAATAAGTAAATTAACAAGTGAACAAATAAATACACAAGAAATAAATAAATAAATAAATAATAAGGCATATAAATAGATAAATAAATAGAGTAGATAAATAAATAAATAAATAAATAAGGAAATAAACAAATGAACCAAAAAATTAATAAGAATAAGAAATAAATAAAGAGATAAATAAGTAAATACATGTATAAAAAACAATAGATAAAATAATAAAATAAATAAATACATAAATAGTAACGAAATTAACAAGAAAAAAAAAAATAGATGAAATTGAAAAATGATTGAATAAAAAAAAAATGGCCATTGAATAAATGTATAAATAAATTCATAAGTTAATAAGTAAATAAATAAACAAAAATAAGTAAGTAAATAATTAAAAAAGTAATAAACAAAAAACAAATAAATAAATAAATAAATGATTGAAAAAGTAACTAGATAAATAAAAAATAAATAAATAAATAAATAAACAATGGAACAACTTGAATAAATAATAATAATATAATATAAATATTCGAAGAAAGAAATAAATAACTAAATAGATAAATAGGTAAACGAATAAAAAGACGAATAAATAACTAGATAAATAAATAAATAAATAAATAAGTACATGAGTAAGTAGATAAATTAGCTAAATAAATAAAAAAGCACATAGATAGATAATTGAATGTCACTACTGGGTGAATATACATAAATAGATAATAAAAAAAGGAATAAATTTATCAACACATAAAGGATAAATAAATAGCATAACAAAGTTTGCTCACCCCGCCAGGAAGAGGAAGGAAACAGCTTTCTTTCTTGACACAGCCTAATTTTCTCCCGCAAGACATAAACTTTACATTAAAAAGTACCAAAATTAAGATGCATATACAAGATCAAGCACCGGGCGAGCATTTATTTCTCCTCTCGAAACGAAAACCCTACGAAGCAAAAACACAAACACCTAATAGGCATATTATTCATCGCAAAGGAATCAGATGCACGCTTCAAGAAAATAAAACCGTGGGAACCCCAGAAGCCCAAAGTGGACAAAAAGTTACGAACTTGAGAAAAATTAGAAGAAACACAATTTTGCATTAAAACTTCTTAAAGTTTTATTAAAAAAAAAAAAGGAAAAAAGAAAAAAAACAAACGTACACTCAATGAAGCAAAAACACAAGAACCTAATGGGCATATAATTACTTCAAGAAATCAAAATCTGGGGCACCCAAGAAGCCCAAACAGAAGACACCAAATTGAAATCCAAGAGATAACAACTTTATATTAAAAAAAAACTTGCTAAATCAAGACCTTATATTATGACTTCCTAAATCAAGATGCATACGCAAAAATCAAACACCTCACAAAAGATATAATGATCCTTCGAAAACAAACAAACACCATGTAAAGCAAAAACACAAACACCTAATGGGCATATCATTCGCCGAAAAGGAGTCGAATACTTGAAGAAATCAAAACCGAGGGCACATAAGAAGCCTAAAGAGGAGGACGTAAAGATACAAACTATAATGGGGAACTCAGAAGAAACCCCATTGAAAACAACGCGAAGTGGGATCAGAGGGATCATCGCTTACGTCCGCATAGGAAGATTGGGTTTTGGGTGCCTCTCCTTGAGAAGGCGCGCAGCAAAGGCATGTAGCCCTACTCCTCGAAGGGATTGGGTCTTCGCCGACGAGGTGGAAGAAGCAGCATCCATCTGAGGGGAGGAGCTCGTCGTTGAGATCGCGATGGGACAAAGCAATGGAGAAGAAAAGGGCGCCTTCTTCTCTTACCCGTCACCTTCTTTTCCTTGCGAGGAGAGAGAGAGAGAGAGAGGAGACCTGAGGTGAGTTTGTTGAGGCTTTTAAATGCAACGGCCGAGTTTTGGATACCTCTGTCCGAGTCCGAATCGTATTGGGCCTAATTAGAATTACAACGTCACTTAAATCAATAAATAATAAATAAATAAATGTAATAAAGAAATAACACCAAATATATTATAATATAAATAAATAAATAAATAAATATTAAATTTAATAATTTTTGTAAATAAATAAATACGTACAAAAAAAAATAGACAAATAGATAATTGTATAGACAAATGAATAAATAAGTAAACAAATAAATAAACGAATAATGAATAAATAGCTTTAAAAAACATCAAGATATTTATAAAGGTAAATAAATAACTGATAAATAAATAAGCAAATAGTGAATAAATAGATAAGTAAATAATCAATGAATAAATAAATACAATAAGTTATAAATAAAAACAAAAGTATATATATATAAATATTAAATATAAATAAATATAATAGATAATTTAATATAAATAAAAGTAAATAATAATATGTATAAATAATTAATAAAAAGCAAATTATTATATTAAATAAATAAAAAGTAAATTATTAATAAATAAATAAATACGCACAAACAAATAAATAAATATAAATGCATAAATACATGAGTGAATAAATAAATAAGAAAATAAATAAGTGAACAAATAAATACATGAGTTATAAATAAATAGCTAGATAAATAAGTAAATAAATAAGTAAATAATAAATAAATAAATATATTTATTTATTATAACTAATTCAAAAGAAAATAAATAATAAATAAATAAATGAATAAGCAAATAAACAAATAAACAAACAAAAAAATAAATATAATAAATAAATAAATACACTGAACACACTAAACAAATGAATGCACAAATAAATAAATAAATATAAATACATAAATACATGAGTGAATAAATAAGTAAATAAACAAGTGAACAAATAAATACATGAGATATAAATAAATAGATAAATAAATAAATACATATATTTATTTATTATAACTATTTATTTATTATAACTAATTCAATAGAAAATAAATAAATAAATAATAAATAAATAAGCAAATAAACAAATAAACATACAAAAAATAAATATAATAAATAAATAATACACTAAACGAATTAATGCAGGAACAGATAAATAAATATAAATACATAAATACATGAGTGAATAAATAAATAAGTAAATAAACAAGTGAACAAATAAATACATAAATATAAATAAATAGATAAATAAGTAAATAAATACATATATTTATTTATTATTACTAATTCAAAAGAAAATAAATAATAAATAAATAAATGAATAAGCAAATAAACAAATAAACATACAAAAAATAAATATAATAAATAAATAAATACACTGAACGAATGAATGCACAAATAAATAAATAAATAAATAAAAATAAATACCTAAATACATGAGTGAATAATAATAAGTAAATGAACAAGTGTAACAATAAATACATAGATATAATAAATAGATAAATAAGTAAATAAAAACATATATTTATTTATTATTACTAATTCAAAAGAAAATAAATAATAAATAAATAAATGAATAAGCAAATAAACAAATAAACATACAAAAAATAAATATAATAAATAAATAAATACACTGAACGAATGAATGCACAAACAAATAAATAAATAAAAATAAATACCTAAATACATGAGTGAATAAATAAATAAGTAAATAAACAAGTGAACAAATAAATACATGAGATATAAATAAATAGATAAATAAGTAAATAAAAAAATAAATACATAAAAAAATAGATAAATAAACAAGTAGATATAAATAAATAAATAAGCAAGTAAACAAATGAACAAAAAAATAAATAAGAAATAAATAAATAGATAAATAAGTAAATAAGCAAATGTTTGTATAAACAATAGATAAACAAACAAATAAATAAATAAATAAATAATACATAAATAGTAAATAAATAGTAACAAAATAAATAAGAAAATAGATGGAATTGATAAATGATTGAATAAATAAAGAAATAAATTCATAAGTTAATAAGTAAATAAATAATTAAAAACGTAAACATTAATGAGTAAACAAAAAAACTTATAAATAAATAAATAAATGATGCATAAATCATTGAAGAAGTAACTAGATAAATAAAAAAAAAATAAGTAAATAAATAAATAAAAAAAAAATAAATAAGTAAATAAACAGATGAACGAACACAGAAATAAATAAATAACTAAATACATAAATAAATTAAATAAACGAATAAATACCTAAATAAATAAATGGAACACTTAAATCAATAAATAAATAAATGCATAAAGAATATAGCATAAAGAATATGAGATGGATAAGTGTAGTAAATAAATAAAGAGAAGCAAATATAAATAAATAACTAAATGAATGAATGATTGAAAAAGTAAACAAATAAATAAATAAATAAATAAATAATTACATAACTAAATAACTCAATAAATAAATAAGTGAACAAATATATATATATATATATATATATATATATATATATATATCAATATATTACATAACCAAGAACTCAATAAATAAATAAGTGAACAAATATATATATATTATATATATATATATATATATATATATATATATATATATATATAAACACAGTACAAAAATAGATAGATCACTGTGTATTGTGTGTGCGCGCAAACAAATCAACAAATAAATAAATAAATAGGTAGGTAAGTGAACAACTATATGAATAATGAATAAATAAAAATATAGATGAGCGAATAGATAAATAGCTACAAAAAATAAAGACATTAATAGTAAATAAATAATCGATAAATAAATAAGCAAATAGGTGAATAAATAGATCAGTTATTAACTAGAGTAAATAGTCATTTAATCAATGAATAAAATAAATTAGAAATAAGCAAATAGGTGAATAAATAGATAGGTTGTTAACTAGAGTAAATAGTCATTTAATCAATGAATAAATAAATTAGAACTAAGCAAATAGGTGATAAAAAGATAGGTTATTAACTAGAGTAAATAGTCACTAATCAATGAATAAATAAATTAGTTAGTTGATAAAAGTAAATAAATATATGCATAAACAAAGTAAATAACTTAATAAGTTATTATATAAGTAAAAGAATAAATAAGTAAACAAATAATAAATAATTTAACAAATATATAAATAAATAAATAAATAAGCAAATTGAGGTACAAAATTGTAAAAGTTAAATGATTTACCTCCACAAGATGTCACAAGAGAAGGCTCCAATAGTAATCTGCAGGATGAAAACAAAAAAGCTCATGAAGCTTTCTTCGATACAAAATTAATAGACAACAATATGATCAAACCTTCCTTCATATACAGCATGACAGCAGCAGGAATATGTCACCTATATGCTCCCAATCTTCAACAGCGCACACACTTGAATCATGACCTGATCTGGAAAGGGTACAGCCACAAGAAGTTGAGAGAGGAGAGCTACCTGTGATCTAGAAAGAAAGCAGTACAAGCCCAAAATAACCTATTTAAAACAAAACATAACATTCCTGCGTGAAAACAATGAAAGAGAGGGTTCAGGGGTGGTCAACCAGTCGGCTCGAGCTCGAGCTCGAGTTCCACAGTTGTATTTCAGAAGAGTTGAGCCTGATGGCAATGTGGAGGCCATCTAGAGCCCAACTGACACCGGTAACAGGACCGTTATCTTCATCTGCAGTCACAAGCTCAGTAGTAGAACAATCCGAAGCATCCCACAAGTAAACCGTATTCCCGAGTTCAATCGACAGAACATTGCGGCAACCACAATCCAACAGATTCAAATAGTAGTTATCAACAAGTTGAGGTGCATCCAACATCCTCTAAGCAGACAGTACAAAGTTTTGGAAAAAAAACCCACATATAGTTGAGAAATTAAAGCAGCCTAGCAAAGCTATAGCCAAAGCCAAAAGCCAATTCAAAAGAAAGACATGAGGAGGAAGAAGAAAAGGCACCCCAGAAACACAGCAGCAGCGTCGCTGCCTCACCCTCATTGTTTGGTGGGAAGAATTCCGGTCCTATTGTTCAAGAGGACCTACATCAAGAAGCATGTGGTGTAACAACTTCAGAGGGTAAATCTGCTCAAGTGTTCTATTTATCCTTTCTACATTCATGTAGATCACAAAGTCGAAATCTACCGCCGACCGATTTGCGATGAATCAGCCAGCCTGAAATCCACAAGAAACAAAATTTATAATAGAACTTTCCAAATCAAGATGCATCTAGGAAGATCACACACCTGACAAGATCATTCTCCTCTGAAAACGAAAATCCTGAATATCATTCACTGCAAAGGAATCAGACAGATGCACACTTCAAGAAATCAAAACCAAGGGCATCCGTGAAGCCTGAGGAGGAGGATATAAAGATACAAACTTGGGAAAACTTAGAAAACTTCCGAAACCGAGATTGAAGGGTGCCTCCGACAGAATCTTGCACAGAGGGGCCTGAGGAGGGATCTAGAGATCCTTAGTGGATCGGGTGATCGGAGCAAAAGAACAGACCGACCTATTAACGAACAGGTGAGGCGAACTCAGGCCAGGCAGCAGAGCGCCCAAGTCCGAAGGAGCCCAGTCCTTTCCAGTTTGAAGCTCACTAGCCCAATACTATTGTCAATTTTCTTTTCCTGCTGTGTCAACTATTCTCTACAATTTGCATTTCAGTGCTATGTAAAGGAGAGTATAAGAAGCAGGGCGAGAACAGCAGAGGTACCCCTCATTCTCCTCTGCTCTATCTTCACTCTATCTATTTCCCCTTCTTCTCCCTTCTCTCCCCCAATTACCTCAATCACTCCAATACGATGGACCCATCATCCTGACCACCATCCTCAACTCAGAGAATTCTCATCATTGACAGGTTGCAGTGAGTCCGGGTCATTATAGTTGCACACTTCTAGAAATCGATATCGAAGGAACACAAGAAGCCGAAAGAGAATATAAAGATACAAACTTGGAAAAATTAGAAGAAACTCAATTGAAAACAATGTGAACCGGTATAAGAAGGATCACCCCTTACGTCTCCTCATAGGAAGATTGGTTTCTCAAGAAGGGGCGCAGCAGCGAAGGCATGAAATATGGCCTCAGCCCTGCTGCTCGGAGAAGGCGACGAGATGTGATTTGGATCTTCTTCGCCGAGGTGGAAGAAGCCGCATCCATCGATAACAATACATACACTCAGAAAAGAGCCTAAAAAAGATCACAAAAAATCACATATTGTAAAGCTACAGAAAACAAAAGGGAGAAGCGATTCTGAGGGAAGGAGCCCGTAGAGATCATGATACAATGAAGCAATGGAGAAGACAAAGGACTCCCTTTCTCTCCCCCGTCGCCTGAGAAGCTTGAGGGAACGAAGAGATAGTGGTAGGGCGAGGCGATTTGGTTGTCAAATGCAATTGCCTGTGTTTTCAAAATCTCGTGAACATATATAGGTATGAAAAAAATGATATGTCGATAAATTAGTAAATAAATTAATAAGTAAATAAATAGATACTTTATAATAAGTAAGTAAATAAATGAATCGGTAATTTAACAACTTATTCAAAAATTGACAGATGAGTGAATAAATAAATAGCTAAATAAATAAATAAATAAGCACATACATATATACAAATGAATAAACACATATAAATCAATAACAAATATATAAACAAATAGATAGATAAATAAATAGATAGTAAACATATAAAAGATAAATAAATGAGCAAATTTAAATAAATAGACAATCATATATAAATAAATAAATAAATAAATAAGTAAACATGTAAATTAATAAATATGTAAATAAATGATAAATGAACAATTGAAAAAGTAATAAATAAATAAATAAATATATAAATACGTACATAAGATAGATGGATCACAGTATATAGCTACATGAATAAATCAATAAACAAATAAATAAATATACAAATACATGCAAAAAGAATATAGCGGCTCTTCAACCAGCTAAAGAGAGATTCGATGTAGCTGAGAAAAATGAACATACTACTTACCGGGGAATGAAAACACCCGCCCTTTAAAGTTACTTTTTAAGAAGTTGTATTTGAGCATTTACATCTGATAAGTGAATATAAATTCTCTTCATTAGGATTGAGCATTTATTATTATACATAATAATAGAAACAAAAATCAGAAAACATTAGTGAATAAATAAATAACCCTAAATAAATAATCAACATTATTGATGTTTGATTTGAATGTTGTTTGAAAAAGTAACTAACTCAACTGAAAATAAATAATAAATAATTAACAAATAAATAAATAAATAAATAATAAGAAAATAAACAAATAAACATTACAAAAAAATAAATATAAATAAATACAATGAATGAACGAATGTACAAATAAATAAATAAATAAATACATAAAGACATGAGTGAATAAATAAATAAGTAAATTAACAAGTGAACAAATAAATACATGAGAAATAAATAAATAAATAAATAATAAGGCATATAAATAGATAAATAAATAAATAGATAAATAATAAGTAAATAAGTAAATACATGTATAAAAAACAATAGATAAAATAAAAAAAATAAATAAATACATAAATAGTAACGAAATTAACAAGAAAAAAAATAGACGAAATTGAAAAATGATTGAATAAATAAAAAAAAATGGCCATTAAATAAATGTATAAATAAATTCATAAATTAATATGTAAATAAATAAACAAAAATAAGTAAATAATTAAAAAAAGTAAACATTCATGAGTAAACAAAAAAAACAAATAAATAAATAAATGATTGAAAAAGTAACTAGATAAATAAAAATAAATACATACGTAAATAAATAAATAAATAAATAAATAAATAGATAAATAAATAAATAAATAATCGAACAACTTGAATAAATAATAATAAAATAATATAAATATTCAACGAACACACGAACGCAGAAAGAAATAAATAACTAAATAGATAAATAGGTAAATGAATAAAAAAAGAATAAATAACTAGATAAATAAATAAATAAATAAGTACATGAGTAAATAGATAAATTAGCTAAATAAATAAAAAAGCACATGGATAGATAAATGAATGTCACTACTGGGTGAATGTAGATAAATAGATAATAAAAAAACGAATAAATTTATCAAAGTTTACATAAATAAAAAAATAAATAACATAACAAAGTTTGCTCACCTCGCTAGGAAAAAGTAATAAATAAATATATAAATACGTACATAGATAGATGAATCAATAGATAGATAGATAACAGTATTGCTACATGAATAAATCAATAAACAAATAAATAAATATACAAATACATGCAAAAAGAATATGGCGGCTAAACCAAGTGCTCTTCAACGAGCTAAAGAGAGCTTCGATGTAGCTGAGAAAAATGAACATACTACTTATCGGGTAATGAAAACACCCGCCCTTTAAAGTTATTTTTTAAGTTGTATTTGAACATTTACATCTGATAAGTGAATATAAATTCTCTTCATCAGGATTGAACCTTTATTATTATACATAATAATACAAACAAAAATCAAAAACCATGAGTGAATAAATAAATAACCCTAAATAAATAATCAAATATTGATGCTTTATTTGAATGTTGTTTGAAAAAATAACTAACTCAACCGAAAATAAATAATAAATAATAAATAAGAAAATAAACAAATAAACATTACAAAAAAATAAATATAAATAAATACAATGAATGAACGAATGCACAAAAAAATAAATAAATAAATAAATAATACATAAATACATGAGTGAATAAATAAATAAGTAAATTAACAAGTGAACAAATAAATACATGAGAAATAAATAAATAAATAATAAGGTATATAAATAGATAAATAAATAGAGTAGATAAATAAATAAATAAATAAATAAATAAATAAGGAAATAAACAAATGAACCAAAAAATTAATAAGAAATAAATAAATAGATAAATAAGTAAATACATGTATAAAAAACAATAGATAAAATAATAAAATAAATAAATACATAAATAGTAACGAAATTAACAAGAAAAATAAATAGATGAAATTGAAAAATGATTGAATAAAAAAAATGGCCATTGAATAAATGTATAAATAAATTCATAAGTTAATAAGTAAATAAATAAACAAAAATAAGTAAGTAAATAATTAAAAAAGTAAACATTCATGAGTAAATAGAAAACAAATAAATAAATAAATAAATGATTGAAAAAGTAACTAGATAAATAAAAAATAAATAAATAAATAAATAAACAATGGAACAACTTGAATAAATAATAATAAAATAATATAAATATTCGAAGAAAGAAATAAATAACTAAATAGATAAATAGGTAAAAACGAATAAAAAGACGAATAAATAACTAGATAAATAAATAAATAAATAAATAAGTACACGAGCAAGTAGATAAATTAGCTAAATAAATAAAAAAGCACATAGATAGATAATTGAGTGTCCCTACTGGGTGAATATACATAAATAGATAATAAAAAAACGAATAAATTTATCAACACATAAAAGGATAAATAAATAGCATAACAAAGTTTGCTCACCTCGCCAGGAAGAGGAAGGAAACAGCTTTCTTTCTTGACACAGCCTAATTTTCTCCCGCAAGACATAAACTTTACATTAAAAAGTACCAAAATCAAGATGCATATACAAGATCAAGCACCGGGTGAGCATATATTTCTCCTCTGAAAACGAAAACCCTACGAAGCAAAAACACAAACACCTAATAGGCATATTATTCATCGCAAAGGAATCAGATGCACGCTTCAAGAAAATAAAACCGTGGGAACCCCAGAAGCCCAAAGTGGACAAAAAGTTACGAACTTGAGAAAAATTAGAAGAAACACAATTTTGCATTAAAACTTCTTAAAGTTTTATTAAAAAAAAAAAAAAAGAAAAAAAGAAAAAAAAAACAAACGTACACTCAATGAAGCAAAAACACAAGAACCTAATGGGCATATAATTACTTCAAGAAATCAAAATCTGGGGCACCCAAGAAGCCCAAACAGAAGACACCCAATTGAAATCCAAGAGATAACAACTTTATATTAAAAAAAACTTGCTAAATCAAGACCTTATATTATGACTTCCTAAATCAAGATGCATACGCAAAAATCAAACACCTCACAAAAGATATCATGATCCTTCGAAAACAAACAAACACCATGTAAAGCAAAAACACAAACACCTAATGGGCATATCATTCGCCGAAAAGGAGTCGAATACTTGAAGAAATCAAAACCGAGGGCACATAAGAAGCCTAAAGAGGAGGACGTAAAGATACAAACTATAATGGGGAACTCAGAAGAAACCCCATTGAAAACAACGCGAAGTGGGATCAGAGGGATCATCGCTTACGTCCGCATAGGAAGATTGGGTTTTGGGTGCCTCTCCTTGAGAAGGCGCGCAGCAAAGGCATGTAGCCCTACTCCTCGAAGGGATTGGGTCTTCGCCGACGAGGTGGAAGAAGCAGCATCCATCTGAGGGGAGGAGCTCGTCGTTGAGATCGCGATGGGACAAAGCAATGGAGAAGAAAAGGGCGCCTTCTTCTCTTACCCGTCACCTTCTTTTCCTTGCGAGGAGAGAGAGAGAGAGAGAGAGAGGAGACCTGAGGTGAGTTTGTTGAGGCTTTTAAATGCAACGGCCGAGTTTTGGATACCTCTGTCCGAGTCCGAATCCGAATCGTATTGGGCCTAATTAGAATTACAACGTCAGCATGATGTGGAGCACTTAAATCAATAAATAATAATAATAAATATATATATATATAAACAAATATAGATAAATAAATGTAATAAAGAAATAACACCAAATATATTATAATATAAATAAATAAATAAATAAATATTAAACTTAATAATTTTTGTAAATAAATAAATACGTACAAAAAAAAAAAAAAAAAAGACAGATAGATAATTGTATAGAAAAATGAATAAATAAGTAAACAAATAAATAAACAAATAAATGAACAATAAATAAATAGCTTAAAAAACATCAAGATATTTATGAAGGTAAATAAATAACTGACAAATTAATAAGCAAATAGGTGAATAAATAGATAAGTTATTAACTAATCAATGAATAAATAAATCAATAAGTTGATATAAATAAAAACAAAAGTATATATATATATATATATATATATATATATATATATATATATATATATATATATATATATATGTAAAAGTAAATAAATATACATAGATAAGTTAATAAATAAATAAAAGTAAATAAGTATATGTATAAATAAATTATCAAATAAGCAAATTATTATATTAAATAAGTAAATTATTAAATAAAGAAATAATTTGATAATATAAATAAATAAATTGAGGTGGGATTGTGGGAATTGTAAAAGAGTTAAAAATGATTTATCTCAACAACTTGTAGCGGTGTAAAATGGGACGGGCGGCCCGTGGCCCGCCTGGCCCAGCACGACTCCGGGCCGGGCCGTGACCTGACACAGTTACTGTAGCACCGTACCGAGCCGGCTTGTTCAAACTTTTTGGGTCATGCTGGACTATCCTTTCAAGGCACGTCGGTCCGAGCCGGCCCGGAACGGCCCGTGTCGAGCCGGGGCCGTGCCGGGCCGAGGTGCAGGCCAGCACAGCCCAGCCCGTATGGGCCGTGCCAGCTGGGACAGCACGGCCCAGACCCCAAGGCCCAAGGCAACTTTGCCTTGGGCATAGGGGTCAACTCATAGGGAGAAGAGCTCTTGGCCCTTCTCCCATGAGCCCTCTGCATGGCAGATCTTTGGAGATTTGATTTTAATCCAATGGATCAAAATTTTATAATTTATTGGACTAAAACTCTTTTCCAAATTTATCTTTTTAAATAAAAATTTATAAATAATGTTTTAAAATTTTGTTATTTTATAATTTTTTAATCTTTTATCAAAATATAAAATTGCATAAAAATATAAAATTACAAACTTTAGAAAATATTAGAAGAAACCTGCAATTGAAATTCAAAGTTCTCAAATCAAGATGCATGTGCAGAGATCAATTGATCAAACTCCTCTGGGCGAGCAATTCCTTCTCCTCCAAAAACAATAGCAAATGCCCTGTGAAGCATAAACACAAACACCGAACGGGCATTTTATTCACCAAAAAGGAATCAAAAGCTTAGCTCAAGAAAACCAAAACCCTATAAAAAAAAGACATAGATACAAAGTTTCGAAAAATCAGAAGAAACCCAATTGTAAAAAAAAAAAAAAAAAAAAAAAAAAAAAAAAAAAAAAGTGAATTAGGAGATTAAGAATCATCACTCACGTCCTCATAGGAAGATCGGGTGGTACAACCTCAGCCACCCTGCTCGGAGAGGGCGACAAGATGTGATTTTTTTTTTGAGAGAAAAGTAGCATGCTACCCGCTTCGTTTATTTTTTAAATAAACTTAGCTGGAAATGTGAAGCAACTAGGCTTCGAACTCGGGTCTCGAATATCAACCACCAAGCCCTTTGCCACTTGCACTAGGGATGGTTGATGAAAAGATGTGATTTTGGTCTTCTTTGACGAGGGGGAAGAATCCGCATCCATTGGTGACAACATAAAACCCAGAAAAAAAAACCCTACACCTAAAAAAGATAGCAAAGAAAAGCAAATCAAATGCAATCATAAAGTTACAAAGAATACACACACACACACACACACACAAAAGAGGGGAGAAGAAGCGATTATGAGGGGAGGAGCTCGTCGTTGAGATCGCGATAGGACGAAGTGACGAAGAAAAAAGCATAAGCAACCATCGCCTTCTTTTTCGTTGCGAGGAGCTAGCGAGAGAGAACTAATAGAGAGCCACCAGGCGAGGCGAGACAATTTGGTTTCAGTCTTCAAATGCAACGATCTAGTTTTTCAGAAATCTAGCTATGCTCCGAGTCCGACTAGAACCTTTATTCGTGAGATGAATTAATGTTGTGTCACGTCATCTCGTAGTGGACCACTTAATTAGTTTTCTTCTGAATAATAATAGTAATAGTAATAAAGACGCTCCCAAATGTTGACTTTTTATTCGCGTAATTATTACGAACTAGTGATGAACCCGCACTACGCTGCGGATATACATAGTTTATATATAATCATGTTTTGTGACAAAATATATATGATTGGTACATTGTATATACTATCAGTATCAATATCTATAAAATTATAATTATATTATATATAATTTTTCATTTGTTGCCTCCAAAGTCTTCATTAATATCTTCAGAACTATATATATATAATAATTTAATATTAGTAGTTTTATAAATGAGTAGGTAGTTATCTTATAATTGAAAACCAAATTTTGTGGTAAATATTATGTAGTGGTCCAGAATCCCATGCAACTTTTTCGGTGAATCCATTGTGTAGAACACCTAGTATTGGTGTGTCTGGCCCATAGTGCATCAAATGGATGCCACAGATGGACCCTGTGAGGTATCTTTAGCTGTATTGGCCTTCGGCTACATTTGTCGAAATTTTGAAAAGCTTTTTGCCCAAACAGAGGTTGGATTTGGATTCAGCACGGAAAAATGCTTGAAAACGGCTATTTGCTTGTTTGATTCTGAGTCCGGAGGCCCAAAAACGGACTCCCGGAAGTTTTTATTGGTTTTCGGTGCATGGGGGGCCGTGGACCGCCGGCATGCCACGTGGCGGCCTGTCATTGGCCGGTTTACAGCGCTCGGTCCACAGAGCGTCGCGGCTGGGTGCACAGACCCGGCGCAGGGACACATGCCGCCGCCTGATTGGCGGGCTCATAGTGCGCAGTCTACAAAGTTGGCGCGGCGGTGCATGGACCAGGGCGGGGACACGTGGCAGTCCCTGGTTGGTCGGTGCACGCTGCGTGGTCCACGGAACCCGAAGTAGGGTGCGTGGACCGGGTGCAGGGGACACGTGTCGGCGCGTGTTTGACGGGCTCACGAGGAGCGGCGCACGGGGTCGCGGGCGGGCGCCTCGGGGCGCGTGCGTGGCAGGCGGTCAGGCTGCGCCTGCTCGCACGTGTGACCGCGACAGGGTTTGGACAGGTGGCGCCCCGCCATTTGCGGGCGCCACCTACCCGTTTGACCGGGGAGGGCCCATGTGGCAGCACGGGACGCGCCCCACACAGCTGTTCGCTGTGCGGGACACGTGTTGGGTCCCGGGTGTGCCACGTGGCCACTTCCGACGCGCCCCGCACGGCTGTTTGCTGTGCGGGACACGTGTCAAGCCCTGGGAAATCCGGGCGCATACAGTAACCTCTGTGTTTGGCGGATTCGGGCGCCCGAATCTTCTCCAAGCGCCTGAATCCGAGGACAATTTCGGTATTTTCCGAAAAGTTTTGTGCGGCCTATATATAGCCTGAGCCGCCTTCTTTTGCAGGTTTTTCGCATTTTCGAGCTTCATTTCAACTCGAGGCCTTCAGCAAAGTTGATCCCCGCACTGTGCTGCATCTATCTGTGGATTTCTGGGATTTTACGTGGCACGCTTTTCGAGATTTCCATTTATTTGGCGCGTCGCGACGTTCCTTCGCCGGTGTTTCCTCCCGTCGTGTTTCGGTGCGCGAGCTCCCTCGGCCTACTCCGACCACCTTTTCGAGCGATTCTTTCGCCGTTGGATCCGCGACGGGTAGGGCTACGATCTTGGTATTTTCAGCATCTCCTAGTTTCGAGTTTTTCTTGGAGTTTTTCCATGCTTACTGGGACCCTTGTTTGCTGTGAGTTTTTCGGGGACAGCAGGATTGTTGCGTGGAGTTCTCCGCGCTCGAGCGTCGGATCGAGGCATGCCTATACACTTTTTGCATCTACTCGTCGCGACGATTATCGTCGTATTTTTTTAGAATTTTTCTGAGACTTTCCCGGAGGTATATTTCTCTCCCTTTATCTGTGCACGAGATTACAGTTGTGTTGTTGTGAGATTTTGCGCACCCTGTGTTGTGGAATTTGTAACTCGGCCTACGGGACTCGGATTGGGGCGTGCAGGTACTCGTTTCGAAGGTCTCGACGCGACGATCGCAGTACTATTTTTTTGGATTTTTCGGAGCCCTTTCTGCAGGTGAATATTTTGCATTTTTGGGACTGTTCTGCAGGTTGTGTATACTTGGCTAATTTTTGGAATAAAGTGTAACTGTGGACCCTTTTGTTGTACCCAGGAGGGTTTGCGGGTATTTCTGAACTCGTTGGGACTTGGAGATATTTATTCCTGGTATTTTCAGCTGTGGGACTTTGGACAGTTCAGCTCTTCAGGTAGGTTGCCTCGTCTTCAAGATCTACGAACTGATCTCTAATTCTATTGTTGTAGGATTTTGCATGATTGTGATAGTATATTGATAGCATGCTTGAATATAGGAATTTATATTTCTGATGTATTCAGATGATCATGTGATTTATTATTTCCTACAACCTGTTAATTTATTGTTATCTTGGAACTTGACCTAGCACCCCCGCCATATGCAGCATGTTCAGCCAGACTTGCAGAAAACTCCAACTTGGGCTAGGTTATTATTGCTCTAGACATTCCCACACCACTATTTACTGTTTCATCCTGAACTTAGAGTTTTTCTCGCCCGGGTAGTGGGCCGAGAGGTCGGGTTGTTGTGGGATGCATTTTACACTCGTGTCTGGGGACCGAGTGAAGTCTGATAGCAGTCTGTAGATCAATGTTTCTTTTGGGAGCCGTCCGAGTGACAGTGGGTCTCGGCTGTGTAGTTTTCCAGCCTGTTAGTGAGAGAGTGTTTTGTTCGTTACAGCCGATCTTGTTGATCGAGGATTTGGATTATAGCATGCACGAGCCACATTTGAGCTCGACAGAGATGCACGGATACTTTCCTCGGTGGAGTCGCGCCCCTCGAGTGCCACTTCGGAGCTGGGCTTGATATTTGCTATCGCGACTTGTCGACGCAGTCCCTCTGGCTGGGCCAGTTTTGGCAGTCACGGACGCCCTACGTAAATCCGGTCCTCCGTGGATGTAACGGCAGTAGGTAGGCGCAGGTTTGACTGGACCCTATGTGGCAGTCAATGTAGATTGGGTGATCTGATTTGAGGGATAGTAGATGCACCATGTTTTTTTCTGTTCCACTCCTTGAGCATCTAGATAGAGGCATAGTAGCTGTAGAGTTCATTTTTTTCAGCTTTTCCTTCCAGCACTGCATTTGTTACTTTATGCCTCTAGTAGACTTAGTGGGCAGACCGTCGGGCTTATTGGCGGTACCCACTGAGAACTACTGTGGGATGTAGTTCTCACACCCGCCGTGGTGTCTTTTTCCCAGGGACTTCTGCTCCTGTTCCTGCTGCTCCAGCTGCTGATCCTACTTCTTCAGATCGAGGTAAGGGAGTCGCGAGATAGATTCCTACCAGTCGTTTTCTGAGAGAGAGTAGATGTACCCCCTTACTGTTTTGAGAGTTACATTTTGAGAGACCTTTGTAGTGAGGTTCACTTGTACTTTTCTGTTATAGTTTGAGAGACTTATGTTTTTTGGTGAGGACTTGGATTGTATATTATGGAGTTGTATTTATTTTATTTCAGTATTTACTTTTCAGCTCTGATATCTGTATAGTGTAGATGATCTTTTGCAGATTAGTCGCTTCGTCTATACGGCGCTTTCCGTATGGGAGGCGGATCTGTTGGCGAGCCCGGGTCGCAGTCTCGACCCCGGGGCGTGACATATTACCTAGGGCAGTGCCTTTCCACACGTGCTACTTTGAACGATTTGTCACATGATTGTGAGAAACTATAATAAATAATTATCAGGTAAATTAAATATGAAGTACATAAATATAAATAATATATATAATATACATGGGAAAAATGTAACATATGGGTCAGGCCTCTTATTAATTTCTGTATCTATTTTTGCGCCTAATGAGATAAATGCAAACATAAAGTTGTACACTCTAATACTCTCTCGAAATTTTCTAGCTTCCCTCCCAACCTGGTAATCCAACAAAGTAGCTAAAACGTCTAGGGTTTCATGAAGTAACGGTAAGTAAACTCGGCCTTCTTGGCAGCACAAAGAGAATCTCGGGACACATTCATTTCGAGATTTGTAAATTCTTTCATTGTACCACAGTAAAGCTCCACATAATTGTCACTTATAACGTGGTGGCCCTAATTGATCAGTATGAGACAAAATTTGAGAAGATCCTGGTAGTACTTCAGAAATTTGTATATTTGTATTTCTATTTGATTCATGTATATCTTCTGAAGAATGAGTTATTCTTCTATTCCTCCATTAACTAAGAATAATATTGCGTCGTTTTCTATTTTCTCTACTAATTGTTGGAACATCCATTTCTTGTAGTACTTCAGAATTTGGTATATTTGTATTTCTACTTGATTCATGTACATCTTCTGAAAAATAAGTTACTATTTTATTCCTCAGTTGACTAAAAATATTCTTGCACCGTTTTCTGTTTTCTCTATTAATTGTTGGAACATCTATTTAATCCTAATAAAAATTACCACCCACAAAGTTTGGTAGTGTGGGGGGGGGGGGGGGGGGGGACTAAGCCTCTAAAAATGAATACAAATTTGCGAACCAATAATAGTCCTACAAAAGATTGCGGCAATAATATAGTTAAATAAAAGGCATGTGTTTACCAATATAGTATACCAAGTTAGGGAAAAAAAGTGGCGGGACTGAGGAATAAAATAGTAAAATTTATGTAGTCAAACACGGATAGAAATCAACTACTTTTTTATTTGCTTGAGGTAGTTGCAATTAGTGTTACGGGAAAAAGAGCAAGAAAACAAAAAGGTAGAGTTGGGAAAGCACATTTTGTATACACGCTAGTTCCATTCCCTAAGGCTGCGTTTGGTTCGGGGATAAGAAAAATTTAGTTATACCGGGGATAGGTATAAGTTATGGTTTTAGCCGGAACTAGAGTAAATTTGCGTTTGGTTCGGTTTAAGAGTTATACCGGGTTTAGAAAAAATTGTGTTTGGTAAGTTAAAGAGGAATAAGAAGAATACGATGAATAAGAGAAAATTGTGTTTGGTTGGGAATAGAGGAATAAGAAGAATTGAGGGATTAAATATTTTGATTTACTAATTTGCCCTTTATGATATAATTTAAAATTAAATAAATTTATGATTTTATTCATCCTTATATTTAATTTAGATAAATATTAAAAAATTCAAATAATATTAACAATTAAATATTAAATTGTAATATTAATATTTAATATTAAATATTAATATTAATATTTAATATTTAATATTAATATTAATATTTAATATTAAATATTAATATTTAATATTTATCTAAATATTAAATATTAATATTTAATATTTAATATTAATATTTAATATTAATATTAAATATTAATATTAAATATATTTAATATTAAATATTTAATATTATTTAAAATTTAATAGTAAATCCCTATTCCGCTATTCCGCTATTCCGCCCGGGGGTGGGAATTACTAAACCCACCCCTTAGCGGGTTATACTGGAATAACCCGCTAAAAATGGGTTTAGCTATTCCCACCTCCCAAAACACCGTTTGGGGATAAATGAAGGGGATAAGGGCTTATTCCACCCTTAACCCCCTAACCAAATGGGGGCTAAGGCTTCGTTTGGTTCCTGGATAAGAGAGAATTAGTAGTACCAGGGATAAGTATAAAGTTAGGTATAAGTTAGGTATAATGTGAAATTGTGTTTGGTTGGGAATTAGGTTAGTATCAGGTATAAGAAAAATAGTGTTTGGTAGTGATTGAAGAATAAGAAGAATAGAGAGTTGACTTTTGTGTTAAAAGATTAAAATATCCTTTTCTTTTTAATATTTTTTTTAAAATTAAAATTTCAAAATTTATTCAAATTTTAATATTTATTAATTTTAATTTTTATAAAAATTTTAAGTGGGAACAAAAAAAAAAGCTAATTTTAAAATTATAAGTAGGAGTAAAAATTTTAATTTTTAAATTTATATAAATTTTTAAAAATTATAAAAAAAATTTTAAAATTTTAAAATTAATTTTTTAAAAAATAAAATAAAATTTTTAGATTTATTAAAATATAAAATTAAAAAAAATAAAATTTATAAAATTTAAAATTTAAAATTTAAACATCTTTTAAAATTTAAAAATTATAATTAAAAAAATCAAAAAAAAGAATAAAAAAAAAAAAGGAAAAAAAAAAAAAAAAGCAAATGCCTCTTCCCAAGGCAGAGGCCCAGAATAATAGGTTAGTTCCGGGGGGAGGGATGGGATATCCCCCCCCATACCGGGTTGTAGGGAGGGAGGGGGGAATGGGATATCCCCCCCCATACCGGATTGTACTGGTACAAGGTTGTAGGGGGGGGGGGGGGGGGAATGGGATATCCCCCCCCCCCCATACCGGGTTGTACTGGTACAAGGTTGTAGGGGGGGGGGGGGGGGGGGATGGGATATCCCCCTTGTTTGGGTACAAAGGGGGGATATCCCCTCTTTGTACCCAAACCAAACGATAGCTAAGGTAATATTTGGTCCGGGGATTATGAGTTTGGGGATAAATTTTTTTATCCCTGTGATAGCATGCTATTCCCGGATAGTCAGGAATAAAAAAAAAAATAGTGTTTGGTTTGTAAAGCTGTTATTCTTATAAATAGCTAAAATTGTGTTTTGTTCATTTCTTAGAATAAGCGAGAATAGTGAAAAAATAAAATTAATTATAATTTTAAAATAATAATATTTTATCTAATTAATTAATATAAAATATTAATTAAATAATAATTAATATTTGTATAAATTAAAACTTATATTTTAGTAAATAATATCGTTTAATTTTTTAAAAATTAAAGTTAAAAATTTTAAAATTTGTATAAATTTTAAAATTTTAAAATTTGTATAATTTATAAAATTTATTAAATTTATAAATTTATTAAAAATTAAAGTTACAAATTTAAAAAGCTATAAAATTTAAAATTTCTCTAAATTTAAAAATTTAAATTTTAATTATTTCGAAAAATGTGTAAAAGATGATGCAAAAATTTTAATTTTTAAATTTTTATAAATTAAAAACTTTCTATAAAAAATTAAAAATTTATATGTACAAAATTTGTATAAATTTTAAAATTTTAAAATTTTCAATTTTTAGATTTATAAAAAATTAAAGTTAAAAATTTTAAAATTTATAAAATAAAAAAATTAAATTTAAAATTTTATAAATTTTAATTTTAATTTAAAAAAATAAAAAATAAAAAAAGATGGAAATAAAGTTGTTTCTGGGTGGGAACAACCTTATTCCCACCAATGGGGGGAATTATTATCTCCCCTCCTTAACGGGCTATTCCAGAATAGTCCGTTAAAGGAGGGATAACAAATCCCTCTATTTTTTTTTTTTTTGTGTTTTGGGGATAAATGGAGGATAAAAGAGTTATTTCCCATTTATCCCCCAACCAAACATAGATTAAAAGTAAAAGAAAGCCAAAATAAGTTGAGGGAATAAAGTAATGAGTAGATTAATAATTCTTGTAGGGTGGGAAATATGAAGGAAATATACATAAAGGTACCGTTTGGTTCGGGGATTATGAGTTTGGGGATAAATTTTTTTATTTTTGGGATAGCTTGTTATTCCAGAATAGTCAAGGATAAAAGAAAATTAGTGTTTGGTTTGTAAAACTGTTATTTTAGGAATATCTGAAATTGTATTTTGTTCATTTCTTGAAATAAGCGAGAATAGTAAAAAAATAAAAGTAATTATAATTATAAAATAATAATATTTTATCTAATTATTTAATATAAAATATTAATTAAATAATAATTAATAATTGTATAAATTAAAGATTATATTTTAGTAAATAATACCGTTTAATTTTGTAAAAATTAAAGTTAAAATTTTTAAAATTTATATAAATTTTAAAATTTTAAAATTTATTAAATTTATAAATTTATTAAAAATTAAAGTTACAAATTTAAAAAATTATAAAATTTAAAATTTTTCTAAATTTAAACATTTAAATTTTAATTATCTCAAAAAAATGTGTAAAAGATGATGCAAAAATTTTAATTTTTAAATTTTTATAAATTAAAAAGTTTCTATAAAAAAATTAAAAATTTATATATACAAAATTTGTATACGTTTCAAAATTTTAAAATTTAAAATTTTTTTTTAAAATTTTTAGATTTATAAAAAATTAAAGTTAAAAATTTTAAAATTTATAAAATAAAAAAATTTAAATTTAAAATTTTATAAATTTTAATTTAAATTTAAAAAAATTAGAATGGGAACAACCTTGTTCCCACGAAAATTGTTATCCCCCTCCTTAACGGGCTATTCCAGAATAACCCGTTAGGGGGAGGATAACAAATACCCCTATTTTTTTTTTTTTTTTGTTTGGGCGATAAAGGAGTTATCCCTCCTTTATCCCCCAACCAAACATAACCAAAGAGAATTAGGAAAAAAATTTAGTATGAAGTAATAACTCGACAAATGAAACCATTCCCTTGTACTGTATTTCCCACTAAATTTTATTCAATTCACATTAATTATATTAAGACATTTTTTTTTTACCTTCGTTAATTGTGCCAACCAACATAGGGGAGGAACCAAGTAAAAAATATACAATGCAGCACGAATGGGAACAAAAGGTTCTGTATATCAAGCTGTGTTTCATCTAATTGAGGTAACAGTGCTTAACTTTTCTCTTGCATGGAATGTATGCAAATCAAACGAAGTGCTAATTACAAAGTCCGCAAACATCATTGTATGATATAAAAACAACTATCAATACATTTCTTACTATAGATAAAACAAGGGAAAGGACCAAAGGCTCAAGCTAATAGAACTAAGTTTTTTTTTAAGAATACATGCTGTCTATGTATAGTTTCTCTTCTAACAGTAATGAGGGAACCCAAGGTTCGAGTTTACTCCCAACGTTAAGAAGAAAGAAAATAGATCTTTCAAATAGCGGTAATCCTTACATCTATAGTATCACAGAGAAAGAAGTAACATTATATTTTTCAATATATTAAAACAAAAAAGATCGACCACCTGAAGGCAGGTAACAATGTCTGTTTAATGTCAATTTAGCAAAATCAAAGTACAAATTTATCTGGCAACATGATCCTACCAATCAGGGAAGGGCACAAAACATGAAAGTAACAATATTTGTTTAGAAAAATTAGAGTCAAAAATTGTCCAGCAGCATTACCTTACCAACAAGAGGGTTTATTTAGAAAAATTAGAGTCAAAAATTATCCAGCAACATTACCTTACCAACCAGAGAAGAGTACAAAACACTAGAGTAGGCACTAAGGGAAAACCTAGAAGATAGAAGGTAAAGCAAAGGGAAAGAGAACCCCCACACAGATTTGAGGTGAACAGAAAGTGATAATCCTCAACTAACCTTGAGACCCATGTCTATATATCTAGCATTATTTATAGCAAATTCCTAGGGGAGGAGGAGGTTTGGAGGGTGCAAAGGGAAAGAGGGGTTAGAGTATACTTCAACATGATCACCGAATGGGTTCACCGACACCAAGCAGTGACCTCCGATTAAAAAGAGAGCTAGGAGGATGCAGGGAGAAACATGGTTGAGAGTAGCCCACCATCATTACGGCGATACTCACCGACGTCAGCCACACACCTCCAACTTACCATGGATGAGAGAGAAAGAAGAAGGAGAAGAAAGGAGAGAGAGCGAAGCCGCGACAACATCCCGCACGCCACGCGACCTGCGTAGCAAGCCAAGGGCACGTCGTACAATCACAGGCCTGGCGTTGTCCTCGCATGCTACGGCTTGGGGGAGCCATGGGAGAAAGGGGAGGCACGTGTACAATGTAAAACGAATAGAAAAGGAAGAAGGCAAGCGGAGAGAGGAGAGAGGGAGGAGCGGGAGATGGGGGATACCATGTGCGAGATAGGAAAGGGGGAGGAGAGAGAAATAAAGGCAAGAGGGCAAGCACGGAGAAAGCGATAGGGCAACACATAAGCACCGTAGAACCCGAGATTTATTATATGTATATGTATAGATAACTAGTTTAGTTACATTTTAATTAAATTTAAGAATTTAATTAATGGACAATTGTTATTTGGTCTAGTTGTATTGTTTTTAAAAAATAAAAAGTAATTGTAGTCATTAAATTTGATAAAATTATTCATACATTTAATAAAACTTTTTATTTATTTGACTAAAATTATTAAATTTTATAAAAGTATAAGTTCAGAGTTTAATGGCCATTTCAAGAGGGAGTGTCCTAACCTTTCTATTTCTTGTGTATCTTGACATATTTTTTCTACTCTTTTTCTACTCTAGTTGTCACTCACTTTTTCTACTCTTGACTTCCGGAGGTCAATTTTTTCCATACTTTATTTCCATAAAAAATATTTAAATTTCACATTTTTGTCTAAATTTTTGAAAATAATATCTTTCAAAAAATTAAGATGAAGGTAACTAACATTGAAACAAATACTAAAAACCCCGAAAGATACTAACAACATTAGTGGATTTCAGTAAAACAAACAACAAAATTATCTCATTCTTAAACAAGAGTCTTTCCTCAAAACAAACAATTAAAGGATACGATAAATTGATTAGAGAACTCTTATTGCACTTGAGTTCCACGCAAATTTGAGTTTAATGTCAACTTTCCACACCCTAAACTCACAAACACCTGTTTTTTTCGCTTATAGTGGAATTTAACCTCAGTATGAAAACAGGAATACATACCAACCACACTCAGGTATCCCCATAGTATTCTCAAAAGAGAAAGTTCATACGAAATCAATGGCATTGAGATCCACAAATGAATACTAATTTTTTATACAATTTCATATGAAACAACCTGAACATCAACATACAGTAGATATGTTAAGCCAGTCTTCACAAAATATTTCACTTTTGTGATTAGTAATTTAATACGAAGAAGAAGGGATCTTTGTAGTACTTTGAACAAGAAATGCAAAGAAATTCGTGCCCATCATTACTATATTTATGTACATGAGGATAAACCTCCAGCAGCCAACCCACTGGGAAGAAGAAATACATATCATTTATCTACGTTTTGAATGGGAGGGCAGCAAAGTGTGACAATGAAGAAATGATCTAATGCCCAATAGAGGGAGATCACACTTCATATACATGCATGAACATTATGAGTAAAAATTGTTGCTTGTGGCTTCAGAGTCCTCAAAAGGTAGTGACACTTCAATTGGAGCCGAATTCCTGATTCCACTGCTCGAGCTCCTCCCACTTGCTCTTCTGCAAGCTTGGTCTAATGACCGTCATCGCTTTCTTAAAATCTTCATATCTCAGCGGTCTCACCTGAAAAAAGATACAATATAAGGGATTTATCGATCCCGACAAAGTGGGACATCTCCATTTTTGTATAAGCAATATAAATGCTGACCTATTTTAATTTTCCTAATAAACACTCTGAGAGTTAAATTGTAAGGTCCATTATTTCTAAATAATCACCCGAAGACTAGTGGAGAACTCCATAGCACATGAACACAATAGCACGAGAGGGTTTAAGCCCCCGCATTAGTATAGAGAAACAAAATAATAATAATAATAATAATAATAATAATAATAATAATAATAATAAAAAGAAAAAGGAGCCACCTTATAATTCATGCTTTAGGAGTCTAAATCAACAGTGGTTCACTATCCTTCAGAATTTGAGAAAGAAAACTAAAATGAAGTAACGTCATTGGATTGGAGAAGATTTGTTAAAATAAACAGGAAAAAACAAAAGGAGCATTCAAGTCAATTCTCCACAAGGTATGGTATTAGTTCATGCGACAAAGCAAGTTACTGTAACTTTCCACGACGATAAAAACCTTGAGGAAAATAATAATTTCCTAATTTCAGTTCAGAATCACTAATTAGTGGAATAAATTTGAGTGTCACCTGATTAGCTTTTATAGTAAGAATGTGCTGAGGACCGAGTTCTCTGATTGGCATCATAGCAGCTTCTTCACACAAAGCTTGCAAATCACTTCCAGAGTATCCTAATCATACAAACAGTTCAGTTGAAAAGCACTGTATAAAGGCTAAGTTTAATAGAACAGTAATGTACTGTAGAATATACTACCTTCGGTCTCCATGACAAGTCTTTCCATATCACTACCTGTAAGAGAGTAGTTCCATGAGAGGATAATTCTAATGCATCTAAAAAGCTCATGTTCTAACAAAGGTTTGAAATCTGAATGCCTGTCATGTTGAGATACACCGCATATATTTCATTCAGAACAATACAACATACTGATTGAAACAATGGCTATCTTATAAAATTGAGATTTTCTTCACATTTTTCCTGTAGCAGCAATGAAAGCAATGCAATCCAATTGTTCTGCCAAGTCTATCAAATGCCGGTTTCTTGAAAAATTGATTGTGTGTATATCATATTCAAAACACTATAACTCCCTGATATAATGCAGGCTACCTCACATTATTTTGGTATTTCTCCAAATATACACGTGTACATACATGCAATATTTGAGGTTAACTTTACAAATACTTCCAGGATTATTCCTCTCACGGGCCATTTAACATATTACAAGGATGTCTTTGACAACTTACCCTAACTAAATGAGGTCTAGGTCATCCTTTCTTCACAAAGATTTTTCAGACAAAACCAAGTACCTAACTCTTCAACCAAGTAAAGAGGGTTTCTTGGAGAAATAATCGCAATAAACCAAAAAAAAAAAAAGAAACAACTATGTTCACAGAAAGTCAGTAGAAGCATTGACACGTATTATTTCAGACAAAATATTTAAATGGTTTTAACTGCCCTATGCAGATTTCCTAATGCATGATGAAAGAATGCTGAATCAGTGAGATAGTCCACATAAAAGGGATCACAACTGTCTGTTGGTGCGCTTTCACGCTCACCCAATTTCATGCTTGTTTACATACATATGTACCAACTCTTCCAAAGCCTTGTGTGCCAACCCTTCTGAAGCCTCTCATCTATTAGTTCTTTTGTAGGCTTGTAGCCTTCATTGTATCAATTGAAAATGCTTGGATGGCAAGGAATAGACGGATTGAAAAAGTACATCCATTTTTAGAATACAAACATGGAACGACAACAAGAAAATCAATTATAAGTAAAATCTGTGCATGAGTATTAGTAGTAGTTCTCACTCAAAGCAGTAAAATTTGATACAAAGATGAAACTGAGACCAGTGAACTTGCTACTTACTGGGCAATGAAAATGCTTGTCCTTTAAGTTGCTTTTTAAGAAGTAGCCTTCGCACACTTGCATCTGGTAATGGGATATATATTCTCTTCACCTAGTTCGATGTTTCATAAATATTAAAAACAAAAATCAGAAAACTACTCGTCCACAAAAATCAATGCTTGACTTGAATTAATAATGAACCTGTAATAACTGAAAATAAGTAAAACAAGAAGTACAGGCCTCGTCTGATATTATAATCATTTTTTTTTCATTTTATAAACGAAAACTCTATGTAGTAAAATAAGAAGTAAAGGCCTTGTCTAGTAGTGCAGCCATTTTTCATTTTTTCCTTTCTGTTTTTATAATCATTAAATTCCATGTGATTGGATGTGGCAGTAGCTCTCTAGCTTGCAATGCAATCCAGTTGGTTGCATTAAGGCTTTTTCTTCAAAAAAACATAAATGCTAAAAAAGTTACAACTAAGGGGCCTATTTGGATGCCTAGTAAAAGATCGCAAAGGTGAAAAAAAAAACAGCACAATTGGTTTGGTGCATCTCAAGAAAACATGGAAAACATTACTATGAAAATGTTTGGATCAACATGTAAATTCTATTTTTCTGCATTGGCACATGTCCTCACCATCAATCTGATGGCACATCCCTTTCAATTCGAACTGGGCAAAGAAGGTCACCTCAATGATATAAGAGATGGCAATGGAGTTGAGAAAGAAGAAAAAGCTACAAATGAAAAGATTTTTTTAAGAAGAGGCTACTGATGACACTGAGGACCAAAGAGGCAAAGGTCATATGGGTAGAGGAGGCCCCAGTCAACAGCGGAGTTGATGGACTCTAGGATGGCATAAGCTACCTCCCACTACATTATCGGAAGGCGGGGTAGCGGCGGTGCTGAGTAGCAGCAGTGCTGCCAAATTCTTGGGCAACGGCAAAGATGAGGAAGAGAACTAGAAGGTTGAGGATGAGAAGGAAAGGAGAAAAGGAAGGGTACAACTCCACAGGAGAGAGAGAGAGAGAGAGGGAGAGAGAGAGGGGGGGGGGGGGGGGGAGGCGATTGGCACTTACAGAGATGCTCGATGGGAGAGGAAAAAGAAAATATAAAAAGAAATGAAGACTGTCGTGCTTGAGGAAGTAGAACCACTCTCTCCGTTTTTCAGAATTTCGGAGCTCTGAGCAGATATTTTTTCCTCTGTTTTTTTACAGTTTTGCTTCAATAACCAGGTATTTTATACATAGTCATTCAAATAGGTCAGCACTGAAAATATTCTCTGTATCATAAAATACAGAGGTATATGGTGAAATTTTCTGTAAAATTGGGTTGCCAAGCAAGCCAAGTTTTCATTTTTTTATTGCCAAACCAGCCTCATATCTGTATGGATTGCAAGCAACAATGATACCAACAAGGCCATAGTGTAACACATATATCTAATAGGAAAATTTTAGAAGAGACAGAAATCCCTTCTTAGTATAAAAATTTTGTACGCTGCCAAATGGTATGGAAATTCTCTTTCTTTAGCTATCTGTTCTGTATTTTGAAGAACAAAGCAGACTTCAGCCTAAGGACACAACAGGAAAACCAAATTCTGGTGCTTTCAGAGAAACCAAATTCTAGGAAATTAGATCATTAATAGAAACACAACAGATGTTGCCCCAGTAGTCAACAAGACCAATCAATGCATAACATCTTCGAGATGTTAAGAATGGTTAGCAAGTAGCATATTAGAAAACATAGATTGACATGAATCGTTTCGTGATATGCCAATTCACACAACTATCCATAATTGTCTACAAACAACTTATCTTATATTGAAGATAGAACATTCCATTCAAAAGCTACTCCTAAGATGCGCTCTATAGCAGTTACACTTTTGCTAAGCAACTTATCATCTCTTAGGGTGCGTTTGGTTCGGGGATACTTTTCTCATGGGCAAACTTTTGTTCTTCTTGGGAATTCATTATTTTGGGACAAATGAGAATAAAAGTATAATTGCATTTTGATTGGAGAGTCATTTGTGTTTGGTTGATATTATTGAAGAACAATGAAAAGAGTAAAGGTTAAATTGTCAAAATGATAATTTTGACCCTTAAGACAACTACATCAGTATATTTATAGAACATCTCAAAAAGTTTATTAAACAGACAATATAATATACTATAATATATAACTTAATTATATTCTATTATAATAAATTATATTATATTATACCTTATTATATTTTAATAATAGCAAAATACAATATAACATATAACAATATAGTATAATATAATATGATAAAGCATAGTAGAATAAAATCTAATACAATATAATATAATTTAATATGTTAAATATATAATATAATATAATATAATATAATATCATATTATATTATATTTCTATATAATAATCCCTCCAATTAGACACAATGCAAGTCCAAAGTTAAAAGAAACATGCTCAAGTACACTCAAAAGCAAGGATTAAAGTGTTATGGCACGAGAGCGTGCCGATGATTGTCTGGCACGGTACGGCACAGGCATGTCTCCGTGCCACAATTGAACTATTTGATAAAGTTTGAGGGGCTAAGTAAATACTCTATTTGATAAATCCATTAGAAAATTCATTTGAGGGGCTAAGTAACAAGATTGAAAGTTAAAGGAGCTAATTGCCAAAGCTCTAAAGTTTGGGGGTGTTTATACATTTATTCCATTGAAAAAATGAAGAACCTAGAAGGAAAATGACAATGTCCATTTTTCTGACAAAAATCTTTATTATCTTTCAGAAATTCTCAAAAGAATGTCATGATGGATGAGTGTTGGATGAGTGTGGGGGTGTATCCCACATTAGCCGGGCCGAAACAGGCTAGGGGCCAGCCCAACCTGACCCGACTACGAATCTGGGCCGGGCCAGAGCTACCAAGCCTTCGGCCCAGCAAGGCTACCCAGTCCGGAAGGCACGGGCCATGCTCCGAACTAGCCCCTTAAAGTTTTTATTTTTAATTTAAAAAAATACGCAAAATTTAAAAATATGAACAATAAATTATTTCAATTTAAATCAAGGTATGAAGTGTCGGCACGTACCGTGCCCCCAATATGGGGGCACGCTACCGGGGGGGTGCCACAGCACCCCCAGTGCCGCTATACCCTCGCGGGTATCGCGCGATACCCGCGTGGGTATCGAGCAGCACGCCCTTCTTTTTTTTCTTTTTTCCTCTTAAATCAATTGATACTTAAATTTGTTTAATTTATTTGTCATATAATTTATTGCTCATGTTGTTCTTTTTCTAACTTTCTTGAATGAATTTTACTTGTAAATTTTATTATTATATTTTAATTTCTATTCTCTATGAGGTATAATTTTTTTTTATATTTAAAAAAACTTATCACTATATTAATTGATTAGTATAGTAAGCTATATATAGTCAATATTCATAATTATTTGACTAAATCTTTCAAAATAACATTATAAAAGCTTATTGGGAAAAAAAAAAACTATAAAAAAACATGTCAGAGCGTGCCACTGGGAGGTCATGCGTATCTATCGCCACACAAGCATACCACGTGTCGGCACGAACGCGTGCCCGTGCCATACCGTGCCAAGCGGACAATGGCACACCCCCGTGCCACGATACTTTATTCCTTGATTTAAATTCATACTTTGATAAAAAAAAAAATTTAAATTTATAAAAATAATTATAAAACAAGGATTAAAATGCCGTGGCACGGGGGTGTGCTAACTGTTGCCTAGCACGATACGACAAAAGCACGCTTGCGTGCCAACACATGGCACGCTTGCATGCCGACGGGCACGTACAACCTCCTAGTGGCACGCTTTGGCACAATCTTATTTTAGTTTTTTCTATCTAATAAGGCTTTAAAATGTTATTTTAAAAGTTTTAAAGTAATATTTATAAATGTTGGCTATGTATTAATTTGTCTTAATCTAATGTCAATAATAGCTTACTAACTTACTAGTTAATAGCTTAATATAGTAGTAGTCTTCTTTATAGGTGAAGTTAAATACAACTACAGTTCATAGAGAAAATTATTTTTTCTTTAAATTTTTACAAAAATTTGCAAGATCCATTCATATTGATTCTATGAAGAATCATATGATGACTAGACTAAACTAGAATGAGACCCCAAGTGCACTAATAGTTTCTTTTCATTTTCAAATTTTTATAAAATATTTATGAAAAATTAAAAAAATTTATTTTTTCTAAAAATTAAAAAAAAATTATAAAATATGTCCATGAAAATTTAATAATAAACCATACTATGAATAAATTAAGCAATAATAAAATTTGATTAACTTTTAAAAAAAAATTTGATTTATCTTTTATTTTTAGAATTTTAAAAATTATAAAATATAAATCCGAGAAAATTATTTTTTAAAAAAATTTTATGAAAAATTTGCAAGTTCATCCAAGAAAATTAATTTTTCTTAAATTTAAGCAAGAAAACTTGTGCAATTTATTTATGAAAATTTAACACTAAATCATATGACATATACATTAAGCAAATTTAAATATCAATTGCTTCTATTTAGTTTTCGATTTTATTAGAATTCTTATATTTCTAAATCTAATAATAAAATTTTCAAAGTTAAGAATATCTTAAATCTCGCACAAAATACTAAATCCGTACAAAAAAATTAAAAATAGACCATATAATGATTACATCAAGTGAATATATTTTCAAATTTTTGTAAATTGTTAATAAAAATTTGTATAATTTCATATTTCTTTACAAAAGAAACTTTACAAGTTAAATATATTCTAAATGTATGGAAAAAAAATTTAAGTTGTAAATTTCTTGACTAACCTAATAAGTAGATCATCGATTTTACTATTTCTTTACTTTTTCTTTTAAGATTGAAGTGATCAAAAAATAATAAGAGAATGAAAGGAAAAACTAAAAAAAAAATTATGAGAAAAAAGGGAAGAAAAAAATAAAAAGGAAAAAAATAGAGTAAAAGATGTGAGAGGAAAGAAAGAAAGCGTAGAATAGAAAAAAAGGTAGAAGTGAAAAGAAGAAAACAGATGAGAGCGGGATAAAGGTCTATGCAAGAAACCAAAAAATACAAAAGGTAGAAGTAAAAAAAAAAAAAATTAAAAACACTGTGCCTGTGTGGGCACGCAGCGGCACTATCGTGATACTCTCTGGGTATCGCTGTCTCGTTCGATACTCAGAGGGTATCGCGGCACAGGAGGGCTAAGAGAGACCCCCCCTGTACCGTGCCGCCTAATTGGTGGCACGATACGTATTGCTTCGTGCCGTAAGGCACGGATGGATACTTAATTCCTTGTTATAAAATAACAAATATTTAATTTTTTTAGAAAAATATATAATTTTTTATTTTTTTTATAAAAAAAAGATGAATTGAGAGAAATTGGACCAATATTGTTTAGTCCATTAGATCAAAACCACTCCTCCCAAGGTCTGTAGTGGGAGAATAGCTCCTGGGGAAGCCCTTTTCCCCAGTAGCTCAAACCCCAATGCCCAAAGCGAGTTGCCTTGGGGTCTGGGCCGTGCTGGCCCGACTGGCACGGCTCGCTTGCCAAGCAACAGGCCTCTCCTCAACACGGCACGGCCCACGCCCGTTTTGGGCCGAACAGTGCCGAGCCGTCGGGCTCAAAAGGAGAGGCCCAGCACGGCCCGAAAGTTCGGGCTAGGCTGGCACGGGTGTAGCACCAGTGCCATGCTCGTGCTGCAGCCCAGCCCGATGCCGTGCCAGGCCGGGCGCCCGACCCGTTTTACATTCATAAGTGAGTGGCTTCTCCTAATATTCCTTAGTACTTAGTTTAGCTTCTTATTTTAGTACTGCTTCGAACAATTTTTAATTTTCATGTAAGTGTTATTGTAAGTAATTGATATACATAGTGTACAAATTATTACTCCTTTACGTTTTAAGTACTCGGCCTCTTGTGTATAGTTGATACACACACATTGCACAGATTAGTGTTGGTTGGCGCCAACACATAAAATAAAGGAAGAGTTGTAGGCAATACGTTAAGTTAGCATGATCAATTTTGGGGATTTTAAGCATGAAATTTGAAAAGGGAATAAAGTTGAAATGTGTGAAGATAAAACTCACCAATCTTCGCAAAACGGCATCATCCAACTCTTGTGGCTTATTAGTAGCACCTGTATAGAGAGTATAACATAAGGATATAAAGCTAATTGAGCAACCAAAAGAACATCAACAAAAATATCTATCTAGTGCAATAAGAAGCACTGGTGACAACATTGTAAGCATCACTTCTAATACGAAGGTAATAAATACCTAAGGGACTTGGTAACAACAATCAAGAAAAGAAATCTATTATTCAAATTGGTGGACCTGTATGTCAATCTATGCTTCATGCTATATCATGAACCAAAAGAAAGAGAACACAGGTTACTCATTTTGCATCTCTTTCTTCATTCTTATTTCATTGTTTATATCTCAAAATTGATGGCCAGATAAAGTAATAGTTAAAATGCCAAAGCGCCAAAAATACGGCAAAGGAATTAGAGATGTACTATGTAGTGTCAAAAATCAAAAACATATACAGAAAATAAACTGTAAATAGAGCATCTGCCATCATTTAAGGCAGAATTTGAAGTTTAACTTATTTAGTTTTAAAATAAGTTCTCAACAAACTGTTGGTAAAATGTCCTGATACAAAAGATTTAAGTGTCCATCTACACAGATCGTACCTACCGTGTCGTATCGTGCCAACAAGATAATGGTACAGTACAACTCTTGTACCGATGACACAGCTCAAAACCCTCTATTATTTAAATTAGTAAATAATTTTCTCAATAAAGTTTAAAAGATTTGATAAAAATACATAATAAACTATTAGAATATTTTGTTGTTAAAAAAAAATAATATTTCATATCATTATGTATCGGCACACATGTATTTTTTATGACCGGCAAACATCAGTACGATCCGGCATGCACTGTACTTTACCATGCCGGCAAGTTTTCGGCACTACCCCGTGCCACGACACTTAAATCCTTACTTGATACTAAAAAAGAATATTTTGCTGCAATTATTATTTCATCAACAATCAAGCAAATTCTATATTTCCTCTCCTCTAGGGGGGGGGGGGGGGGGGGGGGATGTAGATAGAGTTATGAGTAGTGGTAAAAGCTCCTTCGGACCCTAGTGGCAATTGCTTAAGACTTTTAGTTTCTTTGCTGATTGTAAGGCCGAAGGAATTGCTACATTTTACTACAACACCCCTTTAAACATTTTACACTTAGGGCTCTAGCACGACTTGGATTAGCCAAAGATAAGTTGTATCACCCTTGCATTGTCAGCCCTTACTTCTATTGGGCTCAAAATATCACGTGTCAATCCCCTTGCCTTGCATGCAAAGGGAAGTGTATTATGAAGGCACAGTCTCAATCAGGTAGTAATGATGCTGATATTCAGGTGAATGTCTCAATCTTGTAATGATGGCACAGACTTCGGAATAACTAAACTAGTCCATCCTACATTATTAAGAAACAAAGATAAAAGATAATAAATGTCTCAACTGGAATCACAAGAATTGACTGAAAAACACAATTTTCTCACCAATGACAATTACTAAATCATTTGGATTAGAAGTCACGCCGTCAAATTGAACTAGAAACTCTGACTTCAACCGTCTGCTAGCATCATTCTCATTTGCTAATCTTGAAGACAAGAGGCTATCAATCTGCAGAATAACAAAAATTGCACTTTACAGTAAAAAAGAAAAGTAGATAACATATATACTACCTAGCTTGATAAGTAGATGTCATAGACTTAAAAAGAATCATCAACTCGAAAAGCATGATGTGGGCAATTGACCTTACAACGATTTTAATTGGATTTTGTGATATAAGATTAAAACAAGTACCTCAACCCCTCTTTTCTTATCAAAAGGAATCCATTAAGGATCACAAAAATTATAATGTACAGCCTCCATTATAGCTTCCAGAAAAGAGCCAAAGTGGGGTATTTGTGTAACCCAAACCAACACAGCCAAACCACCCTGCTGGCTTATTCGCCTCCCTATAAGCATGCTTAAGTTAATCTACTATTCTTTGTGTACCTTAACTATTTTCGTGTTAACATCAGAAATAGACAGAGTAATGACAACTGATTAAATAACTTCTAATCTTCCTTAGGTAAGAAATATGATGGATTTACCCAACTTAATAGTTATTGCATACTTGCATCAATGGCTCTCAGTCAATAAATACAATAGGACTACTTGAACCACGAAGAACATGTTTTTTTTTTTTTTTCAACACCAAAAGTTCTGCAAAAATCCATTCACCTTAAGCCAAAATTGACCTTAAAAACAACTAAAGCTTATCTACCTGTTCACTTATATCATTACATGAAATGTATAACCATATTATTTCAATTGTCCAACAAAAATACATCCAGGCATTTCTTTTAAAACAAGGAAGAAAAGCAAAGCAATACAGAAACTAAATATTAAAGAATTAGGTTAAAAGACCTCATCCATGAAAATTACAGAAGGCTGCCTATCGGCGGCAACCATGAAAAGAGTTCGTACAAGCTTTTCTGCCTCTCCAACCTACTTCAAAGCATATAAAGTTATAGTAATAATATAAGTAAAGAAATAACAAAAAACCAGAACATATAAGACTCACGAGTAGTTATTTCTGGCAGGACCATACCCATTTTGATGTTAGAGAAGCAGAAGAAACATTAAAGAAGGTTGCATTAGATTCTGATGCAACAGCTTTAGCAAGCATTGTTTTCCCATTGCCAGGAGGACCAAAGAGAAGCAACCCTGGAATAAATCACACATTCAACTTAATGCAAAACAATATGGATACTGCAAGTTTTCAAATAAGATTGTAAGAAAGATAGCTCCAAGAGGATTTACCTCTAGCTGGCTTTCGAAGGCCAGTAAATAAATCTCTTCTTTTAGTGGGCAAAATAACCATTTCCATAAGAGCTTGTTTTGCCTTATCAAGACCAGCTATACAGAAAGAAAGGAAATAAATTGACTAAACTTTCACAGAAACGAAAAGTTATTTCGCAAATTTCTTACCAGCATCATCCCATTTAACTGCAGGACTTCTGTCTACTATGGCTGTATTTATCATTTCAACTAGTCGGGCATCATAACTGCCAGTGGCTTGTTGAACAGGTTTGGGCCCTTCATGACTGCTTGTCTGATTCAAATTCCTCCGGCTATCCTTTGAACTGGGGATGTGCTGAAATGTAGGCTTTCGGGCACCAGTTGATGTAGATGTGACTGATGTGTTTGTTCTAATGGAAGTGCGGCTTGGAGTAGTCTAGAGAAATGGGAGCGCGGGTATTAGACAAAAGATAATTCAACAAAAAAGTTCTCTTTCTCAATCAAGACAAGAATTGAGTTTAGACATTAAATAAAAGAACCAAATTAATCACAAATATGCTGATAGATGTTTTTGCATGTTTATTTAGTTAATTTTCTTTTTAAGCAACTTGAATGGCAATAGACTTGCCACAGTTAAGGGTTGTCCTAAGGAATCCCTTACACACAAGTATTGGGCAAAGAGAAGGGCCATTTGTTCGAGTAAAATGGAAGTCAACTTCTGGTAGAGGGCTTGTGAGAATATATGGGTGATAGAATTACATAAAGGTACTAAGGGACAACAGCACGGAGATTAAGGGGCTCTCTACAAGATTTTATATTGAGGAGGAAAGTACAAAATGAGGTATATCGAGGTGGTTATTTGCATCTAGCAATTTAACATGCCAACATGTAGTTTAACCAAAAAAAAAAAAACAATGTGTAGAGATACAATTATAAGATTACATCACTTTCTAAATTGATATGGAAATTTTGGCCTTTCAAAAGGTGTATTAAATAGATGAAGCTATACTAGTCGTGAGCAATTACGTCAATCACATGTACAGGTTTGCATAATTTCAGGAAACTCAAGGAGAAATTGTCTAAGGATCCAGAGTTAAATGTCCAAGACAGAGGAAGCAATTAATCAGTTACAGAATCTTATCCAGCTTTCCATGATGTCATACATGCATCAAGTATGGTTAATAAGCTGCAGAGGTCCTCATCTAAGAGATGTTGTCTTTGGGTAAGCCTCAAAATAGTCAAGATTCAGGAGAGTGACTATAATTTTTCTGTTTATGCGAAGCCTTCTATTGATGCACTGGAGCACGTGTAGATTCTCAACCAGATTGTTGGAGTTTTACCATGTATTAGGGCTGGCTACATGCATTGATATTTTCAGAAAAGTTAACTGTAAGAAAGGGAATCCTTGAAGTGACAATTCTATGGAAGGTATTACAATTTTACCAAAAAGACAGCATATTATGTACCCTGCAATGTTTTTTTTTTGTTGATCTCGCCCATAGACCCCTAGACCAGGTCTACGCACACACCACCACCCTGTATAGGTTTAATCTACTTCATTTACACAGTTAGTGTTGCACTGAATAGAAAAAGAAAGGAAAGGCCACCTTGTATATTGGTCTTGTTGTCCTTGATTTGAGGTTCACCAAAAGTTACTATAAGTTTACTGGACTGATACAGCTGATGTTAAATCAATAATTCAAATGGACGATGCATTGCAATTGCTTATCATGTTTCTTTACTATTATACATTTAAAAATCAATCATATCCTTATGAATGTTAACATTCTTATCTCATCTACGATTGTTTTACTTTATTGACACAGCTGGTGTTGTATCAATAGTTCTAATGGATGATGCATTGCAACCGCTTATCACATTTCTTTACTATTATCCATCTGAAAATCAATAAGAATATTCTTATGTATCTTAACATTCTTATCTCATTTATGCTTGCTCTTCCGCATAATAAATTCTTCCCTCCCTACCAGTCTTAACTGAAGCATTGATGCGTCTTTGTAGCTGTCGAAAGAAACTAATGTTCATTAAAAGCAACTCACAATGATCACACAACATTTTGAGGAACTTCTCTGCTTTTGAATTAATACTTAATTCTCATGCATTACCTTTTTACTGTCCTCATTTCTTGTTTATGAGTTTAAATACAGTAACTTCAAGGAGTTCCTTGCAATATCATGTCACCACCTAAATTAATGTTTTCTTCACCTTGCATATACCATTCGTCATCTAATGGCTTAAGTCCTCAGTTTCTCTAGAGTGACTGATTCAGAGCTCATTCCTATGTAGTTTACGGAGCATGACCTCTATTGGCATAGTTCACACGAGATTTAGGAAAGATTTTAATCTTTAGGAAAGCTCTATACAACTAGTGATCAGATAGATAAGGATTTTAAGTATCTTAATTTATGAACCCCTCTCTACCTAAGAAAAAGAGTATGATAAACAAAACAATTACCATAAATCACATTAAAAACAATCAGTTCTCCAAAATGTAAACAGTTCCGCATGATGAAATGATAAAAGTAGTAAGATTTTTTTAAAAAAAGGACTTGCGATAAAGACATAATATTCATACCTTCTTCATTTCCATGCCTGTTAACAATAAGAACAAGACATATAATCAAGTTTTTGAAACCCAAAATTCAGCTATAACCAGCTGAACCAACAAAATGTACAGAAAGCAAAATCTACCTGTCCTCTGACTTAACACTTTAAGTCTCTCCGCAACTTGCCCCTGCCATTTTGATATCTTTTGCTGGTAAGTCTTAACCTGCATCTTCTCACTGTAGACATATCCAGCAAACAAATAGATTCAGAACTTCTCAAAAAGGGAAAAAAGCCCCATAATCCCCTGAAGTTTGTAGGATTGTAAATCTCTAATTAAGTTCGAAAAGTCACAAATTACCGAGATGAACAATCAATTTGTTTTAGGGCCCCTTTTGGACTGGGGGGGGGGGGGGCACAAAAGGAATTGGGACGTTAACGGATAAAGAAATGCTCCATCATTTTATGATGGGAGCATAGAAATCATATTTTAACACTTCTAGAATAAACAGAATATTTTTTCACCGTACTTCTTCTCTGCACGCAGATCATTCTACCTGCAGTCCGAAACAAAAGCCTATTTCGACCACCCAGCCCAAATTTTTTCAAGTTACAATAACTGCCATCAGCCCATTGCTATGGCAAAATGCAGCTTTTAAAGTTTCCTACTAGTATCCGAATAAGAATAGCAATCCGTAGTATGACAAGAGTTCAGATAGAAGTCTGACATTGGTTTATTGCCACACGGCAATCATGCGCAGAAATTCAAATTGTGTGATAGACTAAGATTAATTGATTGTTCGGATAGTAAATTCCTATATTTCTTTTAAGAACCAATTGGTGATTTGCAATTCGGCCAAAGTTCAGTATCTAATTTCTTTTCAAACATGAACTATAGAGTAAACTCTCTCAACACAAGAAACAGCAATTTAAGATGGATAGATTGATCAGAAGATTTACACGGAGGAGAGGGCATCGGGGACCCGGACGGCCTTGGATTCGAGCATGACGCGGAGCGCGTTCCTGTAGTGCGCGACTGCGTCGTCAGCGAGGCCCCATTCCTCGGCGCGCACGGCCTTGTCGATCTCCTCCTTGGCCAGCTCGAAGTACCCCTTCAGCTTCAGCGCCGCCCTCTCGCCGACGACGTCGGAGGGCCCCGCGGCGGCGGCGGAGCTCTCCATGGCGCGATCGGAGCCGGGCGCGAGCGGATTCGCAGCAGCGGCAGCGGCGGCGGAGAGGAGGGAGGAGAACGAATTGAAGAGATCCTTGATGTAGCTCATGCAAGTACGGCAAATTGGTTGCGAAATTAGGGTTAGGGTTTTGATTACCTCTTGAGAGGCGAAGGCGAAGAAGGGATGCGGTCGAAAGAAATCATGAGAAGAGAAAATTAACGAATATGAAAAAAATCGTCTACGACGCAGATCAGGGGATCAGAAGCGCAGGGGTCGCACCCTTTCACTTGAGTTTTTCTATTTGCAGATACCGGGTGCATTCGCCGGGTCTTCATCACCCACTTTCCATCAATGCTAATAATATTCCAAAAATCATATTTAGATCTTACCCTAATCTATTCAAAAATAAAGTTTTACTAGGGAAGGGTAGATACTTTTAAAATTAAAATTTTATATAATAATTTTTTATAATTAATACTGTAAAAAAATATATTAAACATATACTATTTTTAAATTTATAATTAACTGAAATAATTTAGTTATCACGTTGCGTGACTGTTATTATAAAAAATTAGAAAAATAAGAGGCAATATATATATATATATATATATATATATATATATATATATATATATATATATATATATATATATATATATATATATATATATATATATATATAATCTATCTATCTATATCTATCTATACCTCTATATTATTCCCCATATCTTACTGCCATCTATCTATATCTCTATATTATTCCCCATATCTTACTGTCACGTGGCAAAATATTAAAGAGGTTCAACTTTTTTTTTTTTTTTGCTTGAACCGGTACTATGGCTCATCTATTTAGTTTTTTCTCATCTATTTGGTTTTTTTTTTTTTCCTTCTTAACCTATATCTGGCTTGCAGAGAGGTTTTTTTTTTTTTTTTTTCTTGAACCGGTCCTATGGTTCATCTATTTGTTGTTTTTTTTTTTTTTTTTTGGCTCATCTATTGCTTGAACCTGGTCCTATACACGGGTCATCTATTTGGTTTTTACCTTTATATTATTCCCATCTTACTGCCACGTGACAAAATATTAGAGAAGTTTTTTTTTGCTTGAACCGGTCCTATGGCTCATCTATTTGGGGTTTTTTTTTTTTTTGGCTCATCTATTTGTTTTTTTTTTTTTTTTTTCTTGAACCCGGTCCTATACAAGGTCATCTATTTGGTTTTTTTTTTTGCTTGAACCGGTTGACTCATCTATTACGCTTCTGTTTCCGCTTCTTCCTCCTCCTCCCACGATGTCCCTCCCTCACCGCCGGTTCTTACATCGTTTTTCTTGAACCGGTCCTATGGTTCATCTATTTGTTGTTTTTTTTTTTTTTTTTTTTGGCTCATCTATTGCTTGAACCTGGTCCTATACACGGGTCATCTATTTGGTTTTTACCTTTATATTATTCCCATCTTACTGCCACGTGACAAAATATTAGAGAGGTTTTTTTTTGCTTGAACCGGTCCTATGGCTCATCTATTTGGGGTTTTTTTTTTTTTTGGCTCATCTATTTGTTTTTTTTTTTTTTTTTCTTGAACCCGGTCCTATACACGGTCATCTATTTGGTTTTTTTTTTTTTGCTTGAACCGGTCGACTCATCTATTACGCTTCTGTTTCCGCTTCTTCCTCCTCCTCCCACGATGTCCCTCCCTCACCGCCGGTTCTTACATCGCCTCTTCCTATTCCTCTGTCGATCTTAGTGCCACGTGGCAAAATATTAAAGAGGTTCAACTTTTTTTTTTTTTTTTTTGCTTGAACCGGTACTATGGCTCATCTATTTAGTTTTTTCTCATCTATTTGGTTTTTTTTTTTTTCTTCTTAACCTATATCTGGCTTGCAGAGAGGTTTTTTTTTTTTTTTTTTTCTTAAACCGGTCCTATGGTTCATCTATTTGTTGTATTATTCCCCATATCTTACTGCCACGTGGCAAAATATTAAAGAGGTTCAACTTTTTTTTTTTTTTTTTTTTTTTTGCTTGAACCGGTACTATGGCTCATCTATTTAGTTTTTTCTCATCTATTTGGTTTTTTTTTTTTCTTCTTAACCTATATCTGGCTTGCAGAGAGGTTTTTTTTTTTTTTTTTTTTTTTTTTTCTTGAACCGGTCCTATGGTTCATCTATTTGTTGTTTTTTTTTTTTTTTTTTGGCTCATCTATTGCTTGAACCTGGTCCTATACACGGGTCATCTATTTGGTTTTTACCTTTATATTATTCCCATCTTACTGCCACGTGACAAAATATTAGAGAGGTTTTTTTTTGCTTGAACCGGTCCTATGGCTCATCTATTTGGGTTTTTTTTTTTTTTTGGCTCATCTATTTGTTTTGTTTTTTTTTTTTTCTTGAACCTGGTCCTATACACGGTCATCTATTTGGTTTTTTTTTTTTGCTTGAACCGGTCGGCTCATCTATTACGCTTCTGTTTCCGCTTCTTCCTCCTCCTCCCACGATGTCCCTCCCTCACCGCCGGTTCTTACATCGCCTCTTCCTATTCCTCTGTCGCCGTGAACGGATCCTCTTTCGCTTCCGCTTCCGCTTCCGTTTCCGCTTCTTCCTCCTTCTCCCACGATGTCCCTCCCTCACCGCCGCCGGTTCTTACATCGCCTCTTCCTATTCCTCTGTCGCCGTTTCGTGGGAGAAAAGCTCTGCAGTGTTCTTTTCTATACTGTAACCGTTCCTTTTTGTATCTATATAATAGGTTATCTAGCATGCAATTTTTCTCCAGATCTGATAACCTAATCCCTTTTTATATATTGTTAGTAGATATTGTAAGTAGATTGTAAGTAGATTGACTGTAAGTAGATAGATAGAATTTATTATATATATATATATATATATATGCCCTGCGCGCCGTGCCATGCTGCACACCGCCGCCTGCAGTCGCTCCGCATGGGCTAGCCGCAACTTTGCGCTGCTGTTACTTTTCCCAATGTTCATCTTCCGACTGTTACTTTTCCATCCTCCGACTATTACTTTCCCTACTATTTTGTCGTTACTTCTCCTCGGATCAGGATTTCAATGTGATCTCCGGTTTTCTGATCGGCGACGACGAGGAGGAGCCCTGCGGATGCAACGAAGGTGAGCGACAAGGAGATGGATTGGATCAGGGCTTCGATGCAATCTTCGGTTTCGGGATCAGAGATGACGAGAAGGACCTTCGCTGATGCGACGGAGACGACGGAGGTGAGCAACAGGGAGGAGAGGAATGAGGGGTACGAGGCGGTGGAGGCAGAGGTGTTGGTGGTCGTGGAGGAGGTCGCCAAACTTACGCGAGGAGATTGTGCCGAGGGATCGGAGCCGCTTCAACTGCTTCAAGGATGGGGTTTGCTCCTGTAGAAATTTTTAGTAATTATAATTTTTTTTTTGAATTTTATTCTTCATTATTTGTATTATTTTTTAAAAAAATATTAATTCGTGAATTCAATTAAGGTAGTGTTTGATTCCATATAAAGAAAATAATAGGGATTGTGCTGAAGAATTGGAGTCGCTTCCACTGCTTCAAGGATGAGGTTTTCTCCTATGAAATTTTTTAGTAATTACTATTTTTTTTTGAATTTTATTATTCATTATTTGTATTATTATTTGTAAAAATATTAATTCATGAATTCAATTAAGGTAATGTTTTATTCCATATAAAGAAAATTATAGGTAGGGAACAAGGTGGTGGAGGTTGCTGAGGAGGTTCTTCGCATGTACTTTTGTTTGCATATGGGATGTTCACCTAAATAAGTTTGTTCGTTAGTAAAAATCACATCTTTGTTAGTTGAGAAGGAGAGGGAACAAAAGCATTTCGTGGGAATTTTTTTTTTCTATTTTCGATCATTTTCTTTTGTCATGGCTTAATTGAAATGTAAATTATACGTTTTGTATGGTCGTATGCACCCTTTTTTTGTTCATTTTTTATTTAGTTCTCATTGTGAATCGATGTAATTAGGGAATGTTCTATTGTTCATGATTATCATGCGCCTTAGGTTGGATAATGGCATCAGTTTTCTGATTAAATATATAATTTTTATCAGATTTTGTCTTTAATTTTAAAGTGATTAGCATTTCATATATAGTTGCATGCTTCCGTACACTTTATTATTTTAAGCTTTTCATAGACTATTTTAGTGAGACATAATATTCCCTTCCTTTTATGTTAGGGTTTTGGCCTACTCTCCATGGTTGAAGCTTTTGGGGCACAATCTAATGCTAATGTGGTCCAAGCAAGAACCAAGGAGCTGATCGACTTCGAAGGTGCCTATGTCTTCTTAATTGGTATTCAACCAGTTATAAACCGGATTAAATGATACAACTAAATCTCAGCTAATGATATCCTGATCATCTCTTCACTCTTATTCGAAATAGAGTTGCAATTAAAACTGACTTATATATTGTTAAAAATAATGATAAATTTATATCACTATTTAAAGGGATTAGAAAATTTGAAATGTGAATGTTGATGTAGCTTTGGAAAGGAGAACGGTTGGAGGTGTAAGGAGGATTCTACCGATTATGTAGAGTTTTGGATTCAATTGATAGGACTAAAAACTTCATCACAGATAATAAAGCTCAAAATTATATACTTTTATTTGTTAGATTGTAGTTTGTATTTTTTTTTTCCATTTTGAGTATGGGAAATATTATGAAAGTTGTGCTACATGCAGTATGGGAAGTATCATGAAAGCTGTGCGACATGCAAGTTCCTTTTATAATTTTGATTTGTTTGGCAATAAGCATAAAATTATGTTGATTTTGGATAGCACATTTATATTGTATTATGTATAGGTTGCTTCTAAAAGTAGAAAAAGTGTATTAGGAATTAAAAATATATTGATGACTTATAAAGTATTTTGACGAATGAAATGATTGTTTAATGAGTAGTTTTAAACTTCAAGATTGAGTTTGAGAAATGTTATGAATTAAAATTCTTTGGACAGTCCTTCTATTGTTTAGCTCACAGGTTTGGTGATGGAGATATTATGGAAGATGTTTTGAATACTTTAAAGCGATCGGAAGCATAAGCATTAGGGATGTTCAGTATATGTTAACTGCTTCTGAAATATACAAAGATTATAGATCGAGTTGTCGTCTTAATCTTGACTTAAATCAATGAAATTTATATGCTAAAAGGAACATAAATTTGTCTACTTATGTGATGTAATATATATATATATATATATATATATATATATATATATATATATATATATATATATATATATATATATATATATATATATATATATGTGTGTGTGTGTGTGTGTGTGTGTCCTTTCTATCATATATATATATATATAACGTTGGGATACGTTCCTGTGCGGGTATCACGGGCGCGGCGAGCATCAAGGGTATTAATGTGCCTTTTCATTCACAACGTACCAAACACAATATACATTATTAAAAATAATAAATAAAATTAATAAACAAAATTAAAATTAATGAGTAGAGAACCGACTCAACCTGATCCTTCTCATTTTAGAACGGAGCGCGTTGAGGGTGCAGTATAGAATGCTTAGGCCGGATAAAGCTCAATACGATAAAGAGCAAGACCAAAAGGGTCTTTCGATAACTCACGTTTTAGATTTCGTCTCCTCTCTCTCTCAATAACGAAAATATGTAATGTTTTTATTTTTTGAACTGTTAAACTTAAACATATATACTGATTATACATTTAGATTAATTTATTATTAATTTGATATGAAATTTTTTCACTCTTATATATTTAAAAATTTATAAAATATATATCCTATTAATATTTTTTATTTTTTGAACTGTTAAACTTAAACATATATACTGATTATACATTTAGATTAATTTATTATTAATTTGATATGAAATTTTTTCACTCTTATATATTTAAAAATTTATAAAATATATATCCTATTAATATTTTTTATTTTTTTTCTATTATCTACCCGCTGCATCGCGCGGGTTACTACACTAGTAGAGCATTATAAGAGAATAAGATATTGACTTCTAATTTTATACATAAGCTTATAAAAAATTGGTAGGATAACAGGCAAAAAAAAAAATATATATATATATATATAAAATAGAATATTGTAAGAAAATAAGATATTGACTTCTAATTTCATACATGATCTTTTTTTAAAAAAAAAAGATAAAAAAAAATAGAAGATGTAATAAGTATTATCAATCCCTTTATAAAATAAAAGATAGTAACTTTTCAATAAATTTAAAACCACTTATAAGTCTATTAAACATATACTTCAAATATTATAGAAATTCGGTTTTCATAGACTTGCTTTAAAAATCTTCACTTCACTTCTTCGTCAGATTCAGAGGTACACTGGTGTCTATTGTTGACGAGCCACCAGTGGTGTGCAACCCGGACAGTAGGAAGAGATTGACAGTGGCCTATCTATAGACGGCGTAGTCTTGACCGGGCTGTTGAGAGGGTCAATTCAGAATTGGGACCAGTGTACCGATGAGTTGGGTAGTGTTGGGTTGCTGTGCAAGTTGGGTTGGTGAGTCCTTTTGTATTCGTTGGGCTTTCTGTTATGATCGGGCTTGGATAGAGACGTCGTGGTTTTTGGTGTATAGACATGGTAGCGTAGTGTGGTATTTTATTTTAATTTATTATGCTTTGTTACTTGCTTATTTTATAGTTTCTCCTATCTTACCTTTGGTAGACCTAGTGGCTAGTCCGTGATTGTTGCTGATCGTACCCACTGGGAACTACTATTTTGAAGTTCTCACGCCCGCTTGTGGTCTACTTTTCAGAGCCTTCCGAACCAGCTTCGGATTGAGATAAAGGGATTGCACCGTGTTGAGACCATAATTTTCTGTCACTTGAAAAGGTGACACGTGGCGTATACTATCGGTTAAGGGCATCAGCCAATAGAAGAATAAGGTAAAAGAGAGGAACTCGCATCCTAGTTGAAACCGACCTCAGTCGCGTGAGGGTGCGATGCGCGACAACCGTCATCGGTTAAAGATCAGCCGATAGGAAGAGCAACCAGTAAGAGAATTATCGCGTCATCTAAGACCGACCTCGGCCGAACGTAAATACCATACCACTTCGGCCAAGTGACGAAAAGGCGGAGCCAAGGTCAATTCTTGGCTGACCAAGCGCAAAAGGAAAGACTTTGAATGGAAGGAATGCGAGATTTGGGCGCGAATCTCGTAACAGCTTCCGAAACGGCAAGCAGCGCCCAGCATTGGAAAGTGCCGAGGATCACACTTTGGCGTAACAATTAGGGGATGAACCTAAACGAAAAATGACTACCATCCTATTAAGGAGAATCGATTCAAAAGGAAGTAGTTGAAGATTTCCCGATAATTTTTCCCAAATCACGCTGATTATTCAAATCGGCGATTATACACATGGTTCGGGAATGTATAAATATCCGAACCATCGAAGAAGAAGAACCTCGTAAGCCAGGACCACCCCCCTACTTTTCATATCTTTCATATCTACATTTACCGTATTTTCTAGGAGTAGGCTTACTTATAATTTTTTTTTTTCTCCTCCTTGTATTACCTTTCCAATCAATACAAAGTTCTAATCGGCTCATCAGCCATGCCAAATTATTGTCTCTACTATCTGGTTCGGCTACTTTAGGCCGGACTCAGCCTCTCTCTATCTCCATAACTCGATTTGGCTAATATAAGCCGGATGGTCGCGAGAGTTTAAGTGAGAAGAACCCGGCCGATGAGGGATCCGGCCGAGCAGATCCCTCCTCGGCCCGATCACTTGATCCATTGGCACGCGATATATCACATTCTAGAGGGTCAAACACACCCCGGGGCCAATCGACGACCGACATTTTCGACCCCAACACACCGTAGATAGCAGGCCCTACCAGGTGTTATTTTTTTTGGTAGAGGTAGACCACATGATAGTAGTTTTGTATAGTTGCACTGCACTCGGGACTGTCCAGGCCAGGGTCCTTTGCTTGTATTCATTTTTGTGAGGTAGTTTTGTATGTATTCTGTATATTGATAAATGTTAGCTTAGTTTTACTTATGCTTTAATACTTATTTAGTTGTAGATTATAATTATTTTACAGGTCAGTTTTGGACGTTTCGCATGTGTGGGGTGCGTTCTCGCACACATGGCGGGTCTGTTACATGCCCGAGGGATTCTATTGTGGGCTCGGGGCATGACATTACCTGACGATAGGGAGAGATGTTTGGACTAGTTGTTGGCATAGCATGCTAGTTTAGCACAACAAGCACAAAAACCGCATGCGCCACTTGCGGCAGCTACACCGGCACCGGCCGGCAGTGTTGAGGCACATGGAGCAGGAGGATAGTTATCGGAGGGGAAGTGGGAGTGGAATACTGAGAGGCTAGCTCGTTTTCGCAAATGTGATCCACTCATTTTGATGACAAGAGTTCTGAGTCTTGGGTAGTGGAGTCATGGGTAGTAGCGATGGAAAAGATATGTGAGGATATTTTTGTTCCTAAGAAGGATCAAGTGCATTTCGCAATTCATTATTTGGACGGTGATGCTGATTCTTGGTGGCGTAGGATCAAACTAACTGGATCTCAAGTTGTAGGAAAAATATCTTAGGCTGAGTTTGGTAGGTTGTTGTTTGGGACCTATTTTCCAAGCAGTGTAAAGTTGAAACTCGAGAAGGATTTAAAAATATGCAGTAAGGAGGTAAATCTGTTTAGGAGTGTGTTCGAGAGTTTATACGGTTGTTGAACTGCGTACCTTTCGTCGCACGGGATAAGTTACATCGAGTGTATTTATTTAAGCGAGGGCTGTGTCTTGAGATTTTTACTTTGGTACAGTCGCAGTGTCTTCAGACTTCGGACGCGGCGCTACGGTTTTGAGAGAGAGGATTGTGGAGGTTGGGCAAAGTTCCGAGAGGAAGCACCCGGCATAGGACGACGGGGGATAGACCAATGGACAGAGACCTCCGAGACCTCAATGATCTCGTCATCAAGGTCGTGGGTCCTTAGGGAGATAGCGGGGCGTGACAAAAAGGCTTTTGGAGTAATGTTCGAGCTTCAATAAACAACCATACCGAAGGCTATTTCAAATAATGGTTTTGGAAAAAGCGTATCTGTCACGCCTCGGGGTCGAAACTGCGACCCGGACTCGCCAACAGATCCGTCGCCCATACGGGAAGCCTCGCATAGACGAAGCGTCTAACCCGCAAAAGATAATATTACAACTATACAAATATTAGAGCTAAAAATTAAACTACTGAAATAAAAGATACAAGTCCAAAATGGTACAGTCTGATCCTCACAATACAAGAGTCTCTTGAAAATAAAAACTCTCAAAAGTAAAATATATAATAATCCAGCAGACTGTACTACAAAGATCCAAAAGATGGTACAACTACTGTCACGCCCCGGGGTCGAACTGCGACCCGGGCTCGCCAACAGATCCACCGTCTGTACGGAAACTGCCGCACAGACGAAGCGTCTACCTTGCATAAGATCTATAGCTAAGCATGTATCAGAGCTGAAAAAGAACTAATAGCTACAGAAAGTAAAACACTGAACATCTGAATAAAAACAAATCCTCAATACAAGTTTCCCAATTAAAAAAAAGTAAATACAATCCTCACAGATCTCTCAGAATGTCCAGTACAAAAGTGAAAACATAAAATATACCGGGTATATCTACCTCAGACTCTCAATGCTGGTTAGGAACTAATCGGCCACGTCCTCACCTCGATCTGCTGTCTCCGCACGAACCAAGCCGGAACAGCTACCTCAAACCTGTCACCGCAGCGGGTGTGAGATCTACTGCAGAAGGCAGATCTCAGTGGGTACCGTCCTAATATCCACGGTATGCCCACTAAGTCTACTGGAGGCAAAACAGATAGGTATGCAGATAGATAGATAATGGGTAAGCTGAAAGAAAACTACAGCTAAAAAATATCACAATCATAAAGCTCAAGAAAACTCTACCAATCACATGATATGCATACACTCTCTACTGCTAAGATGCCTCAGTGTCAATTCTCAAGGGAAAGAAACCCATCTAAGAACATAATATGTAACCACCCGCTCATATCACCCAATCTGAAAGACTGCCAAAACTGGCTCAGTCCAGCCTGCGCCTGTCGTCTAGGAACGCACCTGCCCACTACCACGCATCCACAAGAGGACGGGATTTACGTGGGGCGTCCTAAACTGACTATCTCAATCTCGCACAAAGTGACCCCATGGTAACTCGGCCAGGGGTATCAAGCGACCACTAGTATATGAACTAGGCGCATCATCATCTCATCATCAACACGCACCCGGGGCGTAACTCGAGGGGAGCGACCCCAACGAGCTCAAGTATCTCATCAGTCTCAACTGTCTCAATAAGTGGCACATGCAGGCTATGATCCACGATCAAACAGATCGGAAACTCAATGCTCAAATAGAACTACTCAGTCGGAAAAAGACTCCACGACTCAATAGGAAATGCCCAAATCCTCACATAATCTGTCGGAGAACCCTCTACGACTCAATCTGATAATGCACAACCCATGGCTAAGTCGGGAAACCTCCACGACTCGATCTGCCAGAACCCCCAAAACTCTCATAACTAAGTCGGAGAACCACCTCCACGACTAAATCAGAAAAACACAGTCCATGACCTGGAACAATCACCTCAATCCCCATAAGGAAACTCAACTCACACGACACTAGAACTCAACACACAAAGCTCTGAAAAATCCCCTCGGCCCCCTGGCACGAGTATACATGCATCTTGGACCTAAGCCCTATCTCTGGCGAACTCATGATTTAAAAACCACTCTTAAAATGCTGATTTTGCTAAAACGGGTTTTCTCGATTTTTAAAACGGTCCAGGTGCAATTATAATGCAAACAAAGTATGAAATCTAGTGTCATAAAGGGTCAGGAGTATACTGAAAATAATCCGGGGTTCCAGAGAATTTTTTGTAATTTTCTAGGCAACTATCAGATTTATCAACAGCGAAAATATTACACTAAACATGCTCAAATTGCATTCAGAAGAATTAAAGGGCATTCCAAACATTTTGGAGAAATTCCAACCCACCTGGAACGCTTTCTACAGGCAATCGCTGAAGTCGGTGAAGCGCCGAATCCACAAACTGACGAATTTCCGAAAACTGCGCAGCGCGCGCATACCGCTGCGAGCCACAGAGAAAATCCCCGGAAACTCGAACAAAGCTCTCAAGTCCTCACAAAATCCGGCGCGCATTTGGCTCACCCACAGCCTACTCACAGTGCGCACAAAGGCTCAGCACACCCCAAACGAAGTGCTCACAACATACAATAAGTCCACCATCAGTTTACAGCCACCCCAAGCACCAACACCATACCACACTAAACATCTGCCCACACAACTCTCTACAGGATCCAATGCACACACACACACACCTCTCACAGCACACACATTTCTCACAGCCCTCACAAATCACATTAATACAACATCTATTACATTCACAAAATCCACAACACACTCTCAAGAAGTGAAGGCCCCCCACACCGTCGCGGCTCCAAACTATACACCAAGCAACCTCGAACTCAAAATCCAACATTCTGCAAAAATTTCCGAAGCTTAGGAATTAAAATCAGCGGCTCCCTCTGATGGTGTTCCACGTGCCGTCACCGTCGGCACCAACCGCTCGCGCGACACCGAGCTCGCCGCGAGCACCAAAGCTGCTTGTTGGAGGCTCGGCGCGCGCGTTCCGCTCGTCGCGCTCTCCGCTCGGCCCCGCGGCTCCTCGCAGGAGGTCCAGACCAACACATCTCTCAACCATACATCTTCTTCTTCCTCCTCCTTTTTCTCTTTCTCTTCTTTCCTCCTTTCTTTCTTTTCCTCTGTTTCACTCTAAATCCTCTGTTTTGCCGGTTGGAGAAGGCGATGATGTGGCGACACTAATCAAGAAGGCTAATTAAGGATGATAAGATGCCTGGCAGCTGGAGGAGACCAATCAATTAGGCTAAAATTAATTATTCCAAATTCCTTCATTCTTTTCTTCTTTTCCTTGCTTCCTTCACAAGCTAAAAGAAAATTTACAAAATAATTAAATTAATTAAATAATCTATTTTAAGCCAACTCCAGGTCACTTTTTGCCTTCGGAGTCTCCGCACCGGCCCGAAACCTCCCGAACTCCGCTGTAATCTGAAAATACACATGTCCAAAGTTTTTTCTCCTCAAAAAGCTCAACCGTGGAGTCGGTGTGCTAAATCCAAAAACCGGCTCCAAAATTGCCAGTTCCAACTCACTTTTCGCCTTCGGGTCCTCCGCGTCAGTCCGGAACCTCCCGAACTCCGCTGTAATCATAAAATACACCTGATCCAAGTGTTTTCCAATTTTCTGCACACCACTGTGGAGTCGAGGCTTCCCAAACCAGTCCTCTATCGGCGCACAATGCCCGGAAACTCCGAATCAAGCTGGGGCTTCCGTGTAGATCCGAATCAACCCGAACTCATCAGAAGACACATAAGGAACACACCCGAGGCAATTTCCTCCGCACCACGCCATCTTGCGAGGTCGGTGCGCCATCCGAAATCCCGGTATTCTACAACTACACTCCATGGACGGGTAGGGAACTAGCTCGCGACTCCCTTACCTCGATCAGCAGGTGCAACAACTAGAGTAGGAACAGGGGTAGATGCCTCTGAAAAATCTGTCACCGACAGAGGGTGTGAGAACTACATCCTATAGTAGTTCTCAGTGGGTACCGTCTCCAAGACTAACGGTCTGCCCATTAAGTCTACTAGAGGCATAGGATAATAGAAAAACTATAATAATGAAAAGATAAGCTGGAAAGAAATCTACAGCTATCATGCCTCTATCTATAATGCTCCATGGGTGATACAGATAAAAATGATGCATCGACTCTAACCCAGTATACTCAATCAACCCAATCACACTGACTACCACATAGGTTCCAGTCAAACCTGCGACCACCTACTGCCATTATATCCACGGAGGACTGGACTTACGTAGGGCATCCCACACGGACTGCGTCGACAAGTTACGATAGCAAAGTAACAGGCCCAGCTCCGGAGCGGCACTCGAGGGGAGCGACCCCACAGAGGAAAGTATCCGCGCATCTCCGTCGAGCTCAATACGGCTCATGCAAGCTATAATCCAAATCCACGATCAATCATATCGAAAAATAATAACTCTACCCTAACAACATCAGTCGGAGACACTCAACGGCTTGGGACCACCGTCAACCCAAACGAATCCCAAAACAGAACACCAACTCTCAGGTGAAAAAGAATCGACCGACACAGCAAGGGTCCGAGAATCCCGATAGGCCGGTGCCTAGAACCCCAATCAAACAAGAACAGACTCTAGGCTCAGCCTATCAAAGTTCTCGACCCCTTACAGTTTGGGGAAATCCGCTCCCGCGGTTAAAACATCCAGAGGGAACTAATCAGAATCCAAAAGTTTCAGGAGACTAGCACCTAGAACCCAAATCAAACAAGAACAAGTTTTAGGCACAATCCCCGTAGCTTTCGTCCCAAAATATGAAAACAGTCCCTTGAACCCAGATCACTCAAACCCTCTCGGGTAAGGAAGTTTGCAAGAAAAGATGACAGCTATTACCAAAAATCATTTTGATTTGGGAAGCCGAATTTAATGAATTTTAGTTCTTTAAGAAAATCAGTTAAAACAAGTTTTATTTTCCAAACCCCAAAGGGCTAATGCCTTCACCCAATCAAATAAGAACAGGCTCCGGCGACCCTTCGAAATTCGGAAGGAAAGCATCGGTTTACTGAAATCATGTGTGTATCTAAAACAATCTGGGTTCAGGGTCCTGCTATCACCAACTCAACACTACCACGAACACAGTGCCAACGATACTGGTCGAGGAATACACGATGACCCGGGACCACCGTCGTCCCGAATGGCTCCCGACACTAGCCCTGATCTAGCCTAAGCTACCAGACTCCACTCGGCCCCCAGGCACGAGTGCCAATGCATCCCACAATATCCCGACCACTCGGCCCACTATCCGGGTGAGAAACACTCTAAGTCCAGGAAAAGCGAATAAATGTGTGGGAGTGTCTAAAGCATAAATAAACTAGTCCAAGTTAGGGTTTTCTACTAGTCTGGTTTGAACATGCAACATATGACAGGGTGCTAGGTCAAAGTTCCAATAATAGCATATATATAGCTGGAACATAAATAGATGGCATTATATCAATCATGATTTCTAATAATAGCCAAAGTGAGCACCATCTCCTTTAACATGCTCTCAATCCCATCTAATGATCACACAACATGCAAGTTCTCAAATTCACCAGAATATACAACATAAATTCAGTAAGCATTAATTCCCTATAGCTTAGAACAATTCTCATGCTTACCCCTCGAACACATAAGTTGTACATTAACATGCATGCTTACTAACATTTAGAATTAGAGAATCGTCCCTCGGTTCTAGAGATGAAAGCAACCCACCTGGATGCGCGCGTCAGTCCGAAGTCCAAATGAGCCGAAAATGAACGTGGGTAATCCTCAGGTTCCCACGGTTCTAACGAGCCCGAAAACACAAGAAAACTCCTTCCGGTCACTGAGATACAAGCCAAACACCGCGGTAAGCAAAAATCCTCAAAACTACAACTCTGCGGAATTTCAGTCCAAGAGATGCCAAAATATCACCTTCGAGATATCCTCCAAAAATTCTAAGAAAAATATCGCTGCGATCCTCTCCAAGCGTAGATAGAAATCGAGTGCTTAAACACCAAATTCCGCCAACAAACGGCCAAGAAAATGCATGAAAACTCCCCCCGCTGTCCAGAATATACCACAGAAAAAGAGGGGTCCAAAGACCCGCTGTAAAACCTCATAAAAAGCCAAAACGGAGAGGAATGGTAAACACAGAAATCGAAGGTCCACCTCTCGTGGAAACGTTGTTGCAAAAATCGGTGAAAAACTCTAAGAACTCAACTCTAGGGAGCCCGCGGATGAAGCGTCGACGGAAAAGATCGATGTCGGAGAAGCGTCGAAGCTCGCGAAGTCAGGGAGGAAAAAATATGAAACGGCATCGGAAAATCCTCCGGGATGTCAAAAGTCGAAGGCGAGTCGTCGAGGAAGCTCCTTGTCAAAGGAGGGCTCAAGAAGGTTTTGAAAAACCCCTCAAAAGAAGCCCTGAAGGGGCTATTTATAGCTGGAAATAAAAAAAAACAAATTTCGAATTCGAGCCTAAGATTCGGGCGCCCGAAATCCACAGTGCTCCCGCCGGGACATGTGGCGCCCATCCGACGACTCCCGCTCAGCGCTCGGAACCACCAGATGCCGCCACGCGTCCTGTGGGGTCTACGGCAGGGCGCACGCGGCGTGGTCTGGGCCGGGTCAGCCGGGTCCGTGCGCCCGCCAATGGCCGCGCTCCACGCGTCCTGGCGCGGTCCATGGTGCAGTGCACGCGGCGCGATTGGCGCCTTGACTCCCGTGCCGCCGCCCGACCAACCAGGGGGTGCCACGTGTCCCGCCCGGCGCCTTCGCTGGTCCCGGTGCATGCGCAAGCGGGCCGTGGACCGGCCCACTCCAAAATCGGCATGTTAGCCCGATTTGCCCGAAAATAGCCGAGTTTCACCGTTTTTGCGTGCTGAGTCTGTTTTTGGCGTCCATTTGACACGCAACGGGCTCAGTACACCAAAAATAAGTGTTTTCTCACCGCTGACCACCCAATCAAGTCACACGAAAATTCGGGACACCACAGTATCTTTGGTAACACGGGACATGTCGAGGTCATTTCGAAAAAGGGCTTCGACGTGGATTAGAAAGTCGAGAATAGAAATCCGCTAAGAATTCAAAATTCAAATAATAAACGCTAAGAAATTCGAAAATAGGTGAAGAATTAGGTAATAGTTTTGAAAAATAGTATAATTATTTCACGAAAATCACTTCGATTACAGCCACATAAAAAATCGAATAAGAAATTATAAGAGGAGAGGAGGATGACATCAAGGATCATCATCAACCCTAATATTTTTCTTTGTTTTTCTTGCACTAGGAGTAGGCGTAACCTAATTTAGTGGTAATCATAATATAGAAGTCCTCGCTAGTGAAGAGCTATCCTTTACCGCTCGCCCACAATCTCTCCGACTATTGCTGGACCACCTCGTCCTTCATTTGCGATTGCTTTTTCACACTGTATGCTTTCTCCATGTGCATAACACCACTTCTAGCATTGTTCTTATGTAGTGGTTCTATTAACCTCAGTTTCGGCTAGGATTAGCGGCCGTAACTTGAAAGCCGAAGTTTTTAGATTTGAGCTTGTATATAAAGATCTCGATGTCGTCTCTCAGGAATTGAATTTGATCAAACCGTTTCCTCTCATATCTACATTTAAAATAAAGTTAGATTTTATCTGCGTATCAAAAAATATTAAAAGGCGGACGAGTTAGATCTTATTGTATATTACTTTATAATTTTCCTGCCAACACTAGCGGTAAAAAAAATAAATCTATGGACCTAAAAAGGTGAAAATCGATTGAAAGATTGGGACCGAAAATTAATCCTATTTTTTGTTTTTTTTTGAGAAAAAGGTACTGCACTATCGACTTCGTTTAATTGGTAAGTGAACTAAGCAAATAAAAGTGAGACATTATAGTCTTAAAAAAAAAGAAAAAGAAAAGAAAAACAAAAGCAAAACAAAAAAATATGAAAAATGCTAGAAATACATTTCAAAGGAGGTGTACATCTTACATCCCACCCATTTTAGGATGGGATGAATTTCACTCGTTACTTCGAAGTAACAAGTAGATAAATATCCACTTTAGAATGGACTAGATGTAGGATGTACACCCCATTCGGGGTGTACATGCAGCATAGCTCAAAAAATATATATATAATTTCTATTCGACAACTTTAGAGAACTGAAAGCTAGCTACAACCCCGAACCGGACCCCGCGCTCGCGGTTCATCGTGAAGCATGGGGGTTCGCTCGCGTCTTCTCATAGTTTCTTCCTCAGCCGTACCCAATCGAAACCTCTGTGTGTTCCGCCTGCCAAGCGTCACCGCTTGCTGCCCAACCCCTCGTTATCGCTCCAAGCCCTTCGCAGTTCGGATGGCATCCACCGACTCTTCTTCTTCTCCTGCTGCTCCGCCGCCGCCGCCGCCGCCGCCGCCGCCGCCGCACACCGTCACCTTGCCCAGCGGCGCTGCCCTCCAGATCGTCGCCGCCGCCGGAGTCTCCGAACCTGATTTCCGGTGGGCTTCCTGTTTTGTTCCCCTCCGTCTGACATTTTATTGCTCGGATGGATCGAATACAAATTTTGGGAAAATTGCATAATTAGTTCCTGAACTTCTAGTCGAGATCTTACTTTGGTCATCAAACTTGCGTTTAGTAAGAAATTCCGGAGATAAAATCATTCTCTCTTTTGTAATGATACCTGAGGAGAGAAAAAGAAGAGAAAGGTCAATTCTTTTTTCTCGTCAAGCAGAAGAGAAAATCTCTTCTATTTTTTTTTTTTTTTTTTTCTCTTCTCTCCTACTCTCTTATTCTCTCCGTCCAAACAAAGCATTAGTGCTAGAGCAGAAATACTATTTTCCTGGTCATTATTAGGAAATTTTAGTAATAAAATTGAAAGACAAAAGAAACTTGGAGGGAGAAATTTAGGGGAGAGGTTATTTTGAGGTCTCCAACACTTCTTTGTCGGGCATTCAACCTTTAACCTAATTCTTGGATGAAAAATTATGGATAAGTTGTACTACTAATCCCTGAAGTTTTTGGTCAAATTTCACTTTAGTCTTGGAACTTGTAACTTGTACATTTAGCACCTCGAATATCACATTTTGGTCAACCTTCACTTTATTAGTCTCCAAACTTATAAGTTTACATTTAGTGCCTTGAATATAACATTTTGGTCAAGTTTCTCTATAGTCTTCTAACTTACAAGTTGAACATTTTGGTCAAGTTTCACTTTAGTGTTCTGACTTATAAGTTGACATTTACAGCCATGAGTATTCGTATTTGGAAGAATTTCACTTTAGCTCTTGAGTTTGATGAACAAGTTTCCTTTGCACCTGGTGTGTCGATATATTCCTTCACAATTCAAGCTATGCATCCATCTCGTACTTTTAATCCAAATGTCTAATATAAGTAAAAAATACTGTTGCAACTCAATGGATGATAGGACTGAAATATGAAATGAGATTGAGGGCTGATAGTTGTGTGTTCGACGGACGTATGATTGCTATGTGTTGGCAATAATTCTTCTTCTATTAATAGAGAGGACAACCATTGAAGTGAAGTTATGTCAAAAGTCTAGGGCGTTGAATGTCCAACTTAAGGTTTTGAGGACTGAAGTGAATCTCAAACGTTTGGGAACAAGTGTTGCAATATACCCTACAAGTATTGCTATCCATCTATAACTATATGTGCTATGAATTGTAAGCATCTTCATCCATCTCATAAGACTCATATTTCATTCTTACTGTTCAAATTTTTATGTAGAGAAAAGATTGCATCCAATGTGTTTGAGTGTATAGATACACTAGATGATGGCAATAATCTTTCCTTAGGTTAGAATAAGGGCCAAGTGAGACACTTGGTATTAAATGTCCAACTTGATAAAAAAATTTGAGGACCGAAGTGAAACTCGACTAAAAGTTTGGGATCTTATAGAGCAATTTACCCAAAATCTTTGCCATACTTCAAGAGTTTTATCGCCTTTTGAAATGTGGTCATGTATATTTCTTCATAAAAAAGGGCATGTTTGTGTTTTATGCCTAGATAGATAACCCAAACTTTCAGGCGTTGCTCATTGGCAATTTGGTAATTTTACTCTCAGGAATGCTATCAGTTGTGCACTATTTAAGCAGTGGCTGAATAATATGCAGAGTGAAAAAGGCCTTATAGCTGATGGCAAGATGTGTTTAAGACAAGTACAAATTCAGGTAGTTGTTGATGCAGTAAAAAAAAAGATTAATTAGGATACTTTTTGTAATTTTTGAAATGTTTATTAATTTATTTTACATGTTTCTTTAGATTTTTAGAATTTTTCATAAGAAATAATCTCCTAAAAATTAGGGATATGAATTTGGAAGTTTTAAATTAAAATCATATATATTTGTTTTTAGGAAAGTCCCTAAAATCACGGGATTTGATTAGGATTAGAATTATGATTTGATTTAATATCTATGTTGCACAGATACGGATATGAGATACGGATACAACACGATACGGATACGATGATAGATCAATTCCTAAAATTTCTAGGATACGATATACGGAATATACTTGAATAAGATATTATTTTAAATATATTTAAATATATGTTGATTATATGTAATGATATATTGAGAACAATTAGGATATCTGAATTATATTAAGGAATATATTTTGTTTTGTTGTACATTAACTTGTATAATTATTTTACATCTGTTTACAAAAAATGATAATCAATCGTATGAAGTAGTAATTCAAAAAGTATCAACCAACTATCATTCAACTTGATCAAATGATAACAATAGATATTTAGTCGCACAAACTAGATAATTAGTCATTCAACATATATGTACGTTTTATTAGGTTATATTATATAAAACAGTAATAAAAAAAAATGCTAACAATTTAATTGAAGAAGAAAAAAATTATTCGCTATGACCTTTGTTGATTAGTTCTAGATTGATAAATTAGATGAAAAAAAAGTAAAAGAGAAGCGGTAAAGGAATTAACTATAGCTTAATACTGTGTGGAGATAACGAGAGGGATTACTTGCAACCATTCAAGTGCAAAAAAGTAGAAGAAATGACAAATTGAAGAGAGATTTGCATTTTTTTAACTCTTTTTCTTATTTTCAATAGGTTTGGATGCATACTTTTCGAAAATTTTAAATTCCGATCATTTTGGATCAAAAAAGAATCTGGCCTTATCCCTCCGTATCCCTCCGTGTTCCTCCCGTATCCGAGCCATATCTGATTTTTTTTTTTTTTTTTTTTTTTTTTTTTTTTTTTTTTTTTAAAATACCGGATACTTCATTCCCGTATCGGACACGTATCGGGCGCATATCGATATCCGATACGGGTACGGCGTGAAATGTGAAGTATCCGTGCTTCAAAGTTTAATATAAATAGGCTTGATATCTATTGCAAAGAGAAGAGTTCTTTGGTTAGTGAAAATTTATTTTAAATCTACATAATCTTTCTTAGTGTGTGGCCTATATCTAGCCTGTGTGGTTTATTCCTCTTCTTCTTCCTTTACTTTTCTTCTTTTCTTTTCTACTCTTATCTAGCCTGTATCAGTTTGGTGTCGGAGTCGAAAATTCCTTCATCATGGTGACGAATGAAGAACTCGCAAAAAATATAGAGAACTATCATTCTGCAATTGAGGCGCAATTCTAACAACAAGAAACTCTTAATGCGTAGATCTTTCAAAAGCTTGACGAATTAATGCAAGCTATTAAAGCACTAACAACCGGAAAAACTCCTCTACCGATGGGACCAAATTCTGCTATTCCATAGGTGTTTGATCCCAATTATTCACACTCTTCTATTGTGCTGCAACAACGCAAAGTGGCACCTGCAGAATATTTGGTTACTCCACCAATTATCAATGACCGTCACCAGAGCTGTAGATCCTGTCCAACATTCGCGCTCTTAAATTAGAAGTACCGAAATTTCATGAAAAGATGGATCCGAAAAATTTTCAAGACAAGATCGTCAGTTTAGAGAGTTTCTTCCATTGTTATCAATTGAATGAGGCTCGACGATTATAGTTTGCGTCTGCAAAGCTTCGTGGTGCCGTACACACCTGGTGGATGCATCAACGAGATGCCGCGCGAAGGTCAGGTCGTGATTTGACTACTTGGGAGGAAATGAAAACCCTCCTAAAGCAAAGGTATCTCCCTCTTGACTATCATCAAAATTTACAAATTCAGTTTCATTGCTTAAAGCAGGGAGATGAAATTGTAGAGGCTTATACTGAGCGATTTTACAATCTTTTTGTCTCGAACGGGATTGTTCACATCTGAAGAAACCTTGGCGGCCAAATATCGCGCTGGACTGAAACAGAGTATACAAGATGAATAGTTGGTTTCAAATTTTGGACCGTGGATGAAATTTTCAATATCGCACTTCAAATTGAGTACAAATTAAATAGAATAGCGAGTAACCAAAAATCCACTACGGAATATTCTTCATCTGCTTCGAAACAACTGACGTCAAAACCTATAGAACTACGATCAGGTCAACGATGCTTCAACTGTCGCGAGACGAGACACATTGCACAAAATTGCCCTCATCGACAAGTCAATCTGATTGAAGTGATTACAAATCTTCCAAAAGATCTATCAACTATAGAATCATCAGGAATTAAAGAATATCCTATTGTAGAATTAAATGGTGACGTTGGAGACTGCCTATATGTTCATTGTGCCATCGTTGTAGAGAATCAAAAGGCGAAAAGAGATTGGAGATGCCACAATATTTTCAGGACCAATGTGACATGTGGTGGAAAGTTTTGCAATTTGGTAATTGACATTGGCTGCATGGAAAACATCGTCTCTACCGAATTAGTTAAAAAGCTAAAACTTAAAATAGAGCGTAAAGATCATCCGTACCCATTGATGCGGACACGGTCCCGTTTCAGACTTATGTCCGTCGCCGTCGTCGTAAACCAAGTATCTGGCTTGATGATGTGATCGCACCATGATTCAAGACGTTGGATGCGACTCAAGTTCGAACCAGTTTTGCATGGTTCGAGATATATTTAGATATTTTAGTTATTATTTTCTAGATAAGAATCTAGATAGATTTAGTTATTATTTTCTGTTACCGTATTTATCAGATTGAGTTGGTTAGAAGAAAACTTTATAAGTATGGTCTTGACGATCCGTACGGGATGAATTATTAATATGAAAATTTTAGTTTCCTTTTGAGATGCGTTCTCTCAAGTTTTCCTTCGCAATTTTTCGTCGACTGGAGTGAGTCCGTAGGGAGTGAGTCCCTTCATCTTAATCTTCTTTGTTTCCTCTTCGATTCAAGTATTTACTTGCGAAATTCTCACGCCGTTTGATCAAGAACGAAGAAGATAAACTTATTGGATCGTTTTCTTTAATGGGTTAAAACCCGCAAAAACGCGGTCCATTAAGTTTCTCAAGGCGTACGGTAAAGAAAAGCCGAACAAAAAAAAAAGGGAAAAAAAAGCTGTACAAAAAAAAAGAAAAAAATCCGTATAAAAAAAAAGAAAAGCCGGAAAAGGAAAAAAAAGAAAAAAAAGATCGCATCAAGAAGAGAAAAAAAAGAAGAGAAAAATTCCTCCGCTAAATCCGATCGAGTTGCGCGAAGATGTCATCCGCCGACTCGCAATCAACGAAGGCCTCGCGCGTGCCCTAGTCGTCATCGTCCACTGATACGACTACATCGACTACGTTTCATCGCCTTGAACGTTGGGGATTTATCGTTATTTTCCTCTCTGCCAAAACCTAATTCTCTCGGTCCCTCTTTCTTTCTTTTTGATTTCTTCTTTTTCCCCCTCGTCCTAAAACTTTCGTTTTTCCCACAGATATTATTTCAACAGAGACGGTATTGGATTGATCGGTAGGAATTTGATGATTCTGTTTAGCGCTTGCAATCAATAATTTCGCCTACAGATTATTTAATGGTACAAATTCCCATCCCGGGTTTTCTACTTTAAATTTAATTTTCGTTTGAGTTTTAACGCTCTGTTTTATGATATTTATTCTTATATTATTTTCTCCCAAATCCGTATGTTAAGTCTCGTTGTGCCTAAACATATAATTACATTAGAGTTTTCAACTAATAGGATTTTGCATACGGATTTCTAAACTCTTTTTCCTGCATCAGATTTGGTATCAGAGCCTTAAATTTGTATCATGACAACTAGATCAGGGGTACCTTTTAGGAATCCCAATCCTGATGACCCAAATGACCTAATAAAACAAATTTTGGAAAAGTTAAATGAATTATCCACCGACATTCATGGCATCCGAGATAGGGTTACCACTCTAGAGACAAACTCTGAGAGACTTTCAACACAAAACACTGTTACCTCTGGGATAGATTCACAAGCATCAGCAGCACGCATATCACAACCGCGTGAACTTCAACACATGGCTAGAACTAATCCTCTTTTTCGAGAAACCAGAACTTTTGTTCTTCAAGATGACATAACAAAAAAAAGTTAAAATTGATGCACCTACTTTTGATGGAAAATTTGATCCTAAAGCTTTCACAGACTGGCTCGTTGATATGGACCAATATTTTGACTGGTATGAAATGTCCGACAATCGACGAGTCCGTTTTGCTAAAATGAAACTCGCAGGTGCCGCCAAGCAATATTGGATTGGTGTCGAAAGACATTTAGAACGACTTGGCCAAGAGCCTATCGCCTTGTGGGCTGAATGAAGGCTAAATTGAGAGAGAAATACTTGCCAAGCATGTACAAGCAACAGTTGTACGATCAATTGAATGCTGTTCGGCAAGGTTCTCTTTCAGTTGCTGATTATATGGCCAAATTTGATGAGAATGTCCGCTGTGATGTTCGAGAGGAAGAAGAGCGGACTCTCTCGCGGTTTCGCAATGGGTTGCGTGAAGAATTGCAGCGCGAAATTGCGCCACACAGAGTCGCAACTGTTGAGCAGGCCTTTCAACTTGCATTAGAATATGAAAAATATTTAAAAGCACCCGCTCGACGATTCATCGGAAAATGGCCTGATAGGAACACAAAGAACACTGGCACAAATTTCAACACTGATAAAACAAACAATTTTCAAAATCGACAAAATCATAATTTTAAGGGTAAAGGTTTAGCCGCAGATAAAACCAAACGAGGAAATGCACAGGGTAGGTGTTTTAACTGTCACCAAATGGGTCATTACGCCTATGAATGCCCAAAACGGAACATGCTTGTTCAGCCAGAGAGTGAAGATTTTGAAAATCTAGAGGAAGTCACACACACTACCGATGAACTTCCTAGTGACGAAGAGGTGTTAGAATTAAATGAGGAGTTTGATGAAAACACAACTTTACAAATCATGCGTTGTGTTCTAACCCAACCTAGAAAAGATGATGATCAGAGACGCACTTCCATTTTTCATACCTACAAAAAATGTGGAGATAAAAGCTGTAAGGTCATCATAAATAGTGGTAGTTGCATCAACGTCATTTCTGAGGTTGCAATAGGACGCCTAAACCTCAAAACCGAGCCACATCCTAATCCTTACAAGGTCGCATGGGGAGACAAAACCACTATGCCCATTATGAAACGTTGTTTGGTCTCGCTTCACTTTGCTACTTATTCGGACCAGATTTGGTGTGATGTCCTACCTATGGATGTCGCTCACGTTCTTTTAGGAAGACCCTGGCTCTATGATCTTCTGTCACACACTATGGTCGACCTAACACCTATGTTTTTGCCCATAATGGAAAGAAAATTATTTTGAACCCAGTTAAACCCTCTCAACAAAAGTTTTTATCAAAAAGCACCAACTTTTTAAAGGATTCAGGTCAAAGTTGGGGCAAAGATTTTAAAAACTCTCCATCACAAATTGAATCAACAAAACCTCTTCACATTCTCAATAAAAGGCAATTTTGCAAAGAAATTGATTCTAAAATTGTTTATGCTTTAATTGTTAAAGAGGTTTCTGATTCACTTGAACCTTTTGAGACCCCTTTAAGGATCAAAACCCTTATTTCTGAATTTAGTGACTTTGCACCTGAAGAATTGCCCGATGAACTTCCCCCACTTAGGGATATACAACACACAATAGACTTGGTCCCCGGTTCATCTTTACCAAATTTACTACAAGCAGAATTTGCATATAATAGTTCTGTAAATCGAACAACTGGAATGAGCCCTTTTGAAATAGTCACAGGATATAATCCAAAGAAACCTATTGATTAGATACCCCTTCCCTTAGAGCATAGGCCAAGTGAGTATGCATTTTCATTTGCACAACACATGCGAGACTTACATCATGAAATTCGCAGAAAAATAATTTTAAGTAATGAAAATTATAAAAGAGGTGCTGATGAACATCGACGAGAAATTGAATTTAATACAGGAGACATGGTGATGGTTCGAGTTAAACCTGAAAGGCTTCCGCAAGGAGCTATTAGAAAATTGCACGCAAAGAACATGGGTCCGTTTAAAATTCTTAAGAAGATCGGATCTAATGCCTATCTGTTGGATTTACCGTCTAACATGGGAATTAGCCCCACCTTCAATGTTGAGGACCTTACATTATTTCATTTTTTTGAAAATCAAAATTCACTTTTTCCTTTGCCACCTTCACATTTTGTTTGTAGAACCCAATTGTAGAGAAAAGATGATATTGAGACAATCCTTGACGATCAAATTATATCGACAAAAGATGGTGGAGAGCGTAAATTTTTAGTCAAGTGGTTATATCGACCCAAGGAGGACGCAACGTGGATTTCCCAAGGCAAGCTCCAACAACTCAATCCAGAGCTTTATGAGGAGTACATCGCAGACAATTCGACGGAGTCGAATTTTTCAAAGGAGGGGAGAATTGATTTGGACACGGTCCTGTTTCAGACTTATGTTCGTCGTCGTCGTTGTAAACCAAGTATCTGGCTTGATGATGTGATCGCACCATGATTCAAGACGTTGGATGCGACTCAAGTTCGAACCAGTTTTGCATGGTTCGAGATATATTTAGATATTTTAGTTATTATTTTCTAGATAAGAATCTAGATAGATTTAGTTATTATTTTCTGTTACCGTATTTATCAGATTGAGTTGGTTAGAAGGAAACTTTATAAGTATGGTCTTGACGATCTGTACGGGATGAATTATTAATATGAAAATTTTAGTTTCCTTTTGAGATGCGTTCTCTCAAGTTTTCCTTCGCAATTTTGCGTCGACCGGAGTGAGTCCGTAGGGAGTGAGTCCCTTCATCTTAATCTTCTTTGTTTCCTCTTCGATTCAAGTATTTACTTGCGAAATTCTCACGCCGTTTGATCAAGAACGAAGAAGATAAACTTATTGGATCGTTTTCTTTAACTGGTTAAAACCCGCAAAAACGCGGTCCATTAAGTTTCTCAAGGCGTACGGTAAAGAAAAGCCGAACAAAAAAAAGAGGAAAAAAAAAGCCGTACAAGAAAAAGGAAAAAAATCCATACAAAAAAAAAGAAGAAAAGCCGGAAAAGAAAAAAAAAAAGAAAAAAAAGATCGCATCAAGAATAGAAAAAAAAAGAGATCAAAATTCCTCTGCTAAATCCGATCGAGTTGCGCGAAGATGTCATCCGCCGACTCGCAATCAACGAAGGCCTCGCGCGTGCCCTAGTCGTCATCGTCCACTGATACGACTACATCGACTACGTTTCATCGCCTTGGACGTTGGGGATTTATCGTCATCTTCCTCTCTGCCAAAACCTAATTCTCTCGGTCCCTCTTTCTTTCTTTTTGATTTCTTCTTTTTCCCCTTCGTCCTAGAACTTTCGTTTTTTCCACAGATATTATTTCAACAGAGACGGTATTGGATTGATCGGTAGGAATTTGACGATTCTGTTTAGCGCTTGCAATCAATAATTTTGCCTACAGATCCTTTGATGGTATAAATTTTCATCCCGATTTTCTACTTTAAATTTAATTTTCGTTTGAGTTTTAACGCTCTGTTTTATGATATTTATTCTTATGTTATTTTCTCCCGAATCCGTTTGTTAAGGTTTGTTGTGCCTAAACATATAATTACATTAGAGTTTTCAACTAATAGGATTTTGCATACGGATTTCTAAACTCTCTCTCCTGCATCACCCATTGGTGTGGTTCAGTGACAATAATTGAACTGTTATCACACTCCAATGTTTAATTAAAATTTCAATTAGTCCTGATTATATAGAAGAAGTCTTGTGTGATATCGTTCCGATGACTACATCTCATATCCTTCTCGGACGGTCATGGATCTATGATCGTGAAGTTTTGCATGATGGATACCTGAATACCTACACATTTCAGTGCCGTGATAAGAAAATTGTGTTGCATTTGATGCCATCGAAAAGGCATATTCAACAGGTCAATCTTGCACACAAGATCAAATTCGTTGAAGATGGAATTCTAGGTTTGTATCTTGGTTGGAAGCTGATTGCATTGAATCATAAGATTCAAGGACGAGTCTACGGGCAGCAGAAGTGAATGATGCACTCGAAAAAAAAGATTAATTAGGATATTTTTTTGTAATTTTTGAATTTTGTATTAATTTATTTTACATGTTTCTTTTAGATTTTTAGGATTTTTCATGAGAAATGTTCTTCTAAAAATTAGGGATATAATTTTGAAAGTTTTAAATTAGAATTAGATATATTTGATTTTAGGAAAGTCCCTAAAATCACGATATTTGATTAGTATTAGAAATAGGATTTGTTTTAATATAAATAGGCTTGATATCTATTGATATCTATTATAAAGAGGAGAGTTTTTTGGTTAATGAAAATTTATTTTAGATCTACGTGATCTTTCTTAGTGCGTGACCTATATCTAGCCTGTGTGGCTTATCACTTTTCTTCTTTCTTTACTCTTTCTTTTTTCTTCTCCTGCGCTACGATATTTGCAGCCTACTCTTATCTAGCCTGCATCAGTTGTTTCATGATGTTTCTATAAGATTGTTAGATAAAAAGAGTGAAAAACAAAGTATTTACATAATTGTTCCTTTGTTATTGAAAATTACTAGCTATTAAAATTTAATTAACGTTCCAAGTTAGTCCAGTAGATATTTTCTTTCCATCATTTATTGGTTGGATGATGAAATTATATTATTGACAAAGTTCTCTCTAGTGCCTTTTTCTTACCTTTCCTTGCTTCTTAAAGATACTAGCTTAACCCAGAGGGTTAAATTCTCACTTTAAAACTATTAAAAATTAATGATATCATCAACTGTCTCTAGTGCAAATGGCAAAGGGCTTGGTGGTTGATATCCGAGATCCCGAGTTCGAAGCCCAGTTGCTTCACATTTCCAGCTAATTTTATTTTAAAATAAACGAAGCGGGTAGTATGCTACCTTTCTCTCAAAAAAATAAAATAAAATAAGGCTAAATTACAGAAAACCCCCCTCTAATATCCCGCTTTTCCACTTTACCCCCCTGTCTTTTAAAAGTCGACAACCTGCCCCCTCGTAATTACCGAAATATGCATTTACCCCCCTGCCAGATATGAAAGTCCATCCATGAGCCTCTAATGAGCCAATTGCTTGTAACAAATTGGTAAGAAACCAATTCATATCTGGCAGGGGGGAAAGGGTAAATGCATCCATTAGAGGCTCATGAATGGACTTTCATATCTGGCAGGGGGGTAAATGCATATTTCGGTAATTACGAGGGGGCAGGTTGTCGACTTTTAAAAGACAGGGGGGTAAAGTAGAAAAGCGGGATATTAGAGGGGGGTTTTCTGTAATTTAGCCATAAAATAATGATATCAGTTCAGAAAAATTTATTGGTAGAATATTAAGATAGACCAAAAACACTTAATATCTTAAAGTAATTTTGCCTGATGCTTATGAAAGTATTGAAATATGAGGCTGGATCAAGCAATCAATGAATGCGTTTTGCATATGCTGAATGTCAACCTTGAAAGTTCACAGATCAAAAGTGAAGCTTGGTCAAAATTTAAGGAACTGTTGAGGCAATTTACCTTATTACAATCTGTTTGACATTCCAAGTCAGTCCTATGGAAACTCTCTCTCCTGAATCTACTGGTTGAATGATAACAAGATATACATGACAAATTTCGTAGTAGTGATATTTGCTTATTTGTCCTTTCTACTTAGACATACTAGCTTAACTAACAGGATTGAATTCTTTCTCTATCACTATTATTAATTAAAGGAATGATTGCAGGGGTGTCAACGAGCCGAACATGAGCGAGCTGGAGCCAGCTCGAGCTCGGCTCGAGACTGTCAAAGCTCGGCTCGTGTTCGGCTCGAGTTCGCGATGAGCTCGAAAAGTCCAGCTCGTGATCAGCTCGTGATGTATTCGAGCTGGCTCGTGTTCGGCTCGTTAGCTCGTGGCTCGGCTCGTTGGCTCGGCTCGTTAGCTCGATTAGAAATTAAAATATAAAAAAACACATTAACAGCAAAGAATAGATTGAAAAAGCTTAATCTATAGCAAATTACAATAATTTACAAGTAAACACAACAATGTAAACTTCTTTACTCTATAACATATTGTTCAAATAAAAAGATATTACCACACAACAATTTAAAATATATTTTACAATAACAAAGATTAACAACGAAGAATAGGCACAAAGAAACCAATGTGCAGCAAATGACAATACCATAATTCATTCAAAATCCACCAAAATTCAACACATTACCAAAATAAAATTACAATTCAACAAAATAAAATCCACCATTCAAAATCATAGAATTACAAACCCTAATATAATAGTAATACAAACCACACTCAAACAATTTAAAATATGTTTCAAGTTTTTTAAGTTAGTAATGAAATGAAAATTATGCGGTCCTTGTTACAATTCATTCCTTCCATTGCTCTTCAATGATTGTTAAGATTGTCAGCATCATGAAAAAGATTAAAAAAATAATTTATGAATAAAAATAATTATTATTAAATTCAAATGTAAAGATTTTTACCATCCTGAAAAGTATACAACAAAGAGAGCTCTTGTCCACCCCTACTTCCAACCTTTCAAGGCAAAAAACAAAGACAAATTTTAGAAATGTGAACAAGTTAATATTCTTTATATAGCTCAATAGCATAACATTCAAATAATTACCTAAAATGAAGTTTAGGTGCTGTCTTCACAAATACTAACATGCAGATTTTCCATCTCAGTAATCTCTTGCTGAAAAATTAAATTAAATTATAAATTCAGTATACAATATAAAAGAAATGGTAAAAAAAATAAAAATTCAAAATCATTGCATACTTACAAATTTAGATTTCGTAGACTTTTGTGAAGCTCTTATCCAATTTCCAGCACATACTAGAGCATCAACCGTTTTTGGTGCCAATTTGCTTCGATAGTCATCTAAAACTCTTCCCCCAGCATTGAAAGTTGATTCTGAAGCGACAGTGGTAATTGATATGCTAAGAACATCACGAGCTAACTTGGATAAAACACGAAATTTGATATTATTCATTTTCCACCAACCCAACACATCAAATTTACTTGAGTCATTACAATCAATCAGAGCACACCCTTTCTCTAAATATATTTCCAAATCTAATTTCTCAGGTTGGGCAAATGAACTGCTTCTTACAAAATCATCAAAATTGTCGTCATCGCTTGCTCTTTGTCTTTTTGCTGAACTTGTATCGGCACTTGATGCTGTAGTTGAATGGGTTGCTTCACCGCTCATATTTATTTCAGAAATAGAAGAAAAGTGCTCTGAAGCATAGCTATCATAGAGATCAGATAAAGCTTGTTGAACTATCATTATATTTCTTTCCACCTCATGATTTGGATATATTTTCGGAAAGCAAAACTTAACCAACAACATCTTGTATCTTGGATCTAAAATTGATGCAATTGCCATTAACAAGTTGCAAGAACCCAATATTTATCAAATTTTTCTACCATTATTTCAGCCATCTTTCTCAAAAAATAATCATCTGATGTAGCTTGTTCAACCAACACTTTCTTAACTCGGTAAGTTTCACGAAGGAACTTGTTTGATGTAGGATAATCTGTTGCGGAAAAAATATTGCTCACATTATAGAATGCCTCTAAAAATTTTCTTATCTTTTCATATCTTTCCCATTGATCTTCAGAGGGACACCATCTATAACATGGATCTCTATTTGCATATTCACCAAAAACCAATTTATAATGAAAAGCAGCATCAAGCATTTTATATGTTGAGTTCCATCTAGTCGGAATATCACTTGATAACCCTCTTTCTGTAGAGAGACCCAACTGCTCAGCAATTTCACCAAATTTTTGAAGTCGACTAGGAGACTTCTTGAAGTATTTTACCGACTCCCTTATGTCATAAATTATTTCAGCAATCTCTTTAAGACCATCTTGAACCATCAAGTTCAAGACATGTGCACAACATCTAATATGAAAGAACATGCCCTTGAAGTGAAGCTTGTTTCTCCTTTGGAAGTTCAAAATTAAACTTCTAGTTGCCACGTCATTACTTGAAGCATTATCTAAGGTGATCGTAGACACTTTATCTTGAATCCCCAATCTAACAAGCAATCAGAAATAGCATCGGAAATAACCAAACCAGTGTGTGGTGGCTCTAGCTCAATAAAATTAATGATACGCTTTTGCAATTGCCACTCTGAATCTATATAGTGAGCAGTCAAAGCCATATACCCGATTGTTTGTTTAGACGTCCAACAATCACATGTAAGTGATATTTTATCAACATTCTTCAGTACTTTTTTCAATTTCTCCTTTTCTGTTTCATAGACTTTTAAGCAATCATTCTTAATAGTGTTTCTAGTCACCTTTTGAAAATTATGATTCAATGCCTTACACAATATATTGAACCATGTGTGTTCAACCATTGTAAATGGATATTCATGAACTATACTCATCTTGGCCATTATTTCTCGAATTTTAAAGATGTTGCAAGATGCAGTAGAGCCACTGTAGGTAGGTGAAAATTCTATCTCATTATCTAGAGCTTCACTTGGTGTAAAATTGATTACACCTTGACCTTTAGGCTGATTTCTCAAGTAAAAACACTCATTCATATGCCTTTTTAGTTGTGAAGTGGTGCCCGACTTTGGTTTTGCATACTTCTTACTACAATATTTGCATTTAATCTTCTTCACTAAAACTTTATTCTCAAGAATGTCTACTTCTTCAAAATATTCCCAAACCTTAGAAACTCTTTTGCGAATTTTCTTTTCATCTAGTTCATTTTCAATATCTTCGATATCATTATTATCAGCTGTCTCATTTTTCTCTTGAGTATCACTTGGTTCATTAGTGCCTACAACAGATGCTGATTGTTGAGATAAATGAGGATGTGGCAAAGTTGGAGAAGACATAACTAAAAATATAGAGAGAGAGATAAATAAGTACTTACTAGCATACTACATACTAAAGGGTAAAGAACAATAATATGAAAAAAAAAATTATGATTCATTCAAAAAATGAAAACTGTGAACTTACTAATTCTCTGCGTGCCTTTTTTCAAGTTGTCTCCTTTGTTCAACTTAACAACTCCTCAAATATTTTGAATGCCTTTTTATTGTTGAAACTTTCAGATTTTTAGTTTGCTGCAAGTGATCCTCAACTTCAAAAAAATGGAAAATAATAAATACAAAATTCAAATTAGAAAATTTAAATAAAAAAACATGAAGCTCAGGCGAAGCAGAGAGCAAGAAATTTATTATGAACACAATCAAAAACTCCAGTAGGAAGTTCCTGCATTTGGCTTTCACAAATGGTGGTAAAAACTTAAACAACCCCACTTGAATACAAGATGCAGTTTCGACTTAGAAAAAGAAGACAACACAAGACACTGCAGGATTATCAGAAACTTAATAGATAGGGAGTACCAACTCCTAAGATACACCAACTCATATTCAAGTGCAGTTTAACTCATATTCTCAACACTCTATATTCAACACAAGATGCAGTTTAACTCATATTCAACTTTAATAGATAGGGATTATCAGAAACTTAATAGACAACACAAGATGCAGTTTTACTCATATTCTCAACACTCTATATTTTGTACATCTTAATCTTTTTATGATACAATTAGAGAATTTAAAATGGAAAAAAAAAAAAAAAAATGAGGAGGAGAGGGAAACATGGTGAAAATTGAAAAAGAAGAGGAAAAGGAAGAAGAAGAGGGAGAGGAAGAAGAAAATATTTTACGGGGACAACGCAGCACCAAACGGCGAGGTTGTTTGCGAGCAACGTCGGTGGAGCGGCGAAGCGAGGCGACTCTGGACTCTGGAGTGCGGTGGGGAGGCGCCGAGGCGACTCCGAGTGCGGCGGAGAGGCGCCGAGGGGACTCCGACTCCGAGTGCGGCGGAGCGGCGGAACGGCGGACTGGGAGAGATTGGAGAGAGCTAGTGAGTAGAGACTAGAGATACAGTCGCAGCTCCAAGGCTCGCAGCGACAGGCCGGCAGCATGAACTTTTGGTATTTTTTAGGGCAAAAAGAATTAGGGTTAAAGTTTAGAATTGTGAGTTGTGACTTGAGAGATCTTGTCCCTTCAAATTTTAATCTAGTGGTTGAAATTTTATATATAAATGGGCCTCTTTATAGATTCCTATGTAAATAAGCCTCTTAATAATTAAGTTGGGCTTTATATTAAAGTTGGACTAAAAAATAAATAATAAAAATTTATATTATATATATAATTATAATTTATATATATATAATATAAAATATATATATTCGAGCTGTTATCGAGCCGAACACGAGCGAGCTGACCCCAGCTCGTGTTCGGCTCGTTTATTAAACGAGCTGAAAAATTCGGCTCGTGTTCGGCTCGTTTACTAAACGAGCGAGCCGATCTCGAGCTCATTTCGAGCCGAACATGAGCCGGCTCGCGAACAGCGAGCTGGATTGCTACCCCTAGGAATGAGTGCAGCTTTTGTCCCTCTTTTTTTTTCCCCCCACTTTGGGGATGGATAAAGAAATTAGTTCAACTCCAACCTGCGATATAATATGACAATGTCAATTTTACATTTACTTTAACAAAAAGATGGGCAGACATAGCTTATTATGATTATGAGAGAAACTAGACCTCTGTCTCGATGCCCGAATATATTGTCAATGTATCTCTTTTGTCTACTCAATGGCCTTAAAGCAACAATGACATAGTATGTATACGGCCTGTAAGTCATTTTCTTGAAATAAGATAAACTACCTTGTCAGTAAATGTACGATCTTGACAAATCATGATTGTAGGACATTTTAATGGACTAAAATTAAACTCCGAGGTTGCAATCACAAAAGAGAATACCTATATTGGTGCTAACTTTTTATAATTTTGCCTAGTTTCTAATTTCAGTTTTTATCTACTGTTGAATACTAAAACATTGGTATAATTTTCTGTAGGGTGTGGATATGTTTGGAAGACGCGTTGGATTTCTAAAGTTCAAAGCTGATGTAATTGAGAAGGAAACAGGGACAAAGGTGCTCCAACTGTTGCTACGAGTATCTAGTAGGATAATGTGTTTATTATTGCATTATTAAATTTCTCTACATGTGTATAAATACTGTACCCATGGTTTAACTTTTTTATTCCTCCTGTTATCCTCCAGTTCTGGTTACTCTTTGGCTTCTATAAGTTTTAATGTTCTGCAATCTTTATTTGGGTGGAAATTGGAGATATTTTATCTATCCATCAATGATCTTTCAAATTCTAAAGAATCATGTCAATTGTTAATGTCAAAACCTGCTGTGTTATACACGTTTCATGGGGTTACATTCTTAAACTATATGTTATGACCTTAAGATACAATAACACACTACTTAATGAATTAGGGTACAATAACACACTAAATGAATTAGGCCAATGGTTCAACATATGTAAAGCCATAAGGTCATAGCTATCTTGATCATAGGTACTTTAGAATTTGGATGATAGCTATCAGAGCAAGGAATGGAGAAAGTAGCATATAATGCTTGCTATTTCTGTACCTGTATATATATTTTTTCATTTAACTGTCTTTGAAAGTGGTGAAGCGAAGCTATGATATGACCATATGTACAAGTCAGCCAACAGTATAGGAAGAGAGTGAAAGGCCTGCTACTTTGTCCAATCAACATATGTGAGAATCTGCGTTTGCAGCTCAGATTGTTCGCATGACTTTAAGATCTTCAATCCTAGGACTGTTAGTAAGACTAGAGTGTGTAATATTTAACCTTTTCAGTCCCACAAAATATTTAGTTTCTGAGGACCATCTGATAATTTATTTAGTCTACTTCTCTTTTAGAGAAGATTAATTACTTTTGACATCCTATGTGATTTTTTTTCAAGGATAATCATTGGGCTCATATCTAGCATACAGACTTATCTCTATTAATCAATTCTTTTTTTGAGTCGAGTTTCCAACATGTACTCTTAGCATGATACTTGATGGTATATTCTTTTTCTTTCAGTTTTTCTTCATAAAATTATTTGTATGTTGCATTTTCCTTAGTCTTGGTTAGAAGTGACAGTAAATAGATGAGGTATTGTTTATAGACACTTCTTTAAATAATGTGACATAAAAATGCCTATCAATATTTGTATTGGTATTGAATTAATACTTCCTAGCTATAATTATATGGCACTTATTCCAGCTGTGTGCTTGAGTGCTGTTTGTAGAAACAGTCTCATGCTTCCTTACTTGTATGGGCTGTCTTACCTTTGTGATTATCATGTTAGAGGTACCACTAAGTTTCTTCATTACGTTTATTTATTTTCATACATTCATTTAGATTCCAGGAATTGTGTTTGCAAGGGGACCTGCTGTTGCTGTGCTGATTCTCTTGGAGTCTGGAGGGGATACTTATGTTGTACTAACAGAGCAGGTGTGCTATTAAAAGCCTGTTAATATGACTGTTGACTTCCTTTGATCAGTTTAATTGCTTGATGTTTGGATAAATTCTCTCTTGGTAAGGGAAATTTCTGCTCAATAAATGTAGATTTTATTAGTCCTGGAATCTATTTAAGAATAATTTTGTCACGGTGCTTTTATTGTTATTTATTTATTTACTTATTTTTCGGGCAGAGAATGTAGAGGGGTGTGTCCACAGATATCTTAATTTTTTTTTATTTTTTTTAATGATTGTGTTTTGAATGTGCAAGGTTAGGGTTCCTGTTGGAAAAATCATTTTTGAACTACCAGCTGGCATGATAGATGATGAGAAAGGTGATGTTGTCGGCACAGCAGTCCGTGAGGTAAGATTTACTATTATGGTTAATTTTCTGCATAAGTAAAGGAAATAAGCTGTAAGCTGTATTTGCTTACATTATATCTAAAAGGGGAAAGCTGACAATAATTGAATCTATATTAAAAATACTGATTGGTGTAGTAACTATCAGAGGTGGTAAAGTGGATTAATCAATGCAATAACAAGAATTATAGCTGTCTATTATCAGACAATTTATTCTTACTGCACCTTGAAAATATTTCCTCTCTGTGAGATAGGAACATGTTCAGGTAAGAATGGTACCTTCTGAACTCAATTGTTTTATTGTCGCATAAGTGTTCTGTAGACTGACAATTTTAAAGACCCTATTTGGTAGTTGATTAGTGTGAGTCTGGATGTGTTAGCTTAGCTTTAAAAAAACAATTGAATCAAATTTAAGCAGTTGAGGAAAAACTAGAATTCTTGTGCTGCAGACAATTCTTAAAGAGCAATAAGAGGCCGTTCAGCAAGTGAAGCAACCATCAAACATTTCCTTTAACATGGAAAAGTTTAGGCATAAATGGAAGATAAAAACGCGGGAGATATGCATTGCAAAATATATTCTAGACTGAGAATCTCAAATTGGAGTGCCTGATAATACTGTAACAGTGTTTTTCTTAGAATGAAGACAATTTTTTGGAGTGAAGATTGTTTTCTTACTTTAACAATGGCAGAATAGACTAAACTGGATATCTTGGAGTGAAGACGATGTTCTTTTGATATATGTGAAAATGGAGTTATAAATGTTAGGGGCGATATTATCTGCATTGCTTTGGGTACTGGTCGCCATGGAACAAATTGGTTGACGAAATAAATAGGATTTGAGATTCATACTCTTGACTATTGGTGTTCAATTTTGGTGTCAATTTGGGCAGGTACAAAACGATAAAACCAATTGAGCCTTGCATTTTGTATTGTTTATAAATGTGTCCACATGATGGGCACAATAGCATCAGAATAATTAATGTGGCCAGGAAATATAATCATTTCAAACTAAATGAAAGCTTGTATGCTTTTAAATTGACTTAAATTCACATTGAAGAAGCAAGGCCTTATTATTATTAGTATTATTTTTTTTTTTAACCAATAAAAGTAGTGAGGAAAGAAAACATAGTGAAGAACAAGAAAAGAGAGGGAAAATACAAACGGAATTTTTTGTTTGCCAACAAAAGATGACTAAGGATAACTGTGTCATATATCTAATTGAAATACACGGGAAAAGGGAACTGTTTTAGTGCAGTTTGAATTGGAATATTATTGGGTCATAATTCGAAATTTATGCGGGCATCACCTTGAACTCGCACAACAAGGAACTTGTACTTAAGCTAACTGCAGGTCAGTTCCAAGTAATCGGGCCATGCAACAAACTCTAATAAACTTAGCTACTGAAGCTATTTGATCATGTACTGTGGACATGATGGAGCTACAACATTAATAATTAGATTAACTTAACATTATTATTATTATTTTTTTTGGGATCTACATGGTGTTACTTCCAAGTTTTCAGCTACTTATTAGTGACTGATTGGAACTGATTGAGATATTAGTAGTGTACTAGTGCAGTGCCCGTATTTTGTAATGGGTAAGATGTTATTGGAAATCAACAACTAAAATTAAACAAAAAATGTATGAATAGAAAAATCTTGAATAAGGTCTTCACAAAACTGACGGGAGAAATCATGGATGGGCTTGATGGCTATGTCCTAACATCATTTTAATCTTTGGTGCCTTTTCAGTTTAGAGTGAAATTTCATATAGATGATTGAACATTGTATCTTGGATATACAAATAGTATGCGGGATAGTAATTTAGAAACCTTTGACTGATAAGAACACAGTTGTTGGATTTTTAAGTTACCAAATTAGTCTAAAATCTATATTTTTGGCCAATTTTTGGAGTTGGATCATTGTGTTACAATCAACCTAGATCCAAAACTGTGAACTTCATTCAAAGATGAAAAATTAGAAGTAGAAGAAATTTGAGGAGAGATATTGTAAAGTTCAAATTAATTCCTTGAACAATATTGTTCATCTTGGTACATAATATACACTTAACGAAAGTAATACAATCAATGGAAATTAAATATGGAAATACAATCAATGAGAATTCTATATATAGGAAGCAATTAAAAAACAACCATATTCTTTGATATTCTTTAATCTTCCTTGATTTCTTTGGTGATATGTCAATCAAATATTCTTTCCTTTTATGGCGATCAATTAATCAAGAATTCTAACACTCCCCCTCAAGTTGGTGCGTCGATATTTATCACGCCCAACTTGTCCAACAAATTTTGCAACTGATTTTTTCAATTAGCCTTAGTAAACATATCAGCCAATTGATCTTCAGAAGCAACATACGGAGTAGAAATTACTTTTGCTTGTACCTTTTCGCGTACGAAATGGCAGTCTACCTCGATATGCTTTGTTCTTTCGTGAAAAACAGGATTTGTAGAAATATGTATAGCAGCCTGGTTATCGCATTTCATCTGAATGGGACCATCAAGATTGAATCCCATGTCCTTCAGTAAGGCTTTCAACCATACCAACTCACAAGCTGTTGATGCCATGGCTCTATATTTCGCTTCTGCACTTGAACGAGAAACAACATTCTGTTTTTTACTTTTCTAAGTTACCAAGTTATCACCACGTAGAGTGCAATAACTTGTAGTAGAATGTCTATCAATCGGGCAACTTGCCCAATCAGCATCTGAATAACCCACAATATTTAAGTTGCCATTCTTTCGCATCAAAATACCTTTTCCTGGATTATATTTTAAATAACGTAGTATTCTATTCACAGCATTCATGTGAGATGTTTGTGGAGAGTGCATGAATTGACTAACAAGACTAACAACATAAGAGATATCGGGTCTTGTGATTGTTAGATAAATCAAACGTCCAACAAGCCTCTGATACAATCCAACATTGTCGATCAGCTCACCCTTTTTGAAGTCAGGATGAATATCAATAGGAGTCCCTAAAGGTTTAGAAGCAAGTTTACCTGTTTCTTTTAGTAAGTCTAAAGTGTACTTTCTTTGAGAAAGAAAAATTCCCTTCTTCGATCTTGCGACTTCGATGCCAAGAGAGTATCTCAATTCACCAAGATCTTTGATATCAAACATAATTTTTAATCATATCTTAACATCATCTGTTATTTGTTGATTATTTCCTATGAGAATAATATCATCCACGTAGATAAGCATAATGGCAGTGCTCGTCCCTTCCTTCTTAACAAACATTGAGTAGTCAGCAGAATATCTTATAAAGCCAATACTTGTTATAGCTAAACTTAATTTTCCAAACCATGCTCTTGGAGATTGCTTTAATCCGTAAATTGATTTTCTCAATTGGCAAACTAAGTCACGCCCCCCCTATCTTGGATGTCCAGGAGGTATTGACATGTAAACTTCTTGTAGTTCTCCATACAATAAAGCATTTTTTACGTCTAATAGTTAAAGTGGTCAATCTAAATTAATAGCGACTGAAAGAAGCACTATAACTGAACTCATTTTCGCTATAGGTGCAAAAGTTTCTTTATAGTCAACACCATATATTTGAGAGAATCCTTTGGCTACAAGACTTGCTTTGTAGTGCTCAATACGCCCATCTGGATGATACTTAATTTTATAAACCCATCGGCAACCAACAGGTCTTTTTACCATTAGGGAGCAAGGCTAAGTCCCATGTATGATTTTTTTCAAGAGCATTTTAGCTCCTCTTTCATTGCTTTTCTCCACTCAGTTGAGTAATTGCTTCGGCATAACTAGTGGCTCATTATTGCCATCAACAGTCGCAACAAAGGATTTGAATTTGTTAGAATAAGTATGATAGGAAATATAATCTTCAATAGGATAGGTAACTTTAGGTGCATTTCGTTTTTCCTTACCTAAAGCAATAGGTAAAGAATCATGTTCAGGTACTAAAGGAATTTGACTACCTGAATTGGAATTGCTATCAAAGCCCAACTCCAAGGATGCCGGCTGGTGAGGAGGCGATTTCGGTGAGCTCTGACTTGCTTGATCAGCATCTTTGCTTTGATTGTCAATATGAGATAATGTTAATCTAGAAGGATCATGATCTTCCAAATGAGTAGTAGAATGATTGTTAGATGCCTCTAAATCATAATAGAGGAAAGTATTGGGAATGATTTAACAACTCTTCTTGAGATGTAGTAGAATTCAAGGAACTATCTTGTTTGTCAGTATAATAAGGAATGGACTCAGAAAAGTGTACGTCACAAGAAATATGAGTTTTTCTTTTTTTGGGATCATAACACTTAAAACCTTTTTTGAGTTGCAGAATAACCAAGAAAAATGCATTTGATAGATTTATGATCAAGCTTATCTCTATGCTGTTCAGAGACGTGAACAAAACATGAACACACAAAAACACAAAGATGAGCAATTTGATGGTTTTTTATTAGTTAAACATTCAATTGGAGAAATATCTTTAAGCACAATAATTGGTAATCTATTTATAATGTAACATGCTGTCAAAACAGCATCAGACCAAAAAACTTTTGGAACATTCATTTGAAAAAGTAAAGATCTAGCTACTTCCAAAATATGTCGATTTTTGCGTTCAACGATGCCATTTTGTTGAGAACTAGCAGGGCATGTCGTTTGATGCAAAATATCATTTTCACGTAAATAACTACTAAAAGTTTTGTTCACATACTCAGTTCCATTATCAGATCTAATTATTTTAATTTTTGCATCAAAAGCTTCACTTTACGATTTTAACAGGTACACCCAAAGCATACGTGAATACATCAATAAAACTAATAAAATATTTATGACCAAAATATGAGTCAACAGGTGCATAACCCCAAACATCAGAGTGAATTAAATGAAAAGGAGAATCACATTTACTTTGACTTCTATGATAGGGCAAACGATGTTGCTTAGAAAGAAAACAAGTTTCACAATTATTAAATAAAGGTTTTAAGGTAGGAAAAATAACACGAAGAATGCGATCAGATGGGTGACCTAATCGAGTGTGCCATATCTTTTCCTGATTATCTTCACTATGACTAATTAGAGCATAAGCACTTTGATCCAGTAAATAAAGTCCATCTTTTTCGCGCCCCTCACCAATCGTCTTCCTCGTTGTCAAGTTTTGAAAAACACAATAATGAGGATAAAATGTTACCGAACAGTTGTGAGATTTTGTTAACTTGCTAACAGATAGCAAGTTTGAGGGAAAAGAGGGAAAAAATAAAACAAATGATAAGTTAATAGAAGGAGATGCGTCAACGCATCCAATTCCATGAATTGGAGCATGTGAACCATTGGCTAAGGTTACAAAATGCTTATCAATAGCTGGTTGCATAGAAGAAAGATTATTAGAGGTTCCTGTCATATGGTCTGTTGCACCGGTGTCAACAATCCATGTTGCCAGAGATGAATCTACTGGATGATGAATCTACTGGATGTGCTAAGGCAAATTTACCTATCTCTGAGGGAAGCGAAACATGTGCAGAGGACGGTCTTTGCTTTGTGTATGCATCAAGAAATTCAGCTAATTTCTCCAATGACATCGGAATGTTTGATTCCTTTGAAGCACTTGCAATGTTGGCTGCTGGTAGCTCTGTAGGACGACCATATAATTCCCAACATCTCTCTTTCACATGACCCAATTTGTTACAATGAGAACATCGTGGGCAATCACCAAATCCACTCCCTCTACCACGACCGCGTCCACGATCTCCACGACTTCTATTAGTGGCGGTGTTAGAAAGAAAGGCTGAGTGCTCCATAGTAGATTGCTTAGTTGGCTTCATCACAACTCTTTTCTTTTCTTCTCTTTGGAGAAGTGCACAAACCTCATTGAGAGAAGGTAGCTCGAATTGCATAAGGATCTGACTTCGAATTGCTTCATAATCAGAGTCAAGGCTCCCAAGCATTTCAAAAATTTGATCTTGTTCAATCCTTCTTCGAATAACTTTGGGATTCGTGGAAATTGGAGTATAATGGCTTAGCTCTTGCCACATACCACGAAGAGTCCCAAGATATTTGTTAAAGGTTTTCTCCTTTGCGAAAAAGAGCGATTTCTTGTTTTAACTGATACGCACGAGCAATGTTTTTTTTTTTTTTTTTTTAGAGTATATTTCAATCAATGTTTTCCAAACTTCATGAGCAGTTCTGTAATATCCTGACGAGTCGCAACCGTCGATGATGAGCCTTCTCTGAGGCCGGTATGGCGAGAAGGATGATGGGTCGAAGAACAACGTATAAGTGAAGGTGAAATTTGAAGGAAAAGGGGAATTAGATTAAGAAGAGAGTTGAGGAAGGAGAGAAGAAGGAGGAGGGGAGTGAAGAAGCCTTGGGGAGAAACTACTATTTCATTCATAATCCCTTTCTTACATTTCTGGGCTCTTATAGTCCCTCTTTAATTACATGGTTAAGGTTACTTACTCTACTTGCTTAGTAAAATTAAGAGTATGCTGCTGTAAAGGAAAGCTATTGAAACTAGGCTTGGTGGGCTCCTTAGCCTAGTGGGCCGGTCGGTTGCAACCTAATCCTCCCAGGATGAGGCCCGCTCTCTCTTCTAGTTTGGTGAAATTGTGGATCGGTTCTGGGCTTGGGCGGTTCACTCAGTACCCGCACCCGCGAGCCGACCACCCGCTCCGCATTTCACATCTTTTTCTTTGGGAACTCGAGATATGCTATTGTAGATTTCCAAACTCTAACCCTACTTCCTTTTTTCCTTCGTCTCTTTCGGGGTTCCTTGCATCACCGCCACCGCTCTTCTCTCTCCCGGTGTCGGTTGTTATAATCCCCCCGTCCTTGAGAGGACCCTTGTCCTCAAGAGTCAAACTTAGGAAACTGGGCTTTGATCACCCAGTAGTCCCATGTGGCTTCCTCGGTCAAGTTGCTCTATTTGACCAGTATTCGGCTCTGTTCCCTCTCTTTACAAAGCGTCGATCTAAGATTTGCTTTGGCCGTGCGAGAGGTCGTCCCTCTTCGTCCGACAAAGGTGCGAAAGGCATCGCTTGTTGATTTTCGGCCAGTCATCTCTTCATGAGAGATACGTGGAAGACTGGGTGTATCTTTGTCCCTTCAGGAAGCTGTAGCCTGTACGTCACCGGCCCAATCTGTTCCAAGATCTTGAACGGTCTGTAGTACTTTGAGGTAAGCTTGAGATGACGGCGAGTCGCCACGCTGCTCTGCCTGTAAGGCTGCAACTTCAGGTAGACTCTTTCCCCCACTTGATACTTCTTGTCCACTTTCCTCTTGTCGGCGTTTTGTTTTATACGGTTCTGAGCCTCCTTAAGCCTTTCTCTCAAAACTCGGATCGTCAGCTCCCTCTCCCGGCCCCACTCTTTAACTGTCTGGTTCTTAGGGTCTCTAGATTCACCACTGGGTATGCTGGGGGCGGATGGCCGTATAGTGCTTGGAAGGGGGTCATCCCTATGAAGGGGTGGTGGTTGGTATTATACCACCACTCTGCCAGGGATAGCCACCTATGCCACTTTCGAGGACACTGGAAACACATCCAACAAAGATAAGTCTCCAGACATCGGTTAACCTTTTTCGTTTGCCCATCTGTCTATGGGTGGTATGCAGTACTCATTTGTTGCTTGGTTCCCATTAATTTGAACAACCTTTGCCATAGCTCACTGGTGAAAATTTTATTTTTGTCTGAGACAATTCCCCTGGGTAGCCTATGTAGTTTGTATACTGTGTCGAAAAACGTCCTCGCTACTTCTTGCGCTGAGTAGGGGTGAGTTAGGGATGCAAAGTGTGAGTACTTAGTCAGCCTATCTACCATTACTAGTATAGTGTCTTTTCCTTCTGATCTGGGTAGAGCTTCGATGAAATCTAGACTAACTTCTTGCCAAGCTTGCGTTGGAATTGCTAATGGTTGAAGCAGACCTTTTCTTCCACCTCCTGCTTCATTCCTGGCCAAAAGAACAGTTGCTTAATCCTCCTATATGTGTGGTTCATCCCTGAGTGTCCTCCCAGTGATGATGCGTGCATTAGTTCCATAAGCCTTTTTCGCAAATCACCTTGGTCCCCCACATATATTCTTTCCTTATATCTAAGGATCCCCTGTTTTTGACTATAGTGGGGTTGCGACTTCGGTTGCATAGTAACACTACCATGATGGGTTGGATGAAGTTGTCCTCCTTGTAGCTCTCAGTTAATTTAGTGACCCACCCTGCTACTCCCTTCCTCAATTCTCACTCTAGAGAGAGCGTCGACCGACAAATGCTCTCTCTACCCTTCTTGTACTGGATGGTGTAATTCAGTTCCATCAACTTTAACATCATTTTTTGCTGTACGACAGTAGTTATCCACTGTTCCAAGAGGTACTTCAGGCTTTCGTGGTTCGTCTTGATGATGAAGCGTTTCGGGCTGAGGTAGTGCTTCTATTTCGCTACAACCAAGAGGATCGCCAAAGAATTCCTTTTTGTAGGTGGATAGCCCCAAGTTTCGTTGCCCAATCGCCTTGCTAAGGTAAGCTATGGGTCGACCTTCCTGTGAGAGCATCGCTCCTATCCCATATTCGCACGCATCGACCTCTATCGTAAAGGGCTTGGAGTAGTTGGGCATAGCTAGGACCGAGGCTGTCGACATGACTTCCTTAAACCTTTCAAAAGCAGTTAGCGCCCGTTCGCTCCAATTGAAGTTGTCCTTTTTTAGCATCTCCGTGAGGGGTTTGCTTATTCCTCCGTATCCTTTAATGAATTTCCGGTAGTAGCCTGTCAAGCCCAAGAACCCTTTAGCTCCTTCAGGTTGGTGGGTAAAGGCCATTGCTTCATCACCTTGATCTTGCCTTGATCAGTAGCTACTCTTTCCTTAGATATGATATGCCCTAAGTACTCTACTCGTTCTTGTCCGAAGAAGCATTTGAATCTTTTGGCAAATAGTTGATTCCGCCTCAGCACTTCTAATACCCCCTTCATGTTCTCTACATGTTCACTTAATTCTTGCTATATACAAGGATATCATCAAAAAACACAAGTACAAACCTTCGTAAGTAGGGCGCGAAGACATTGTTCATGATGGCTTGGAAGGTTGCCGGGGCGTTGGTTAAGCCGAAGGGCATTACCAAGAACTCATAGTGGCCCGAGTGAGTTCTGAACACCGTCTTGTGTACATCGTCGGGGTGCACTCTTACTTGATGGTAGCCCGCCCTCAAATCGATCTTCGAAAAATATTGTGAACCTTCAAGCTCATCCAGTAAGTCATCTATTAGGGGTATCGGATATTTATCCTTCACGGTCGCCTTGTTCAGTTGGCGATAGTCGACACAAAAACGTTAACTGTTATCCTTCTTCTTCACAAGTAGGACTGGGGAGGCATAGGGACTGTTAGTTGGTTGGACAATTGAAGATTGCAGCATTTCACCTATTTTCCTTTCCATCTCATTCTTTTGCTCATATTGGTTTTGCTTCGGGTATCAAAGGTATTCTAGGATCTTGGGATCTGCTCGGGGGTACCCCCTTTGGCTCTAGGAACACATCCTGGTATCGCTCCAGGACCTGCTGCACTTCGGTCAGTATTTCTCTTTCTTCCCCTCTACCTTCTGTTGTTATTAAGTGTCCTATTGCACAACAGTTCCCTTTCATACTCTCTCGGTACCACTGTGTAGCGGTTATGGTTTTGAGCTCCGCTTTATTGGCTTTGAGTCTCAAGCCTTCCCCTATCCCTTTCAGTGTTGTCTGCTTGCCTCCTTTGTTGAAGGACACGGAATTGTCCTTGTAATCGAAGGTGACTTTCCTATAAGCCTTCAACCAATCGATGCCGATTATTATGCTAGAGTCGTCCAGTCTGATCACCCTCAAGTCTGCTTGATAGGGTTTCCCTTGCATAGTCCACTTGACGTCCGAGCACTGTAGCTTGCTTAGAACTTTATGGCCGTTCTCTACTGTGACCACTAGTGGCGATGCTGAAGCGATAGTTGTTTTTACTTCGCGACTTGGAATTCAATGAAACTATGTGTGCTCCCCGTATCTATCAAGATTACCAGAGTCTTGGCGCCTATTTCCCATTGTATTTTAATCGTCTCAGACTTGTTTTCGCCGCTCAAGGCATGTATAGACATCCCTCTCTCTTCGGCTTCTCCTTCTTCTTTCGCAGGTTGTGGGTCCTCTATCACCTCTTCTTCTTCTAACTGTAGGAGATACTCGTCGAAGATCTCATCAGCTTCCTAGGCTGCATTCAAGTTGTTCAGTGCCCTGGGTTGGCACCTATGTCCTGGTTGGAATTTTTCTCCACACTTATAGCATAATCCCGCCGCCTTCCGTTGCCCAAAAACTTGCCTACTAGGGGTTTGTGTCCAAAAAGGTTCCTTATGGTTGGCGGTTCGAGAGCTCAGGTTCATGAACTTGTTGGAATAGTTCCCTTGTGGTGGCCTCTGTGGTTCTACTTGCGAATTTGTTCTTTTTCCACATTACTGTGATTGCTTGTTCATGCAGTTTGGCTTGTTCATATACTTCTTCCAAGGTCGTCGGATTTGAGAGATCTATGAAAGGTACCAACTCCTTAAGCCCGCTAATATAACTTTGTATGAAATGATCTTCGTTTGGTGTCGGGTTGAGGTACAACATTCTTGCTCTTAGATCTTCGAATCTCTCTTGATATCTTTCTACGGTATTGGTTTGCACTAGTTTGTTGAACTCTCTTACTAGCTTCTTCATTCTGGTGTTGTCGTACCTTCTGTATACAGCCTCACTTAGCTCTGCCCATGTAATGCTAGGTTTGTCCACTAGATAGCCTTGTTTCCATCTGTGAGCTTTGCCTGTGAAATGCATCGTGGCGATGTCCACCCAGTGTTGCTCTGGGATTTGGTGGATGCCGAAGTATTGTTCGCACTTGTCAACCCACTCTCGAGCTTCTTCTTCGCTGAAAACTGGGAATTCCAATTTCGAAAAAGGTATATGATATTGAGCTCGGTTAACTATCGGATTTGGCCCCCCAGCTGGTAGGTCATATCCCTTCAGGGGAGTTGGCAGTATTCCTTTTTCCTTGTCTCATCTGTCCACGGAGTGCTGCTGCTGCTGCCTTTGTTGCATGCAGCCTGCTGCTCTTCTCTAATCCTCAATGTGGGATTGTGATATGTGGGTTGAGTGGAAGAGTGGGCTGCTAATAATTCCATCAACAGTTGGTGGCGCTTGGCTCCTTCCTGCTGCACAATTTCATGTCTCGCCGCTTTGATCTGTAGTGACTCATACCTCTGCCGCCTTTTATGTTGTATTTCGTCGATTTGCTTTGCCAGTACTCCAATCTATTTGTTGCAGTCTGCGGTATACTGTTGCATTCTTTCTTCGATCCGATTGCTGTAATTGCTGGTGAGGTGCTGTAACATTTCTTCCAGCACGGTGATGTGCTCGCTCATATCTCTTAGCCTGGTACCTTCTGCCATGGGAATATCTTCCAGGTACGCCTTACTCCGGAATTTGAACTGATTTCCTTTCTTCGCCTCTATTTTCTTGGAATCGGATCTGGCACTACAATAACTGATTGTGGGTGCCTATGATCAATAACTGATTGTGGGTGCCTATGATGTTTAACTGAGGCTTGTGGACTGCTCCTTTTGGTGGAATTGTGCCCAGTGATACGACCCACACTACAATTACTCTTGTTGCCTTGCCGTGATCGGCTGTAAACTTGTAACGCGAGTGGGTGGAAATTCTTACCCGTGTGGCTTGTTTCCTGTGGCTCGATGGCCCAGATCTAATCCAAGGTCGCTTCCTTGCCTTGGATCTCTTCCCGCCTGCTGATGCGGTAATTGGAACGATCGGTTGATGCTCGCGTCGTACCCAACAACCACTCCGAGGATCGACGGGCTCTGATACCAATTGTAATATCCTAACAACTCGCAACCGTCGATGATGAGCCTTCTCTGAGGCCAGTATGGCTAGGAGGATGATGGGTCGAAAACAACGTATAAGTGAAGGTGAATTTTGAAGGAAGAGGGGAATTAGATTGAGAAGAGAGTTGAGGAAGGAGAGGAGAAGGAGAAGGGGAGTGAAGAAGCCTTGGGGAGAAACTACTATTTCATTCATAATCCCTTTCTTACATTTCTGGGCTCTTATAGTCCCTCTTTAATTACATGGTTAAGGTTACTTACTCTACTTGCTTAGTAAAATTAATAATTAAGAGTATGCTGCTGCAAAGGAAAGCTATTGAAACTGGGCTTGGTGGGCTCCTTAGCCTAGTGGGCCGGTCGGTTGCAACCTAATCCTCCAAGTGTCACGTCCCGGGTGTAAACTAGTACTCGGGCCCGTCTACAGATTCGCGGTGCACACGGAATTTTTCGCGTACACGAAGCGCTGGTAACCTGCTCAGATATAAGAGATAAAATAAAAGAGCATAATACAGAGCCGAACTAAAAGTAATACAATATCTCAGGCTGAAACTAGAAGTAAAATAAGGAACCACTATGAAATAGTACAAATGTCTCTCCCAGTTCACCAAAATGATACAACCAGCTGGCTAAAGCCAGACCCAAAAGATAAAAGTACGACCGCCTGAGATAAAGGGGATACAAGTCCAACTAAACTCACTGTCGGGCAGACGATCTATCTACTCCGCTGTCCTCTCTCCTCGATCCGCCGCTGACCGCTCAGCAGCACCTGCAGAAGACTCTGCAAAACAAAGGAAGAGAAAAGAAGAAAAAGAGAATGGGGGTGAGAACTATTAGTAAACCAGTAGCCTCCCCTAGTGGGTAAAGCCTCAAACTCCGATGCACCCACTAGGTCTACCAGAGGCAAAAGGGAAAGAAGAGTAGTAAGCAATAAAGACTGGTGATAAAAGGAAACTACCACTACTATGCCTCTAAATGCACTCCCAAAATAGAGTAACCATATGTATGCATCAGTAACCCAAAACCGTCCAGATAAACCCAATCTACCCACCAGTAAAAGCTGGTACTGCTTGCTGCCGCCTTCATCATCGGGCAAATAAAGCCGCACCGATGTGATGGCAAAACTCAATAACTGTCTGCTGCTGCCCTCATCATCGGGCAAGTAAAGCCGCGCCGATGTGATGGCAAAATTCGATAACTGTCTGACCCCAACGCTCCGGAGGGGAACTCGAGAGGAGCTACCCACACGAGGAAAGTAACCATGTCACAAGTATCATAAAAGCAGGACTGGATCACTACTATGTTTAAGTGGAACAAATCCCTCCACTAAAGAAACTCCGATCCCCAATCTGATGCATAAGTAAACATCCGGTCAACCGCTCAATATCCGCGATTGCCGCAGTACCCCACAATCCACAATCATGTCCCATAACCACACCCGGTCAACCGCCCAATATCCGCGGTTGCCGCAATACCCCAAAATCCACAATCCAATACCCGACATCCGGTCAACCGCTCAATATCCGCGGTTGCCGCAATATCCCACAATCCATAATCCAGGCTCCGGTTACACTATCCCAAACCCCTGCTCGAACCCGAGCAACATGTATCTAGAGTCTAAAAAGAAAGGAGAAAAGAACAATCATGGTTTCTCCTAAGTCAGATTCCAACATGATAGTGTAGCAGTAAAAGATGGCCTATTTAGATGTCCATTCAAGCATGCAAGTGTTCTCATTTGGAAAGGAAAGTAAAGAGTAGCAACCATCAAGAATCTCACATAAACCGCTACTCACCCTCACATGAACCATCCACCTATGCATGTCTAAAAATCCTCAAGTAGTACCCACTAACAGGAAAAATCACCTTGTCAAGTGCTAACAATATATCCATATGTCCAAACAAGCATGCGTAAGTTCCAACCACAATTATTCATCAATTGTCCTAACACAGTGGGATCACTCTAATAATCCTAGTGAGCATGTCGAAATAGAGGTAAACAACAACCACCTACCTCGAAATGCGCAATCCACAACGGAAAAAGATTCCTCGTTGTCCAATATCCTTTATCTCCGCAAAGCCTTCAGAATCAGTGCACTACTACAAAACAGATCGCACACGGCGTAAATGGGCAACTCCAAAAACAGCACTCGCTGTTTTGCAAAACAGCATAGAAAACACTAATTTTCACCTCTGCGCAGTTCTCAGAAAAATCCAGAAAAATCACCGTTGCGATCCTCGCGACGAGTAGATGCAAAACGAGTACTCGCACGTCCTGTTCCGACGCCTGTAGACCAAGATACAAATAAATCACCGTAGTAAGCCGCAAATCCTCACAATCAAAATCCTGCGGCAAACAGTCCAGAAGAAGCTAAAATCTCACCTTCGAAATGTCCTCCAAAAATCCCAGAAAAATCACCGCTGTGTTCCTCGTGTCGAGTAGATGCAAATCGAGTATTTGCACTACTCGTTCCTACACCCATGGGCCGAGAAATTCCACAAAAACCTCTCCGCTGTCCAAAAACTGCTACAGAAAAATAGGGTTGAAAGATTCCTCGGGAACACCACCAAAAATCCAAAATGAAGCGAGGTGATCAACACGGAAAGCGAAGGCCTACTTGTCGTGAAAACAACGCCGCAAGAATCACTCGAAAACTCCTTTGGGATAGCCCAGGGGACCTCTCGGACTGAACAGCGACGGAAAAGGCCACCGAAAAAGAACTGTCGAAGCGCGCCGCGTCGCCGAAATCGCCGATGTCACGGCTGTTACGGAATTTGAGTTGGCGTATTTCGTGAATGTAATATGTCTTGAAGATTGAAGATGAAGAAACTTCGGATCGTATACCTCAATCTCAAGAAAGAAGAATTCAAAAGGATCAGGTACGTTTAACTAAAGAATTTTGATGATCCGAATACTTCTTATAGTGTAGAAACACCTGGAAGAGGTTTTAATTGCTTATTCATCAAAAACTGGACATGGGACATGTTCAGGATCCGGATCGTGGCTTTCAATCCGGATCCCGAAAGGTGTTTGTTCATACACTGGTTCAATCCGGATCGCAGCACTCTCTGATCCGGATCCCGAACACTAGTTTTACCTGTGTGCTTCTTCGATCCGGATCAGGAATTGCAATCCGGATCCCGAACATGATGTTCTGGTAAAACTGTATGAACGATCCGGATCGGGGACTACGATCCGGATCCCGAACAGGCAATTTTCTGGAAATCGTCTTTGTGCTTCTGCAATCCGGATCGCCAAATCCAATCCGGATCGCCGTCGGTAAAACTTTCCAGAAAAGGCTGTTTTTGATCCGAATATTCTTCCTAGGGTTTCTAACCTATAAATAGCCCTTCCATTCATTTCTAGGGCATCCGCAATAGATCGGCTGGTTAAGAAAAGATAGCCGAAAAGAAAAATCCACATATAGAGAAGAACGGAAATCATTAGATCTATTCTATGGTTCTTCATCTATATTGATTGATTTGATTCTAGGTTTTCCATACTCACATTTTGAGTAGAATCAAATCAATGAATACTTAGATGGTATTTCCGATCTATCTTTAATCTAAGTATTCGGCGGATCATCACCACCCAAACAAACAACGATTTACCCCAAAATCGGCGCGTGGACTCGCGTGGCCTTGTGGATTCAAGGTGCAACCGCTCTCGTGGATTCGGAGCGAGGTGCGTTCGTGGATTCGAAGCGTGCCATTGGGTGAAGACCGTGGATTCGGTTGGACGTCGTGGACTCGACGTTGGACGCTGTGGATTCAGCGTTGGGCGCGGATCGTGGATTCGAGAAGCGTCGTGGAGCGAGCGGAGAAGATCTACTAGGAGCGTATGGTAAAAGGTTGAGTCGTCTGTGAGTACGTTATATCACCTTGTACGTGTGTTAATTCTAGTGGATTTCGCCGTGTTATCGGTCCCGTGGTTTTTTACTCCGGTTTGGAGTTTTTCCACGTAAAAATCTTGCGTGTTCTTTTATTTTTCCGCATTGGGTTTTATCGCGCAATGATTTTTTGAGTGTTTATTGTTTACACCTATTCACCCCCCTCTAGGTGTTTTTTCCCCTATTTAGATCCTTATTAACCTAAACCCAACAAGTGGTATCAGAGCGGGAATAGGGTTGTAAACAATGGTTGAAGGTGGAAACATCAATCGACCCCCTTTCTTTGATGGAACAAATTATGCGTACTGGAAAGTACGGATGAAAGCTTTCTTAATTTCCATCGACGAAAGGGTGTGGCAATCAATTGAATTAGGATGGTCTAATCCAACTGAAATTTTAGATGATGTTCGCACCTTAAAACCTAGGTCGAAATGGACCAAGGAAGAGATAGACTTATCTTCTTACAATGGCAAAGGGATTAATGCTCTATTTAATGCTTTGTCACAAACTGAGTTCTCTCGCGTCTCGGCATGTGAGACTGCGAAAGAAATCTGGGATGTTCTTCAAGTTACGCATGAGGGAACTAACTTAGTGAAGATTCAGAAACTGCAAATGCTCACGAGCAAGTTTGACTCTATCTCTATGGCAGAGAATGAATCCTTCACTGACTATTACACACGATTGCAAGACATCGTGAACTCATGTGCTAACTTGGGAGAGAAGATTCCAGAATTTAAAGTTGTAAGAAAAATTCTAAGAACTCTTCCTGAACGATTTCGCCCGAAGGTCGCAGCCATTGAAACAATTAAACACCCGGACGAAATGCGTGTAGAAGAATTAGTAGGTGCTTTACAAACTTATGAAATGACTTTTCCTACTAACTATTCTTCTGGAAAGGCATCCTCTTCTAAGTCTTCAGGTTACGCATTGAAATCAACTAAAGAAGAAGACGCGGATTCATCCTCCTCGGACGACGACGAGAACATTTCTATGGAGGACTTTGAGAAGCAGCTCGCTCTCTTGACAAGGAAGTTTCGCCGCAACTTTCGAAGGGGAAATTCAAGCAAAACTCAATCCTTCGGAAAGTCGAAGAAAGGCAAGGGTCCTTCAAGCACAAGTCAAGAAAGCAAGAGAACTTCTCAAAGGATAAGAAAAGTTCTGAGGGACAAGTTCAGTGTTTCAAATGTCGAGGCTACGGCCACATTGCAACGGAATGTCCCAACAAGAATCCGGCTAAGAAGAAAGCGATGCAAGTAGTTACTTGGGATGACAACTCCACGTCAAATGAGTCATCGTCAAGTGATGAAGAAGACAACGCGACAGCTTTCCACGCGTCCACCACATCTTCTCCCTTCATGTGCTTAATGGCAAGTACATCCGACTCACTGTCCAACTCCACTGTTGAAAAGATTGCAACGGACGATGAATCAGATGATTCGGAAGGTGAAGATTTTGTTTTAGCCTACCATAAGCTTTTGAGGGATTCAAAGAAACTGGCTAAACAAAACAAGGGGTTGAAAGAGAGATTGCAGGATCTTGAAGATGAAGTAAAAAGAGTAACCTCTATCTCAACCGATCTTGAAGTGGAAAGGGACAATCTGATTAAGACAAATGTTTCCCTTCAAGAGTCCAATGAGCAATTCGAGAAGAATTATATGGATATGGTGAACAAAGCGAATTACTTCTTGAAGCTCAACGGCGAGGCTCGACAGGAAAAATTGGAAATGACAGAGACCATACGCCAACTAAAGGATGACTTACAGAGATTTTCTTCTGGAAGGAGTAAGTTGGACAGACTTCTTGGTCTCGGTCAAAGAAATAAGTTCGGCCTCGGATACACTCAAACTGGAGACATTCCAAGTTCGAGTGGTACAGTATTTGTGCCTCAGTCGGTATCTCCTCCTCCGACACCGGTGTTCACGACAAGCAACGACAACGAACCTACTACATCTTCCTCGGAATCGACAAGAACCAAGGTATGTTTTCGTTGTGGCATTTCAGGGCACATAAGAAGAAATTGCAAGACGGAAGCCAAACGCACACCTCAAGCACATCTTGCAATGACTACCAAAAGGGCTATTCCTCGAAAACAACTGCAATTCATTCAAAGGAAAAGAGCCTTGGTAGTACACCGCTCAAGACGACATCATCAAGGAGCAGCAATTCTTCAAGCAAGACGCTCTCACCTAGGAAATCAACTTCACGACCATTACCGACGCACTTCAAAAAGGTTTGGGTGCGCAAAGGTGAAATCTTTCCCTGTCTTGCTACCAATGTTTCTTTGCATGCATATGATAGTTCGTCTTGGTACCTGGATAGCGGGTGTTCCCGTCATATGACCGGCGATAAAAACTGTTTTCAAACATTTGAGAAAAACTCCGGAGGACTTGTTGTTTTCGGAGATGGTCGGTCTTCCAAAATTGTTGGAAAGGGAACGGTAGCTATTCCAGATGGCCCGGTTCTAGATAATGTGTTATTTGTTCATGGCCTTAAGACTAACCTCATAAGCATAAGTCAACTGTGTGATAGTGGTTATTCAGTTAATTTTTCATCTGATAAATGCACTGTAACTGACATGAACCATGCTTTCTTTTTAAAGGGGGTTAGATCAGAAAACAATTGTTATGTAGTTCCTTCTAAGATTTCTGAAAAATGTAACCTAGCATCTTTGAAAAATGAAACACTTTGGCATGAAAGGCTAGGTCACATAAACTTTAAGGAACTTGCTAGAATTTCAAATAAAGATGTGGTCAAGGGGGTTCCAAAACTTTCTTTTGAACAAAACCTTGTGTGTGGCGGTTGCCAAAAGGGAAAACAGTCTAGGACTGCACACAAGAATTTGAACCACATAGGTACAAAACGGCCTTTGGAACTTTTGCATATGGACTTAATGGGGCCAACTCGTCAACCATCTCTGGGAGGTAAATGGTATATTTTCTTGTTGGTTGATGACTTTTCTAGATATACTTGGGTAGCCTTCTTAAAAGAAAAAGCTGATACTTTTGATTCTTTTCTCGAAATCTGCAATCGTATTATGATAGAAAAGAATGATAGGATTACTCGAGTTAGGAGTGATAGAGGTGGGGAATTCATAAATTCCAAATTCATTGATTTTTGCACTTCTAATGGCATTAAACATGAATTCTCCGCACCTTACACACCTCAACAAAATGGTGTAGTCGAGCGCAAAAACAGGGTCGTACAGGAAATGGCACGTGTTATGCTTCACAGCCGGAACTTACCTTTTTATTTTTGGGCTGAAGCGGTGAACACTGCTGTTTATGTTATCAATCGCGTGTATTTGCGCCCGGGGACTTTGAATACACCATATGAACTTTGGTTTTGTAGAAAACCTAACATCAAATATTTTCGCATCTTTGGGAGTCGGTGTTTTATTTTACGTGATCGTGAGAATCTTGGAAAATTTGACTCTCGAAGTGACGAAGGGATTTTCTTAGGTTATTCTACAAACAGCAGAGCATATCGAGTTTTTAACTTAGAATCTAAGACGATCGTAGAATCGATAAATGTTAAGGTAGATGAAGCTTTTCATTTTGAATCTGAAAAATCTACCCTCGATATCTCTCTTGATGATGATACACCTGCTAATGCATCTTCTTCTAACAATTCTTTCGATAATAATGTTGATGCATCTAACGGTTCTTCAAGCTTATCTGATGTGCAGGAATCATCTCGTGTACCTCCGCCTACTCCTCTACCTCAAACGTTACGCATCTCCAAGGATCACCCTGAATCGAACATAATTGGAGATCCACAAGAAGGAGTTAGAACACGGAGACAATTGGTTTGCGGATTTGCATGCTATGTATCTCAAATCGAACCAAAGAATGTTGATGAAGCTCTCCAAGATGATTATTGGATTAAAGCAATGCAGGAAGAGCTCCATCAATTCGAGCGAAACAAAGTCTGGGAACTGACGAAGCCTCCGAAGCAACACAATGTGATAGGTACCAAATGGATCTTCAAGAACAAGAAAAACGAAGAAGGTACTATCATCAGGAACAAAGCAAGGTTAGTTGCTCAAGGCTATTCTCAAGTAGAAGGTATAGACTTTGATGAAACCTTCGCCCCTGTAGCTAGACTCGAGTCCATTCGTATATTGTTTGCGATCGCTTGTCATTTTAAAATCAGATTATTTCAAATGGACGTTAAGAGCGCCTTTTTAAATGGATTTTTAAATGAGGAAGTTTATGTAGCTCAACCGAAAGGTTTTGTGGATCATAAACTACCTAACCATGTTTTTCGTCTGAAAAAGGCTCTTTACGGTCTGAAACAAGCACCGCGAGCATGGTACGAAAGGTTGACAAAGCACCTTTTGGAAAAGGGCTACACTCGAGGGGGAGCTGACAGGACTCTCTTTGTGAAGCATTATCAAAACAATTTCATAGTTGCTCAAATCTATGTCGATGACATTGTTTTTGGAGCAACGAGAGATAATGATGCTTCTAAATTCGCGGAGACCATGGAAAGCGAATTTGAGATGTCCATGATGGGCGAATTGAATTATTTTCTTGGATTACAAGTTAAACAAAACGATGAAGGAATTCACTTGTGTCAATCCAAGTATGCACTGGAGTTGGTCAAAAAGTTTGATCTTGAAAATTCTAAAGATTTTCCGACTCCAATGGGAACTAGCCATAAGGGACTTGGAAGTGAATCACAAAGTGAGAATGTAGACGAGAAACTGTACCGCAGTATGATTGGAAGTCTACTATATCTCACGGCTAGTCGCCCGGATATATCCTTCAGTGTTGGGATTTGTGCGAGATATCAATCAGCACCGAAGGAGGTTCACCTGAAAGCGGTGAAACGGATCATCCGGTATATCAAAGGTACAATCAATTTCGGAATTTGGTATCCTATGGGAACGACTTTGGATATTGTTGGATACTCAGATGCCGATTGGGCTGGATCGGTGGATGACCGGAAAAGCACGAGTGGTGCATGCTTCTATCTTGGCCACTGCCTTGTTGCATGGCACAGTAAAAAGCAGAACTGCATAGCACTCTCGACTGCCGAAGCGGAGTACATTTCTGCAGGAAGTTGTTCAACCCAATTGATTTGGATGAAAAGCGTGTTGAGCGATTTCCGAATTTCAACATCTTCGGTAACCATTTTATGTGACAACACTAGTGCTATTAACATTTCTAAAAACCCTGTGTTGCACTCTAGAACAAAACATATTGAACTTAGATATCATTTTCTTAGAGAGCTAGTTGAATCAAACATTCTTCAACTGTCATATATTTCAACTGAGGATCAATTAGCTGACATCTTAACAAAACCTTTGGATCAAAAACGTTTTATTCACTTGCGTAAAGCAATTGGCATGCTTTCCTTGAAATAAACTCTTTTGAAACCTTTGCTTAGATTAGGTTTTGTTTTTGTTCTTGTTTTTGTTTTGTTCTTTATCTATGTTCTGTACATAGCACACTAATTGAGCATAAATCATAATTGACTTTAATTGCATCCTTTTATGCATTTAGAAATTTATTATGCTTTTGATGTCATAATATTTCAATGTTGCAATGATCATTTACGTTAATTAAACCATCTTTTAAGTGATCAAAGTCAATTTCTCTCTCAATGATCTCTTGGTATAGTCATTATCATATTTGATTGCTTAGTCGAGTATGAATTCGAGATCAATGGTTTGGTTGAATACTTTATATATTAAATAATTGATAGCCAATTGAGGGGGAGTCAATGAAATGTGAAATGCTCAAAAGATGTGGAAAGAGTTACATCCCAATGAGGAGTGTGAAAACTACCACCACATGGAGAAAATGAAAGAAAAAGATACTCCATGAATGAAAAGCAAATTTTTGTTTGAAAATTGTTGATGAAATTCATATTGAAATACTTGACTCAGTCGTATTTCATGGTTGGTATAAGGTGGGATTTTTAGTAAAAGATGCTCAAAGAGCCACTCCTTCAACAGATTGTCTAGATATATTATCTAACTTATCTGGGATTTCAAACATCTATTGATCTTGGTACTTCATTTTCTTTACTGAAATTGATGATTTGATAAAGGCATTACACATAAGATCAGGATAGATGTAATTGAAGTTGTTCAACTTTAAGTGTTTTAACTTTCGTAAATTTTCGTTTCATTTTTGGATATTTTTGATAGATTTTGCATAATCTATTTCTTGTTGTATGAAACGATGTCATTTGTTTAAAGTTGACATGGTAAAGTGCTTACATACTTTTTCTGGATTTTATTGAATTTTTCTAAATTTTTCTGAAGAAAAAGGTGTAGCCGATCCGGATCGGGCAAGTGATCCGGATCCCGAACGCAGGATTTTTCCTGCGGGTAGCCGATCCGGATCACATTCTCGGCCGATCCGGATCACGGCTAGGGTTTTATATAGAAACATACAGATTCTTGATTTCTTTACCCTAATCTCTGGTTTTCAAGCCTCTAGAGTTTCTCTCTCTAGATTTCTTGCTTCTTGGAGCTTCAAAACTCAAAGTTCTTCGGATTCAAGTAAGTTTTCATGATCAAAACTCGGTTTTTCACAGTTTTTATGGTTTTTCATCAAACGTGAGTTGAAAAATTGGAACTTTTTCGTTTGTGAATGGTTTTTGATCAAATTTCTTTTGAAATAAGAACTCTGGGTCAATTAGTTTTGCTTTTATGCTGGGATTTTACTTGATTAACGAGTTTTTAGGCTTCGATTTCTAAAAATTCGGTTTTAGGGCATAAAAGAGGAATTTTTGTAAATCATGGAATTGATCTATTTTTAAAATTCTTTTTGGAAAACTAATTTGATTCTTGGCTTCTCTACATGATTATGATTGTCTAGGTACAATGTTTTCAAATTTTTCAAAATTGACGATTTTTCATATGTTCTTGAGTTGGTTTCACAGGACACTTTCTTAAACTCAAAGCACTAGACGCAATGGCATTCTCCTGGTTAATTCTGCTACTGGTTACAATGGTGCTCACCAGAGCAACTAATAAGTTGAAAAGAGCCAAGAAACTCCAAAGAAAAGGAGAAGTCGATGTCATAAGTGACACTGAACTTGAAGAGAATGAGAATGAGATTCATTGGGACATGATAACAGATGATGAAGATGATGAGGTATTGCCGACTAACTCAACACGAAAAGGAAAAGCTCCCTTGGACACTGGGAATGCTCCTATGCCTGCCCCATCTTTCTCTAAAAACGTAAGCGACTTGCTCGACGTTTTGGACTGAGACAGGAGACCAAGGTTGACCCACCAATAGCTCCTGACTCTCCGCCACGTGTTGAAGAAGTATTTGTTAATAGTGACCGTCTTAGAGCGTTTGCACATCGCGAATGCATTGGCGAAAGGCACGTGAACATTGAGGCTCTACAAGGTCACTCCCCTGAATTTGGTACTTTGATTGAACAAGCAAATCTCATTCAAGTATGTCGCTTCCCAGAAACTCTCGGTTACTGCCTGCACCTGGTGAGGACCTTCTATACCAACGCACGGCATCTTCGCGAATTTGAAAACGGTCCTATGGAGTTTTACACGAATATCCAAGGCACGAGATTCAAAATCACTCCACAGTTGATAGGCGAGGTTTTGGGAATGGAAGCCAGCAAGAAAGGAGTCCACAATTGTCAAATCCCTTCACAAGTTGCCACATGTCACTCAAGCTTCTGCATCTGGGAAGAAGCCTGACCCAAGCACGGCTGCATCACCATCTCATCAAGCACTTGGCACAGATAATGACGCATCTTTGAATTCGATTTTCAAGTTACAGCAACGGCTGTCTATTCAGCAGGAACAAATTTTGAAGGAACAACAGCGGATTACCAATGAGCTAGAAATATCAACAGCAGCTCACATCACCATCACGAAGAAGATAAATTCAATGGACAAGCGGATGCGAAAGATAATGTCCAAGATTGGTTGCACAAGTTCTGAAGATTCAGACTCTGAAAACTGACCTTTTCTTTTTGTGCAGGATTTTTTTTTAACGATTCTTTTAGTTTAGTTTCAGTTTGTGCATACTATTAGGACTTTATGTTTTCTTTACTCTCCTTACATATTGTAGCTCATGCTACGTTTTGGCTTTGTTTTGTGACAAAAAGGGGGAGAGAGTGAGAGAGTTAGAAAGAACTCTGAACAATGAATGATGTGAACAATGATTGTGAATATCGATGATATCAAGGTAAGTATGAATAATCGATGATATCAAGGTAAGTATGAACTCAACTCAACTTTGGTTTTTCTTTTGTGATTTGTGACATGCTTCTATACTAACTATTCGACTAACTATTTGGGCATGTAATATGACTAACAAGTTGATGTTGGACTAACATACTTTGACATTTGGTTTTCAACTGCTTAGAAGATATGTTGGTTTTTAACTATGATTCTTTCACATATCTGAATTTTTCAAATGTCATGATGAGAATAAACTCTATCTCTGTATTTGGTTTTGTATGTTCCAATTCTTGAGGTATCTAACGAATTTGTTTGTCAAGAATGTTTTCTGTGTGCAGAGATTACAGATGTCTAAGTCTAGAGTCTGTTCTAGGAGTTTATCTCATGTTTTTAATTTCTGGAACTCTTTTGTAAATTTTTGTTGTATGGTGATAGCAACAAAAATATCTTTTTGAATTTTCTTTGTGGATTTGTGTTTTGTCACGAAACCGCCAAAGGGGGAGATTGTTACGGAATTTGAGTTGGCGTATTTCGTGAATGTATTAAGTCTTGAAGATTGAAGATGAAGAAACTTTGGATCGTATACCTCAATCTCAAGAAAGAAGAATTCAAAAGGATCAGGTACGTTTAACTAAAGAATTTTGATGATCCGAATACTTCTTATAGTGTAGAAACACCTGGAAGAGGTTTTAATTGCTTATTCATCAAAAACTGGACATGGGACATGTTCAGGATCCGGATCGTGGCTTTCAATCCGGATCCCGAAAGGTGTTTGTTCATACACTGGTTCAATCCGGATCGCAGCACTCTCTGATCCGGATCCCGAACACTAGTTTTACCTGTGTGCTTCTTCGATCCGGATCAGGAATTGCAATCCGGATCCCGAACATGATGTTCTGGTAAAACTGTATGAACGATCCGGATCGGGGACTACGATCCGGATCCCGAACAGGCAATTTTCTGGAAATCGTGGTTTGTGCTTCTGCAATCCGGATCGCCAAATCCAATCCGGATCGCCGTCGGTATTTCTTTCCAGAAAAGGCTGTTTTTGATCCGAATATTCTTCCTAGGGTTTCTAACCTATAAATAGCCCTTCCATTTCATTTCTAGGGCATCCGCAATAGATCGGCTGGTTAAGAAAAGATAGCCGAAAAGAAAAATCCACATATATAGAGAAGAACGGAAATCATTAGATCTATTCTATGGTTCTTCATCTATATTGATTGATTTGATTCTAGGTTTTCCATACTCACATTTTGAGTAGAATCAAATCAATGAATACTTAGATGGTATTTCCGATCTATCTTTAATCTAAGTATTCGGCGGATCATCACCACCCAAACAAACAACGATTTATCCCAAAATCGGCGCGTGGACTCGCGTGGCCTTGTGGATTCAAGGTGTTATCGCTCTCGTGGATTCGGAGCGAGGTGCGTTCGTGGATTCGAAGCGTGCCATTGGGTGAAGACCGTGGATTCGGTTGGACGTCGTGGACTCGACGTTGGACGCTGTGGATTCAGCGTTGGGCGCGGATCGTGGATTCGAGAAGCGTCGTGGAGCGAGCGGAGAAGATCTACTAGGAGCGTATGGTAAGAGGTTGAGTCGTCAGTGAGTACGCTATATCACCTTGTACGTGTGTCAATTCTAGTGGATTTCGCCGTGTTATCGGTCCCGTGGTTTTTTACTCCGGTTTGGAGTTTTTCCACGTAAAAATCTTGTGTGTTCTTTTATTTTTCCGCATTGGGTTTTATCGCACAATGATTTTTTGAGTGTTTATTGTTTACACCTATTCACCCCCCTCTAGGTGTTTTTTCCCCTATTAGATCCTTATTAACCTAAACCCAACAACGGCCTCCAAAAATCCCCAAGATCCTTGGAAGAGTAGTAGACAAGATGAGGAAGAGCTCTGTCAAAGACCCCCACGAAGAAGAATTCCAAAAACCCTAAAACAGAGAGAGGAATGGCCTATTTATAGGCGAAATCCAAAAATCCCAAAAATCTGGGTTTGGGGTACATTTTCGGGCGCCCGAATCTTTCGTGCGCCGAACAGGGAACCCCGGAGGCAGCGCCCGGAATCTCCTGGGCGCGACGCGTGTCCCGAACACGGGACAGCGGGCGCCCAGCCACACGGCGCTGCCGCGTGTCTCGCGCGGGTCAACGGAGCGGGCGGCGCCCGCCAATGGCAGGGCGCCACGTGGCCCCCCCCTCCCACCCCCCATATACGGGCGGCCGCCTGCCCCCCCTACGACGCCCACCTGCCCGTGCACGTCACGCACAGTGTCGCGCACAGTGCCCGGCCAATTGCAGGCCGCCACGCGTCCGCCGCCTCCCCCCGGTGCACGCGCCCGATGCACCCGCCAAACCAGAAGCCGCCACCTGTCCCATGCGCGCCCAATAGGAAGCCGCCACGTGGCACGCCCAACCGCCCTAAACCGCGCCTGCCCGACCTGCCCGCGCGCTCCCGCATGGACCGCGCGCGCTGCGCCGACCAACCCGGGGCTGCCACGTGTCCCCGCCCCGGTCCACTGCACCCGCGCGGCTCCCGTGGACCGCGCTGTGTGCGCCAGCCAATCCGGGGCTGCCACGTGTCATCCAGCTGGTCCACGGCCCTCCCCGTGCACCAAAAAGCACCGAAAACTTTCGGGTGTCCGTTTTTGGGCGTCCGGACTCAGAAAAATACAACCAAGTAGTCAATTTCCATCGTCTTTCCGCACTGAATCCAAATCCGGTGTCCGTTTCGCTTGAAACCACTTCTAAAATTTGATGGGTGCATCCGAATACATTCGGGATCCATTCAACGCACTGGGTCTATTTCTTGAGTCCGAAACGCACACAAACACCTCCAACACCTAACATAGGCCTCCAGAAGCTGCTGATCCAACAGTAATCCTCTCGCGGGGATTCGGGTCCTCACACCTAGGATGAGACGCGCTCTCTCTCCCAGTCTGGTGAAATTGTGGATTGGATTTGGCCTTGGGCAGTTCACTCAGTACCCGCACCCGCGAGCCAACCACCCGCTCCGCATTTCACATCTTCTTATTAGGGAACTCTAGATCTGCTACTGTAGATGTCCAAACTCCAACCCTACTTCCTCTTCTCCTTCGTCTCTGTCGGGGTTTCTTGCATCACCGCCACTGCTCTTCTCTTTTCCTGTGCCGGTTGTTAAAAGTTCTAAGAAAAAGAAGACCATCTTTGACATGAGATTTTATGGAATTAAATAACCACGACATAACTAAATCATTATTTGATTTCCATTCATCATATTTTGTATCATCAAGGTGTGATTTGCAAGCATGGATTTTCGGGCGCACCTTGAACTTCCCGCACTGTTACAGCACTACTTCCACTAGGTGGAGTCGACGCCATTTCCTAAGGCCTTCGAGAACACAACAATCAATACGTGCAGAATATGCACTCTATTGTTTACAAAGACATAGTACAATAGGTAAATGCAAAGGATAAACTCTTCTCTTATACCATGCGCACTTCATTCAAAGATGAAAAATTAAAAGTATAAGAAATTTGAGGAGAGATATTGTAAAGTTCAAATTAATTCCTTGAACAATATTGTTCATCTTGGTACATAATATACACTTAACAAAGTGTTGAAATACAATCAATGAGATTTCTATATATAGGAAGCAATTAAAAAATAACCATATTCTGTGATATTCTTTAATTTTTCTTGATTTCTTTGGTGGTATGTCAATCAAATATTTCTTCCTTCTATGGCGATCAATTAATCAAGAATTCTAACAAAAACTGACCCAGATGTGTAGTGTTTTCCTTAATAGATTAAGATTGCTTTATTTGCTAGACTAGGAAAGATAATCAGTATTTTTAATTTATTCTTTTCTTACTAAGTTTTCTAATTACAATAGGATTATTATATGGATTTCAAACCTATAAATAAAAGGTCTCTTCTCTTTTGTAGGAAAGGTTAATTCAATTAATAGAGAAGAGATTCTTCTTTTATTGGCTTCTGACTTAGCCAAAGTTAGAAGAGGTCCCTCTTTCCTTGGAATGAGGTGTTCATTAGGAGTGGGAGATCCTAACAATTTGGTGTCATTGAAACCTGCGGCTCATATATTATTATTGAAAACCTCTTGCAAGCATGACATTTAATATGCATAGCATGACCACTTTGACGATAGAGAGTCATTTCCATGCACGAATGATCTCTGTTTGCTGGAATCCTAAAATCTGATAATGATTATTATTTGATGTTGCATTCGTAGCTAACAAGCCTTTTCTTAAATGGTAGTTTTAGATTTGACTATACTTAACCTTCAGATGTAGTAGTTCTCAGTGATGCTCACTGCATGTTGGCAGGTAGAGGAGGAGACGGGTATGTGCTTAAAACTAGAGGATATGGTTAATCTTACAGCATTTCTTGATCCAACTACTGGATGCAAAGTTTTTCCATCACCGGTAACTTTTTAGACTTGGCTTAACTAAATATCTGATGTACCTAATAGGTTGATTTTTTTTCTAACAAGGCACCTAAAGCATCTTCAATCATCATACTATGCTTGAATGCATGACAGGTTGTGTAATTTTTCAACTCTGATTCTTCCTTCCGTGAAGAAAATTCATTTCTTCAATTAATCTTCAGACATGAATTATATGAATGTAGTAGTGTCTACTGGTAATGAGGGCTAATTCTAATTAATCAAATTAGAGAGGTGTGATCAAGGAATTTGATTGGATGAAGCTTTATATTTGGTTCATCCTTATCATTAGTGGAATTTATTTATTTTTTTTAATCTTACATTTTTTAATGTTCCTTCAGGGTGGTTGTGATGAGGAAATTAGTCTGTTCCTATATACGGGGCAGGTCAACATGGAGACTATAAATGCACTTCAGGGAAAAGAAACTGGCCTACGTGATCACGGAGAGCTGATCAAGGTACACGTGGTTCCTTACGACAAGCTTTGGCGCATAACTGCGGACGCAAAAGCACTTTGTGCTATTGCTCTCTATGAAATGGCCAAAAGAGATGGCCTATTGCCTCAAGCCATTTCTCGTGGAGTTTCTAAATGAACATAGTTTCTTTTATTGTTACATCAAAAACTGCTTTTGCTGAACTATTTTGGTGTGCAAACAGTTCTCCACACGGCTTGTGATAGACTGAACTTGTACCTTTTCGTCAAATGATGTTTTTCACTTTTTCTTAAGAAAAGGAAATTTTGCTATAGTTTCATTCCTGGTGTAACATTTCATTTTTTTTGTTGCTGCCAAGTTCGAGTACTGATCTTGACTCGTCCTTGTTAATTATTTTTTCCATTGTTACCCGAAGAAAAAACTGGTCCAGTAAAAACAAAATATATGAGTTTGCTTACTAAGATCGACGAGGGTACCCTCTTTATCTTTAGCGGGACTCGTAAGCCGCCTGCAGAAAGATGAGCTAGAAAGTAGCTGATGAATACTCTAATTTTAGTCTGTATTTGAAGGGACTAGGTAGGTCACTCCATTTTGTCATGTTTGGGCATTCCGTCCATCATAGATATCATAAGAGAAATAATTTTTATTCTCTTCTGCATTAGGAACAACTATCAAAAGTAAAAATGTACAGAGACCCTCTCAACTATAGAAGAAATTATTGGCTGGGCCATAGGCCACAATGAAGCGTTCTCTTAAACTCAATCATAGAAGCCGTGAAATGAAATTTAAACTGAAGGATATGGTCTACAACACCTCAAAGATCTATATCTAAACGTTCTAATATATTTTTTTTTCCTTTTCTCATTTTGTTGACAATATTGTTTAACATAGTTGACTTTTGCGACTACTTGATGTGTAGGTAATTGGTTCTCTAGAATTATATATATCATCATTCATAGGTAAATTACTTAAGAGAAGGCATTTGAAGAATGCGGGCTCAGTTACTTGGCTGTTGTGGTGGATCAGGTCCCACCAATAATGTTTCCAACTACAGGCCATTTCGAAACACATTGAGATATTTCAGTCAATTAAACTGGGCACTTCAGTCTACTAAGGGAAAACTGCTTTCTAATTTGGTGTGTGGTTACTTCTCTTCCACTTTTTGCCATTTGTGATGATTCCTCTTTTATATATATATTTTTTAACCTGTAGAAACGAAAGGGAAGAATGCTGCTCTAATTGTGCTGGCTGCATAACATATAGTTTTTTCTGGTTCTGCTTAAGTTTCAGAACTTGATTTGGGAGCCCTAGTACTTCTTCTTTTTTGATAATTTTTTTAATTGAAGGGATTTGGTAGGCCACTGCAGAAAGATGAGTAAAAAATTTGCTTGTGGCTATTTTGAGATATCTTAGCAAATATTTGAAGTATAGAATGATTATTTTTTTTAATCTGTGTTCTTTTTAAATTTTTTAATTTTTAAATTTGTTTGCTTGGGATTCGTTTAGATGATATATGTATTTCCATGAATTTTATCATATCAATGTGCAAATTCTTGAAGGTAATGAGCCTTTCATATTGATATCTTATAGAAGGTGTTGATTTGCATGTAAAGTCAAAGCTGCTTTAGGTGGTTGAAGCTTAGTTGCTACACATTTTTAACTAAATTTATTTCAAAAATAAACGAAGCGGTAAAAAAAAAAAAAATTTTTTTTATTTTGCTTTGTCCTTCATAATTGCCCTGGAAATAGTGTATATATATATCTACTTTGGTTGCCTCTTTTGACATATCCTTCCTTTTCCTTTTGGGGAAAATTTAATCATAAGACTAATTTCTGTTTGGAGATGAAATTTAGTGTTGGTAAGAGAATCGCTTTCTATTAAACGAAGGGGGTTGATTTATATGAATGACTTTGTTTTACATCCTCGATAAAGAAATTGCTATTATTTACACGTGACTAAAATAGTCATTTCAAATTGTGAATGAACATCAGAGAACATGAAACTTTTCCTTATTATGATTACCTCTTTGCTCTTTTATGTATTTTGTGCTGTGCATGATTATTTGAGAAATTTATTCTTGTTTCTTCATATAGCATATAGACCATTTGAAAGAGAAACCTTTGTTTTTTTTTTTTTTTTTTTCTTCATTTTTTTTTAATATATTTCTGCTTTAAAACAAGTGATAAAGAAGGAAAAGAGAAGCTCTTTTGCAATAAAGACAAAGTAGGTGAAATTTCCATTACCATGATGATAACCTCCTTAATTGGTCTTTTTTATCTTATATATTCTCAAGAGCACTTGGCTCCTCTCTCTCTCTCTCTCTCTCTCTCTCTCTCTCTCTCTCTCTCTCTCTGTGAGGTTTTTTCTTTTCTTAGTACTTTGGATCTTCAGTGAAGGGATCTTTCCATTGTTGATATTATTGGCAAATTTCTATGAACTAACTAAAACATTTCGTATTACCAATCCAAAATCCAAAAGAGCAGCATTATCAGGCCCACAGTAATACTTTATTATTATTATTATTATTATTATTATTATTATTATTTACAAATTTTAGTACTTTTTATTCACTAGGGTGTGATTTCTTCGGTGTAGAAGAAAAAAAAAAAAAACTAATTATCTGCTTAGAAGGTGATTAGGTAGGTAATCAAAATTATGACCAAGTACTATAATTGAGTTTTCTTATACAGTTATTACTAATATCCAATTTGAATCTTAAAATTATAGTAATGCAGTTATAATTGTATGTGTTAAAGAAAATAATCTCTACATACTTACTGCAATATGTGCTTTCATTCACCTTCCATATTCTTCTTAATTATGTATCATATTTATCATTTATTCTTTTTTTTTTAGGGTTGATTAATAATTTACCATATAAGTATTATTCTTGTATTATATAAAGGGTGTAAGTCCTATATATTCAATTAAGCTCAATTCTATCTTTTCCTAATTATTAGTATGCAGCCCAACCATCTTTTAAAATAATGTCTCTGTCTCATCTTTTGTCTCAGCATTAATTAAAGTTTCAAGTTGCAACGAAAAAGCACATGAGCAGCAACAAAAACCAAAGGAAACTGCTTCTTCATTTTGGTCATCTTAGCAAAAAGTAAAACTGGAGAGACCACAAGGCCACCACTTCAAACAAAGTGGCCGTCCAATTCTAGTCGTTGCCACAACATTGTTGTCAATAATATTTGCTTGCTTTATTCGTCGCTTTTGTGTGCAGTAATAAGGGACTAGGCACTTCATTTTGTATTGGAATTTTTAAAAATGTGATAGCAACATGTAACAAATTTGTCAGGATGAGCCTCCTATTATGGATCCATCCCTATGCAATCCTGATTTTGCAGCTGAGTCCCTGAATTTTTTTGCTTAAATAATTTGTTATCTGAACCTTTTCGTATATTGTAATACGGTATCTGATTGCTGAATAATTAGGCTTAAAATGATATTTCTCATCTAATTTCGGCTAAACTCGAATGAGAAAATCAATTATAGAATGATAAGACACTCAACTATACATCATTTTGAACTAGACTCTTCTAATAATAACATTTCTTTGGCTTCTAAATTCTCTTTTTTAAAAAAAAAAAAAAATTAATAATTAGTTATTCTATGTAGTTTGGTTCAAAATTTTGTTAAATTTAATTTAATTGCTCTATATGTTATTAGCTGTTTATTATTAAAGTTGTATTTACTAAAAAGTGATTACTACCACTATAGTTGCCAGAATAACCAATAAAATTGATATTATTTTTTTTTTTGATTTATTTGACTAAAAATTGTTTAATTGAAAAAAAAGAAGTTAAAAGTGTCAATCAAAAAGAAAAATAAATTTGAGGAGCCATTTCAAAATGGCCCAAATTTGAGGGCTCTCTGTCATTTTTACCTACCTTGTTACTATCCCATCAAAAATGACTCTGCTAGTGTTCCACCCAAAAGTGAAGTTGAGCTCAAAATAGATTTTCGGGTAAACTAACATCCGGGTATAAATTGCATTTCTTCTATTGTTTATTTGATAGCCCTAGGATGTACACCCCATTGGGGGTGCACACCTAGCATTGCTATTTTTTTTTTATTTTTTTATTTTTTTATTTTTTTTATTTATTTTTTATTTGACAGATATAAAAACTAAGGGTATATATAAGTGTACACCCCATGAGAGAAGTATATCTTACACTCCACCTCATTCTGGGGTGGGGTGAATTTCACTAGTCACACAAAGTGACTAGTGAAAGAAGCCCCACCCCAGAATGGGGTGGGGTGTAGGATGTACACCCCTTATGGGGTGTACACCTAGCAAATCTCAAAAACTAAAGATAAGAAAAATAATTTAATACTTTGTCGGGGCTTATGCTTATTTATTCTTAACTATTATTCAAAAGTGTCAAATTTATTTTGAAATTATCAAAATACCTTTCTATACCCCAATTTCCATTAGTAAACCCTCCACTGTTTGGTTGGGAAACAAAGTCCGGATTAAGGCATTGTTCCAATTTTGTTCTCCAAACACGATTGGGTACAAATAGAATAATAATTATCATCTTTCTGGAACAAATTGATATAAGGCTGAAACTATTGTTCCATCTTTTTTTTTCTGAAACAAGCTTCTTCCTACTCGAGAACATGATTAATTAAAATAAATATAATTTTAATTACTGTATTAACTTTTTAATTAATTTAATATTTTGACTAATCTAATTATTTAATTAACTAATAAATTTATTAATTTATTAATTTATTTGTAGTTAATTAAATTATTAATTAACAATCCTCATTGTTAAATATTTTATTAATTAATATTTAGGTAGCAATAGTTAATTAAATAAATTTAATTATTATTTAATTAATCTAATTATGTTAATTAATTAGATAAAATATTATTATTTAAAAATTATAATTACTTCTATTCTTACTTAAATTTTTTTTCTTATTTCTTCTTATTCCCAAAGTTATATTTATTCCTGAAATAAGCAGTTGTACCTATCATTCTTAAGTTTTATATTTATTAAATTTTTATAATCATGTGTGATCTTTAAAAACTTAGCCTATCTTGATTGTGTGTGATGAATAAGAATTTTAGGTGTTTACTAGTAGACTAAAACTTTTAAATTTTTATTAAAATAAAGGCTAAATTACAGAAAATTTTTCTGTAAAATTCAGCTATTTCACTTTTCTCCCTGACTTTTAAAAAGCTACACTTTATCCCCTCCTAATTACGAAATTATACACTTACCTCCCTACCGTCATCGTTCCGTAAGTGGTTGAAGGGTTGATGTTGTTGATGAGCAAGTTTCAGCTCCAATGACTGCAGCGATGATGCTGCTACACATCAAATATGATCACAGGATCACAAGATCACTTACGGAACGATGACGGCTGGGGGTAAGTACATAATTCCGTAATTAAGAGGGGAGCAAAGTGTAAGTTTTTAAAAGTCGGGGGAGAAAAGTGAAAAAAACAAAATTTTACAAGGAGGTTTTATGTAATTTAGCCTAAAAAAAAGATTGCATATTTGAGAGGGAGTTATGGAATGAAATTGTCACGCCCCGGGGTCGAAACTGCGATCCGAGCTCGCAAACAGATCCGCAGCCCACACGGGAAGCCCTGCATAGATGAAGCGTTTAACCTGCAAAAGATACTACTATAGCTATACAGATATCAGAGAGAAAAATAAACTGCTGTAAAAATAAAATCCAACTATTGTACAATTGGAATAAAATACAAGATCCATCTCTCAAGTAATTCTATCTCGTGACTCCCTATCATCGGTCCGTCAAGCCAGCTAAAGCAGGAAGGAAGGTAAACCTTTGCAAAACTGTCACCGACAGAGGGTGTGAGAACTACATCCTATAGTAATTCTCAGTGGGTACCGTCTCCAAGACCAACGGTCTGCCCACTAAGTCTACTAGAGGCATAAGATAACAAAAAACTGAAATGAAAGGATAAGTTAGAAAGAAATCTACAGCTATCATGCCTCTATCTATCATGCTCAATGGGAAAAAACAGATGATGATATGTAACAACTCGAACACGAGGTGCTCAATCGATCCAATCGTAATCACTGCCCAAAAGGGTCCAGTCAAACTTGCGCCGACCTACTACCACACATCCACAAAAGGACGGAATTTACGTAAGGCGTCCCACACGGACGACATCGAAGTCCAGGAACAACAATGGGTCAACATATACTAAACAAATAAAGCTTAAGTTGGAATTGTGATAACAGTACTCAACCAAACCCAGATCTGAGATGAGCATCAAGCTCGGGAGGTTGAGGGGGTACATAGGCTCACCTTCGGGGTGCTCGAGGCTACCGGAACAGTAGTTGGAGCAACCTCGGCCAAGGGAAGGGAGCACTACTAGGACGATCTTGCAAGAACTCGGGTTCTAAGGTGCAACTAAGGCAACCAGTAGCTGGAGGTGGTCCCTGGGGGTGGCAGGAGCTCCACCAGGTCCGGTGCTGGCATCAATGGACGATAGTTAGCCAGAGCTTGGGCTTGCGGTCAACCCAAGTGAGCAACAATGGTGAGAGGCTATGCGATAGGTTTCAAGTCCATGCAAGGGCAAGCAGCAGGGGCAGATGCCCTGGGTGCAACCAGCACCAGCGTCGGCGGCCAGAAATGGCGGTTGGCTGGAATAGTGTTTACGTCCAACAAAACAGCAAGAATGGAGGGAGGGTTCTATAATAGTCTAGGGCCACATGCATGGGGTTAGGGAGGACTCTGTAGAGGAGAGAGAGCTAACCAGAGGGCGGCGTTGCTCGGCAAGAATAAGAAACTCGAAAGCTAGGGTTCGTGACTGCGGTCTCGGTGCTGATCCAAAGGCCACCAAACTTCGTGGAAGTTCTTCTAGGATCCAGAAGAAGGCAACAAATGCCTTGGTTCCCCCTCTAAGCCACCGGAAGGGTCACTGGAAGATCTCCGCTAAACTAGGGTTTTGGCCGGAATCTTGCTCCCACCGGCGAATCGAGGGTCTACAAACACGGGTGCTGCACAAGGGAGGTCCCCAGGGCATGAGGAGAGAAGTGAGGAGGTTTCTTGGTAAGAAAAACTGAAGTAGAAGGGATCTCGGGTTACCTCGATACTAAAGGAGAAAGAAAAGAGAAAGCTAGACTTCCTGGCTTCGTGCGGCGGAGCTCGACGAGCAGGCTCCTCTGGCTCGATCTCTAGAGGTTTTAGGGTGCTCTAGGAGGCGATGGAAGCAAGTTGAACTAGCTCTTGTTGCAGGTTCCCCTTCCCAATTCGAGAACAAGAAGAATAGTTGGTTCTTCTCTCTTTTCCGACGTCCACAAGCGGCGGGGGGCGGTGGCTGGGCTCGGGAAGGAATAAGAGGGAAGAGGAAAGGCTATGGTTTCCCTTGGGACTGATCCCAAGTGGCTAGGGTTTGCAAAGAGCAAACCCTAGGTTTGCTTAAATACCCCTTGTAACAATATGCCAATTAGTCCCTCTGCCCTTGTTAATTCGACTTGAGTCATTCATTGTAGGGGAATTACTCATATAAACCCCTCTCTACCAAGTTGCACGCTTTTCCGTTCATAAAATATAGGGGGTTTTGTGTAAATATGTTGTAATTCATTATTTTTTTGCATTTTTCAAGGCCTTAGGGTCGTCAATAGAAAAACGGACGACACCACGATGTTTGGCTCATCGAAACTGTTCAAGTAGTGATTTTGGCTCATCAAGATTGAGCTTCGTTAGGTCAATTAGGACATCTATTCAGAAACAACTACGGTCTAGCATGTTTTTCGATAACTTTGGCTCATCGAACATGAAAATGGACGACGCCAGGTTGCTCAATTCGACGAGACCGTTCAAATCATATATTACTTCGTCGGATTCGGATCTCATTAGACTAACATTGTGATGATCCGGACTCCCGCAGAACCTTCGCAACATTAATAGTGACTGTAGAAGGCTTGTACTGTGCAACGGAGCTTGTAGAAACGAAATTGGATATTTAAAATTGACTCTGCGCGAAAATCGGAGCAAACGGGAATTTCCGGGAGCTTTTTGCAAAATTTCGGATGAGAATTTGGCGAAACGGACGTCCTATTTGGACTCAGCGCGCGAAAACGGTCAAAACGGTATATTCGCTTTATTTTTCGGCACTTGGTACTGTTCACCGGAACAGTAACCGCCGGCCGGAATTACTGTTCCGGCCGGCGGCGGCCGCCGGCGAGCGGCGGCGGGCGGCGGCGCACGGCGGCGGGCAGCGGCGCAGCGGCGGGGCAGCGGCGGAGCGCGGAGGAGCGCGGCGCGGGCAGCGCGGGCAGGCGCGGGCAGCAGGCGCGGGCGCGCGGTCCATGGACCTGGCGTGCACCGGGAGCACCGAGTTTTTCCTCTGCCACGTGGCAGCACCCGATTGGCTGGCCGGCTTCTAGAAGTCACGTGGGAGGGTGACACGTGGCACGCTCCTATAGGCCGACATTTTCCGGAAAACCCGGAGCGCGGACCGATCACGTGGACCACGTGGCCACGTGGCGAAATCTGATTGGCCCTTGCACGGCTGTTTCCTGTTTGGGCGACACGTGGCGCTTCCTGGATGGCCAGTTTCCGTGTTTCCTGTTCGGATCTGATCCCGTGTGGGAATATTCCCTTTGGCCCATTATAAAGAGGGAACCCCACCCCCTCTCTTTCCACCTCGTTTTGCGAGCCAAGAGAGAGAATCAGAAAAAGTGCCCAATACGAAAGTTTTTCCTCTCTCTCTCCTCTCTCTCTCTCTACAATCTCAGAAATTTAGGAGTTACAGATAGTGAGATATCTGCGACGCGGCGCACTGCGACGATTTTCTTTTTAGGCCCATTTCCCGTCGCAGTTCCGTCGAAAATTCACTGCGGGCTAACCAGGTGGAATTTTTGGACGATTTTTGCGACAGCGCGACCGTAAGAGGTAGGGCTTCGATTTCCGTATTGATCATTTTGCTCCGTTTCGTACTTTTGGCACAGTTTTCAGGTCCTCTTTGACCCCCCTTTTTACTGTGATGATTTTTGGACAGCACCGACTTCTCCGATTTTTATCTTGACGTAGGAGCGTCAGATCGAGGCGTTTTAAGAGTCGATTTTGATCTACTCTTCGCGAGGAACGCAACCGTGATTTTTCTGGGATTTTAGGAGCTCATTTTAGAGGTGAAAAATTCCTCTTTTCCCGTGCTGTCTGAAAAACAGCAAATATTGTGCTTTTTGGGATTTGTATTTATACCGGGAGCATTGATTTGCAGGATTTGAGGACTGTGGACAACCAGGAGACTACCTGGGGTGTTGTTTGAGCTGTTCAAGGTGGGCGGTTGTTGCTTACCTCATTTTTGACAAGCTCACTGGGATTACTAGAAATCCCCTAAAATATGACAATTAATGAGAACCATTGGGACAAACTAACAGGACTACTAACAGGACTACTAACAGGACAACTAACAGGACAATTAATGAGAACCATTGGGACAAATTAATATGACAAATGACAAGGACCGCTGGGATAAACTCCCCTAAAAATTAATATAACCCCACAAATGATATGATAACTTATATTGGGACACTGTGATTGAGACAAAGGCTATGATCTCGCATGCAAATGACTTTTATTCAGTAAATCAATTGTTTTAAACCTTTGACTCTATTTTACAACTTTTAAAAATAAAGACAGTTGCATGCATGCCCGGACATCAGGTAAGGCCACTATTCATTGCTACACTATCATATTGGGATTTGAACATGTTTTATTGTTGTCCTTTGCATTCAGATGTTGTTGCTCAAGTGTGAGCAGGGGTTTGGGATAGTGTAGCCAAGGTTGTGCTAGATTGTGGACTTGTGGGGTATTGCGGTGACCGTGGACAGTAGGCGGTCGACCAGAGGATTATCCTTGCATCAGATTGGGGTTGAGTCTGGTTTATTGCGTCAGTTGGGGATCTGGTTTTCCTAGTGGATGGTTTTCCCACTTTGATCATAGTCATGATCCAGTCCTGCTGATTTATGGCACCTCTGATACTTATTACTGAGATACTTTACTCGTGTGGGTCGCTCCCCTCGAGTGCCACTCCGGAGTGTGTTACAACATTATCCCCTATCGGCACCCCCGATTTGGCCAACATTATCCCCTATCGGCATACCCGATTTGGCAAATACTATCCCCCATCGGCGTTATACCCGATTTGGCAAGGCACAGCAGGAAGTACCAGTTTTGCTAGTGACACCAGATTGAGTTCATTCAGACAGGCATTTATACACTGATTCATACATTTAGTTATTCTATTGCTTGGCATTTAGAGGCATGGTGGTGGTAGTTTCCTTTTTATCAGCAGTCTTTATAGCTTACAACTGTTCTTTCCTGTTGCCTCTAGTAGTCCTAGTGGGTGCGTCAGAGTTGAGGTTTTACCCACTAGGGGAGGCTACTGGTTTATCTGGTAGTTCTCACCCCCATTGTTATTTTTCTGTCCCTTTCTCCTCCTTTCTTTTGCAGAGTCGTCTGCGGGAGCCGCTAGGCCATCGGCAGCTGATAAAGGTAAGGGGATCGCTGAATAGATAGATCTCCTGTGAGGCTGAGAGCTATTAGACAGATAATGCACCCTCCACTCAGACTGTGATATTCTCCTTTTATTTTGGGTCTGGCTTCCGCCAGCTGGATGTACTATTTTGGTGAGCTGGGAGATTATTGTACTTATTACAGTTGTATTTGTATTTCCAGTCTGAAATACTATGTGGTTCTTCTATTCAGCTCGATATTATGCTCTTTTACTGTTCATATTATATCGGAGCAGGTTACCAGCGCTTCGTGTACGCGGGAAATCCCGTGTGCACGGCGGATCTGTTGGCGAGCCCGGGTTCCGGGGCGTGACAGATTAAAGTTGGTATCAGAGCTTAGGGATAGTTCAGTTGGGACTTAGGAAACCCTAGGCTTTTGGCAGACCCTAGGATAATAGGGTATGAGAGACGTGATAATTTTGCGGAAGTCGTTGGGTTACTTATTTAACTCTTCCAGTAAAGTAAGAAGGATCGACTTAGCCTACTTCTGGTGGACAGTTATGTTGGCTGCAGACAACATAAAGTCACAGAAATAGGAGAATGTCTTTGACTTTCGCTAAGATTGGGTCGTGTGGGGTGATGATACTGAGTATGGTTTCTTGTGGTAGGATGCCTCCGCGACGTAGAATGTTGACGCGTTCTCAGCCTGATTCCCCTGAACCCGATCAGGAGGAGTCCGAGCAGGGCCAGCAGAGTGAGGTGCAAGAGCTGCAGGCTCAGATGGCCCAGATGTCTGAAGCTGTTCGGCGTCAGGAGGAGGCCATGAGCCGGCTGACGCAGATGTTAGAACAGAGGGCGCAGCCTGTTGTAGCACCCTCGGAGAATTCTCCCGTACCTTCTTCTCCTGCCGTGAATCCCCCAGTTGTACCAGTAACCCTGGCATCCCCTGTTGCTCAGGGAGCAATCCGGCCATTGACTCCTGCAGAGGAGCAGGAGTTTTCTGACAAACTTACTCAATTCTGTAAGCGGGGACCGCCCAGGTTTTCAGGGCAAAATACTCAGCCTTGGGAGATCGGGACTTGGCTTTCTTCGATGGAGAAGTTATTTCGGGACTTCTTCATTGACCCGAAGTACAGGGTACATATGGCTGTACACTGCTTAGACGGGGATGCTGATGCATGGTGGCGTCGGGTGGAGCCCCTGGAATTTCAAATCACTCGACAGCTACCCTGGTCTGAGTTCAAGAAGATGATTTTAGATACGTACTTCTCCACGAGTATGAAGAAAAAGCTGGAAGATGATTTGAAGAATCTCCAGCAAGACAACCGGACAGCATTGGACTATTTTCAGGAGTTCAAGCGGTTACTCAACTGCGTACCTTATGTCGCCAGGGACGGACCCCACCAGGTAGAGCTCTTTGAGTCGGGCTTGCGCCCAGAGATCTATACTCTGGTGCATGCTCAGAGACTACAGACCTTGGAGGAGGCAGCAGAGCATGCCCAGTGGGTTGAGAGGGGAGACCACGTCGTCGCCAGACGTGGGGGCCTGGTCGCTCAAGGCGCTGACAGGAAGCGACCAGCGCAGGACGACGGGGGGCAGGCCAGTTCGTGGAGGCCGCCGCGACCGCCACGGCCTCAGTTTTCCGGCCGCGGACGTTCTGAGCGGCGAGGGCCTGGTGGATCCCAGAGGCCACCGCAACATCAGCAGCAACAGCATTCGCATCAACAGAGATCGCAGTCGCGGCAGCAAGGGCCTCCGCGACAGAGGCAGCAGGCGAGGCAGCCCCAGGCTACGGTTAGGTGCATTTTCTGTCAGGGACAGCATAACTCTGATACATGTGATCTGAGGTTTGGCCGCTGTTATCGATGTGGACAGTCTGGCCACCTCCGAGCTGCCTGCCCATATGCACCATCGACGGCTCCTTCTTCAGCATCTGCTCCTTCTTCGTCTCAGCAGTGGTCGACAGCTCAGCGACCATATGCTCCAGCAAGCAGGCCATCTTCTTCCTATCCCACGGAGTATCGCCCTCCAGCTCAGAGTGGGCGAGTGTATGCTGCGCAGGTAGAGGACTCTCCAGCCGCAGATCATGTGGTGGCAGGTATCACCTTACTTTCTGGCATTAGGACTCGTACATTATTTGATACTGGAGCATCGCATTCTTTTATTAATAAATCATTTGCATCATTACATGGGATAGAGGTAGGACCTTTACCACGTGCACGAGAGGTTCAGATTCCCGATCACACCTTGCACGTGGAGGAGTGTTGTTGGTCCTGCCCGATGCAAATCGAGTCCTGGATTATGCCAGCAGACCTGTTGGTCTTGAGACAGCTGAAGGACTTCGATGTGGTCCTCGGGATGGACTGGCTGGCTCGGTATTTCGCAACTATTGATTGTGCCGCGAGGACGGTCACTTTTAGAGAGCCAGGCCAGGAGATGTTAGTATTCCGGGGATGTCAGAGTGCTTTCTTTGCCTCTATGATTTCGACTTCCCGAGCGAGGCAGATGATCCATCGTGGATGTGTAGCCTTTTTGGCTAGTGTTGTTGAGGGGCCTACGGCGGCGCCGGGACTCGGGGATATCCCTATTGTCCGCGAGTTCCCGGATGTTTTTCCACCTGAGCTGACTAGCATGCCGCCAGATAGGGAGATTGAGTTCGTGATTGACGTAGTTCCAGGAACTGCGCCAATCTCAAAGGCTCCTTACCGAATGGCACCGGCTGAGTTGCGAGAGCTTAAGGCGCAACTCCAGGATTTAATGGATAAGGGCTTTATCAGGCCGAGTGTGTCGCCTTGGGGAGCACCGGTGCTATTCGTGAAGAAGAAAGATGGGTCACTTCGACTATGTGTGGACTATAGAGAATTAAATAAAGTGACCATCAAGAACAAGTACCCTTTGCCGCGCATTGATGATCTTTTTGATCAGCTGCAAGGGTCTTGTGTCTTCTCTAAGATAGATCTGCAGTCCGGTTACCACCAGTTGAAGGTGAAGGCCGAGGATATTCCTAAGACGGCATTTAGATCACGGTACGGGCATTATGAATTTACAGTTATGCCTTTTGGGCTAACTAATGCCCCTGCCGCATTCATGGATTTAATGAACCGGATTTTCCGACCATACTTAGACCGGTTTGTAGTGGTGTTCATCGATGACATCTTGATCTACTCCCGAAGTGATGCCGAGCATGAGGAACACTTAAGAATTGTGCTGCAACTTCTGCGAGAGAAGAAGTTGTATGCCAAGCTGGCGAAGTGCGAATTTTGGCTTCGGGAGGTGGTCTTCTTGGGCCATGTGATTTCTGCCGCAGGAGTGGCAGTGGACCCGGCAAAGATTGAGGCAGTCCGTGATTGGCCCCGACCGACGACGGTTTCTGAGGTACGTAGCTTTATGGGTTTAGCTGGGTATTACCGTCGGTTTGTGGAAGGCTTTGCAAAGCTTTCCACACCCCTCACTCGCTTGACACGTAAAGAAGTGAAATTTATCTGGAGTGAGGACTGTCAAAGGAGCTTTGAGGAGCTAAAGAATAGACTGATGACCGCACCTATCCTTTCCCTCCCCGTTATGGGAAAAGGATATGTGATCTACAGCGATGCATCACACAGCGGACTTGGTTGTGTGTTGATGCAAGAAGGGAAGGTAATTGCCTATGCATCAAGGCAACTCAAAGATTACGAGAAGAATTACCCTACCCATGACTTAGAACTCGCTGCTGTAGTGTTTGCACTGAAACTTTGGCGTCATTACCTATATGGAGAACACTGTGAAATCTACACCGACCACAAGAGCCTAAAATACCTGTTCACGCAAAAGGAGCTAAATTTAAGGCAGCGTAGGTGGTTAGAGCTATTAAAAGATTATGATGTAGATATCCTCTACCACCCAGGCAAAGCTAATGTGGTCGCTGACGCCTTGAGTAGGAGAGCGGTGCAAAGTTTGTCGATGTTGATCACGGACCAGGCACCGCTATTAGAGGAGATGAGACGGCTCGAGATAGAGGTTGTGTCCCCTGGGGACTCTGCTAGACTGACATCTTTAGTCTTGCAGCCCACTCTGCTAGACAGGATCAAGGAGAAACAGAGTGAGGACCCCCACTTGACCAGGATTAGAGACCAGATTCCGAGTAATCAGTCAGGGGACTTTGCGGTAGATGCCTCGGGAGTACTAAGGTACAGGAACCGAGCATGTGTGCCAGCGGATGCGGAGATCCGAGAGCAGATATTGCGAGAGGCCCATTATACACCTTATACCCTACATCCTGGTGGGACTAAGATGTATAAGGACCTCAAGGCACACTTTTGGTGGAATGGCATGAAAAGGGATGTCGGGAGATTTGTGGCTCAGTGTTTAACTTGTCAGCAGGTGAAGGCTGAGCATCGAGTGCCAGCTGGCAAGTTACAGAGTCTCCCAATTCCCCAGTGGAAATGGGACCACATTACGATGGATTTCGTGGTCGGACTTCCTAGGGCACAAGGAGGAGCAGACGCTATCTGGGTAGTCGTGGATCGACTTACCAAGTCGGCGCACTTTCTGCCCATGCAGACTACGTGGCCACTTGAGCGACTAGCCCAGTTATATCTGGATGAGATAGTGAGATTGCATGGAGTACCCGCCTCCATTGTTTCAGATAGAGACCCAAGGTTTGCTTCGCGTTTCTGGGGGAGTTTGCAGACAGCCTTGGGGACTCAGCTCAGATTCAGTACAGCTTTTCATCCGCAGACTGATGGGCAGTCTGAGCGGACGATACAAATTCTGGAGGACATGCTGAGGGCTTGCGTCTTGGATTTCGGCGGAGGGTGGATTCGACACTTATCTTTAGCTGAGTTCGCGTACAACAATAGCTTTCAAGCGAGCATTCAGATGGCTCCGTTTGAAGCATTGTATGGACGCAAGTGTCGATCACCGCTTTATTGGAGTGACGTGGGCGAGAGGCGGACCTTGGGACCAGATGTATTGTTAGAGGCAGAAGAGAAGGTCCGAGTAATTCGACAGCATCTTCAGACCGCCCAGAGCCGACAAAGGAGTTATGCCGATGTTCGGCGACGAGACTTAGAATTTCAGGTTGGAGATCATGTATTCCTGAAAGTCTCGCCGTCCAAAGGAATCAGGAGGTTCGGCATTCGTGGAAAACTTAGCCCCCGATATATTGGACCCTTTGAGGTATTGGGACGTATCGGGCCAGTTGCTTACCGACTTGCACTTCCTCCGAGGCTTGCTGGTGTCCATGATGTATTTCATGTTTCTTCTTTGAGAAAGTATGTCTTCGACCCGTCGCACGTCATCGACTTCACACCGCTGGAGATCAGCGAGGATTTGAGGTATGAGGAGCGCCCACTGCGAATTCTGGATCGAGAGGTAAAGAATTGCGCAGTCGGGCCATTCCCTATGTAAAGATCCAATGGAGCAATCATGACGAGCGCGAGGCTACATGGGAGCTCGAGTCGGAGATGAGAGATGCTCACCCCTACTTATTCGAGACATCGGACTGAGAATTGTTGTTGAGTCTCGTTTCGGGGACGAAACTCTTTTTAGTGGGGGAGGATGTGATGATCCGGACTCCCGCAGAACCTTCGCAACATTAATAGTGACTGTAGAAGGCTTGTACTGTGCAACGGAGCTTGTAGAAACGAAATTGGATATTTAAAATTGACTCTGCGCGAAAATCGGAGCAAACGGGAATTTCCGGGAGCTTTTTGCAAAATTTCGGATGAGAATTTGGCGAAACGGACGTCGTATTTGGACTCAGCGCGCGAAAACGGTCAAAACGGTATATTCGCTTTATTTTTCGGCACTTGGTACTGTTCACCGGAACAGTAACCGCCGGCCGGAATTACTGTTCCGGCCGGCGGCGGCCGCCGGCGAGCGGCGGCGGGCGGCGGCGCACGGCGGCGGGCAGCGGCGCAGCGGCGGGGCAGCGGCGGAGCGCGGAGGAGCGCGGCGCGGGCAGCGCGGGCAGGCGCGGGCAGCAGGCGCGGGCGCGCGGTCCATGGACCTGGCGTGCACCGGGAGCACCGAGTTTTTCCTCTGCCACGTGGCGGCACCCGATTGGCTGGCCGGCTTCTAGAAGTCACGTGGGAGGGTGACACGTGGCACGCTCCTATAGGCCGACATTTTCCGGAAAACCCGGAGCGCGGACCGATCACGTGGACCACGTGGCCACGTGGCGAAATCTGATTGGCCCTTGCACGGCTGTTTCCTGTTTGGGCGACACGTGGCGCTTCCTGGTTGGCCAGTTTCGGTGTTTCCTGTTCGGATCTGATCCCGTGTGGGAATATTCCCTTTGGCCCATTATAAAGAGGGAACCCCACCCCCTCTCATTCCACCTCGTTTTGCGCGCCAAGAGAGAGAATCAGAAAAAGTGCCCAATACGAAAGTTTTTCCTCTCTCTCTCCTCTCTCTCTCTCTACAATCTCAGAAATTTAGGAGTTACAGATAGTGAGATATCTGCGACGCGGCGCACTGCGACGATTTTCTTTTTCGGCCCATTTCCCGTCGCAGTTCCGTCGAAAATTCACTGCGGGCTAACCAGAAGGAATTTTTGGACGATTTTTGTGACAGCGCGACCGTAAGAGGTAGGGCTTCGATTTCCGTATTGATTATTTTGCTCCGTTTCGTACTTTTGGCACAGTTTTCAGGTCCTCTTTGACCCCCCTTTTTACTGTGATGATTTTTGGACAGCACCGACTTCTCCGATTTTTATCTTGACGTAGGAGCGTCAGATCGAGGCGTTTTAAGAGTCAATTTTGATCTACTCTTCGTGAGGAACGCAATCGTGATTTTTCTGGGATTTTAGGAGCTCATTTTAGAGGTGAAAAATTCCTCTTTTTCCGTGCTGTCTGAAAAACAGCAAATATTGTGCTTTTTGGGATTTGTATTTATACCGGGAGCGTTGATTTGCAGGATTTGAGGACTGTGGACAACCAGGAGACTACCTGGGGTGTTGTTTGAGCTACTCGAGGTGGGCGGTTGTTGCTTACCTCATTTTTGACAAGCTCACTGGGATTACTAGAAATCCCCTAAAATATGACAATTAATGAGAATCATTGGGACAAACTAACAGGACTACTAACAGGACTACTAACAGGACAACTAACAGGACAATTAATGAGAACCATTGGGACAAATTAATATGACAAATGACAAGAACCGCTGGGATAAACTCCCCTAAAAATTAATGTAACCCCACAAATGATATGATAACTTATATTGGGACACTGTGATTGAGACAAAGGCTATGATCTCGCATGCAAATGACTTTTATTCAGTAAATCAATTGTTTTAAACCTTTGACTCTATTTTACAACTTCTAAAAATAAAAGCAGTTGCATGCATGCCCGGACATCAGGTAAGGCCACTATTCATTGCTACACTATCATATTGGGATTTGAACATGTTTTATTGTTGTCCTTTGCATTCAGATGTTGTTGCTCAAGTGTGAGCAGGGGTTCGGGATAGTGTAGCCAAGGTTGTGCTAGATTGTGGACTTGTGGGGTATTGCGGTGACCGTGGACAGTAGGCGGTCGACCAGAGGATTATCCTTGCATCAGATTGGGGTTGAGTCTGGTTTATTGCGTCAGTTGGGGATCTGGTTTTCCTAGTGGATGGTTTTCCCACTTTGATCATAATCATGATCCAGTCCTGCTGATTTATGACACCTCTGATACTTATTACTGAGATACTTTACTCGTGTGGGTCGCTCCCCTCGAGTGCCACTCCGGAGTGTGTTCCAACATTATCCCCTATCGGCACCCCCGATTTGGCCAACATTATCCCCTATCGGCATACCCGATTTGGCAAATACTATCCCCCATCGGCGTTATACCCGATTTGGCAAGGCACAGCAGGAAGTACCAGTTTTGCTAGTGACACCAGATTGAGTTCATTCAGACAGGCATTTATACACTGATTCATACATTTAGTTATTCTATTGCTTGGCATTTAGAGGCATGGTGATGGTAGTTTCCTTTTTATCAGCAGTCGTTGTAGCTTACAACTGTTCTTTCCTGTTGCCTCTAGTAGTCCTAGTGGGTGCGTCAGAGTTGAGGTTTTACCCACTAGGGGAGGCTACTGGTTTATCTGGTAGTTCTCACCCCCATTGTTATTTTTCTGTCCCTTTCTCCTCCTTTCTTTTGCAGAGTCGTCTGCGGGAGCCGCTAGGCCATCGGCAGCTGATAAAGGTAAGGGGATCGCTGAATAGATAGATCTCCTGTGAGGCTGAGAGCTATTAGACAGATAATGCACCCTCCACTCAGACCGTGATATTCTCCTTTTATTTTGGGTCTGGCTTCCGCCAGCTGGATGTACTATTTTGGTGAGCTGGGAGATTATTGTACTTATTACAGTTGTATTTGTATTTCCAGTCTGAAATACTATGTGGTTCTTCTATTCAGCTCGATATTATGCTCTTGTACTGTTCATATTATATCGGAGCAGGTTACCAGCGCTTCGTGTTCGCGGGAAATCCCGTGTGCACGGCGGATCTGTTGGCGAGCCCGGGTTCCGGGGCGTGACAAACATAGGCACTTTGGTAGGAATACTTTCGAATTTTTTGAAGTTTACTATTCATTTAACCAGAATTTCAAATTTTCAAATTATAAAAATTTCAGAAAAATAAATCCAAATTCAACTTCAAATATAAAAATTCTTGAGTATTACAGATAGACAGTGAATTTTGGTAATCGATTTTTAGTTATTAATAAATCTGTTTACAATCTTTTACAAATTCTCCTGATGAATATATTTTTAAATATCAAATTAGATATGCATTAAATTACATATGTTTGATGTTTTGCTTATTTTATTATTAATTATAGTTATCCCAATTAATTATATAAACAATATTTGAATTTCTATTTAACTTAAATTTTTTATTTAAACTCAAATTCATATTTTATTTAATTAATGTGTCGTTATTTGAAATTTCTCAATTCAAAATTGAATTCATATTTGAAATTGTTAATTTAAATTTTATGTAAAATATTTTTATTAACACCTAAAAGTGATTTTCTAAAATAACCTTCCTACTAAAGGAGTTGCGAGAAAAATATAAAATATAGTGAAAAATGATTTAACTCTTAGCAACTATTTAAATAAGCATTCCTAGTGTAAGTGACAAAGGATTTGATGGTTGATATTCGAGACCCGAGTTTGAAGCCTAGTTGCTTCACATTTCCAACTAAGTTTATTTAAAAAATAAACGAAGCACATGCTACATTTCTCTCAAAAAAAAAAACTATTTAAATAAGCAAACTTAAGATTCCCATTTATATAAAATTTTTTTATGCATCAGCACCATAAAGGATAAAAAAAAAAGTTGAAACATTTTTTTTAAAAAAAGAAATAAACTGATAAGAAATACAATCAAACAATCCTTCTATATGTTGCTTTAAAAAGTTACATAAAAAACTATTTTATCCTGCAAGATTATTTTGTACAACCCAATTGTCGCTGTATCTAGGAGTTTTTTCATTTCAAATAATTCTCTCACCAGAAAATGTTGAGTGGTAAATATAAATTTCTGTTCCCATCAGATAATTATCACTCAAATTCAAAATCTCAGCAATATGATTGTATATATATGTCCATCATGCAAATACCATCAACGGTCACCACAAATATTTTATCATGTGTTCGAAAAATTATCATACTGTAAAATATATCAGTTCCCAACAAGAAACAAGAGACTGAGACATACTCTAACAATAAAATCCCAAGCTGAGTTGTATAATGATAGATTCTATCTATTGTGTTGAGACAAGTATGTAGTAAATCAAGGTCTCTGTAACATCCCGCTAACTCATTTATTTATAAGGGGCAATTTTTTATATACTCCTAAAATTTTTTTTGTTTTTAGATTTACCTCTCTTAGAAGGTTAATATTAAAACTACCCTTCTTACGTTCCAACTTCTTTCCAAAATATCCCTGAAGTTAAACTCTGTTAGTGTACCGTTTGGAACTGCCGTTATCTGTGTGTAATTACTATTTTGCCCTTTCAAATATACCATAAACCCTAAACCCCTAAACCCTAAAACCCTAAACCTAAACCCTAAACCCTAAACTCTAAAACCCTAAACCCTAAACCCTAGAACCCTAAAAAACCCTAAACCCTAAATTCTAAAATCCTAAACCCTAAACCCTAAAACCCTAAAAAATCTTAAACCCTAAACCCTAAACCCAGGCAAAATAGGTATATTTGATAGTTTTCAACTCCGATTATTATTTAACTCTAGTTTAACTCTAGTTAACTTAACAAAGGGAAACGGTAGGGGTATTTTTAATAACGGTGGAACGTATAAAGGGTATATTGGAAAGAAAAAAATAAGAGGGGTAAATCAGATATTTCTTCAGATTTCAGGATTACACAGGCAATTATTCTTATTTATAACTCAAACACAGAGATTTAAGAATTATTTACCATCCAAGACAAATATCGGCCAACCGAAATTGATCTCTCCAAACCTAAAGAACTAAGTTGCATCTAAGACAAGTTTCACCACACCACCACCATTTTCATTATACTGAATCAAGTAACTCACAGACCAAATTTGATCTAGAAAAATTTGACTAATATAATCGTAAAATTTTATAGTGGCGACTGGCGAGGTGAGAATCGAATCAAAACAAAACCTTTTGAGTGGTACCTATCCATGCACGATCAAAACAAAACCTTTTGAGTGCTACCTAATCCTAGGATTAGGTAGCTTAATCCATTCTTTGTTAACGGGACGACATATGTAGAAACTTGGATACTAAAGATTAATATTTGAATATAGCATAGAACCATTTAATGACGATGAAAGATTATGAACAATATCTGACATAAATTTTGAATATTATTTTATCAGAGTTTACAAATTATTATTTTACAGTATTCAAAAATTACGGACTGTTTTATATTCTAAAATTAAATTTTGAATATTACTAAGCCGAATAGTGGGCTCCCATTTTTTCGAAAATATCGTTTGGACTGGCTTATTTTGATCCGTAAGAGGAGCAATTTTTTTCTCTTTTAGTGGTCCTAATGTAAGAATGATCTGTTCTTTAAATTTTAAATAATTAGAACTATTAAGCATAAAATCAGAATTACTAATAGAAACAAAGCATGAAATCAGAAAATAAAATGCATGTTTTATTAATAAAATATTACATCTAAATATTTTATATCAAAATTAAAAAAATATACTTTATATGGCATCACAATACCTCTTTTGAGAGTAGAGTTATGAATATAAGTATTTTCTTTTCTTTATACATATACTTTATATGATACCATAACTCTTTCTTTAAAAGCAGAGTTACGAACATAAATATATAATTTTTTAATCAAAAATTAATTAGACTTTCTGCATGTCGTGATAATTTTAAATTTCGCATATGAAGAAATTATCAGTTTTGGTGAGACAAATTTCTCCAAACGAGTTATGAGAAAATTATAATTTTACACCACCCATGTCTCTTGCAAGTGTTTCATTTATAGTCTATCTATATATAAAATTAGGTTATAGAAACATATTTTTGGGATACATTATAATAATATGTCGCTATACACTCTAGCGACGGCACATATAGCGACACTATTAACAAGTGTCGGTATTTTTTATAATAGTACTTTTTTTAGTTTTTAGGAACACTTAAAAGTGTCACTATAACATAGTTTTGTTGTAGTGTTTGTGCCGTCTAATTAACACAAAAATTATCCAAAAATGATGTTTTAAAGTGAATTATATTATTATTTCTCTTAGTTAGGCTTACTTTGGCTTGCACTTAAGCAGTCGCAATAATAAACTAATTCAATTTAGGATCGAGCCTTAAATAATTTAACAATAATTATAATTATTTAATTTTTATGTTATGCCTTGTCAATATAAAATACTATGATATACAGTAATTTAAAACATAATATACAAAATTAAATACTCACATAGCTTTATTAATTCATGAATCGAAATAAGATGAATTAATAAAACTATTAATGAGAAATTAGTCTTTTATGAATTGAGAATAATTAAATAAGTTAATGTAATAACAGATCTGAAAAGTAACAACCAATTAAAAAAAAAAAAGACTGCCACAATCACACAAATTATATTGCTTTGGATCCAAAAAAAACAAAAGGCACATTTTAAAATTATAATTATCTTCTTCAATTATTCCGGTTTCATCCAAACAATGCATAGAATGCTAAAATAATGACATTATTGGCACAGATTAAAATCATAATTATCTTCTTCAATTATTAGGGTTTCATCCAAATAATGCATAGAATCCTAAAATAATGACAAATAATGTTCTACAGTGGTGTCGTAACGAAGGCCACAACTAAACAAAACCAAGTGTGGCCCAATGACATCTCTCAAAATCGGGAAAAGAAGAAATAAAGAAATCCAATTTAAAAAGAAAACTTTTGATGGTTCAAGTACGAAAAGCATTGCGCATCAAGAACAGCAAGATCCATGACCAATTCGTGTGGCGTGATAATATTTCAAGATAAGAAAAACTTCAAAATATATATAAGTAGATCCGAAGTCAAAAATATATATATATATATATTTTTTTTATAATTCATCATTATTCAATTTAATTTGATAAAGTATATAATATTAAATTTATCGTTTATGACTTCAATACTAATTGATAAATTTATATAATGTGATAATAATAATAAAATAAAATATATACCAATATTCAGAATCATAAATAAACTTATAAAATAATTCATATAGTATCATAGAGAAAAAAAAATAAATTAAACAGTAAAAGCGAAAAATTCAATTGCGTCGCAAATGTTATCAACTGAATTTGAATAATTTAATTTTTTTTTCTCCTATGCCATATGGTGTGAAACTATAAAAATTTTTAATATAATGTACATGAGAAGATGATTCAGAATCAGTACTCTTTATATAAATTTTAAATTGATAATTATCAGATTAAAATTTTATTTAATTTAAATAAAAAAATAAAATAAAATAGGGATAATTGCCTGTGTACCCCTGTAATATGATGAAATATCTGATTTACCCTTCTTATTTTTTTTCTTTCAAATATACCCCTAATACGTTCCACATTTTTTCTGATATACCCCTATTTTGAGGGTATATCAGAAAGAATTTGGGTTTTTAGAAGTGTATATTAGAGAGCAGATTTTTTGAGGGGTAAATATGAAAGTTGGGAACTTAATAGGGGTATATTGGCAATTGCCCCAATAAAATATATTATATCAATTAGTTTTATATAAATTAATATTTTTTTTTATAATAAATTAAATTTGTATATAATTAATTAGGCCACTTATATAAAAATTTTAACATTTTAATAAAATAAATAGTAAAATTCGACTTCTCTGGTGGAAAAAAAAAAATTTGATATTGAAATATTTATTTGAAATTAATGATTTTTAGGTAGAGAACCCCTTTACATTTTAGTTTTCTAATTCTTTACTCTCGGCCGATAGGATTTGGTGACCGAGAAATTTTGGATGAAGTATCATAATTAAACGAGAATCACATGTTGAGCGCGACTGCATCCCCGACGCGACCTCACACCGCGCCGCCGCCTGAGTCCACGCCCACCACCATCGCCTCCGCCCCCTCCGCCCACGATCCAACGATCGAGGATCGCGATGCGCTCCCTACGATCTCTCCTCCCTCTCCCTCTCCCTCCCTCCCTCTCTCTCTCTCTCTCTACGATCTCCCTCTCTATTTCTCTCCCTCTCTTCGCCTTTTCGTCGGCAAAATTTATATATTTTTTTATTTATATATAATTATATTTATATTTATAACTTATATTTTTTATTTATTTTAATTAATTATACAGAGGACAAGCTGTAGGAAAGAATAAGGAGCACGGAACCGCCGAACCGGATTGAACCGGACCGGCCGGTCCGAAATTAACTTGGTCTATGCAACTCTTGGTCCGGTTCAACTCGAACCCTCTGTACCTTATCCAACTCAGCCAATGGCCCACTGAATTTGTTACAATAATTATTTCGTAAATAAAAGCCTATAATTACTATGAGTTAATTTTAAATACTTGAAAAGAGTTCATATTGTACTAGTGTAGTTACCCGCGCGATGCGGCGGGTAGATATTATCAAAATATATTTTTTTATCATAATATAAATGAAAATAAAAAATTATATAAAAAAATTTTAAACACTTTGTTTTAAAACTTCCGTACCAACATATTAGGAAAAAAAATAATAATCATTCTTAACTCTAATATAAGAATCTATCAACAGCAATCGGAGTAGAATATTAATCCATTCGAGATTAAAATCTAAGGTGTATATATATATATATATATATATATATATATATATATATATATATATATATATATATATATATATATATATATATATATATATATATGAGAATGTAATGAAGTTTAGAGAGAGAGTGAGAGAGAGCGTACGTTCTATGAGTTACGGCGACGACAATAACAGTGGAGGAGGAGGAGGGGGAGGAGGAGTATGCTGAGAAGTGGAGGATTCTGATCGGCGGGTCTCGGTGGCAGTGCCGAAGATGGGTAGGGGTTGATCATGAGCAGTGCCTCCCATGCAACTAAGGAAGGCGAGAATCGGATTTAGAGTTTCGGCGAGGTCGGAGGTGGAAGATTTTTCAAAGACGGAGAGTCGGATTGGGCGAGGGTGGCCATGCAGTTAACTGTGGAGATTTTGACCTTGGAGGAGGAGGAAGAGGGGGAGGAGGAGGAGGAGGCTTGGAGGTTTTCCACGACGGGAAGAAAGAGGCAAGGATCGAGGGTGAAGGGGTCGAGAGAGAGGGTTTTGTTGCCAACGGAGATGGTGAAGGAGGCGGTGGCTTAGAGAGACAGAGAGGAAGAGAATAAAAAGAATAAGAAGAACTCAAAAAGAGGGAGAGCGAGAGAGGAGAGAATGATGTTGGTCATAGTATAGGAGTTTTTGTGGTTGTGTGTAGAATTTAATTTTAGGTGTATAAGTGATTCATTGGGTTTCGAATCCATAATTAATTAATTGGGAGTTGAGAATGGAAAGAGTCCATAATTAATTTATTGGGGGTTGGAAATAGGAAGAGTCTATAATTAATTCAAGAGTTGGGAATGAAAAGAGTTGGAGGTTGGGAATGGAAAGAGTCTACAATTAATTATTGAGAGTAGTTGAAAAATAGAAGAATTAGAAAATTTTCAATGGAAGGAAATTTTGCCACGTGGCAAAAAATAGGGAAAATCATATAGAGGTATAGAGGTATAGATTAGTTTCTGGCTACAATGAGAAGCCGAGACAAAGTCTCTTAGGCCTTTGAAAGTGCGCGCGTATATATATATATATATATATATATATATATATATATATATATATATATATATATATATATATATATATATATATTAATATGCTTTTTTATGTGATAATTTTTTTTTCATCCTTACTAATTTTTATTTGATGAAAAGTTATGATTTTTTGTTTCTCTCCTATCCGACTTTTTCTTTTCCAATTTTTATTCAACGGATATAATTTTTTATCTCATAATTTTTTTCCTTCTTCATCCTCATCAACGTCATAACTTTTTCCTTCCCATCCTCTTTATTCAATGAAGGTTAACCCACCTTATAATTTTGTTCTTCTCAAATGTAGAATTTAGGAAAAAAATAAGCAAAGTTTTTCAAACCTTAATCCACGCCAACCAGATCAACTCGACCCTCCTCACTTTAGAACGGAGCTTGTTGAGGGTGCAGTGCGAGAGGTTGTTCCATTGCCTCCTTCGTCGCTGCGGCGGTCTATAATTTTTTTCCTTCTTCACCCTTATCAACGTCATAACTTTTTTTTTTTCCATCCTCTTTATTCAATGAAGGTAAAACCTACCTTATAATTTTGTTTGTCTCAAATGTAGAATTTAGGGAAAAAATAAGGAAGTTTTTCAAACCTTAATCCACCCCAACCAGACCGATCAACTCGACCCTCCTTGCTTTAGAACAGAGCGTGTTAAAAGTGCAGTGCGAGAGGTTGTTCCATCGTCTCATTCGTCGCTGCGGCAGTCTAATAGAGCAATATAGGACGCTTAAGCCGGATAAGGCTCAAGGCGACAAAGGGCGAGACGAAAAGGGCTTTCGATAACTCGCGTTTTAGGTTCCGTCCTCTCTCTCAATGACGAAAATATATAATATTTTTATTTATTGTTGAACGGTTAAGTTTAAACATATATATTGGCTATACATTTGGATTAATTTATTATTAATTTGATATGAAAATTTTTTCACTCTTATATATTTAAAAATTTGTAAAAATATATCGTATTAATATTTTTTATTTTTTTCTATTATCTATCTATTTTATTTTTTTTTATTATCTACCCGCCGCATCGCGTGGGTTACTACACTAGTATATATAGTTCGGCTATTATGTTTGTACAAGAACCAAGCAATTGGTGTTTGTAAGTTTTTTACCGTTAGATCTATCCCTTTGATTAATTTTATTTCTTAGATTGTTTTATTTCACCAACTACTTACTTAATCCAAGAGACTCACTATCACCCTAATCATACATCTTTTTATCCAAGGGCTAAAAACCTACAAACACCAATGACTTGATACTTTTAAAAACATAGGACCTCAATTATATGAATATATATATATATATATATATATATATATATATATATATATATATATATATATATATATATATATATAGAGAGAGAGAGAGAGAGAGAGAGAGAGAGAGAGAGAGAGAGAGAGGAGAGGGGAGAGAGAGAGAGAGAGTATTCTGTGCTTTCGAAAGTACGGAGCCTCCGTGCTTGTAGGTTGTTTTCGATTATGAGATATTTGATTCGACGATCAGCTCCGTTAGATATGATCTATATTATTAGAATTATTAAGGAATTAAATTTTATAATTTTTCGACATTATTTACCAAGCGATCAAACAGTCTCAAAAATGACAATTTTAACGGCCAATGTGGCACGTTTGTAAGTTTAATGGTGTAGAACAATCCAAATTAGGTAAAACTTTAATAAAAAAATTCTACTTAATATCAAGAGTAAGATCAATACTTCCAATTTGAAATTTGAATTTTTTATCATTGATTTTTATGAGATTTTTATTGTCAACCGTTCATTTTGAGACTACTCGTTCATTACGCAAATAAAATAAAAAAATTATGAAATTTGGTTTCCAGATAGTTCCAACATTTTATGTGGTGACCCGGATCTCTGCAGGGACTTTTACAGTGTGACCAGCTGCTTCTGGAGACCCATGTGAGTAATAGAGGTGTTTGCGCGCGTACTGAAACCCAGGGTTTGACCCGGGATGAGAAAGGGATCAAGATTACTTTTCTGAGAGCTTTCGGCAACGTTAGAAGTGGTTTCGCGCGAAAACGGATAGCAAAATTGGACTCAGCGCGAAATTTGGGTTAAAAATACCTTTCCGGATGCCTTCGGCAATTTTTAGGAGTGGAATCTGGCAAATCGGACACCGGATTTGGACTCAGCGCGCGAAAACGGTCAAAATGGATTATTTACATGCTTTTTTCGGAGGTTGCTACAGTAAAATCACTGTTCATGGCCGGAACAGTGTTTCCAGCGACGGCCGGCGGCGGCGGAGGGCGGCGGCGCAGGCTCGGGCAGGCGGCGCGCGGCCGCGGGCAGGCGCACAGGGGCGCGGGCAGGCGCGTGGGGGCGCGGGCAGGCGCGCGGTCCACGGCGCCGGCGTGCACCAGGGGGAGGACACGTGGCAGCGGTCTACTGGTTCGGTGCATCGGGCTTGCGTGCACTGGGCGCAGCGAGCGGAGGGGTGACACGTGGCGCCTCCCCATTGGTCGGGTACTGTTCGGGGCAGGTGGCGGGGCAGGTGGCCGTACGCGCGGGGCAGGTGCGCGTCGTGCGCGGTGCAGGGGGTGTCGGTGCCACGTGGCGCGCCGCCATTGGCGGGCGCACGTGCACCCGGCGCGCGGGGCGCAGGTGGGCCGCGTGGCGGGCTGCGGTGAGTTCGGGCTTGCACAGTAATGGGCCTGGCCCAGTACTGTAGCAACCCGATTTATTCGGGCGCCCGAAACAGGGGACACAGAGGGAATTATTTGATTTGTTCAGTTTTGGCTATAAATACCTCCCTTTGGCCTGCAGTTTGAGGCTTTTCCCGAGCTCCCCACTCTATGCAACCTTAAGCAAAGTTGTTCATCTTCCTGTGGAGCATCTCGTGGAGGAGTTTGGGAATTTTTAGTGGCACGCACTTCGAGGTATGCGGCTTTTGGCGCAGTACGACTTTCCTTCACCGATGATCCCCTTCGTCGCGTTTCGGTACGCAGGCTCCCTCGGCTTACTCAGACCTTCGTTTTCGACGATTTTTGCGGCAGCGCGTTCACGAGAGGTACGGCTTCGTTTTCCGTGTTGATCATTTCACCTCGTTTTGGCTTTTTGGCATGGTTCCCTAGGTACCTTGTGACCCCTATTTTTCTGTGATGATTTTGGACAGCATGGGCTTATTGGATTTATTTCTCAGCCAACGGGTATCGGAATGAGGTGTTTCAAGTGTCGATTGATATCTACTCTTCGAGAGGAACACACCCGTATTTTTATTGGATTTTTATGAGGTCATTTCGAGGGTGAGAATTAAGCTTCTTTACTGCTGTTTTTCCAGCAGAATTGTGTTCTTGAGGGAATGGCTTCCAACGTTGTCCGAATTGTTTCTTGGCCTACAGTTATCAGAACGGGGCGTTTAAATAGTTGATTTGGGGTTACTCGTCGCGAGGATCGCAACCGTAATTTTTTTGAAATTTTTGGAGGTCTGTATACTGGTGAAAAGGCTCTTCTCTCTCTGCTAGTTGGTAAAAACGGCATTTGCTATTTTTGAGAGTTTGGTTGTGATGTAATTTATTCTCGGCTTCGATGTTGTTTGTTGGAACAGTGGTATGTGCGACTGTTTACCGAGAGTGCGGTTCCGACAGAATTTGGATTTCGTGTGGCTGTGGACTTTACCGACTTCAGCTTTGCCTGCGGAATGCGTTTTAGGTGGGTGCTTTATTCCGAGAACCGGTGGACGGTTCTCTAATTCTTTATGTTAGAATTGCATGCAGGTGAAGGGTACAATACCTGGGATTGATCGGTAAGCTTAACAATGTTGACTTTATGGGAATTGCAAGATAATTAGTCATATTATGACAATGGTATTAATCGAATATTCATGTTGATGATTAGTGGAAGCTTACCTAACGCAAGGTTACCCTGTTTGATTAATTATCATGCCATGTTAGCACATAACCTTTTATGAGGCTGGTTTATGCAATGGAATAGGATTATGTAGTTATGTGCAGGTTCTACTTTGAGGATCGATTATGGATCGAGGATTATGGACAGGTATAGTCATTGATAATTTTGGCATGAGGGTTATTTTTTTTATTCTTCTTTGAGGACAAATGCATGCTTGTATGGACATATAGTTAGGCCATCTTTTCCTGCTACACTACTTATTGGAACCTGACTTAGGAGAAACCATACTTTTCCTTTCTCCTTCTTTGTTAGTCAGGTGGTCAGTGTTGCTCGGGTTCGAGCAGGGGTCTGGATAGTGTAGCCGGGACTCTGTGTTTGGGACAGGTTGGATTAGTTTGTGGGGTTTGCGGCGACCGCGGATATTGGGCGGTTGACCGGATATTTACTTATGCATCAGATTGGGTATCAGTTTTTTCTAGTGGATGGAGTTTTTCACTTATCGTTTAGTTTGTATCCGAGTGAGATCGGGTCTTTCTTTAGTGGATGAGTTTTCCCACTTTGATCATAGTCATGATCTAGTCCTGCTTTACAGAGATACTTATGATACTGGTTACTGAGGTACTTTACTCGTGTGGGTCGCTCCCCTCGAGTGCCACTCCGGAGTGTGCGACCGGACGGATAGAGGCCGGTCTACTACTACTTTAGTGTGCGATCGGACGGACAGAGGCCGATCTGTTACTTACCTTGGGATATGACCGTACCGGGCAAGAGTCGGTCAGTACTCCCACAGATGAGTTTAGCAGGCAGTGCCAGTTTTACTGGTCCATCGATTGGGTCTATTCAGGCGGATACTTTTACTTTTGCACTCGTGCCTGGGGGACGAGTGGAGGCTGGCAGTTGTGTTTAGACCGGTGCTAATGTTGTTGGGAGCCGTTTGGGTTGACGGTGACCCCGTGTCGTTGAGAGTACTTCGACCGTTGTGTGAGATGTGGTGGATCTTTAGTCTATCTGTTCTGAGGGAGAGGGCATGGATTTTGACTATAGCCTGCATGAGTCACTACTCGATAGCGAGTTAGTCCGTTTGGACGCCCTACGTAATTCCTGCCCGACAACGGGAGGTGGTTGTAGGTGGGCGCAGGTTTGACTGGACCCGATGTGGCAGTCAGCTCGATTGGGTCGATTGAGCACCTCGTGTGCGAGTGTTGCATATCTTTATCAGGGTTTCCTCATTTGAGCTTTTAGATAGAGGCATGGTAGCTGTAGAGTGTCTCCAGCTTCTTATTTCAGTTTTATTGCATTGGTCATCTTTTGCCTCTTGTGGACTTGGTGGCGACACCCACTGAGAACTCCTTTTTGGTGTAGTTCTCACACCCGTTGGGGGTTTCCCTCCCTTTTTGTCCCTTCTCTCCTTTGTTTTGCAGAGTCTTAGCGGGTGTTGCTGATTCTGCGGTTGCTGTTCGAGGCGAGGGAGTCGCGAGCTAGATCCCTACCTATCTTTGGAGAGTAGCGGTACCCCTTTCAGAGGAGATCTTTAGTACAGTCGGTAGATTAGTGTTTTTATTTTCTCTTTGAGAGACTGATGTATTGTGAGTATCTGACTTGTACTGAGAGTCTGTATACTGATGTATCATTTATTTATTCAGGATTACCTCCCTATTGAGTCTAGTGTTTTGTACTTGAGATTATTGTATGATTATCATTTTTGGCAGATGGACTTTGTACCTTTATTTCCAGTTGTATAGATCATTGGTTTTAATTTTTCAGCAGTTTTATATTTTAGCTCTGATATCTGTTTAGCTGTAGTATCTTTTCTTGCAGGTTAGACGCTTTGCTTGTGCGGGTGTTGCACAGGTGGCGGATATGTTGGTGAGCCCGGGTCGCAGTTTCGACCCCGGGGCGTGACATTTTAGGTCATATCTAACCGAGTTGATCATTGAATCGAGTGTTCGATCATCGAAAATAACTTACAAGCACGAATACCTCCGTACTTTCGCAAGCATAGAAGCCTATATATATATATATATATATATATATAGAGAGAGAGAGAGAGAGAGAGAGAGAGAGAGAGAGAGAGAGAGAGAGAGAGAGAGAGAGAGAGAGAGAGAGATTAAGTTTCTATGTTCTTTAAAATTTATTAGTGCCGGTAGATTTTTAGGTCTTTGATAAAAAGATGTGCAGTTAGGATGGTGGCAGGTCTTTTGGATTTAATGGGTGGTCGGCTGAGTAGTATTATCTTAAAGATAAAATTATTTAAAGGGATAGATCACTTAAAAGTACTAATTGCTTGGTATTTATAAAATTATAGTAACTAAATTAATAATATTTAAAATACATAGTAAATAATTTTCGTAATTTTTTAATATTATTTGTCTAGTGATCGAAAATGCACAAAATGAACGATCAAAAATAAAAATCTCATAAAATATGATTATATGATATTAAAATTTTAGATCAAAAATATTGATATTATTTTATATAGTATAAAATTTTTTTTATCAAAATTTTATTTAATTTGAATATTTTTATACCGTTAAATTTACAAACGGCTCACCAAGATCATTAAAATTGTTGATGTTGAGCCCCTTGATTACTAGGCGAATGATATAAAAAAGTTACAAAATTTATTTTTTAAATCTCTTAAATATTTTAAATTAAATTTAATTGAGTCCATCGTCCATTCAAAAATTTGAACATCAAAATGATCTGAGAGTAGGAAAGCTTTTGTACTTTTAAAAGCACACAAATTTTGGACTCTTGGATGAAAGGATGTGCAGTTATGATGATAATAAATCTCATAGGTTAAGTGAGTGGTTGGTAAATATATTGATTAAAATATGAAATTAGTCAAAAAAGTAGATTTAATAATAACAAATTTATAAAACCCATTATTTGGTGCTTAGCAAGGGTGCTTATACAAAAATAATAAACGAACTATATATATATATATATATATATATATATATATATATATATATATATATATATATATATATATGTGTGTGTGTGTGTGTGTGTTTAGGGAATAAAAAGTAATAATTAATAAGTAAAAAAACTTCAATTAAAAACCTATCAAGACTTTTTGAACGAACTTTATTTGATCACCACGTATGCATGCGCTATTTTAAAGCTAAAAAGTGAACCTTAGTAGAATGTATGGGACCTTAGAATAAGCCGAAATTAATAAAGCACAAAGATACCCAATAGCCAAGAGGACGAAAGAGAAAGAATATGATTCATCCAATAAGATATTATTTTTTATTAAAAAAAAAAAAAAGGGAAAAACTAGGGACGTGTGAATTTGTGTTTTTTACACTTTAGTCCCATTATTTTGCTGTATTTTTGATTCCTCCACAAAGGGATCGAAATGTAGGCCGACCTCGGAGAGCAGCGGCGGCCCCCGCGACTCCGCGATCCAAATCCGCACCGTCCGGCCGTACACCGCCGTCTCGAGCCGGTGGAGCCGCTTGTGCCCGACCGTCGTCCCGTTCGCGACCTCCGCCCCGTCGACAAACACAAAATGCGATAGAATTCTCTGGCCCATTGCTATTGCCTCTTGTATTCTGATCACATTAAACCGAGACCACGGATTCAATTCTGACAATTCGATCCAATACCCCTTCTTCTTACCACGGGAGGCATCTACTTTTGGCGCCCAGAATGTGTCATCGTCTCCGTCGAGCACGTTGCTTGCCGCGAACCCCCCGTTGTCGCCGCCTCTCTGGCTGCTTGCCTTTGCCTTGCTCCCCTTGGCGAAGTCGGTCGTGAAGATCGTTTTGATCGCCGAGTGGAATTCTCTCAGCCGGACAGTGTCGCCCTTGGATATCAGCCCGGTGGAGTTGGGCGGCACGTTGAGCAGCAGCACGCAGTTGCGGCCGACCGACTTGTAATAAATGTCGAGCAGCTGGCTCAGCGGCTTTGCCGTCTCGTTCTTGTGCCAGAACCACCCGGGCCGGATCGACACGTCGCACTCCGGCGGGACCCAGTCGGTCCCTCGCAAATCCCCCGTGCTCAGGTAGCTAATTAAAATTCAGCAATCAAATCAAATCGGTCGGCAACTAGCTAAGATCTAATTTAGAAATGCATTTTCAAATTTAATGAACAAATTCAAAATAGGTGCATTTGGGTGAGCGCATTCAAATCAGAATGTACGGTCAGAATTTTACTTGACAATGTCGGCATCTCCGATCCTCAGCATGGTGCTGTTGATGGTCGACCAACATGTCGAGCCGGCGAAGCCTGACTCGTCGCCGACCCACCTGACGTCGGGGCCGGCGTCGGAGAATATGTTGATCGATCCCTGCAGCTGCTTCACCGTCTCAAACCAGTCCTTGAAGTAGTACGTCATGTTCGTCGCATTCTTCCCCTTGGCGCCGTCGAACCATATCTCCGACACCGTCCCATATCTTAAAATAAAATAAAATAATAATTTATCAATAAATACTTCTGATTAATTTCGAAAGCAATAAGTAATTGAATTGTATAATTAAGATAAAATGTATGAAATTTATTTGAATTAGAATAGTAAATATATTTTCATTCTGGCCATCTAATTATTATTATTATTATTATTATTATTATTATATTTTTAATAAATTTTACAAACTAAATTCTAACTTATAATAATTAGTTTTAAGTTAATTGGCTATAGATCCTGTACTATATAATTTATACCTGTACGAACAGCATTCATTGTTGAACGGGCTCAATAGACATGACTCGTGTGATCCGATCCTTTTAGATCCACTAATGTACGTAATGATATTTTTAGGTCCACTAATGTAATGATATTAATATTTTATCGGAACAAACAAACAAACTACATTAAACCTTGAATTATTTATATAAAATGATGGCGGTGGATATTAAAATAAAAGTTTGTGAAAATTAAGTAGTCGAAACAATAATAATAATAATAATAATAATATATAAATCTTAATAACAAATAAGATATAAGTTTGGTACAGTTTAATTTCCACCTACAATAATAATAATAATAATAATAATAATAATAATAATATAATTTGGTTAGCTATATTATTAATTATAATTATATACCACCTGGTGAGGAGTTCGTGCAGCTGGGCCATGTAGAACTCGTTGTACTCGACGTCGCGGCCGTACGTCCTCTCGTGCCGGTCCCACGGCGAGAGGTAGATCCCGAAGTCGACCCCGCGCGCGCGGGCGGCGTCGGCGAGCTGGCGGACGACGTCCCCCCTGCCGTTCTTCCAGGGGCTGCGGGCGACGGAGTGGTCGGTGTATCGCGACGGCCAGAGGCAGAAGCCGTCGTGGTGCTTCGCGGTGAGGATGACGAGGGAGGCGCCTGCGGCGGATGCGGCGTCGTCGATCCACTGCTCGGCGTCGAGGCCGACCGGGTCGAAGATGGCGGGGCTCTCGCGTCCGGTCCCCCACTCGGAGTCGGTGAACGTGTTCACGCCGAAGTGGAAGAACATGATCAGCTCCCGCCGCTGCCACCGCAGCTGCGCGCCCGAGGGCACGGGGAGCACCGGCAGCGGAGGCGGCGTCGCGGTCTCGGATTGCGATGGTAAAAATTGGTCAGGTAAAAGAAGTAAAAGAATGAGGCAGAGCCTGCAGGACCTTCTCATCCTTTAATTATTAATATCAGCACTCCCAAGTTTTGTGGTTTTTTTTGGTGTGGGTGGTGAGGAAGAGGGAGGGATGGGAGAATGTAGTTGTGAAGAGAATGAAGCATGGTTTATTGATGAGCTATGCTGCATATACATATACATCCCAAATGGTTTATTGATTGCACCGTCGGTCCCGACCTTTTTCCAAATTCCTATTTAGGTCCTCATTCTCCTTTTTCTTGCAGTTAATTTTAAATTGCCCTCATTTCAATTAAGTTTTTGTTTCAAATAGCTAGGTCACGTTGTAAGATTAATTTGGCGCTAAAGGTATATATTGGTTTGTGCTACCATTGGCAGTTTTTTTTTTAAGTTAATTCCATTTTAAACGTTAAGATTTAGGTGAAATATAGATTAAGAACCTCATTGCAATATATATATATATATATATATATATATATATATATATATATATATATATAGGAATAAAAGAAAAGGAGAAATATTCTTGTATATTTTTAGAAATAATAATAAAATTATTAACCATTGCTTCACAAAGGTTAAAATTATAATTTTATTAATTAACAGATTAACAGGCAATTTTATAAAAATAGCATTTTCGTAATTAAATATAACAAAATAACAAAAATATATTAATTAAAATAACTTCCATTTAGCCCCAATAATATAAGGAGTTTCATTTAAAAAAAAATTGAATTACAATTTACGCATTAATTTAAAAAAATTTAGAATTAAAATTTAGACATTAATTTAAAGAGTTTTAGAATTACAATTTAGTCATTAATTTAAAAAGTTTAATTTAAAATATTTTAAAATTATAATTTAGACATTAATTTAAAAAAAATAGAATTATAATTTAAATATTAATTTAAGGAGTATTAGAATTACAATTTAGTCATTAATTTAAAAAGTTTAATTTAAAATATTTTAAAATTATAATTTAGACATTAATTTTTTAAAAAATTAGATTTATAATTTAAATATAAATTTAAGGAGTATTAGAATTACAATTTAGTCATTAATTTATATCAATTTTTTTTTTTTAAAAAAAATTGAATGTACATTTACAATCAAAGGCAACATATTTAATATGTATAAAAAAAATTTAGAATTTCTCTAATTTAGAAATTAATTTTGTATCACTATTCTAAAAAATTTGAAAATAGATAAATTTTTAAATTCAACATATAATGAAAGTTTTGATTCATATACTTTTCATAAATTTAGACATTTGTTTTGCACTAATTTATACATTAATTTTAAATGTTTTTGAATTACAATTTAGACATTAATTTAAAGAATTTTAAAATTACAATTTAGGCATTAATTTAAAGAGTTTTAGAATTACAATTTAGACATTAATTTAAAAAGTTTAATTTAAAAAATTTTAGAATTATAATTTAGACATTAATTTAAAAAAATTTAGAATTACAATTTAGGTATTAATTTAAAGAGTTTTAGAATTACAATTTAGGCATTAATTTAAAGTGTTTAAATTTAAAAAAATTATAATTACAATTTAGGTATTAATTTAAAAGGTATTAGAATTACAATTTAGGCATTAATTTAAAGAGTTTTAAAATTATAATTTATGCATTAATTTAAAGAGTTTTAGAATTACAATTTAGTCATTCATTTAAAGAATTTAATTTAAAACAATTTAGAATTAAAATTTAGATATTAATTTAAAGATTTTTAGAATTATAATTTAGTCATTAATTTAAAAAGTTTAATTTAAAATATTTTAGAATTACAATTTAGACATTAATTTAAAAAAATTTAGAATTACAATTTAAATATTAATTTAAGGAGTATTAGAATTACAATTTAGTCATTAATTTATATCAATATTTTTTTAGAAAAAAATTAAACGTAGATTTATATTCAAAGTCAACATATTTAATATGTATAAAAAAATTTAGAATTCCTCTAATTTAGAAATTATTTTTTTATCACTATTCTACAAAATTTGAAAATAAATAAATTTTTAAATTCAACATATAATGGAAGTTTTGATTTATATACTTTTCATAAATTTAGATATTTATTTTGCACTAATTTATATATTAATTTTAAATTTTTTGAATTATAATTTAGAACTTAATTTAATGAGTTTTAAAATTATAATTTAGACATTAATTTAAAGAGTTTTAGCATTACAATTTAGGCATTAATTTAAAAAGTTTAATTTAAAGAGTTTTAGAATTATAATTTAGGTATTAATGTAAAGAGTTTTTAGAATTACATTTTAGATATTAATTTAAAAAGTTTTAGAATTACAATTTAGACATTAATTTGAAGAGTTTAAATTAAAAAAATTTATAATTACAATTTAGACATTAATTTAAAAGCTTTATAATTACAATTTAGTCATTAATTTAAAGAGTTTAATTAAAAAAAAAATATAATTATAATTTAGGCATTAATTTAAAGAGTTTTAGAATTACAATTTAGGCATTAATTTAAAGAGTTTTAGAATTACAATTTAGTCATTCATTTAAAGAGTTTAATTTAAAAAAATTTAGAATTACAATTTAGGCATTAATTTAGAAAGTTTTAGAATTACAATTTAGTCATTCATTTAAAGAGTTTAATTTAAAAAAATTTAGAATTACAATTAAGGCATTAATTTAAAGAGTTTAATTTTAAAAAATTTAGAATTATAATTTAGGCATTAATTTAAATAGTTTTACAATTACAATTTAGCCATTAATTTAAAGAGTTTTAACATTACAATTTAGGCATTAATTTAAAAAGTTTAATTTAAAGTGTTTTAGAATTACAATTTAGACATTTATTTAAAGAATTTTAAAATTATAATTTAGGTATTAATTTAAAGAGTTTAAATTTTAAAAAAAATTAGAATTACAATATAGACATTAATTTAAAGAGTTTTAGAATTACAATTTAGTTATTAATTTAAAGAGTTTAATTTAAAAAAATTTAGAATTACAATTTAAGCATTCATTTAGGTTGCGTTTGGTTCGGGTATAAGCGAAAACTGGTTATTCTTAGGACAGTAATAAGTTAATGTGAAGACCTGAATCCCCGTAGAGGATTTACAATACGATCAACAGCTTGCGGAGGCCCATTTCTGTTTGATAGAGTTGGTCGCGCGCAAATCGGACGCAAGAAATGGGCACATCGCGAAAATGGATCAACAATCCCTATTTGGGCGTTTTCGTCGAGTGATAGAGGTGGTTTCGCGCATAACGGACACCGATTTTGGATTCAGTACGGAAAAATATTCAAAATTGGCTATTTGGATGTATTTTTTCATAAACGGACGCGAAAAACGGACTCAGCGCACGAAAATGGTAAAAATAGACTTTTTGGGCTCACTGGGTCCAATCTGGAAGTGGGCCCGGTCCACGGCCCACGACGCGTGCACCGGGCGCAGTGGGTTGCGGCGCGGGAAGCGTGGCAGCTGCGGATTGGGTGGACGCTATGCGGTGGTTGGTGTGGCAGCGAAGGCGGGCGGGGCTGGTGAGCGTGGCCGCGGGGGTAGGCGGGCGTGGTAGGGCGCCGCCTGGTTCCCGGGCGCCAACCACCCGCACGCGCGGGTGGGCCACGTGGCGCGGCCGGGTTGGCCACTTGGAGCGGCCGAGTTGGCCGACGCCCGCTGTCGCGCAGGTTGGGACACGCGGCGCGCCCGGAGTGATTTGGGCGCTGCGCGGGGTGTTCCCTGTTCGGCGCCCGAATGCTTTAGGCGCCTGAAATTGTCCCCCAAACCCTTAAGTAGTGGATTTTCTGGTTTTGCCTATAAATATGCCATTCTCTCCCCCTTTTTTCAGTTTTTTGGAGGTTTCTCTTGAGGGCTCTTTGGCAGGGATTTTTCTTCATCAAGTCTTCTACTTCTCCAAGGATCTTGGGCATTTTAGGAGGTCGCGGCATCGACGTTTTCCTTGACTCGGCGCACTTCGACGCTTCTCCGATTGTGGCCTTTTCCGTCGACGCTTCGTCTGCGGGCTCCCCTGAGCTGACCCGAGGGAATTTTTAGCCGATTTTTTGCGGCAACATTTCCACGAGAGGTAGGTCTTCGATTTTCGTATTTACCGTTCCTCTCCGTTTTGGGTTTTTATGGAGTATTTCGGAGCTTCTTTAGACCTTATTTTCTACAGTAATTTTCTGGACAGTGGATAAGTAATCTTGCATTTTCTCGGCCTATGGTTGGCGAATTTGGGAGTTTAAGGACTCGATCGATATCTACACTTCGAGAGAAATGCAACCGTATTTTTCTTGGATTTTTATAAGGGTTTTTTGTAGGTGAGCATTTTTGATTTTGGGGACTGTTGCACCGAACAGTAAACGCAGAATTTTGAGAGTGTAACTTTTGTGGCATTTGGCTTTTGTTACAGTTTTCGTGGACAGTTTGGCGTTTCTCGGCGAAAGGAAAAGTTGGAACTTTTCGTCACGATCGAGATGAGCATTTTTCTTTTTGGACCCGGCTCAAAATTATGTGCGGATTGGCCTCTACATCATCTTGATGCGCTCGCTGAATTTTGTATCGGTGTTGGACAGCACTTCAGTGTTTTGTTTGCCGCCGTCGATCCGGGAGGAGTTCTTGGATTCGTTCGAACCGTAGGAGCTGAGGGAACGCGCACGCCAAATTTCAGTCCGATTGGATTTCGGATCAGTGCGTTCCAGGTGGGTTATTGAGCACCTCTTTCTACGGATTACTCACTAGGGCTATTAGAGTGATCCACGACTTAGTGATTATCGTTTCGCCACCCCATTGGAGATCATACCTGAATAAATTATCCCAGTTAATTCTTAGCCTATCTATGTGAGATTGATATACTATGGTTATACAATTTGAACATGCATTGTTAACACTTAGCTTTCCATGATCTATATTATGTGAGGTTACTATTTGATGCTCTTCATTTTATTCTACATGAGAACATATGCATGTTTGTATGAACATCTAGATAGGCCACTTTTTATCACTACGCTATCATATTATGACTTGACCTAGGAGAAACCATAATTGCTCATTTTCTTGTCCTTTTTACTTAGACATGTGATTCATATTGCTCGGGTTGCGAGCAGGGGTTTTGGATAGTGTAGTCGAGATTACCAAGTCAGGTCGGGATTGCGACATATTGTGGACTTGTGGGGTGTTACAGCTACCGCGGATATTGGGCGGTTGACCGGATGTTGATTTTAGCATCGGATTGGGGATCGGGGTTTCATTAGTGGACGAAATTTTCCACTTTGAGCATGGTCGTGACTAAGTCCTCCTGTATTTGTGATACTTTGCTTGTGTGGGTCACACCTCTCAAGTACCACTCCAGAGTGTGAGACAGTACCGGGTAGGTGCCAGTCAGTTACTAGGTTCTTGGGTTCGATATCACATCGGCATTCCGCGTTGGCTGGCATGACCGATGGTGACGACAGAGCAGACAATACTGGGTTTTATACTGATCCATTTGATTGGATTTTTTTGGCAGATACTATTCACTGATACATGCATACAGTCGTTTTTATTCAGTACTGCATTAGAAACATAATAGTGGTAGTTTTTCTTATCAGTAGACTTTTTCAGCTTACCACTTTACTTCCTTTCTCGCCTCTGGTAGACTTAGTGGGTACGTCGGAGTTTGAGGATTTACCCACTAAGGGCAACTGGTTTTACTAGTAGTTCTTACACTCGTTGTTACTCACATTTCTTTTTCTTTTCTTTGTTTTGCAGAGTCTTTTGTGGGAACTGCTGGTCCTTTTGCGGCTGATCGATGTAAGGGGATCGCTGAGTAGATAGATCTCCTGTCAGGATGAGAGAGTTTTAGCTAGACTTTTATTGTACCCACTTTACTCAGACTGGTATACTTATTTTATTTGGGTCTGGTTTTAGCCAGCTGGTTGTATTATTTTCGTGAGCTGGAAGATATTATTGTATTTATTACAACTTTATCGCACTTTTAGGTTCAGTTTTAGTCAGAGATAATATAGTTTTTTTATTTCAACTCTATATTTGTGCTCTTTTATTGTTTATCTTATATCTGAGCAGATTTTTAGCGCTTCGTGTATGCGAGAAATTTCGTGTACACGGCGGATCTGTGGATGAGCCCGAATTCTGGTTTACCCCTAGGGCATGACAGCTAAGATATTAGCAGAAACTAAAGTTATTTTGTGTTTGGTTGAGTATAAGAGTTGTACCAGAAATAAAGAAAATTGTATTTAGTAAATTATAGAGGAATAAGAAGAATAGAGGGGATTAAATTTTTTCTTTCCTATTTTGCCCTTTGGAGGTTTAAATTTCAATTAAATCATTTTGTAGTATTAATCGTTCCTATAGCAAGTTTAAAATTAATTAAAAATAAAACAAGCAGTATTAAAAATTATTTATTAAATATTTATAAATACTTATAAATGATATCATATTTTTTAAAATTTTGAAATTTTATAAATTTTTTAAAAATTCAAAATTTTGTATATAAAAATTGGTATAAATTATAAAATTTTAAAAATTTTGTATAAATTTATTAAAAATTAAATTTAAAAATTTTAAATTTTGTACAAATTTTAAAATTTTGAAATTTTTTAAAAATTAAAGTTAAAAATTTTAAATTCTATAAAATTTAAAAATTCTCTAAAGTTAAAAATTTATAAATATTAACAATTTTTAATTTTAATTATCTCAAAAATTATAAAAGTAGGATAAAAAATTTTAATTTTTAAATTTGCATAAATTTTTAATTTTTATAAAAAAATTTGTATAAATTTTAAAATTTTACAATTAATAAATTTAAAAAAAAATAAAAAAAATTAAAATTTTAGATTTATTAAAAAAATAAAGTTAACAATTTTAAAATTTATAAACTAAAAAATAAATAAATTTTAAATTTTATAAATTGAAATATCTTAAAATTTACAATTTTTAAATTTAAAAGAAAAAAATAAAAAAAATGGAAACAAGGGATGCCTCGATCGGAGGAAGAGGAAGAAGGGAAAGGATGCCTCGATTCGCATGCGGGGCAGTGAGCCACTGCAGGACAACTAATTCCACCGAGGGGTGGGGACTGTTGTTCCCACCTTTAGCAGGTTATCCTGGATAACCCGCTAGGGGTGGGAACAACGGTTCTGAATAACACGCTAGGGGTGGGAACAACAGTTCCCACCCCTCAAAATAGTATTTGGGGATAAAGTGGGGGATAACCCTCTTATCCCCCCTTATCCCCTTTTCCAAATGATGTCTTTTAAAGAATTTTAGAATTATAATTTAATTATTAATTTAAAGAGTTTAAATTTAAAAAAATTAGAATTATAATTTAGGTATTAATTTGAAAAGTTTTAGTATAGTTTTATAAAATAAAAGAAATTGTTGATCAATAAATTATTCATTAATTAAAAAATTAAGATAATACTACGCATCTTATACATTAGATTAAATTTTCTACTATTTGATCAAAATTTAAAAATTTCAACATTCAAATTAGAAATAAAAATAACTAGCAAATTAACATAAAAAAATAATCTAATTTTTTTTCTTATTTTTTTAAAACAAATTAAAAATTAATAGGCTTCTAAATTTTAGTTCCTAAAAATAATCTATATTTTAATATAGTTTTCTAAATTTAAAATTATTGAAAATAATTAAATAAATATTATTAAAATATTATTATTTAAGACCATAACTGAAATATTTAAAATTTATAATTTTTCCGAAAATAAAAATTGTCACTAAATTAAAATTTTTAAAATTTATAATATTTACCAAAAAAAATTAAAATAAAGATAAAATTACTTAATTACCCCTGAATCAAAAAATCAAAATAATTTTGTTTTGGAGTATCTGGTAATCGGTACATCTCTCAAAGTGACATACTGTTGCAGGTCACAATTTAAAAATAATTAAATCTGAGCTATTGAACAGATATGAATAAACGGCAATATATATATATATATATATATATATATATATATATATATATATATATATATATATATATATATATATTAAAAACTTAATAGTACTAATGACTTGATACTATTAATAGTATTCCAGCCTAACTCTCTCTGAGTCTGGCTACTATACTATTAATAATACCAAATTATTAGTGCTATCAAGTTTTCTACCATTAGATCAATCCTTTTGATTATTTTAACCCGTTAGATTTTACTAATTGTTCAACCACCAATTAAAAATTCAAGGGGCCCACTATCATCTCAACCACACATTTTTTAATCCAAAAGTTAAAAACTTAATAGTACAAATGACTTGATACTATTAATAGTATTCAAGTGTGACTCTCTCTCTCTCTCTCTCTCTCTCTATATATATATATTATATATATATATATATATGTATATATATATACTATATATATATACATATATATTTATTATATTGATAATTGGCTCTGATATTAAATTTTTTAGAGTATATATTTTACGCCTTATTATTCTAGGCTCAGTTGAGGCCCGTCACACAGTTTTGATTGATAATTGGCTCTGATATTAAATTTAACGATTTGGCCCACTAGCAATAATACTCGTTTAGCCTAACCACTTATTCATAATGTTTAAACTCAGCTATTATTACTAATGTCAATTATCTTTTATATATCCAATCACAGTTTTATTTTCATCGGATGTGGGACTATTGGGGTGCCAAAATGTGATTAGTGATTTTTTTTTTTTTTTTTTTTACTCTAGAATGAATTGAGTGTTAGATGTACACCCCTTTAGAGATGTACAAATAGCATTGCTCATAAGAGTAAATGCTAAGTGTACACCCAAAATTAGATATACATCTTACACTCCATCTATCCTAGGGTGGGATGAATTTCATCCATCACTTCGAAGTGAAGCTCCTATCCTTGGTTAGATGGGGTATAAGATCTGCACCCAATTTTGAAATTACACTTCCTTAAAAAGAGGGAATTTATAAGTAGTATTTTTCATATCTTAATAATAATAAATTAAGATAAAAATGCATGGGGACCGTCCAGAACTGTTGACAAGTTCGAAATTGCCCCCCCTCAACTCTGAACTTTTTGATAGAATTAATTACCTTAACTTTCAATTTTTGAAATTAACTGAATTTAATTAAAAAATTATGAATTTATAAAATTCATCAAAATTTTATCAAATTTAATGATTTTAGTCTCAAAAAATCGAATTAACTTAGTGAAATCTACATGGTAAATTTCCATACAGGTCCCCAACTTTTAGCCAATTTTAAAACTATCCCTACCTTTCCATCTTGTGATAAAAGTTATTAAATTTTAAGTTTTTCTTTTTCCAAAAAGGACCATATTAAGCATTTTTAGCAGTTATAACAAACTTTGAAGATTTTCTTTTAAAAGAAGAACTAAATTATAATATACAAAAATGTTTAAGAATTAAAGCATTTAAATAATTAATTAAGACGTTGATCAATGGGCTAAGTCTCAATATCAGCATATATATATATATATATATATATATAGAGAGAGAGAGAGAGAGAGAGAGAGAGAGAGAATCCGGCTACAATACTATTGATAGCACCACATAATTGATGCTATCAAGTTTTCAGCCGTTGGATGAAAAGATATGTGGTTAGAATTATAATGGTCCCCTAAGATTTTTACTATTCAACCAACCACCTAGTAAATCCTAGGGGACCAAGCCATTGGTGCTATCAAGTTTTTAGCCGTTGGATGAAAAAATATGCGGTTGGAATTATAGTGGTCCCCTAGGGTTTACTAGTTGGTTGGTTGAATAGTAAAAATCTTAGGAAACCATTATAATTCCAACCGCATATTTTTTTATCCAACGGCTGAAAACTTAATAGCACCAATTATTTGGTGCTATCGATAGTATTCTAACCGGATTCTATATATATACCTAGTAGGTACGTTCATTCGATTTTTTTTTTTTTTTTTTTTTTTTTTTTTTTTTTTTTTTTTTCGGTTTGGGACCCAAACCCAGATGAAGTAATTATTTTGATATTTTGTTGGTTGCTACGTTTTAGTAGGTAGTGAGTCAGTGTCAACTGTCAACTAATTAATTAGCTTTTTATTACATTTTATCATCTTAATTGAACTACTATTTGATATTTAATTATATCATGAAAATATTTAACTTAGACCATAAAACATTCATAAATTAAGCGGTTTACTTACAATTTACTATACTACACATATACAGTTTCTTTTGTTTAAACATCGTACTATTTTTATTTCTTATTATTATTATTATTATTATTATTATTATTATTATTATTGTTTTTTTAGAGACATCGATCATTGAACTATATTTCCTCATTATTTTTTAAAAAATTATATTTTTCTGTTATTTTTGTTTGCTATGTATGTCTTTTTGCTAATTTTTGCTGTAATGTCCCCTTAATTTCTATTAAACTTTAGACAAAAGCTACATGCAGATTCTTTAAGAGGCACTAAATGTTGATGATATCATAAAGCATTAATATATATTTCGATCCATTTTGGTCGAAAAGAATAAACAAACACACATATTGCATGATCGATGCATGATAGAAAAAAGCAAAATGACCCTTCAATTAAGATGATAGTGGTTCCCTACGGTTTACTAGGTGGTTGGTTGAATAGTAAAAATTTTAGGGGCCACTATAATTCCAACCGCATATCTTTTCATTCAACGGCTGAAAATTTGATAGCACTAATTGTTTGGTGCTATCGATAGTATTCTAGTCGGACTCTATATTTAGAATTAGGCTAGAATACTATCGATAGAATCAAGCCATAGGTGCTATCAAATTTTAGCCGTTGGATGAAAAAATATGCGGTTGGGATTATAGTGGTCCCCTACGGTTTACTAGGTGGTTGGTTGAATAGTAAAAATCTTAGGGGACCACTATAATCCCAACCGCATATCTTTTCATCCAACAGCTGAAAACTTGATAGCACCAATTGTTTGGTGCTGTCGATAGTATTCTAACCGGACTCTACATATGGAATTAGGTTAGAATACTATCGATAGAATCAAGTCATTGGTGCTATCAAGTTTTTACCCGTTGGATAAAAAAATATGCGGTTGGGATTATAGTGGTCCACTACGGTTTACTAGATGGTTGGTTGAATAGTAAAAATCTTAGGGGACCACTATAATCCCAACCGCATATCTTTTCATCCAACGGCTGAAAACTTGATAGCACTAATTGTTTGGTGCTATCGATAGTATTATAGCTGGACTCTATATATAGAATTAGATTAGAATACTATCGATAGAATCAAGCCATTGGTGCTATCAAGTTTTTAGCCGTTGGATGAAAAAATATGCGGTTGGGATTATAGTGGTCCACTACGGTTTACTAGGTGGTTGGTTGAATAGTAAAAATCTTAGGGGACCACTATAATCCCAACCGCATATCTTTTAATCCAACGGCTGAAAACTTGATAGCACTAATTGTTTGGTGCTATCGATAGTATTCTAGCCGGACTCTATATATAGAATTAGGTTAGAATACTATCAATAGAATCAAGCCATTGGTGCTATCAAGTTTTTAGCCGTTTGATAAAAAAAATATGCGGTTGGGATTATAGTGGGCCCCTACGGTTTACTAGGTGGTTGGTTGAATAGTAAAAATCTTAGGGGACCACTATAATCCCAACCGCATATCTTTTCATCCAACGGCTGAAAACTTGATAGCACTAATTGTTTGGTGCTATCGATAGTATTATAGCTGGACTCTATATATAGAATTAGGTTAGAATACTATCGATAGAATGAAGCCATTGGTGCTATCAAGTTTTTAGCCGTTGGATGAAAAAATATGCGGTTGGGATTATAGTGGTCCACTACGGTTTACTAGGTGGTTGGTTGAATAATAAAAATCTTAGGGGACCACTCTAATCCCAACCGCATATCTTTCCGCATATCCTTTCATTCAACGGCTGAAAACTTGATAGCACTAATTGTTTGGTGCTATCGATAGTATTCTAGCCGGACTCTCTCTCTCTCTATATATAGAGAGAGAGAGAGAGTCCGGCTAGAATACTATCGATAGCACCAAGTCATTGGTGCTATCAAGTTTTTAGCCGTTGGATGAAAAAATATACGGTTGGAATTAGAGTGGTCCCCTAGGGTTTACTAGGTGTTGGTTGAATAGTAAAAACCTTAGGGGACCACTATAATTCCAACCGTATATTTTTTCATCCAACGATTGAAAACTTGATAACACTAATTATTTGGTGCTATCGATAGTATTCTAGCCGGACTCTCTCTCTCTCTCTCTCTCTCTCTCTCTCTCTCTCTCTCTCTATATATATATATATATATATATATATTAATAATAATGTAGAGATTAACCAGAAAATAATAACTAAGTAGGGTACGTCTTTGAAAGAGCACATGCAGTACAGTGCACTAAATTAATTTAATCCTATAGTACAATATTGTACGTATAGTAAAGTATAACCAAATGAACAAAATGGATGACTAATTAATAAGAAAAATACTACTTGAAACACTCTAAATAAAATATACATTTCATATATTATTCATTCTAAAATAAAATATTTTATGAGATAATTTTTATTAGTTATCCCAAAATAATTAATAAAAAAAAATTTATTTTAGAATGAATGGAATGTATATCATTCACTCCATTAGAAATATATAATAATATTTTTTAATTAATAATAAAATAACATGTAAAAAGACACATGAACTTTAGTACTCTTGCAAAACAAGTGCTTGAGATTTAAACTTTTGACAATTCGATTTTTCAAATTTTATCAAATAGCTTGAAAGGCATTTTTTTTTTCTTTTTTCGGATAAATTTATTAGCTATATAATTAACCGTTTTGATCACATAACATTTTATACATGATTTTCTAGAACTTTGAAACACAATAAAACATTACATATTTCTTCTCTTCTTATTATGATAATTATGCATCAGAATAAAAAAAGTAAAGCGAATTTATATTTAAATTTTATCATTTTTTTAATATGTTAGAATAGATTTTTTTTTTTTTTTTTTTTTTTTTTTTTTTTTTTTTTTTTTTTGGGGGGGGGGGGGGGGGGGGGGGGGGGGGGGCTGGGGAGGATTTCAAAATTTTATAAGATAATATTATGTACAACAAAAGCGACCAAAACGTCGTGATTAATAATTTTGATTGATCGTGGAGAGGAATTTATTGAATTCTCTAATAAAATTTACGATTGATAAAATTAAAATGCAATGTTACTGGTACATTTTAATTGTGGTGTATATCAAACATCTTACTAATTTAACAGATGAAAATTATTTACTAATTATTTGATGTGATCAGTAAATTACGTCAATTTATAAAAAAATTTTAAGGTGAGATTGCATGACGTACACCAAATTTGAGGTGTACATATCATATATTTTTTTTAAATTAAAAGTTTAGATGTAAGTCCATATGCAGAGGTGTTAAAGTTAAGAGAGATTTTTTGTATTCAATTTATTAGTTATAAATACTTTCTGTCATTTTATTTTATTTTTTTTTTTCGTACATATAGTTAACTATAAATTAAATACTTAATCTTAATTAGTCAGTAAAATAAATTTATTTTTTATTTATTAAGATATTATATTTAATCATAAATATATTTTTTAATAGTTGAAAATTTTAAAAACATATATTTATAAGGATAAAATTAATATTTTATTTATATTCGGTTAAAAAGTAAACGGTAAACAAATATTAACAAATCAGAAAAATATATATAAATAAATTTTTTTAAAAAAATTTAAATATAAAAAATTAAACTTTATAAGATTATATATTCTATTCGATATATTTATAAAAAATTATATAAAATTAGATTTTTTTGTACATCTAGCATTATTTTTTTTATTTTTTATTTTTTATTTTTATTTTTTTTTTGCCTCAAACAATATATAAATAAAATATTAATTTTATATTTTAATAGTATTCTCACGGAGAGGGAATGGGGGCCGTTTGGAATTAAAGTGCGAGAGAGTTCACGTGCTGGGGTTCATTTTCTCCCGTGACGATGGATGGAAACAAAGCAGAGTTTTGGAGTCTTTTATTTTGGCGTTTGATAACGCAAGTTCTTCGGCAACACATTATTTGTCTCTCATTTTGAGATTTTTCTTCCTACCGACGAGTCCGATCCCCAAGGTCTCTGTCGAAAGATGCTATAACTGGTGCCTACGGTTTTCCTTTATAGATATTTTTATTCCTTTGAAAAATATTATTCCTTTATATCACAATAAATTATTCATAACCTTTGCATCGAAAGTATATATATATATATATATATAAAAGCTACTATATTATCAATAGCACAAAGTATTTGATACTATCAAATTTTTCATCTCTATATTTTGAATTATTTTCATTTTTAAGATTATACTATTTTTTCTAATCATACACTAAATCGAAGAAACCCACTATTATTCTAACCACACATCTCCACATCCAAACATAAAAAATCTAATAGTACAAAAGACTTGGTGCAATTAATAATATAGTAGCCTAGTTATATATATATATATATATATATATATATATATATATAGAGAGAGAGAGAGAGAGAGAGAGAGAGAGAGAGAGAGAGAGAGAGAGAGAGAGAGTTCGGCTACTGTGCTTGTACAAGCACCAAACAATTGGTGCTTGTAAGTTTTCTACCGTTAGATTTAACCCTTTGATTAATTCTATCCCTTAGATCATACTATTTTACCAACCACCCACTAAACCTAAGGGGCACACCATCATCCTAACCGCACATTCCTACATCCAAGGATAAAAAACTCATAAGTACAAATAACGTAGTGATTTTACAAGCATAGGAGCTCAATTATATATATATATAAATTTAGTATTTATAAATTTTCTACTGTTAGATTTATTTTTGTAACTAATTTCACCTCTTAAATTATAATAAGGATTAAAAACTTACAAATACAAATAACTTGATAATTTTTAAAATATAAGAACACAATTATATATATATATATATATATATATATATATATATATATATATATATATATATATATATATATATATATATATATGTGCAACAGTGCTTTTAAAAGCACCACTCATTCAGTGCTTGTATTTTTTTTACCGTTAAATCTAATTTTTTAACTAATTCCACTATTTTGATCATACTATATATCCACCAACCACCCATTAAACTCTAGGATTCCGCTCGGCAACGGTGATAAGGGGGGATAATGGGGTTATTGTGATGACCTGGATCTCCGTAGAGCTTTTGCTATGTAAATTGTGGCTTCTGGAGGCCTATGATGTGTGTTGGAGTTGGTTGCGCGCAAATCAGACTTCAGATTTGGATCCAGCGCGAAATTTGGATTAAGAATACCTGCCCGGATGTCTTCGACAAATTTTAGAAGTGAAATTTGACAAAACGGACATCGGATTTGGATTTAGCGCGCGAAAACGATGAAAATAGACTACTTGGATTTTTCGGAGTCCGGATCCCAAAACACGGATTTCGAGGCGATTGTTACTGTTCCGGCGGCTGGGGGGCAGCGCCGACGGCGACGGGCAGCGGCGGAGGGCGCGGGCAGGCGCGTGCGCGGCGGCGAGCAGCACGGTCAACAAATTTTGGCGTGCACCGGGAGCAGCCAACGGGGGGCGAGTGCCACGTGGCAGGCGTTGATTCGCGGGTAAACGCACGCGCGACAGCGCGTGGACCGCGCCGGGCGCGGCGCACGATGGACCCTGCCGGGCCACGTGTCGCCCGCTCATTGGCGGGCGCAGTGACCCGGGCGGCCCGCCGTGAACCGCGGCCCACGGTTCTCGCCGTGGACCGCATCGCCACGCGGCGCGCCGCGATTGGCGGGTGCGCGTGCACCGGGCGCACGGGGCGCGGATGGGTGACGTGGCGGGCCGAGAGGGTTTTGGGTGCGCACAGTAACGGGCCGGGCCCGGCACTGTAGCAGCCCGAAGGGTTTCGGGCGCCCGGAAATTGGGCCCAAAAAGCCCATTTGGTTTCTTTTTGGGAAAGGCCTATAAATAGGCCACTTACTCTTCGGTTTTGGGCCTTTTCCCTAGCCCAAATGCGAATGGGCCCTCTTACAAACTTGATCATCTTCCTGTGCTGGATCTTGTGAAGGAAGCTCGGAATTTTTGGAGGCCGCGGCATCGACGACTTTGGCATCGTAGCGCAGAGCGACGTTCTTTCATCGGAGGCCCGTTATCGTCGCATTTTGGTCCGCAAGGTCCACAGAGCCACTCCGACAGTATTTTTGGACGATTTTCATGGCGTCGGATTCACGAGAGGTAGATCTACGATTTTTGTATTTTCCACTCTCAACAGATTTGAGCTTTTATTGGGGTTTTTGTTATATTTTTAACCCCCTTTGTTGCTGGTAGATCTTCTTGGACAGTAGCACCTTGTCGGATTTTTATCTCAGCACTCGGGTATCAGAATTTAATGTTTAAGGACTCGATTGACATCTAATCTTCACAAGAATCGCCGTCATATTTTTATTGGAATTTTTGGTGTTTATCTTACAGGTGGAAATTTTGCATCTTTGGAACTGAAATTTCAGCAGATTCTGTACTTGGATTAATTGTGTTGATTGTAACATTGGACTATATCTTTGTACCCAGGAGGAGTTGTTTGGGTGTTTTTGGACCCGTTCAACTTGTGAGAATTTGGAGAATTATTCCCGGGTATTTTCAGCTTTTTTGGACTTTGGACAGTTTAGCACTTTCAGGTGGGTTGCCTCACCTTCAAGATTGATGGACTGAACATTAATTCTATATTGTAGGATCATGTATGATTGTGAATGTATTAAGAAGCATGCAAGAATGTGAGAATTGATGTTCCCAGTGTTACTTTGATGATCATATGATTTACTGCTTCCTAAAATCTGTTAATTATTGTTATCATTGGAACTCGACCTAGCACCCCCGTCATATGCTGCATGTTCAACTAGACTAGTAGAAAACTTCAACTTAGGCTAGGTTATTATTGCTTTAGACATTCCCACACTGTCATTCATTATTTTATCCTGGACCTAGAGTTTCCTCGCCCGGGTAGTGGGCCGAGTGGTCGGGTGGTTGTGGGATGCATGTTACACTCGTGTTTGGGAGCAAAGTGGAGTCTGGTAGATGTAGCTGGTCTTTTATCGGTGGCGGGAACCGTTTGGGTGAACTGTGGTCCCAGGTTGTCTTGTTTCTCTGTTTTATGGGTTGCCACTGTGTTAGTGGCAATAGTATACTAGTGATAGCAGGACCTAGAACCCAGACTATTTTTTGGACACATATAATTTCTGTAAACTAATATTTTCCTTCCAAACTTCGAGCGGGTCGCCGGAGCCTGTTCTTGTTTGATTTGGGTGAAGGCAATAGCCCTTCGGAGTTTGGAAAATAAAACTTATTTGAACTGATTTTTTATCAAAGAACTAAAATATATTAAATTGGGTTTCTCAGATTAAAATAGTTTTCAGTAATAACTGTCATCTTTTTATAACAACTTCCTCACCCGAGAGAGTTTGGGTGATCTGGGTTCTAGGGGTCGTTCCTTTTTCGGGACGAAAGCTACGGGGGCCGTGCCTGGAACCTGTTCTTGTTTGATAGGGTTGTAGGTGTTGGTCTCTCGGAACTTTCGGACCCTGATTGGTGTCTTCCGCATGTTGTATCGAGATTGTCGTGTTCCCGAACTGTAAGGGGGTCGGGAACTTCGATAGGCTGAGCCTGGAGTCTGTTCTTGTTTGATTGGGGTTCTAGGCGCCGACCTATCGGGGTTTCCGAACCCTTATGGTGTCGGTCCTTCTGTGTTATCTGTGAGTTTGGTGTTCTGTTGTGGGAGCCGTCGGGTTGACGGTGGTCCCGGCTATGAGTATTTCCAGCCAGTGAGTTGAGAGGTGATGTTAGTTACTGTCGATCTTGTTGATCGTGGATTTGGACTATAGTCTGCATGAGCCATATTGAGCTCGACAGAGATGCGCAGATACTTTCTTCGGTGGGGTCGCGCCCCTCGAGTGCCACTCCGGAGTTGGGTCTGTTACTTTGCTATCGCGACTTGTCGACGCAGTCCCTCTGGCTGGGCCAGTTTTGGCAGTCACGGACGCCCTACGGTAGACCCGTCCTCTTGTGGATGTGCGGTAGTAGGTGGGCGCAGGTTTGACTGGACCTCATGTGGCAGTCAGTGTAGATTGGGTGATTATATTTGAGAGTTAGTAGATGCATCATGTTTCCATCTGTTCCACTTCTTGAGCATTTAGATAGAGGCATAGTAGCTGTAGAGTTATTTTTCAGCTCCTTTCCTTTCAGTACTGTATTTGTTACTTTATGCCTCTAGTAGACTTAGTGGGCAGACCGTCGGGATTGGTGGTGGTACCCACTGAGAACTACTGTGGGATGTAGTTCTCACACCCGCTATGGTGTTTTTTCCCAGGGACCTACCTTCCTGTTGCTGATCGAGGCGAGGGAGTCGCGAGCTAGATCCCTACCTGTCTTTGGAGAGTAGCAGTAGCGGTACCCCTTCGTTGGAGATCTATTAGTACAATCAGCAGTTGGTTTATTTGTTTTTACATTTGAGAGACATTTGTATTGTGAGGATCTGACTTGTACTGAGAGCCTGTACACTGATGTATTATTGGGTTTACCTCCCTGTTTAGTTTTGGGTATTGTATTCTGAGAATATTGTATTTGATCGTATTTGGGAGATGGATATTGTATCTTTATTTTCAGTTGTACAGTGATTGGATTTTAGTTTTACAGTAGTTTTCTTTATAGCTCTGATATCTGTTTAGCTGTAGTACATTTTCTTGCAGGTTGGACGCTTTGCCTATGCAGGGTTTTGTATAGGCGGCGGATCTGTTGGCGAGCCCGGGTCGCAGTTTCGACCCCGGGGCGTGACAGTTATCCCCCACCTTATCCCCAAACAAAAAGAAGGGATGGGGAACAACAGTTCCCAACATTATTCCACCTCTTTCTTTTTTCCTCTTCTTTTTTTAATTAATTTTTTTTAAATTTTAAGATATTTAAATTTATAAAATTTAAAAATTATTTTATTTTATTTTATATATTTTAAAATTTTTATCTTTACTTTTTAATAAATCTAAAAATTTATTTTTTTTATTTTTTTTAAATTTATTAATATCAAAATTTTAAAATGTATATAATTTTTTTTATAAATTTTTTTAAATTTATACAAACGTTAAAATTAAAATTTGTGCTCCCACTTTTGTAATTTTTTGAGACAATTAAAATTAAAATTTTAACATTTATAAATTTTTAACTTTAGAGAATTTTTAAATTTTATAGCCTTTAAAATTTTTAACTTTAATTTTTAATAAATTTATAAATTTATAAAATTTCAAAATTTATTACTTTTAAAATTTTAAAATTTGTACAAATTTTTACATTTTTAACTTTAATTTTTAATAAATTTATACCAAAATTTTAAAATTTTAAAATTTATATCAATTTTTGTATACAAAATTTTTAATTTTAAAAAATTTATAAAGTTTCAAAATTTTAAAATTTTTTAATAAATTTCTTTATATACAAGTAAAATATAAATTTTAATAATTTTTTTTTACTAAAAATCTTAAATTAAATATTTAAAATCATACAAGTAAAATTTTTATTTATTTTAAAAAACTATTATGGTTTAGGGTAATTTCGTCATTTCATAGAAGTACTACTCTCTATTCCTCTTATTCTCCATTATCACACCAAATATAAATTCTCTTATACCTGGTACTAATCTAATACCCAACCAAACACGTTTTTACAATAGTTTCAGCTACTTTCCACATTTATACCTATCCCAGGAATAATCAGTTTTCGTTTATACCCGAACCAAATGCAGTTTAGGGCTCTGTTGGGGCCGAAAATGATCGGGTTCGTGTAGTAACCGCCTTGATTTTATTTCGGAAATTTATTTATTTATTCACCTCTTTTAGTGGTCCGGCGGGGGGGGGGGGGGGGGGGGGGTTTCATTTATTTTTGGGTAGGCCGTCGGGGCTCGCGGGTATTTTTAGGTATTAGAGCTCGTGAAACGGGGAATGGTGGCGCGATCGGATTTGAATTTCGACCCCGGAATCTCCCAGAATAAAAATGTGAAGGTTACTAGCAGTTCCGGGTGCATCAGAAGGCGTGCGGACGATCGGCACGCTTTTCGAGACAGATTGGACCCCTGGTTCGCACCCGATCGACTAAGTCTTGAGTTTAGGGTTTAGGGCTCTTTTGTTCCCACTTCTCACCTGTTGGTTCGTGCGTTAGGGTTTTTCTGAGGAGTGCGGGAGAAACCACAATCCTCCTCCTACCTTCTCCCCACCATCCGACGCTTGGCGTGAAGAACTGAGGCGACGAGAACGGGACGATCCCCCCCTTCTTCCTCCCTTACCGGCGAAACCAAGGTGCGTGGGTTGGTTTCAGTAAATTAAATTAGTTTAATTTAATTTCAGTTCTTCATTGGTTATGTCGTGGAAAAAAAAAAAAGAGAAGAAAGGGGGGTGTTCATGTCCGGCCACCGCAACCGCCGCCGTCGCGGGGCGCCGGACGCGCGCGGGGGAGCCACCCGCAGGCAGGGCACTCGCGCGGGCCTGGCGCCGCGCGGGGCCGCCCGCTGGCGGGCGCCTGCGCGGGGCTTGGCGCCGCGCGGGGCCGCCCGCGCCTGCGGGCAGAGCGCCCGCGCGGGCCTGGCGCCGCGCGGGGCCGCCCGCTGGCGGGGCGCCCACGCGGGGCCTGGCGCCGCGCGGGGCTTGGCACCGCGCGGGGCCGCCCGTGCCTGCGGGCAGAGCGCCCGTGCGGGCCTGGCGCCGCGTGGGGCAGCCCGCAGGCGGGGCTCCCGTGCAGGACAGGGCGCCGTGTGGGGCCGCCCGCGCTGCCGGGCAGCGCGCCCGCGCGGGCCTGGCGCCGCACGGGGCCGCACACACCCGCAGGCAGCGCGACGGCGCGGGGTCACCCGCGCTATTGTTTCCGACCCGGGACGCCGCCGCCGCCGGATCCGAGGGCCGCGTTCCGCAATTGACCCAGACGGTTTCTTTTCCTTCTGTTGGGTTTTTCGTGGGTACTGACTTCTCCTCGGGGGACTGTGTAGGTTCGGGGAGTGCGCCAAGACGCGGAGGAATCGAGTGTTGGCTATTACACGAAAAGCTGGGTTTTTCATTCTGAGGTTTAGTGTCGAGTTTCGATAACTATAAACATTGTCTATTACTCATCTAACTGTACTAATGTTTGGTGATCTCTATGGTTCGTTACTATCGATTTTGTCTTGTGTACTTGGTTACGGTGCTCGAGGCTGCAGCACGCGCACCCGCGGTTTGGCCACCGCAAGGGTGCACTTTTCCGGAAAAGTGGTCCATGACTCGTGTACCCCACGAGGTGACGTAGTGGGGGCCCTCCCTGGGCGAGGGGGGGCTAGAGGCGCCGAGGTGTGAGCGGTGCGACCCGTCGAGGTAGGCGCCTGGCGTGGTTTACCGATGTAGTTTCTCGGTGGTGTACCGATGTGGTTGTTCGGTGGTGTACCGATGTGGTTACTCGGTTGTGTAGGTACTCGGTGGGGTTGTCGGGACAGGTGTCCGGATTAGGTTATGCAGGGGTCGTGTTTTGCCCGTCGGGGAGGGCGGTTGCTCTGGATAGTTCTCACGGTCTGCTTAGTTACAGTTTTTCCTGCATTCCTTTTTTATATCTTGTGTCGCTGACTTCCCACTCCGTGACAGGTTCCTTCAGGGGTGAGAGCTAGGGCGACGGTGAGGCCGTGGCAGGAGCACTTGCGTCCTTCGAGGCCATAGACTGTATTTACCTGTTTCTTTCGCATTTCATTTTCTATTAGTAGTCTACTGTGTGGTTTTCGATACCCTTGTGGGGTCGGTGTGGATGTTGGGATGTTTTTCACTTAGTTATGCGGATGAGTGGTTTATTCTTCTCCTGCTTAGCCATTTTCGGACTACAAAAGAAAAAAAAAAGAAATGGAAAGTCATTGCGAAAACCGTTTTAAAAATCTGGGTGTCGTGTGGGCATCATTTTTAAACCCTGTGGATTTATGGATTGCGAAACTGTTTTAAAAATCTGGGTGTCGTGTGGGCACCGTTTTAAAAACCCTGTGGATTTATGAATTTCGAAAACTGTTTTAGAAACCTTGGTGCCGTGTGGGCACCGCTTTCAAAACATGTGGATTTATTCTTTCGAATCAATCGGCCTCGAGAACTCTGTAGTCTTGTACTTTCATGTTAGCAACTGTTGTGATTGAATGATTGAATGGTTGAATGATTAAATGATTGTAATAACTGTGATGCCGTGAATATACAGAGGAGACTCTGCCCGTTTGCTGGGTGAATCTGTGTATGCGGCGGGTCTGGGCGCGCACCGGGGAGAAAGGACTTTCAAAAAAAAAATGTATAACCAAAATTCATACTTTCTCTTGGTTGTCTTCTGCTTAATGAAACCCCAGGGGCGTGACAGTTCGATTGTCGATCGGCCCTGTGGGGTGACCCTCGAGATGTGATGCGCCGCGTGCCAAAGGATCAAGTGATCGGACCGAGGAGGGATCCGCTCGGTCGGGTTCTTCTTAATCATACTCTCGCGGCTGTTCGGCTTAGATTAGCCGAATCGGGATGTGGAGGTAGAGAAAGTTCAGCCTAGAATAGCTGAACCGGGAAAATTGAGACAAAGTATGGTGTCCTGGGGCCCCGTGTGACTTGACTGTGTGGTCGGCGGTGAGAAAACACCTATTTTTGGTGTATTGAGTGCGTTGTGCGTCAAACGGATGCCAAAAAGGGACTCACAGTGCGAAAATGGTCAAAATCGGCAATTTTCGGGCTAAATGGGCCTATTGGGCCCAATTTGGTAGCAGACCGGTCCACGGCCTAAGGCGTATGCATCGGCAACACGGGCACCGCCACGTGGCATAGCGTGATTGGGTGAACCGCACGCGTCTCGCCGCAATCTCCGCGGGCGGGCCATGTTGCGGCGCGCCATTGGTTGGGCGGCGGGCGTGGAAGACCCGGCGCGTCGTGCGGTGCGTGCACCCCGCGTGCTCCCCGCTGCCACATGGCGCACTGCGATTGGCGGGCGCCACCTGCCGCGCGTGCGCGGGGCGCGGGCGTGGGACATGTGGCGCAATCCGGTGCTTCCGGGCGCTGTGCGGAGAGGGCGCGGATGGCCGCCACGTGGTTTCGGGCGCGCTACCATGGATTCCGGGCGCCCAAAAGCTGGGCCCGAATCTGAATTTCCTTCTTTTTGGATTTCGACTATAAATTGCCCCTCTTGAGCTTCTTTTGTGGGATTTTTGAACTTGTTCTTGAGGCCTCCTTGGACAGGGATCTTCCTTGACGACTAGCCTTTGACTTCGACATTTGGCATCCCGAAGATTTTTAGATGCCACTTCATATTTTTCCTCCCCGACTTTGCGAGTTTCGATGCTTTTTCGATATCGATCTTTTCCGTTGATGCTTCGTCCGCGGGCTCCCCCAAGCTGAGTTCTTGGAGTTTTTCGCTGATTTTTGCGGTAACGTTTCCACGAGAGGTAGGCCTTCGATTTCCATGTTTACTATTCCTCTCTATTTTTGGTTTATATGGGGTTTTTCGGAGCTTCTTCAGACCCCCTTTTTTCTGCAGCATTTTTTTTGGATAGCGAGGGACTTTTCATGCATTTTCTTAGCCGTTAGTTAACGAAATTTGGTGTTTAAGGACCTAATTTCTATCTACACTTTGCGAGGATCGCAAACATTTTTTTCTTGGAATTTTTGGAGGGCATCTCGCAGGAGGTATTTTGCTGTTTTGTGGACAGACTTGCGGCGATGTTACTGTTTTGGGTGATTTGAGCTTACCGCGGTGTTTGGCTTGTATCTCAGTGATCGGGATGAGTTTTCGGGTGTTTTCTTGTGGTGGCCCAGATTCCCATGCAGCTTTTTCTGGTGAATCCATTGTTTAGAACACCTATTGTTGGTGTGTCTGGCCCATTGTGCATCAAGGGGATGCTACAGATGGACCCTGTGAGATATCTACAGCTGTGTTGGACTTCGACTGTGTTTGCCAAAATTTTGAAAAGGTTTTTGGCCAAATAGAGGTTGGAAATGCATTCAGCGCGGAAAAACGCTTGAAAACGGCTATTTGCTTGTTAAATTCTGAGTCCGGATGCCCAAAAACGGACTGCCGGAAGTTTTCGTTGAATTTCGGTGCATGGGAGGGGCCGTGGACCGCCGGCTGCCACGTGGCAGCCCATGATTGGCCGGTCCGCAGCGCGCGGTCCACAGAGTGCCGCGGCTGGGTGCACGGACCCGGCGCATGACACGTGGCGCCGCCTGATTGGCGGGCCCGTGAGGCGCGGTCTACAGAATCTGCGCGGCGGTGCATGGACCGGGGCGGGGGGACACGTGGCATCCCGCGGTTGGTCGGTGCACGCGGCGCGGTCCACGGAACCTAAATTTGGTGCGTGGACCAGGTGCACGGGACACGTGTCGCCACGCTATTCGCGGGCTCACGAGGCGCGGCGCACGGAGTGGCGGATGGGCGCCTCGGGGCGCGTGCTTGGCAGGCGGCCAGGGCGGCGCCCTGCCCGCACGTGTGACCGCGACAGTGGCAGGGCCACGTGTCGCCCTGCCACTGGCGGGCGCCACCTACCCGCTTTGACCGCGGGGAGGGGCACGTGTCAGCGATTGGCGCGCCCCGCACAGCTGTTCGCTGTGCGGGACGCGTGTCGGGCGGGGAGGCGCGCGACGTGGCCGCCGCTGAGTCACTCCGCCTGCTGTCGCCTGTTTGTCGGTCGACGTGGAGGCCCAGGAGCGTTTCGGGCGCGCACAGTGTTGGGCCGGGCCCAACACTGTAGCAGCCCGAAACTTTCGGGTGCCCGAAAGTTGGGACACGCCCGGTATTTCTTGAATTATTCTGTGAGCCTATAAATAGCCCGAAAACAGTTCAACTCGGGTTTTTCTCCGTTTCTAGGCCTTTTCTCTCCGAGCTTTCTTCAGAGAAGTTGATCCTCACACTGTCAAGCTTCCATCTGCAAAGTTTGGGGATTTTTGGGGCACGCTTTTCGAGATTCTCATTTTCTTGGCGCTGCGCGACGCTCTTTCTTCGGTGTTTCTTCCGTCGCTCTTCGGTGTACGAGCTCCCCCGACCTACTCCGACCATCTTTTCGAGCGATTTTTTCGCTGCTGGATTCGTAACAGGTGAGGCTACGATTTTGGTTTTCTTGCATATTTTCAGATTTTGCGTTTTTCGAGGTGTTTTCTCGTGCTCATTGGGACCCTTCTTGCTGTGAGTTTTGGAGAGGGCAGCAGCTTCTTTTGGGGAGATCTTCGCGCACTAATCTCGGATCAGGACGTGCTTATAGACTTTTTTCATCTACTCGATGCAAGGATCATCGTGGTATTTTTTTTGGAATTTCCTGAGATCTTCCCGGAGGTATACATCTTCCTTTTTATCTGTGCAAGATTTTACAATTATGTGGTTGTATGTTTTCGCGCGCCCGTGTTGTGGAATTTATATCTTGGCCTACGGAACTCCGATTTGGGCGTGCAGGTACTTGTTTCGAAGCTATCGACGCGAAGAATGCCGGGATATTTTTATTGGAATTTATTGAGCACTTTCAGCAGGTGAAATTTTGGCATCTGTGCAGCTGAAAATTCCGCAAGTGATTTTGGACAGATTTTTGGGGATTTGTGTATAACTGTAGCCTATGTTGTACCCAGGTGGGATTTTGGACTGTACTGGACATACTGGACAGTGAGTTGCTGTTGTTCTGGTATTATCAGCTGTAGGACTTGGACAGATCAGCGCATCAGGTGGGTGACCTCTTTTTCAAGATCAGCGGACTGTGTACTAATTCTAGCTTTAGGGACTTGCATATTTTAATGTTTGTTGTACAGCATGCTAGAATGTACGAATTGATGATCCTGTTGTAGTTAGATGATCCTGAGTTTATTAACTTGCTCCCTACAAGCTGTTGATTATTAATTATTTTGGAACTTGACCTTGCACCACTGCCATATGATGCATGTTCAGCCAGACTGTAGAAAACCTCAACTTGGGCTAGGTTTTTATTGCTCTAGACATTCCCACTTCACTATTCTTTTTATCACTCTGGACTTAGAGTTTTCCTCGCCCAAGTAGTGGGCCGAGAGGTCGGATTATTGTGGGATGCATTTACACTCGTGTCTGGGGACCGAGTGGAGTTGTTAGCAGTCTGTAGACCAGGTTTCTTTGGGAGAGTGACTTGGGTTGTAGATTTGAGATCTTGAGAGCTATTTTGAGTGACAGTGAGTCTCGGCTGTGCAGTTTTCCAGCCTGTGTGTGAGACAGTGTTCCTTTGGTTACAGTCGATCTTGTTGATCGAGGATTTGGATTATAGCCTGCATGAGCCACATTTGAGCTCGACAGAGATACGCGGATACTTTCCTCGGTGGGGTCGCTCCCCTCGAGAGCCACTCCGGAGTTGGGCCTGTTCTTCTATCGCGACTTGTCGACGCAGTGTTCCCTCTGGCTGGGCCAGTTAGTGGCAGTCACGGACACAGTCCCTCTGGCTGGGCCAGTTAGTGGCAGTCACGGACGCCCTACGTAAGTCCGGTCCCCCGGGACGTGACGGCAGTAGGTAGGCGCAGGTTTGACTGGACCCTATGCGGCAGTCAGTTGAGATTGGGTGATTTGAGTCGAGAGCTAATTGTAGCATCATGTTCTTTCTGTTCCACTTTTGAGCATCTAGATAGAGGCATAGTAGCTGTAGAGTTTACTTTACCAGCTTTTCCCTTTCCGCACTGCATTGTTACTTTTTGCCTCTAGTAGACTTAGTGGGCAGACCGTCGGGCTTGTTGGCGGCACCCACTGAGAACTACTTGGGACGTAGTTCTCACACCCGTCGTGGTGTCTTTTCACCAGGGACTTCTTCTTCTACTCCTGTTCCTGCCGCACCTGTTGCTGACCCGACTGATCGAGGTAAGGGAGTCGCGAGATAGATCCCTACCAGTTGTCGCCTGAGAGTAGATGTACCTCCCTATATTTTGAGAGTTCATGTCGAGTGATATTGTAGTGAGGATTGAGTTGTACTCTTCTTATTTTGAGAGATATTTGTATTTTGGTGAGGATTCTGGTTGTATATTTTGTTAGAGTTGTATTTATTTTATCCAGCTTTTACTTTTCAGCTCTGATATCTGTATAGTGTAGATCTCTTTTGCAGGTTAGTCGCTACGTCTATACGGGGCTTCCCGTATGGGCGGCGGATCTGTTGGCGAGCCCGGGTCGCAGTTTCGACCCGGGGCGTGACAGATTAGGGTGGTATCAGAGCCTAGGTGTAGGTCATTGAGGACTTAGAAACCCTAGGCTTATGGTTGGACCCTAGGATGACTTACGTGAGAGACGTAAATTTTTAGCGAGAGTCTGGATTGGGGTTCTAAACTCTCCCAGTGGATGGGATGAGTGATCGACTTGTCTTCCTTCGGTGGCAACTATGTTGGCTGCAGACAACATAGTGCTACGGGAAGGGCGACATGCCATTGACTTTCGCTGGATTGGGTCGTGTTTTGTTTGGGGGTTCTGACTGTTCTTCTTGTTCCCCGCAGGTGAGTGATGCCTCCGCGACGCCGGATGTCGACGCGCTCGCAGCCTTCTTCTTCTGTGCCCGAGCAGGAGGACTCGGGACAGGGACATCAGAGTGAGGTGCAAGAGCTTCGTGCCCAGTTGGCACAGATGTCTGAGGCTGTTCAGCGCCAGGAGGAGACTTTCCGGCGCCAGGAGGAGACCTCTCGGCGTTAGGAGGAGACCTTGCGATGCCAGGAGGAGGCCTCGCAGCGCCAGGAGGAGGCTTCCCGACGCCAGGAGGAGGCCTTGAGTCGGATGATGCTTATGTTAGAGCAGAGGTCATAGCCTGTGGTAGCACCCCCTGAGAGTTTGCCGGTGCCCTCTTCGCCAGCTGCAGCGCCCCCTGTGATTCCGTTAGCACCAGCAGTCCCTGTCGAGCCGGTTTCCTGCAGACCACCGTCTGAGTCGACGGGACCTTTTACTTCTTCTGAGCAGCGTGCAGCGGTGGATCTGTTGATGAGGTTCTGCCAGTTCGATCCACCCCGTTTCTCTGGTCTGGGTGCTGAGCCGTGGGAGGCCGAAACTTGGGTTACGGCCATGGAGCGTCACTTTGAGAGTTTATTCGTCGAGGATCGGTTTCGGGTCTTCTTGGCAGCGCATTTTCTGGAGGGCAACGCCGAGGCTTGGTGGCGGCGTGTGCGACCCGCTGGTCCGCCTGGGACGCAGCTTCTTACCTGGGCGGAGTTCCGCAGTCTTCTTTTGGGGGCTTTCTTTCCTGAGAGTGTTCGCCAGAGATTGGAGGAGCAGCTGAGAAATCTCCGCCAGGGAGATCGGCCCGTGAATGTATACATAGCCGAATTCAACCAGCTGTTGGCTAGTATGCCTCACGTGGCCAGGGACGAGTCTCGCCGGATCTACATGTTTGAGCGGGGGCTGCGCCGGGACATTTATCAGCTTGTTCGCTCCCGCAGATTGCAGACATTAGAGGCCTCGATGGAGCAGGCGTTATATGTTGAGTCTGGAGAGGTAGTTATGGATGAGGTGGCTCCAGCCCCCGTAGAGACTCCAGGGGCGAAGTGTAGTAATCCGGATATTTTATTTTTAATAAATAAAATAAAAGTGGAATATTTAGCCAGAGTTAGATTCTAAAGATCTAAATTGATCTAATTGATCAATTGTCGGGGTGCAAGTTGCACGAATTACGAGACAAAAAGGCTAATTTCTAATCCGGACATGATCTTGGAAATCCGAGTTGACCGTTGCGAACGTCTCGTCGAACTGAGCAAGTTTCATATTCAGCACTTTTCGATCTGACGGTCGGATTTTCCAGAATTCAAAGAAGAGGAGGACCGATAGTCGCGACCAGTGGAACAGTGCCTTAGGCGCACATAACAGTAACCCTGGTTTTTAATGGTCCCTTGAACCCACGTTGGCCAAATTACTATCTGAACTCCTAATATAGTGATTCGAGTAGTCAATTCTAGCTATTTTCGACGTTCTGAACGCAATGGCGCAGTCGAAAATTCTGTTTGACGACTCTGGAATCTTGAGAAGCGTGAAAACTGTGAAATTGGACAGTTTTTATGGAGCAACTTTTTATCTGAGCGTCAAACAAACCAAACAAATACGCTACTTGACAGGTTTCGACGAGCCGGACGTCGTGGCAAAGTCCGTTTCGCAAAATGGCGAGCGGATTCTCTCGAAATGCGTGAGAAATGGTGGAAAAGGGGTTAATTGTAATTAAAACTTAATATTTTATGTACCAATCTTCATGGGACTTAAAATATAGGGCCCTAGGTGCATTTTGTACCTACCTTTGAGAACTCGGATGACCTAGGTTAGGTGTAAACCCGGTTTGAGGGTAATATTACACAAAACCAAGCTAATAAATGCTAGATGGCCTTTGGACTACCCGTGTGTTTTCGAGGGGTCAGTGAAGATTACTAAGCATCACTTGAACCTTTGAACTCCTCAGAACTAGTCTCGAGTGTAAGGAGGCCAAGGAATCGCCCACCCTAGAGTGTAGTCCGAGAGAGAGAGAAAGTGAGAAAAATTTGGAGAAGAAAGAAAAGTATGGATCAAGTTGCTCAAGGTTGGACCAAACTCCATCTGGGGAGTCCTCTGGGTGGCCGCGACCGAGCCCCGGGTTTCCCGACGCCGGGCGCCGCCGCCGCGGCCAACTCTTTCTTCTTCCTCTCTCCGGCAAAGGTAAGAGGTTAGAACTCGTTGTTTTCTTGTGGACCATGGACCTCCTGACTTCGAGGTGATCATCCTTATGCAGTCCGAGCCGCCGCCATGCCCTGGATAGCCGGCGGGAGCCTGCTATTGCCGGAAAACTGAGCTTCGGTTGGAGGATTTTTCCAACCGTTGGAACTCTGATCGGGACCGTTGGATCTCGTCTCTTGGGTGACTGCAAGGCCCTCCCGAAGTTTCATGATGATCGGATAAGGGTCTGCTGTCACGCCCCGAGGTCGAAACTGCGACCCGGGCTCGCCAACAGATCCGCCATCTGTACGGAAACTGCCGTACAGACAAAGCGTCTACCCTGCAAGTCAGAACTAAAACTAAAAACATGTATCAGAGCTGAACTGTAAATCAAAAGCTGAAGAAAGCTACACAGGAAAACTGAAATAAATAAAGCTCCACTAATACAAAAATCCTCAAATGAAAAACAAAATACAAGCCTCACCCTCTCAGTACAAAAGTGGAATCATAAAACAACAGGGTACATCTACCTCTGACTCAAATGCTGGTAAGAAACTACTCGGCCACGTCCTCACCTCGATGAGCTGACTCCGCGCGAGCTAAGCCGGAACAGCAGCCTCAGAAAACCTGTCACCGCAGCGGGTGTGAGATCTACTACAGAAGGTAGATCTCAGTGGGTACCGTCATCAACATCCACGGTATGCCCACTAAGTCCACTGGAGGCACAACAAATAGGTATGCAAAAAGATAATAGGAAAGCAGGAAAGGAACTATAGCTAATATGAACCAATATCATGCTCAAGAAAACACTACTCTGATCCTGCTATGCATACACTCTCACTACAATAATATGCCTCAAGTACCATGCTCAAAGGAAAGCCCATCTATGAACATGCTATGCCATCACTCTCTCATATCACCCAATCTCAATGACTGCCTCATAGGGTCCAGTCAAGCCTGCGCCAAACCTACTGCCACCTCATCCTCACTGGGACGGGACTTACGTAGAGCGTCCCACACGGACTATATCAAGCGAACTCTAGTGTATCAACTAATCGCATCATCGCAGCCTCGTCAGGCTCGGTATCATCACACACACCCGGGTGGTAGCTCGAGGGGAGCGACCCCACCGAACTCAAGTATCTCATCTGTATCACTGTCTCATAAGCGGCACATGCAGGCTATAGTCCACGATCAAACAGATCGGCAACACGATGCCCAGAAGCGCAACTCTGTCGGAAAAAGACTCCACGACTCAAACAGGAAGACCCAAACACTCTCACAGCTATATCGGAGAACCCTCAACGACTCAATCTGATAATGCACGACCCATGGCTGAGTCGGGAAACCTCCACGACTCGATCTGCCAGAACCCCCAAAACTCTCAAGGCTAAGTGGGAGAGCCATCTCCACCTCTAAATCAGAAACACAACCCATGATCTAGAATAACCTCATCAATCCCAACAAGAAGAACTCTCATGACACTAGGACTCGACAGTCAATGCGCTAAAAAAATACACTCGGCCCTCTGGCGTAAGTACACATGCAACTCAAATAATCTGAATCATTCATAATGTTCTCAATAATTAAAATAAATCCTTTTAAAAATAAAGTTTTATTTAAAACGGGGTACTAAAAATATATGAAGGTCCAGATGCAGCCTGAATCTCAAATGAACATGCAGTCTAGTGTTAAATAACTTCTAGATCATACTAAAAATGTCTGGGGCTCAAGAATGTCATTCTATAATTTTCTAGGCAACTATCAGATTTATCAATATAAGGAAATAAGCTAAACATGATCAATATATGATAATTAAGCTAAACATGATCAATATGCTTACAGAAGCATTAGAGGGCATTCCATAAATCTCGAAGAAATTCCAACCCACCTGAAACGCTTTCCGCAGGCAATTGCTGAAGTCGGTGAAGTGCAGCCAGCTCAAGAAGGAAGATCTGCTGAAGTTGCTTCAACGGCGCAAGGTTGCTTTACCTCTGCCACAAGCTTATTGCACACCAAGGCTCACAAGAAACTCTAACAATTTCCACTGTAAATTAAATCAAAGTTCATCATCAAAAGGTAATTCCACAATACATATCCATATCACTCACAAGTCCATTAGTACAATCCAAGACTCTCAATACTCACAAATCAGCTCCCAGCACAAGGTAAATCCATAGCTCAATTCTTAAGCTCATAAAACAACTTGCACAATCCACACCTCACAGCACCAACACACTTCACAAAATGCCCACCTTAGGCTCACATCCTGCTCACATAAAAGTACCATTATACCATCCATCCACACACTCAACTCTCCGCATATAAATCCACAGCATAAGAGGGAACCCACAGTACACTTAAGCTCCAATTATACACTAAATAATTGAAGTCCACATACACACAATCCTTTAAATCCACTCTTACACACTACCACTTTGTAATTTTTAAATCTATCACAATAAAATATATAATTCACACACAAATGAAAGCCCCAAGTATCCACAGCACTCACCACACACTATGCACACACACACCCACAAGGTCCAATTACTCACATGTGGCTCACAGCATAAATACAATTACCTGTTCACATCAATTCCACCCCAACTTCAAAGGCCTACACTGAAACTACAAACTCCAATTACTTACAATAATTAATGTCCAAGGTCCAATTAATTTCACCTCATCACCAATAGCACACTTTAAACAATATTCACACAAACACTCCACAAGTCAACTAAAATCACTTGCTCTTATAAGCAAATTACATAATTCCAACCATAAGTCCATAACACCCTCAAACACAACAGCCCAAATCCATAGCCCTCTCTCTACTCACCCACAACCAACAAGCAGCACATACACACTCCAAAGGTCCACAGCCACTACAAGTCCATCACCACAACACTTACACTTCAGCACAATTTGAATATCTGCTCCTATTACACACACACATTAACCTACAGCATACACAAGCACATCCTCTAACATACTCACGAAATTGCACAGCACCCTCCAAAACTCATTAGCAAACACACACACAAGCTCAAATACGCACAGTACACACAAGGATTTCCTCTATCAAGCACCAACACCTCGATCCAACTGCATACATCATCCCTACCGTGCACTCGATCCGAGCTCCGCACGGCGCTTCGCCGAAACCCACGCAACAAGACGTCGTCCTGTGAGAGCAAAAAGGGGGAAAACCTCGTCAAAACAGCCTACAATAGTCCAAGCGACTCCCGGTTAACACATTGCCACGGCATGCGCAAACAGCCCGCCGACAACAAATCCGAGCTCGCTCGCCGACCGCACGCAGCAGCCACGCGCGCCGCCCCAGCCGGCCGCGCGCGATGCCTGCGTCAGCCGCGCACAGCGCCTGCGCGGCTCCTCCGCTCGCCCGCCGCGGCCCAAAGCCGCTGCTGCCGCGCGCAGCGCACCGCGCGCCTGCGCACTGCGCGCGCCCCCCCCCCCCCTTGCCGCCTGCTGCCAGACATCAATGGATAGCAGTCCAAAAACCCCATTCCACCGACCAAATTCAACAACCTCAACTAAAACCCAAGCTTCCACAACAAAACGAGAACAACACATACCTCAACCCGGTTCTCGCGCGCGCCTCCGCTCGGGTCATCGCGGCTCCAAGGGGGAAGCTCAACAACAAACTCATCCACCCTTCTCCTTTTTTTTCTTTCACTAAAGCTTCACAGGCAACACTAATAAATCCAAAATTAATTAACTTAATTAAATAATCCCTCAAATGACCCCGCCAACTCACTTTTGTCCTCGGGGCCTCCGCACTGGTCCGAAACCTCCCGAACTCCGCTGTAATACCAAAGTACACCTGTTCCAGGTATTTTCCCAATTTTCTGCACACCACGGTGGAGTCGATGCTTCCCCAAAACCAGTCCTCAATCGGCGCACAAAGCCCGAAAAATCCCCGAATCAAGCTGGGGCTTCCGCGTTGATCCGCATCAACCCGACATCATCCGTAAACACAAAAACAACATGCCCGAGGCAATTCCTCCGCACCACGCCATCTTGCGAGGTCGGCGCGCCATCCGAATTCCCGGTACTCTACACTCTTCCCTCCTTAAAAAGGGTTTCGTCCTCGAAACCAAAATAATCCATAACTCAAGAGGAGGGGGGGTCAAATACACTTCTTCCAGCCAGACGAACGCTCGCGGATCAAACTCCCCACGTAAATCTCGAATGATCGTATTCCTACAGATAGTGGCTTTCAAAATCATGGTCTCTAATCCCAACTCTAAGCCTCCAATTGGCATAACCCCTCTGTTGCTCCTTAGCAACTAAAATGCTAAAAACTCTACAATGCACTCTCACTTCCCTCTACAGGGAAAGAATTTCAACCTCGGGAACATGCTCAATTTCTAACTCTCAATTCCGAGTTCCAAAAGCGGCACCCACTAAAAGATCACTTCAATCCAAAGTTACACTGCTCGCCTACACAAGGCGTCCAAGACCAAAGAGTTATCGCTGGGATAATTATATGCTATAAGACTAAACTTACAATTCCAATAACTCTGTCCATCGGCGTTGCTCCAATCAAGCTCTTCCCGAATATCCAAGTATTTCAGGTTTGAGGATCTAAGAATAACTCAATGTTCTCTCTATCACTGGCAATCATGCAAATCGATGCAGCTCTAACTCCTCGAAGCTATACAGGCCCTGCCTAGTCCAAAACTTTTGACCTCAGTCACAATCATAGGCTTAGGCTAATTCCCAACGGCATCACTCTTCGTTGGGTCCTCAGTCGCTCTTGCAGCCGAAATCACATGGCCTAAACAACAGAACTTTCCAAAAAGGCCGCAGGGCCCCAGTCAATCCACTTGACCGTACAAAAGCTCATAATGCCCTTACTGGTTCCCGCACACAATCAGGGCACAGCCCTCGGCTGTATGGTTTCATAATGCTATCAAACTCACAAAAGGCATCTGCCGCAACACAATCCAACCTGCCTGTGTTCGAACCATCATAGAACTCTCACCGTTGTGTATTCACAACGTGGCATCACTGCCGTGTACCAACGGCATGGCATCACCACCGTGCATCAACGGTGTGGCATCAAACTCAAGTATCAATCTCTAGGATCCCCGCAGTCGTATACCCACGACGTGGAACGGGTCACATAGACCCCTCAACCCATCAGATCCCACAACCGCGCTATCAGCTCACTGCCTTGCGGGTGATACTCCAAGAGGTGCTGTCATAGTCGGCGCAGTTCCAAAACTATGTCGACCACTATCTCGATCTCAATACTACTAGGCGGCGGCTTCGAAAATCAGCTCAGGTGGACTCACACCCTGGGGTCACACGGTGATAAGAATAAACTTTAGTCCCGGCGCCGCCGTAGGCACTTCCTCTATAGTCGCTCGCGAAGCGATATGCAACCACAACTCAACCTCTAACGTGCTCCAGCATCCTCTAAAAACACACTCCTCCTGACCAGGTCCCCGGAGGGTCATTGTCCTCTCCCGATAATCCATGATAGCAAACAACGGGATAACACATCCCTATCCAACCATCAAAACAACTCCCCGAAACTGATGTATGACAGAAAAACTCAAGGAATCAAATCGAATGTCCTACCTACACTGGCAGGACTGGCAACACTCATCCATGTGCTATACGTGGTCTAGAACCTGATCCTCACGTGCACAAGCCAACAGTCCCTTCTCTGGTCCACGCAAGGCTACCCCTGCTTCACTGAAGTACACACACAAGCGGTGTCGGCATCAACCATGCTCCAACTCCGACGACCACACCTGATGAGACGTGATCCACTATCCTGGCGATGAATGCGGCCCATGCAAAAGGGACTCACCTCCTGGTACTGCTGCTGGTGCCTAAACTGTCGAGAACCTCCTGGTCTCTGTCTCCTCTGAGACCCATGATCCAGAGACTGGAATCATGGCAACCTCGATCCACTCAACTATCACCAAATCCGACGATGCTAGACATCTCTCAATGGAAGCTGCTCCCTTGCTCTTCGTCCCTCCTGGACGTGATCACTGATCCTCAGTCAATTCATCGAACACGCCCAAACGCTGCATCTAAAGTCGGCACTTGCCGAGAATGCACAAAGAAAATGATATCCAGATGAAGTTCCCTCTAAAACATAATCAACCTCTAAGCCTTATCCTGGGCGACAAGGGGTACACGGGTCAACCGTCACGGAAACTCGCTCCAGATCATCAACTGCGCTCCCGATGGTCCAACAGGACGAACTCGACGCCACCAACTCTCGGCATCCATATCCAAAGGTGCATGACCAAGCGCCCTGACGCTTCTCCTGGATGAACACATCCTCGAACAACTCTTCCATAGCAGCGATCCAATTCTCGGCCTCCCAAGGTTCCAAACTCAATCCCGAAATCTGCACGGATGGAACTGGATGAGGTACAACAACCGGTCAGCAACTCTCGCTGCTCCTGTACCATCCACAGTGCGTTCCGGGTCAAAAACGACGATGTCGTGGCCGGGAGTACTACTGGCGATACCCCGGGAGATGCTCTCAGCTCAAGCACGCGCATCCCGCGCTCCATGTTCTCTTCCTGGCGCCACATCGCCTCAAATGTCTGGACTACATGAGCCTGTAACTCCCAGACCTCTCTCCGCTCTATCCAATTAGCTTCCCGCTATACGAGCTCCTCATCCAAGGTCAAACACGCCCTCGTCGCTGCACGGCGCCTCGGAAGCATCAAATCACTGCAATAGAACAAACATTAGGACCAAAACTCTCTCGACCCAATCAAGCGAAAGTCTAAAACATGTTATCTATACTAAAGCATTATGTTGTCTGCAGCCAACATAATCATCTTTAGAGAAATAACATGTAAGATCACTCGCCCCAATCCTCTGGGGGAGGTACAAACTTAATCAGGACTCTCGCTAAAGTCACGCCTCTCACGACAGTCATCCTACTGTCCAACCAATAGCCTAGGGTCTCTAAGTCCCTCAACGACCTATACACCTAGGCTCTGATACCACCTAAATCTGTCACGCCCCGAGGTCGAAACTGCGACCCGGGCTCGCCAACAGATCCGCCATCTGTACGGAAACTGCCGTACAGACGAAGCGTCTACCCTGCAAGTCAGAACTAAAACTAAAAACATGTATCAGAGCTGAACTGTAAATCAAAAGCTGAAGAAAGCTACACAGGAAAACTGAAATAAATAAAGCTCCACTAATACAAAAATCCTCAAATGAAAAACAAAATACAAGCCTCACCCTCTCAGTACAAAAGTGGAATCATAAAACAACAGGGTACATCTACCTCTGACTCAAATGCTGGTAAGAACTACTCGGCCACGTCCTCACCTCGATGAGCTGACTCCGCGCGAGCTAAGCCGGAACAGCAGCCTCAGAAAACTTGTCACCGCAGCGGGTGTTAGATCTACTACAGAAGGTAGATCTCAGTGGGTACCGTCATCAACATCCACGGTATGCCCACTAAGTCCACTGGAGGCACAACAAATAGGTATGCAAAAAGATAATAGGAAAGCAGGAAAGGAACTATAGCTAATATGAACCAATATCATGCTCAAGAAAACACTACTCTGATCCTGCTATGCATACACTCTCACTACAATAATATGCCTCAAGTACCATGCTCAAAGGAAAGCCCATCTATGAACATGCTATGCCATCACTCTCTCATATCACCCAATCTCAATGACTGCCTCATAGGGTCCAGTCAAGCCTGCGCCAAACCTACTGCCACCTCATCCTCACTGGGACGGGACTTACGTAGGGCGTCCCACACGGACTATATCAAGCGAACTCTAGTGTATCAACTAGTCGCATCATCGCAGCCTCGTCAGGCTCGGTATCATCACACACACCCGGGTGGTAGCTCGAGGGGAGCGACCCCACCGAACTCAAGTATCTCATCTGTATCACTGTCTCATAAGCGGCACATGCAGGCTATAGTCCACGATCAAACAGATCGGCAACACGATGCCCAGAAGCGCAACTCTGTCGGAAAAAGACTCCACGACTCAAACAGGAAGACCCAAACACTCTCACAGCTATATCGGAGAACCCTCAACGACTCAATCTGATAATGCACGACCCATGGCTGAGTCGGGAAACCTCCACGACTCGATCTGCCAGAACCCCCAAAACTCTCAAGGCTAAGTGGGAGAGCCATCTCCACCTCTAAATCAGAAACACAACCCATGATCTAGAATAACCTCATCAATCCCAACAAGAAGAACTCTCATGACACTAGGACTCGACAGTCAATGCGCTAAAAAAATACACTCGGCCCTCTGGCGTAAGTACACATGCAACTCAAATAATCTGAATCATTCATAATGTTCTCAATAATTAAAATAAACCCTTTAAAAATAAAGTTTTATTTAAAACGGGGTACTAAAAATATATGAAGGTCCAGATGCAGCCTGAATCTCAAATGAACATGCAGTCTAGTGTTAAATAACTTCTAGATCATACTAAAAATGTCTGGGGCTCAAGAATGTCATTCTATAATTTTCTAGGCAACTATCAGATTTATCAATATAAGGAAATAAGCTAAACATGATCAATATATGATAATTAAGCTAAACATGATCAATATGCTTACAGAAGCATTAGAGGGCATTCCATAAATCTCGAAGAAATTCCAACCCACCTGAAACGCTTTCCGCAGGCAATTGCTGAAGTCGGTGAAGTGCAGCCAGCTCAAGAAGGAAGATCTGCTGAAGTTGCTTCAACGGCGCAAGGTTGCTTTACCTCTGCCACAAGCTTATTGCACACCAAGGCTCACAAGAAACTCTAACAATTTCCACTGTAAATTAAATCAAAGTTCATCATCAAAAGGTAATTCCACAATACATATCCATATCACTCACAAGTCCATTAGTACAATCCAAGACTCTCAATACTCACAAATCAGCTCCCAGCACAAGGTAAATCCCATAGCTCAATTCTTAAGCTCATAAAACAACTTGCACAATCCACACACTCACAGCACCAACACACTTCACAAAATGCCCACCTTAGGCTCACATCCTGCTCACATAAAAGTACCATTATACCATCCATCCACACACTCAACTCTCCGCATATAAATCCACAGCATAAGAGGGAACCCACAGTACACTTAAGCTCCAATTATACACTAAATAATTGAAGTCCACATACACACAATCCTTTAAATCCACTCTTACACACTACCACTTTGTAATTTTTAAATCTATCACAATAAAATATATAATTCACACACAAATGAAAGCCCCAAGTATCCACAGCACTCACCACACACTATGCACACACACACCACAAGGTCCAATTACTCACATGTGGCTCACAGCATAAATACAATTACCTGTTCACATCAATTCCACCCCAACTTCAAAGGCCTACACTGAAACTACAAACTCCAATTACTTACAATAATTAATGTCCAAGGTCCAATTAATTTCACCTCATCACCAATAGCACACTTTAAACAATATTCACACAAACACTCCACAAGTCAACTAAAATCACTTGCTCTTATAAGCAAATTACATAATTCCAACCATAAGTCCATAACACCCTCAAACACAACAGCCCAAATCCATAGCCCTCTCTCTACTCACCCACAACCAACAAGCAGCACATACACACTCCAAAGGTCCACAGCCACTACAAGTCCATCACCACAACACTTACACTTCAGCACAATTTGAATATCTGCTCCTATTACACACACACATTAACCTACAGCATACACAAGCACATCCTCTAACATACTCACGAAATTGCACAGCACCCTCCAAAACTCATTAGCAAACACACACACAAGCTCAAATACGCACAGTACACACAAGGATTTCCTCTATCAAGCACCAACACCTCGATCCAACTGCATACATCATCCCTACCGTGCACTCGATCCGAGCTCCGCACGGCGCTTCGCCGAAACCCACGCAACAAGACGTCGTCCTGTGAGAGCAAAAAGGGGGAAAACCTCGTCAAAACAGCCTACAATAGTCCAAGCGACTCCCGGTTAACACATTGCCACGGCATGCGCAAACAGCCCGCCGACAACAAATCCGAGCTCGCTCGCCGACCGCACGCAGCAGCCACGCGCGCCGCCCCAGCCGGCCGCGCGCGCTGCCTGCGTCAGCCGCGCACAGCGCCTGCGCGGCTCCTCCGCTCGCCCGCCGCGGCCCAAAGCCGCTGCTGCCGCGCGCCTGCGCACTGCGCGCCGCGCCCGCCCCCCCCCCCCCCCCCCCCCCCCCCCCCCCCCCTTGCCGCCTGCTGCCAGACATCAATGGATAGCAGTCCAAAAACCCCATTCCAACCGACCAAATTCAACAACCTCAACTAAAACCCAAGCTTCCACAACAAAACGAGAACAACACATACCTCAACCCGGTTCTCGCGCGCGCCTCCGCTCGGGTCATCGCGGCTCCAAGGGGGAAGCTCAACAACAAACTCATCCACCCTTCTCCTTTTTTTTTCTTTCACTAAAGCTTCACAGGCAACACTAATAAATCCAAAATTAATTAACTTAATTAAATAATCCCTCAAATGACCCCGCCAACTCACTTTTGTCCTCGGGGCCTCCGCACTGGTCCGAAACCTCCCGAACTCCGCTGTAATACCAAAGTACACCTGTTCCAGGTATTTTCCCAATTTTCTGCACACCACGGTGGAGTCGATGCTTCCCCAAAACCAGTCCTCAATCGGCGCACAAAGCCCGAAAAATCCCCGAATCAAGCTGGGGCTTCCGCGTTGATCCGCATCAACCCGACATCATCCGTAAACACAAAAACAACATGCCTGAGGCAATTCCTCCGCACCACGCCATCTTGCGAGGTCGGCGCGCCATCCGAATTCCCGGTACTCTACATCTGCGCCTCCCGAGCTTGCCCTAGAACCGAGAAAATGTAAAGCTTGGCCGAAGCGCACCGTCCGGCGCCGCCGCAGCCCCACGCCGCCGGCCATCTACCCAGCAAGCGCCAAGGGACCAAGTGGACCACCTTGGTCCATCTTGCGCCGGCCTAGACCCCGCCGGCCGGAATCCACCATTGTTGGTGGCCGGAAAAGCTTGAGTTTTTGGAGAAATGGTCTCCGGCGATCGCCGGAGCTCCGTCAAGCGGGGGATCGGCCCAGGTATGATCCTAAGACCTCTACAAAGCTTCCCGAACCCTTGCATGTGAAACCTAACGTTGGGTTTTTGTGCCATGTTGTTGCACCATGTTTAAAGCCCGAGCTCCACCACCTTGCGTCGCCGGTGTTTTCCACCGCCGGCAAGCCACCCAGGTAAGTCCTACAAACTATAGGCAAGCCTCCTATCATCTTGGTCTGGACAGAAAACTCAAGGAAACCAAGTTGGTCCATCCTTGTTGATTGCGCCATGGAAGCTACCCGAGCACCCTCCCCGGCCGCTGCCGTCGACTCCGGTCGCCGGTGGAACACCCAGGTACCCTTTAAATATCTTAATGCAAGTTCCCTTCCAGCTTAGACACCCCAGACTTGCCTCTGTGTTGAGATCAAGCTCAGATTAAAGCTTACATGTTTAGCTTTAAAATGTGCCCATAAGGTGTTTGTTTATATGCCTCAAAGAAGAATTTGTTGGATTTTGGGTTCAAGTTAAATATGAAAGTTGCCCAACAACATCCCCTGAGCTCAGTGCTTACTTCAGATCGAATTAATTCTGAGTGGATGTGTTGTGGGGCTTTGTCAAACTGTTAGAAAGCAAGGATCATGGATCTGGTTGATCCATCACTTTTGGACTGAAAGTAAGGTGAGCATGGGTATCCTGGCACTATCCAGAGTCACTTTCATATACAGAGTTCGTCTGTTTGACGATCGGATTAAAAGATACAGAGAAATCAACCTAAAACTAAAATGTTGGAACAAAACTAAGTTCTGGGCTGCTAGCGAAGCCACGACAGTGTCTTCCTAGCTAATTTGGGGTCACTGGACGCGATGCTCGCGTTAGATTTGGTGTTTGAAGTCCCGGAGAAACAAAAATTCATTTTGGCTATGTTAGAGAGGAATGTTATGGGCCAAAGTTTTCTTCGGGTCTCGTGCTGTTCCCAAATGATGAGCACGAGCTTCGTCATGTCATAACGGACACGCTGAAACTTACGGCGCTGTCATCGGGCTTCTGGTTTGAAAGAACGAGCGAAAACAGCGCTCAAAACGGCATTAAAAGTGTAAATTGAGGAAACCTAGGGGTCTAAACGCAAAATCCACATTGTATACTGTTTAGTAAACTGCTTTAATGATTCCTAAACTTTTCGTTAGGAATCCAACAGCTCCCGTTGAGCGAAAATCGGAAACCGGTCCGAGAATCGACAAAATCGTCGATTTTTCGGCGTTCCGGTGGCAATCGCGCAATTCGAGGAATTTCGACGGTTTCACCAGGTCGACTGTTGAGTCCCAGTAGAATCTGGTTGAGCCAGCGACCCTGTTAAATAGCCCGAGTCTCCCGGAAATCCAAATGGGAAATTCCCGTGAGGGGCAATTTGGTAATTTTTGCCAAATAATAAATGCAAGTTGTATTGGACCAATAGATTGTCAAATGTGGATCATAAGAAACTAGAAAAGGTTAAGTTAAAAGGGGTTAAATAAATTCTGAACAATATATATATATCTGATTCAGGTTTCCAGTAGATCTTCGAGTTAGTTGCAGATCAGGTCTATTCGCCTGCGTTTTGACAGGTGGGTTATCTTCGGTCCGGGTTTTATCAGTTCGGCCCTCTGGGGTGCGATACTGGTTGGACCCCTGTTTTTGTAGCCTAACTTAATCTCTTTGAGCCTGCTTTTCTTTGATTACATTATATCTGCTATCTGCCTGAACTATGCCTGTTATCAGTTCTATTCTGCCTTACATGATTATTTATTGCGTCTATGGTATTTATATCTTATCTTGGAACATTTCCATGTTGGATTGGTGAGCTTGCTTGTCCTGCTGATCAAATGATACACTGCTGAGCACAAAGATTTACCTAACTGATGTTTTACCGAGCTTCGTAGGGTCGCCGGAGTCTGTTCTTGTTTGATAGGACAAAGGCATTGCTCTGCGAGGTTTAGACCTAAAACCCAAGCTTCGTAGTGTCGCCTGAGTCTGTTCTTGTTTGATAGGACGAGGGCAATGCTCTTCGAGGTTTGGACTTTTCAAAATAGTTTTCTTAAAAATATGTGTTTAAGTTTTGTATCATTTGGTTGGTTTGTGTGATTGAGTTGAGTTTATCTGTGAGCTTATGTTGAGTTGAGATTTGCCTTGACCTTGCATATGAGTTGAGATTTACTGTTTAGTTGCTGATTATTCCTGCATGAGAGTTGAGATTCAGTTGATCTTGTCATTGCATCCCAGTGGGGATTTCCCGGCTTGTAGCCGATTACCCGGTCAGTGGACCGCCAGTTTGAGCATTTGCATATGATTCGCCCGCACCGTTGTTCTTCACGTACACTAGCGGGCTGTCACGCCCCGGAGGTCTCAGGATAAGCGGAAAATGTGTATATATATATATATATATATATATATATATATATATATATATATATATATATATATATATTTTTTTTTGAAATCAGATAATCAACAACCTCGCCTGCCGGTGCGTGCCAGACCCGCCACATATACAAATTCACCCTGTACACGGACAGAGTCTCCTTTGTATATGCACGGCGTCTCAACTACTTTTACATGAATCACATTACACGGCATTGATCACACAGTCACAGAGAATAAGTACAACGAGTATTAACATTGAAAGAACCTAGGAGTTCGCAAACAGTGTCCACTCGACACCCAAGTTTTTAAAACATCTAACATTCACATGCAGGCGGCTACATTGTTTTGAAAGGATAAATCCCCAGGATTTTCAAAGTGGTGCCCACACGACACCCTATTTTTGAAAAGCGTTTTCGAAATTCTTTTTCATCGTAAAACGGCCGCACAGTTAACATGAAACATAATCATAACTAAACATTTAAAAATACATGTCCACATATCCAGCATGATCCACATATCCACACAAAATAACCAAAAAGGGAAAAGAGAGAGATAACCGAATAAGAGTTTGATCAAAAGGCCTCATACGGCCAAACCTAAAGTCCGCGATGCCTCACCACCGTCCCACCGTACTTACTTAGATGGACCTGTCACGGAGTGGGTAAAGTCAGTGACAAATAAAGTAGATGCTTAACAATAATAATCAAGAGTTTAGAAAGAGTTACGCCGCACCGAAACCTTCGCGATCCTTCGCCCTGAAACTTACTTTAATTACTTTGTTTACTTTAGTTACCACCGTCCCGTCAGGGTAGATCGATGATCTCCCCACGTGACACGTCCCGTCAGGGTAGATCGATGATCTCCCCACGTGACAATTGAAGCTCTAACCCTCTCACGATGCGTGGGCGACACGTTTGGCCATCGTGATAAGGTCCCCAAACAACACACGTGGGGCACACGGGTCATATAGACCATTTCTCCGGAAAAGTACACCATTGCGGGGGCCTATTTCGCCGGTGTACGTGCAGCATTCAAAAAGGGATGCCGAGATCGGCGTAAATTAATCATTACATAAAGCGAAGGGTTAAAACATTAGCATCTGTCATCTACTTTATTAACCGGTTAGCAATAAACATTTTAGTGATATGTTGCACTCAATGCACTTACAGCACTTGATGCAAAGGACCCACCTGGTTGAAGATAACCGACTGCGCCCGCGTCCGTCCTAAGCAAAACGGAGCTCCTCGCGGCCTACTAGAATATCCAAAAGCACCAATCAACACATTACCCTAGTCAGGTAAAATCAGTGGCCCCAACCACTGATACAATAAACCCACAAAGACAAAATCATCATACCTAGAGGACCGCGACGTCAATCGAAAACCAACAAATCAAAACCATCGAGTAAAACCGATAACATTGAAGACTAACAACAACCGGACCGCGACTACTTCGTCGCGGACCCCGTCGGAACCCAAAACCGCTAACGGAAACCCACAAAACCCATTCCTCAACCGATAGCCCACTCGGGGCATCAAAGGTTAAACTAGGAAGGCCCCGACGGCAAAAACGATGAGAAAAGAGTCTCGACGGCGCGCCCCCGACAATTTCGTCGAGGCGCGGGGCGTCGGCGAAAACGGCACCCAACATAATAAAAATAGTGACCAAGAAGGTCCTAGGTGGCCATGACAAGAAAGCCACGGAAATAACGATCCCAACGGCGAAAACGGCGCTCAAAACGGTGGAAAAACGGACAAAAACGGAGCAAAAGAACTCCGGGCTGTCGGGTGGTGCACAGGCCAGGGCGTGGACCGGGTTTACAGCTCGGGCGGCTGCGCGGCATGCGCCGGGTGCACGCAGGGAGCGTGCACCGCGCGTCTTGGGCCGGGCCGGTGCACGACACAAGCGTGCACCGGGTCTGCGCTTCCCGGGTGCGGAGGCGTGCGCCGGGTGCACGCCTAGAGCGTGCACCGCGCAGGCCGGTGCACGGTTGCGTGCACCGGGTCCGCGGTTTTCAGCACCGCAAGCGTGCACCGGGTGCACGCCACGGGCCGTGGACCATCCTGTACGGAAAGGCACAGAAAACCCTAGTTTTCGCCGTTTTCGCTCCCGTTTCGCGATTTCTTCTCCGTTTTCGCTTCCGTGCGATCCCGGCTACGAACCCGCGAACATGGTAACGACGGCGGCGGCCTCCCGTCTAACAACGGCGGCGGCGGCCTCCCGTTAACCCACTATGTCCCGACGAAGTCGCCCCAAAATTCCCGAAAAATTCCCGGTAATTCTAACGGCTAAACCGACGACCGACGAACAACCAAAACGTCGATCGGAGGTCCGTCAAAAAGAAACCGATTAAAAACCATCGGTTAAATTTCGATATAATAAAAAAAAAACACCGATTACCCCCAATCAAGAACAAGAAAGACACGGATCAAAACCCGACGAAAATTCGCGATGTACGATCTTACAAGAACATGAAAAACCCCCGATTAAATTCTACGAAAGGATCTACAACACTAACCTCACTTAATCGAAAAATAAAGAACCGATCTTGGTCCTCGCGTCGTCGGAGATCCGGATCCGCTCCCCATAGACGATGGAGTCTCGTTCTCCGATCTCCGGCACGTAAAACGGGCGATCGGGTTCCTCCGCTTCTTCCTTCTTTTCTTCCGATTAGGGTTTCGCCCTTCTTCTTTCCTTTCTTTTCTCTCCGCTCTTACGGCTAGGGTTTAGAATTCTCTTTTCTTACGGCTAGGGTTAGAATTCTCTTTTCTTAACGAGGGAAAATACTTATATTATCCAATTATCTTAATATTTAATTTCTCCAATTCTGTTATTTTCCAAATCGTACGTAGAGAAAAATCTATTTTCCCCGTCACCGGATAATTAATTAATTAATTAATTAATTAATTAATTATCCACATGAGATAACCCCCATTATCCACAAACGGGTGCAAGATATTTTGCACGGATTTTGATGCACGACTAATCCCCGCATCACTAAAAATCCTGTTCCGGGGGTTCCCAACATCGGATTTCCGATCCGATCGTATCGTAGGTCTTCATTTTTCGCGCTCTTCCGCAGAAAAATACAAGTGCCACACACACCGACCGACAAACCAAAAGTAATATTCCCGGGATACTAAAAGAACACTAAAATAGAAGGAGGGTTAAATATTACAAAATACCGTGTCATTACACCACTCACACTTTATAAAAAGTTTCGTCCCCGAAACTTAAATACAGCCCTCGCTAAACAGCTCGGGAAAACACTCCCGCATTTTCGATTCCAGCTCCCACGTCGCCTCGGTCTGCATAACTTTTCTGTCTGCTCTGGGCGGTCAGCAATCGCTGCCTGATGAGGCGCACCTTTGCCTCGGTTTCTTCGACCAAATCCTGTCCCAACCATTTGCGCTCTCCCAAGTCGTCCCAGCATAAAGGCGACGGACAGCGGCGCCCGTACGAAGCTTCGTATGGCGCCATCTTTATGCTGGCTTGGTAACTGTTATTATAGGCGAATTCCACAAGTGGCAGATATTGAGACCATCCGTCGCCTAGGTCTAGCACGCATGCCCGCAGCATGTCTTCAAGGATCTGAATCACCCGCTCTGATTGTCCGTCTGTTTGCGGGTGAAAGGTCGTGCTGAAATGCAGCTTGGAACCCATTGCTCGCTGCAGACTGTGCCAAAAACTCGACACGAACCGCGTGTCTCTGTCCGACGTGATGGACACCGGTACACCATGCAATCTTACTATCTCATCTATATAGGTTCGTGCCAGCCGTTCCCGGGTCCACGTCGTATGAATCGGCAGGAAGTGGGCGGATTTCGTCAGACGGTCCACTATGACCCATATCGCGTCGTGCCCTTGGGATGATCTCGAAAAACCAGTCACAAAATCCATCGTGATTATCTCCCACTTCCACTCCGGCACGGGCAACGGCTGCAACTTCCCAGCTGGGCGCTGGTGTTCGGTCTTCACCTGTTGACATATAAGGCAGTGTGCCACGAATCGAGTCACATATTCCTTCATCTTGGGCCACCAGAAGGTTTGTTTAACATCCTTGTACATCTTTGTTCCCCCGGGGTGCACCGCGTAGGGGGCGGTATGCGCCTCCCTCAGGATCTCTTCCTTGAGTTCTGGTAGATCCGGCACACAGATTCGTCCCCGAAAACATATCGTGCCGTTAACATTCATCGCAAAATCACCTCCTTGGTCTGTGGGCAGCCTATCACGTACAAGTTGTAGCTGGTTATCCGTCGATTGCCCTTCGCGGATTTTATCCAATAAGGTCGGTCGGACCACCAGGGTCATAAGTCGTGCGACCGTTCCTGCTGGTATCACCTCCAGTCTTAATTGTGCAAATTCCACAATCAAACGGTCCTGTTGGGTGAGGGCGTTCGTCACTGATTCCACCGTCTGCCCTTTGCGGCTCAAGGCATCCGCCACCACGTTCGCCTTCCCAGGGTGGTAATGGATGGTTAAATCGTAATCCTTTAGCAATTCGAGCCACCGCCTTTGCCGCAAATTCAGTTCCTTCTGGGTGAATAGGTACTTTAAGCTCTGATGGTCCGAGTACACGTTGCAGTGTGTCCCATACAGGTAGTGCCTCCATAACTTGAGGACGAAAACGACCGCTGCAAGCTCCAGATCGTGCACGGGGTAGTTCCTCTCGTACTCCTTGAGTTGCCTCGACGCATAGGCTATAACCCTGCCCCGTTGCATGAGCACGCCGCCGAGACCGTTTCGCGACGCGTCGCAGTACACCTCGTAGTCCTCGCCAGGTTCCGGCAGAGCGAGCACCGGGGCTCGCGTCAACTTGTCCTTGAGTTCTTCGAAACTCTTCTGGCATTGCTCCGTCCATATGTACTTTTCTCCTTTACGGGTCAGGCGAGTGAGGGGCAAAGCTATCTTGGAGAAGCCTTCCACGAAGCGTCTATAATACCCTGCTAGCCCTAGGAAGCTTCTAATCTCAGTTACCGTCGGCGGTCTGGGCCAGTCGGTTACCGAGTCAATCTTCTTTGGGTCGACCGCCACCCCAGCAGCCGACACGACATGCCCCAGAAAGTCCACCTCACGAAGCCAAAACTCACACTTTATAAGTTTTGGCATATAGTTTCTGATCCCGGAGGGTCTGGGGAATTACTCGCATGTGTTCCCCATACCCCTTGTCTGTGCGAGAGCAGATCGGAACGTCCACCGTAAGACCATTACCGGCTAGTCCAAGAAGGGCTTGAGTATCCTTTTCCTCATGCCCAAGAGCACCACTGGTGCGTCAACGAGTCTAAACGGTATAACCGTAAACTCATCTTGACCATTCCGAGCTCGCAGGGCTGTTCACGGTACGTCATCACCCCGGATCCTAGGCTGGTGATAGCCGGACCGCAGATCAATCTTTGGGAAAGCCATTGCTCCTTGCATTAGATCGACTAGGTCATCTATCCGAGGTAGATGGGTGCTTGTTCTTCTCATGTCGTGATCCGTACAGCGCTCGTGAGCGCTACTCGTCTGCTTTCTACCAAACTTCTTGCCCGAAACAAAGAAGAGCGAGCAGAAGGCGCTCCTACAAGTTAAGTTCACAAGTTCCGGCAAGTTCGGTTCCCGGAGACACGCTTGGAACTTCAAGCAGTCAGCCACCGCTTAGAGATTGCCGCGACTGTCGGCCCCAAGCGCTATGCCGACAATCCTTTAACGGAAACCTCATTAGTTCTTAGAGACTAAGAACCCGCCTCACCCCCGTTGGACAGGAAGGAGTACAGCCGCCTGCCTCGAGGGGTAGCTTAAAGGTTTGACCGAACTTATTTCTACGATACTAATAACTAAGGTAGGGTTGGAAACATGAAGCAAGGTGAACGAGTGGGACGCTCGGGTGTTAACACAAAAGTTCTCGCACGAAAAATTGAAACTCGAGTATTACCTGTTACATCGTGCTCTGTGGGTCCGTCCCCTGGTGGGTCACCGTATAGGCTCTCCCTGCTCCCGGTCGTCGAGACAAAGGTGTAGATGCTACTACGGATGATGTCCCCGTGTTCAAGGGGCAGGTGAAACGTACGTGCCCCGGTTTACCGCATCGAAAACAGCGGTCTCGCTTCTGGGGACATTCGATCACTTGGTATATTCCATCGCAAGTGATGTCAGACTTGTCCACCGGCCATTGTCCTCCCGTCGGCGCAATTCTTGGTTCCTTGTTGCCATCTCAGGTATTTAGGTGGCCGGCTCCTCTTGGTATGCTCTTTTCTAAAATTTGGCCGAGTTCACTCTTTATCCCCGCAGTGTCCTGAGCTCTCCCATCAGGCTCGTGAAAACATAAGTCCGCGCTCCACCGCAGTGGCTCCATCGACTACCTCTTGGGCGGTGTGCAACCCCGCCGTTTGCACCACCTTGAAGATGTCGCTCCATAAATCGTCCACGAGAGGACGGCTTTGTGAGACTCTTTTCTTATCAAAGGGACACATTCGGTCAACCTCACAAGTGCCCGTTAGTAACCCATAACTGTTCGACTTCCTTGCTTGATGTGCTTCAGGTCACCTCCCATCTGCTGCTTGATGCTGTCGGAGAGAAATGCCCCAAACAGTTTCTCTCAGAACGTGATCCCAGACGGAAGGGCGGTGTCCTTCAAGAAAGTGTGCTGCCAACGGGACCCATTCATGTTCCTCCATCAATAGGTCTTCAAAAGCTTCTCCATGGTATCTACCCATTTTTCCACGACCAAAGGGTCGGTCGTCTCTCCCTCAAACACGGGTGGGTCTTACCTCTTGAAATTTGCCAAGTTCGCTGTCGCCCTTTCCCATTCGGTTTGCCGGATAGGGGCTTCCCCCGCTGCGACGGCGGACACTCTGGGAGCAGGTGTCACCACGGTCTCTCTCAAGGGGTCTCCAATAGCGGCTCCCAGCGTAGGTCCCAAAGTTGCTGGTGTTAGTGCCACTGAAGGCGTCGTCGGATGAACCGATGGTATCTCAGTCAACGTAGTCGGAGGAGGGGCGACCATGGTCTCGCTGTCCGCCACCGGTGGTCCCGTCATTGGTGCGGCTGGTCCGGGCAGAGAAGCCTGGGCGACGTCCACTGATGTAGTCGGCTGTTGCGTCAACTGCCGCATCCGTTCCATAAGGATTGCTAACTGCCCGGCCATCTCTTGTAGTTGTTGTCGTAGAGGCTGACACTCTGCCGCTGTTGGCACCGTACTTTCTGCTCCTGTGTTCTCCGCTGATGACCCATTTCGGGCCATTATTCGCTATATACAAAGAAACCACATTAACCCTAAGGTTCCTGGCCTAGCACTTGACCTACAAAAACACTAAGGTTACAACCCTTTATCCCCGCACACTCACGTTCTAGGGCACCTACGACCTGGTTATCTCATATCCAATTTTGGTGGTGGGATCATGCACTGCGGTTACTGGACACCGACTGTTGTGGTCAAAGCCGTTTTTCTCTCTGATACCATAAAATCTATCACGCCCCGGAGGTCTCAGGATAAGCGGAAAACGTGTATTTTTTTTTTTTTTTTTGAAATCAGATAATCAACAACCTCGCCTGCCGGTGCGTGCCAGACCCGCCACATATACAAATTCACCCTGTACACGGACAGAGTCTCCTTTGTATATGCACGGCGTCTCAACTACTTTTACATGAATCACATTACACGGCATTGATCACACAGTCACAGAGAATAAGTACAACGAGTATTAACATTGAAAGAACCTAGGAGTTCGCAAACAGTGTCCACTCGACACCCAAGTTTTTAAAACATCTAACATTCACATGCAGGCGGCTACATTGTTTTGAAAGGATAAATCCCCAGGGTTTTCAAAGTGGTGCCCACACGACACCCTATTTTTGAAAAGCGTTTTCGAAATTCTTTTTCATCGTAAAACGGCCGCACAGTTAACATGAAACATAATCATAACTAAACATTTAAAAATACATGTCCACATATCCAGCATGATCCACATATCCACACAAAATAACCAAAAAGGGAAAAGAGAGAGATAACCGAATAAGAGTTTGATCAAAAGGCCTCATACGGCCAAACCTAAAGTCCGCGATGCCTCACCACCGTCCCACCGTACTTACTTAGATGGACCTGTCACGGAGTGGGTAAAGTCAGTGACAAATAAAGTAGATGCTTAACAATAATAATCAAGAGTTTAGAAAGAGTTACGCCGCACCGAAACCTTCGCTATCCTTCGCCCTGAAACTTACTTTAATTACTTTGTTTACTTTAGTTACCACCGTCCCGTCAGGGTAGATCGATGATCTCCCCACGTGACACGTCCCGTCAGGGTAGATCGATGATCTCCCCACGTGACAATTGAAGCTCTAACCCTCTCACGATGCGTGGGCGACACGTTTATCCATCGTGATAAGGTCCCCAAACAACACACGTGGGGCACACGGGTCATATAGACCACTTCTCCGGAAAAGTACACCATTGCGGGGGCCTATTCCGCCGGTGTACGTGCAGCATTCAAAAAGGGATGCCAAGATCGGCGTAAATTAATCATTACATAAAGCGAAGGGTTAAAACATTAGCATCTGTCATCTACTTTATTAACCGGTTAGCAATAAACATTTTAGTGATATGTTGCACTCAATGCACTTACAGCACTTGATGCAAAGGACCCACCTGGTTGAAGATAACCGACTGCGCCCGCGTCCGTCCTAAGCAAAACGGAGCTCCTCGCGGCCTACTAGAATATCCAAAAGCACCAATCAACACATTACCCTAGTCAGGTAAAATCAGTGGCCCCAACCACTGATACAATAAACCCACAAAGCCAAAATCATCATACCTAGAGGACCGCGACGTCAATCGAAAACCAACAAATCAAAACCATCGAGTAAAACCGATAACATTGAAGACTAACAACAACCGGACCGCGACTACTTCGTCGCGGACCCCGTCGGAACCCAAAACCGCTAACGGAAACCCACAAAACCCATTCCTCAACCGATAGCCCACTCGGGGCATCAAAGGTTAAACTAGGAAGGCCCCGACGGCAAAAACGATGAGAAAAGAGTCTCGACGGCGCGCCCCCGACAATTTCGTCGAGGCGCGGGCCGTCGGCGAAAACGGCACCCAACATAATAAAAATAGTGACCAAGAAGGTCCCAGGTGGCCATGACAAGAAAGCCACGAAAATAACGATCCCAACGGCGAAAACGGCGCTCAAAACGGTGGAAAAACGGACAAAAACGGAGCAAAAGAACTCCGGGCTGTCGGATGGTGCACAGGCCAGGGCGTGGACCGGGTTTACAGCTCGGGCGGCTGCGCGGCATGCGCCGGGTGCACGCAGGGAGCGTGCACCGCGCGTCTTGGGCCGGGCCGGTGCACGACACAAGCGTGCACCGGGTCTGCGCTTCCCGGGTGCGGAGGCGTGCGCCGGGTGCACGCCTAGAGCGTGCACCGCGCTGGCCGGTGCACGGTTGCGTGCACCGGGTCCGCGGTTTTCCGCACCGCAAGCGTGCACCGGGTGCACGCCACGGGCCGTGGACCATCCTGTACGGAAAGGCACAGTAAACCCTAGTTTTCGCCGTTTTCGCTCCCGTTTCGCGATTTCTTCTCCGTTTTCGCTTCCGTGCGATCCCGGCTACGAACCCGCGAACATGGTAACGACGGCGGCGGCCTCCCGTCTAACAACGGCGGCGGCGGCCTCCCGTTAACCCACTATGTCCCGACGAAGTCGCCCCAAAAATTCCCGAAAAATTCCCGGTAATTCTAACGGCTAAACCGACGACCGACGAACAACCAAAACGTCGATCGGAGGTCCGTCAAAAAGAAACCGATTAAAAACCATCGGTTAAATTTCGATATAATAAAAAAAAAACACCGATTACCCCCAATCAAGAACAAGAAAGACACGGATCAAAATCCGACTAAAATTCGCGATGTACGATCTTACAAGAACATGAAAAACCCCCGATTAAATTCTACGAAATGATCTACAACACTAACCTCACTTAATCGAAAAATAAAGAACCGATCTTGGTCCTCGCGTCGTCGGAGATCCGGATCCGCTCCCCATAGACGATGGAGTCTCGTTCTCCGATCTCCGGCAAGTAAAACGGGCGATCGGGTTCCTCCGCTTCTTCCTTCTTTTCTTCCGATTAGGGTTTCGCCCTTCTTCTTTCCTTTCTTTTCTCTCCGCTCTTACGGCTAGGGTTTAGAATTTTCTTTTCTTACGGCTAGGGTTAGAATTCTCTTTTCTTAACGAGGGAAAATACTTATATTATCCAATTATCTTAATATTTAATTTCTCCAATTCTGTTATTTTCCAAATCGTACGTAGAGAAAAATCTATTTTCTCCGTCACCGGATAATTAATTAATTAATTAATTAATTAATTAATTATCCACACGAGATAACCCCCATTATCCACAAACGGGTGCAAGATATTTTGCACGGATTTTGATGCACGACTAATCCCCGCATCACTAAAAATCCTGTTCCGGGGGTTCCCGACATCGGATTTCCGATCCGATCGCATCGTCGGTCTTCATTTTTCGCGCTCTTCCGCAAAAAAATACAAGTGCCACACACACCGACCGACAAACCAAAAGTAATATTTCCGGGATACTAAAAGAACACTAAAATAGAAGGAGGGTTAAATATTACAAAATACCGTGTCATTACACGGGCCGATCACCCGTAGCGGTGTACTTTACCGGTAAAGTGGTTAGCAGTTGCAACCCGTGACTCTCAGTGGAGGGAATGTCAACCAGGTTGGTGCTAGGTTGGGCAGCCTTGCCTGAGGTCTTGTGAAGGCCAATATGGTAGCTTGTGATTGGGTCTTTGTGTTTTCATCTATTTGATGCATGTGTTGTTAAGTTACTTTAACATGCTTCTTTGATTCTTTGATCTGGCTTCTAGTTACCACCTTTATATGATTCTATGTGATGCCTTTGATTTTAGTTTCATTGTTATCTTGCTGATTGTCCTAACTCCTTGATGCGTTGATTATCCTGATACATGATTGTCCTGTTTTTAAATTCTGCTAAAATTATCTCCTATGCTTGTACCCAGATTATGAGTTTTGCTTTCTTTACAGCACCAGTTATATATCTGCTTTACCCTAACCCATGATCTATTACTATCCTCTAGTATTGTATACCAGCAGGTACGATCTGCTATTTCTCGGCTCGTCGTGCCCACTGGGATACACTCCGGTGTGTCTCACACCCTCGGGTGACTGTTTTTCAGGTCGAGCGGGTGTTGAGATGTCGGGACGAGTTGGTGAGATCACGAGATAGAGCTTGACCCTGGACAGCCGATAGCCCAAGTATTTAGTTATTTGATGTAACAAGGAAAATGTAATGTAATTGAAAAGTTGTTGTAATATCAGTGTTGTAATAGTGATACGTAGTTAGTACTCTGATTGATTGCCAAGCTAGCCGTGCATATATAGAAAAGGCTCAATCCCAAGTGGGATTGGGACTCTTCTATAAATGTGGCGGTCTGTTGCGCTCTGGCTGGTTTTAAACTCTGATTTGAAAAAAAAAATTTAGACGCTGGGTTTTTTAAACTCGGGGCGTGACACGAAGCGCCCGGCTCCGGTGGATGAGGGGCAGTCGAGTAGGCAGGGACCCCCGAGACCCCCACGATTCCATCCTCAGGGTCGTGGACGCCAGGGGCGCCAGGGATCTGGATCATCTCGTCAGTCTTCGCAGCAGCGTCGACCACCTCGACCCCAGCAGTCATCTCAGCAGCAGCAGACTTCGCGGCAGTCCCGGCAGGATCGTTGTGTCTTTTGTGGAGGGCCGCACTTACCGATGCATTGTCAGCAGAGGCACGGCCGTTGCTTCCGTTGTGGACAGGTCGGTCACATTCAGAGCTCGTGCCCCAGAGCAGGTCCTCCAGCTCCTTCCGCCGCTTCAGCACCTTCTCTCCCTCATCAGACGACAGGGCCTTCTGTGACCTATGGTAGGCCTGATCATGCTCCATCTTCCTCGCGGCAGCCAGATCGACGACCACCAGCACCGAGCGGGCGTGTCTATGCCGCCCAGATTGAGGATGCTTTTGCCGCTGATCACGTCGTCGCAGGTATTATTTTGATTTCTGCAGTTCATACCCGAGCACTTTTTGATACTGGCGCATCGCACTTATTCATTAGTAGAGCATTTGCATCCCTACATGGTATAGAGGTAGTTTCTTTATCGCATGCATTAGAGGTTCAGATTCCAGACCATGTCTTGCATGTCGAGGAGTATTGTAGGGATTGCCCTGTACAGTTGGGACCCTGGGTCCTGCCGGCAGACTTGCTTGTCTTGCGGCAGCTCCAGGATTTCGACGTGGTACTGGGCATGGATTGGTTAGCTCGGTATTTTGCCACCATTGACTGCAGAGAGAGGACGGTGACCCTCCGCGAGCCTGGACAGGAGGAGTTCGTTTACAGAGGCTGCCAGAGTACTTTATTTGCCATGACTATTTCTTCGGCGAGAGCCCGGCGGATGATGAGTAGGGGTTGTACCGCCTTCCTGACGACGATTGTAGAGGTGCCTACGGCGGCACTGGGACTCGAGGATATCCCTATTGTCCGCGAGTTCCCAGATGTGTTTCCCTCAGAGTTGTCGACCATGCCGCCGGAGAGGGAGATTGAGTTTGTGATTGATGTGGTTCCAGGAACCGCACCAATCTCGAAGGCACCTTATAGGATGGCACCGGCCGAGCTGAGAGAGCTGAAGGCCCAGTTGCAGGACTTGATGGATGTGGGCTTTGTGAGGCCCAGTGTATCTCCGTGGGGAGCGCCAGTTTTATTTGTGAAGAAGAAGGATGGGTCGCTTCGATTATGTGTGGACTACAGAAAGCTGAATAAAGTGACCATCCGGAACAAGTACCCCCTTCCACGGATTGATGATCTGTTTGATCAGTTGCAGGGAGTGTCTGTGTTCTCCAAGATTGATCTCCAGTCAGGTTACCACCAGCTGAGGGTGAGGGTCGAGGACATTCCCAAGACGGCTTTTAGATCCCGGTACGGGCATTATGAGTTTACAGTTATGCCTTTTGGATTAACTAATGCCCCTGCAGCATTCATGGATTTAATGAACCGGGTATTTCAGCCGTACTTGGATCGGTTTGTCGTTGTGTTTATTGACGACATTCTGATTTTACTCCCGGAGTGATTTGGAGCATGAGGAGCACTTGAGGATAGTGCTGCAGCTTCTGCGAGAGAAGAAGCTGTATGCCAAGTTTAAAAAGTGCGAATTTTGGCTCCGGGAGGTTGCTTTTCTAGGCCACGTTGTATCAGCCGCAGGAGTGGCAGTGGACCCGACGAAGATTGATGCTGTTCGGGATTGGCCTAGACCGACGACGGTTACTGAGGTCCGTAGCTTTTTGGGATTAGCAGGTTACTACCGTCGCTTTGTAGAGGGCTTTGCGAAGCTCTTTACTCCCCTGACCAGTTTGACCAGGAAGGGGATAAAGTTTGTTTGGACTGAGCGGTGCCAGGAGAGCTTTGAGGAGCTGAAGAGGAGATTGATCTCGGCACCTGTTTTAGCACTTCCAGTGATGGGCGACGGATTTGTGATCTACAGTGACGCCTCTCACAGCGGCTTGGGATGTGTTCTGATGCAGCATGGTAGGGTAATTGCTTATGCTTCACGGCAATTAAAGGATTATGAGAAGAATTACCCTACTCATGATTTGGAGCTTGCAGCCGTGGTGTTCGCGCTGAAGTTGCGGCGGCATTACCTCTACGGGGAGCATTGTGAGATTTACACTGATCATAAGAGCTTGAAGTACCTGTTCACACAAAAGGAGCTGAATTTGAGGCAACGCCGGTGGTTGGAGTTGCTAAAGGATTATGATGTGAGTATTCTTTATCACCCCGGCAAGGCCAATGTAGTGGCAGATGCTTTGAGTAGGAGGTCAGCGCAGAGCTTGAGCATGTTGATCACCCAGCAGGCACCGCTTGTGGAGCAGATGAGGCGCTTACAGATTGAGGTTGTATCCCCTGGGGTCTCTTCTAGACTCATGTCTATGGTCTTGCAGCCCACTCTGTTGGAGAGGATTAGAGAGACACAGAGTGAGTGTCACGCCCCGGAACCCGGGCTCGCCAACAGATCCGCCGTGCACACGGGATTTCCCGTGTACACGAAGCGCTGGTAATCTGCTCCGATATAATATGAACAATAAAAGAGCATAATATCGAGCTAAATAGAAGAACCACATAGTATTTCAGACTGGAAATACAAATAAAACTGTAATAAGTACAATAATCTCCCAGCTCACCAAAATAGTACATCCAGCTGGCGGAAGCCAGACCCAAAATAAAAGGAGAATATCACAGTCTGAGTGGAGAGTGAAATATCTGTCTAATAGCTCTCAGCCTCACAGGAGATCTATCTATTCAGCGATCCCCTTACCTTTATCAGCTGCCGATGGCCTAGCGGCTCCCGCAGACGACTCTGCAAATAAAGAAGAAGAAAGAGAGAAACAATAATGGGGGTGAGAACTACCAGATGAAACCAGTAGCCTCCCCTAGTGGGTAAAACCTCAACTCTGACGCACCCACTAGGACTACTAGAGGCAACATGAAAGAACAGTGGTAAATTATAAAGGCTGCTGTAAAGAAAGGAACTATCACCACTATGTATCTACATGCCATGTAGCACGAAATGACTGGATGCAACATTACCAAACATGCCTGCCTAAAATAACTCAGTCTAGTGTCACTAGTAAAACTGGTACTGCCTGTTGTGCCTTGCCAAATCGGGTGTGCTGGCCAATGCCTTATCACCGATAGGGGATAGTTGCCAAATCGGGTATGCATAACACCGATAGGGGATAGGAGTCTCAAGGACTCTAAGCATGTCTGCAACACACTCCGGAGTGGCACTCGAGGGGAGCGACCCACACGAGTAAAATATCTCAGTAATAAGTATCAGAAGTGCCATAAAACAGCAGGACTGGATCATGACTATGACCAAAGTGGGAAAACCATCCACTAGGAAAACCCGATCCCCAACTGATGCAATAAACCAGACTCAACCCCAATCTGATGCAAGGATAAACATCTGGTCAACCGCCTACTGTCCGCGGTCACCGCAATACCCCACAAGTCCACAATCTAGCACAACCTTGGCTACACTATCCCAAACCCCTGCTCACACTTGAGCAACAACATATGAATGCAAAGGACAACAATGAAACATGTTCAAATCCCAATATGATAGTGTAGCAATGAATAGTGGCCTTACCTGATGTCCGGGCATGCATGCAACTGTCTTTATTTTTAAAAGTTGTAAAATAGTGTCAAAGGTTTAAAACAATTGATTTACTGAATAAAAGTCATTTGCATGCGAGATCATAGCCTTTGTCTCAATCACAGTGTCCCAATATAAGTCATCATATCTTTTGTGGGGTTATATTAAGTTTTAGGGGAGTTTGTCCCAGCGGTCCTTGTCATTTGTCATATTAATTTGTCCCAATGGTTCTCATTAATTGTCCTGTTAGTTGTCCTGTTAGTAGTCCTGTTAGTAGTCCTGTTAGTTGTCCCAATGGTTCTCATTAATTGTCATATTTTAGGGGATTTCTAGTAATCCCAGTGAGCTTGTCAAAAATGAGGTAAGCAACAACCGCCCACCTCGAGCAGCTCAAAATACACCCCAGGTAGTCTCCTGGTTGTCCACAGTCCTCAAATCCTGCAAATCAACGCTCCCGGTATAAATACAAATCTCAAAAAGCACAATATTTGCTGTTTTTCAAACAGCACGGGAAAAGAGGAATTTTTCACCTCTAAAATGAGCTCCTAAAATCCCAAGAAAAATCACGGTTGCGTTCCTCGCGAAGAGTAGATCAAAATCGACTCTTAAAACGCCTCGATCTGACGCTCCTACGTCAAGATAAAAATCGGAGAAGTCGGTGCTGTCCAAAAACCATCACAGTAAAAAGGGGGGTCAAAGAGGACTTGAAAACTGTGCCAAAAGTACAAAACGGAGCAAAATGATCAACACGGAAATCGAAGCCCTACCTCTTACGGTCGCGCTGCCGCAAAAATCGTCCAAAAATTCCACCTGGTTAGCCCGCAGTGAATTTTCGACGGAACTGCGACGGGAAATGGGCCTAAAAAGAAAATCGTCGCAGTGCGCCGCGTCGCAGATATCTTGCTATCTGTAACTCCTAAAATCCTGAGATTTTAGAGAGAGAGAGAGGAGAGAGAGAGGAAAAACTTTGGTATAGAACACTTTCTCTGATTCTCTCTCTTCGGTGCGCAAAATGAGGTGCAAAGAGAGGGGGTGGGGGACCTCTTATATAGTGGGCCAAAAGGGAATATTCCCACACGGGATCCGATCCGAACAGGAAACAGCCAAATTGACCATCCAGAACGCGCCACGTGTCCACATAACAGGGAACAGCCCGGTGCAAGCCCACTCAGATTTCGCCACGTGTCCCACGTGGTGCACATGGCCGGTCGCGCTCCGGGTCTTCCGGATCCTGTCAGCCAACGGGGTGCTGCCACGTGTCGCCTTCCCACGTGCTTCTAGAAGCCGTCCAGCCAATCGGGAGCCGCCACGTGGCACGGGGGGGTATTCGGTGCTCCCGGTGCACGCTTGGCCCATGGACCGTGCACCCGAGCCCCCTGCCCGCGCCTGCCCGCGCCGCGCTCCTCCGCGCTTCGCCGCTGCCCCGCCGCTGCGCCGCTGCCCGCCGCCGTGCGCCGCCGCCCGCCGGTCTCCGCCGGCCGCCGGAACAGTAATTCCGGCGGCCGGAACAGTAATTCCGGCATGAACAGTAAATTGTGCCGAAAAATTAAAGTAAATACACCATTTCGCTCGTTTTCGCGCGCTGAGTCCAAATACGACGTCCGTTTCGCCAAATTCTCATCCGAAATTTTGCCGAAAGCTCCCGGAAAATTCCATTTGCTCTGATTTTCGTGCAAAGTCTATATTAAATGTCCAATTTTGATTCTACAAGCTCTGTTTCACCGAATAAGCTCCATAGTCACTGTTTAATGTTGCACAGTACCTGCGGGAGTCCGGATCATCACAGTGAGGACCCCCACTTGACTCGGATTAGATCGCAGATTCAGGCTGATCAGTTAGGGGATTTTGCAGTGGATAGCTCGGGAGTACTGCGGTACAGGGACCGAGTGTGTGTGCCTATGGACACTGAGCTCAGAGATCAGATTTTGAGGGAGGCCCATTATACACCTTATACCATTCATCCTGGTGGTACTAAGATGTATAAGGACCTCAAGACACATTTTTGGTGGCCCGGAATGAAGCGGGATATTGGAAGATTCGTGGCTCATTGTTTAACTTGCCAGCAAGTGAAGGCAGAGCATCGTGTTCCTGCTGGCAAGTTGCAGAGTCTTCCAATTCCCGAGTGGAAGTGGGACCACATCACCATGGATTTCGTCACTGGACTGCCGAGGGCGCAGAGTGGGGTCGATGCGATTTGGGTTATCGTGGATAGACTCACCAAGTCTGCACACTTTTTGCCTGTACAGATGACTTTGCCGTTGGAGCAACTTGCGCAGTTATACTTGGATGAGGTAGTGAGACTGCACGGTATACCCACCTCGATTGTATCAGATAGGGACCCGAGGTTCGTATCACACTTCTGGGGGAGTCTTCAGTCAGCCTTGGGGACCCAGCTCCGTTTTAGCACAGCATTCCACCCACAGACCGATGGACAGTCTGAGCGCACCATACAGACCCTTGAGGACATGTTGAGAGCGTGCGTTATGGATTTTGGAGGAGGGTGGTACCGGCACTTAGCATTGGTTGAGTTTGCGTACAACAACAGCTATCAAGCGAGCATCCAGATGGCTCCGTTTGAGGCGTTGTATGGACGCAAGTGTCGGTCACCCCTGTATTGGAGTGACGTGGGTGAGAGGAGGACTTTGGGACCGGACTTACTGCTGGAGGCAGAGGAGAAAGTCAATTGGTTCGCCGACATCTTGAGATAGCCCAGAGTCGCCAGAGGAGCTACGCTGATACTCGGCGGCGAGACCTAGAGTTTCAGATCGGTGATCATGTCTTTTTGAAGGTCTCGCCTTCGAAAGGGGTCAGGAGATTCGGAGTTCGGGGGAAGCTCAGTCCCCGCTTTATTGGACCCTTCGAGGTACTTGAGAGGATTGGCCCTGTGGCTTATAGAGTTGCTCTTCCACCTCGCCTGGCCGGAGTTCATGACGTCTTCCACGTCTCAGCTTTGAGGAGATATGTTTTCGACCCCTCGCACGTGATCGACTTCACTTCTTTGGAGATCGGAGAGAATCTTGGATACGAGGAGCGCCCGTTGCGAATTCTCGCTCGAGAGGTGAGAGAATTGCGCAACCGGGCAATACCTTATGTGAAGGTTTTGTGGAGCAATCACGAGGAGCGGGAGGATACTTGGGAGCTGGAGACGGTGATGCGGGATACCTATCCTTTCCTGTTCGAGACTTCTGGTTGAGGTACGTCTGTTTGTTTCTTGTTTCGAGGACGAAACTCCCTTTTAGTGGGGGAGGATGTGGTGGCCCAGATTCCCATGCAGCTTTTTCTGGTGAATCCATTGTTTAGAACACCTATTGTTGGTGTGTCTGGCCCATTGTGCATCAAGGGGATGCTACAGATGGACCCTGTGAGATATCTACAGCTGTGTTGGCCTTCGGCTGTGTTGGCCAAAATTTTGAAAAGGTTTTTGGCCAAACAGAGGTTGGAAATGGATTCAGCGCGGAAAAACGCTTGAAAACGGCTATTTGCTTGTTAAATTCTGAGTCCGGATGCCCAAAAAAGGACTCCCGGAAGTTTTCGTTGAATTTCGGTGCATGGGAGGGGCCGTGGACCGCCGGCTGCCACGTGGCAGCCCATGATTGGCCGGTCCGCAGCGCGCGGTCCACAGAGTGCCACGGCTGGGTGCACGGACCTGGCGCATGACACGTGGCGCCGCCTGATTGGCGGGCCCGTTAGGCGCGGTCTACAGAATCTGCGCGGCGGTGCATGGACCGGGGCGGGGGGACCCGTGGCATCCCGCGGTTGGTCGGTGCACGCGGCGCGGTCCACGGAACCTAAATTTGGTGCGTGGACCAGGTGCACGGGACACGTGTCGCCACGCTATTCGCGGGCTCACGAGGCGCGGCGCACGGAGTGGCGGACGGGCGCCTCGGGGCGCGTGCGTGGCAGGCGGCCAGGGCGGCGCCCTGCCCGCACGTGTGACCGCGACAGTGGCAGGGCCACGTGTCGCCCTGCCACTGGCGGGCGCCACCTACCCGCTTTGACCGCGGGGAGGGGCACGTGTCGGCGATTGGCGCGCCCCGCACAGCTGTTCGCTGTGCGGGATGCGTGTCGGGCGGGGAGGCGCGCGACGTGGCCGCCGCTGAGTCGCTCCGCCCGCTGTCGCCTGTTTGTCGGGCGACGTGGAGGCCCAGGAGCGTTTCGGGCGCGCACAGTGTTGGGCCGGGCCCAACACTGTAGCAGCCCGAAACTTTCGGGCGCCCGAAAGTTGGGACATGCCCGGTATTTCTTGAATTGTTCTGTGAGCCTATAAATAGCCCGAAAACAGTTCAACTCAGGTTTTTCTCTGTTTCTAGGCCTTTTCTCTCCGAGCTTTCTTCAGAGAAGTTGATCCTCACACTGTCAAGCTTCCATCTGCAAAGTTTGGGGATTTTTGGGGGCACGCTTTTCGAGATTCTTATTTTCTTGGCGCGGCGCGACGCTCTTTCTTCGGTGTTTCTTCCGTCGCTCTTCGGTGTACGAGCTCCCCCGACCTACTCCGACCATCTTTTCGAGCGATTTCTTCGCTGCTGGATTCGTAATAGGTGAGGCTACGATTTTGGGTCTCGCACATTTTCAGATTTTGCGTTTTTCGAGGTGTTTTCTCGTGCTCATTGGGACCCTTCTTGCTGTGAGTTTTGGAGAGGGCAGCAGCTTCTTTTGGGGAGATCTTCGCGCACTAATCTCGGATCAGGACGTGCTTGTAGACTTTTTTCATCTACTCGACGCAAGGATCATCGTGGTATTTTTTTTGGAATTTCCTGAGATCTTTCCGGAGGTATACATCTTCCTTTTTATCTGTGCAAGATTTTACAATTATGTGGTTGTATGTTTTCGCGCGCCCGTGTTGTGGAATTTATATCTTGGCCTACGGAACTTCGATTTGGGCGTGCAGGTACTTGTTTCGAAGCTATCGACGCGAAGAACGCCGAGATATTTTTATTGGAATTTATTGAGCACTTTCAGTAGGTGAAATTTTGGCATCTGTGTAGCTGAAAATTCAGCAAGTGATTTTGGTCAGATTTTTGGGGATTTGTGTATAACTGTAGCCTATGTTGTACCCAGGTGGGATTTTGGACTGTACTGGACATACTGGACAGTGAGTTGCTGTTGTTCTGGTATTATCAGCTGTAGGACTTGGACAGATCAGCTCATCAGGTGGGTGACCTCTTTTTCAAGATCAGCGGACTGTGTACTAATTCTAGCTTTAGGGACTTGCATATTTTAATGTTTGTTGTACAGCATGCTAGAATGTACGAATTGATGATCCTGTTGTAGTTAGATGATCCTGAGTTTATTAACTTGCTCCCTACAAGCTGTTGATTATTAATTATTTTGGAACTTGACCTAGCACCACTGCCATATGATGCATGTTCAGCCAGACTGTAGAAAACCTCAACTTGGGCTAGGTTTTTATTGCTCTAGACATTCCCACTTCACTATTCTTTTTATCACTCTGGACTTAGAGTTTTCCTCGCCCAAGTAGTGGGCCGAGGGGTCGGATTATCGTGGGATGCATTTACACTCGTGTCTGGGGACCGAGTGGAGTTGTTAGCAGTCTGTAGAGCAGGTTTCTTTGGGAGAGTGATTTGGGTTGTAGATTTGAGATCTTGAGAGCTATTTTGAGTGACAGTGAGTCTCGGCTGTGCAGTTTTCCAGCCTGTGTGTGAGACAGTGTTCCTTTGGTTACAGTCGATCTTGTTGATCGAGGATTTGGATTATAGCCTGCATGAGCCACATTTGAGCTCGACAGAGTTACGCGGATACTTTCCTCGGTGGGGTCGCTCCCCTCGAGAGCCACTCCGGAGTTGGGCCTGTTCTTCTATCGCGACTTGTCGACGCAGTGTTCCCTCTGGCTGGGCCAGTTAGTGGCAGTCACGGACACAGTCCCTCTGGCTGGGCCAGTTAGTGGCAGTCACGGACGCCCTACGTAAGTCCGGTCCCCCGGGACGTGATGGCAGTAGGTAGGCGCAGGTTTGACTGGACCCTATGCGGCAGTCAGTTGAGATTGGGTGATTTGAGTCGAGAGCTAGTTGTAGCATCATGTTCTTTCTGTTCCACTTTTGAGCATCTAGATAGAGGCATAGTAGCTGTAGAGTTTACTTTACCAGCTTTTCCCTTTCCGCACTGCATTGTTACTTTTTGCCTCTAGTAGACTTAGTGGGCAGACCGTCGGGCTTGTTGGCGGCACCCACTGAGAACTACTTGGGACGTAGTTCTCACACCCGTCGTGGTGTCTTTTCCCCAGGGACTTCTTCTTCTGCTCCTGTTCCTGCCGCACCTGTTGCTGACCCGACTGATCGAGGTAAGGGAGTCGCGAGATAGATCCCTACCAGTTGTCGCCTGAGAGTAGATGTACCTCCCTACATTTTGAGAGTTCATGTCGAGTGATATTGTAGTGAGGATTGAGTTGTACTCTTCTTATTTTGAGAGATATTTGTATTTTGGTGAGGATTCTGGTTGTATATTTTGTTAGAGTTGTATTTATTTTATCCAGCTTTTACTTTTCAGCTCTGATATCTGTATAGTGTAGATCTCCTTTGCAGGTTAGTCGCTACGTCTATACGGGGCTTCCCGTATGGGCGGCAGATCTGTTGGCGAGCCCGGGTCGCAGTTTCGACCCGGGGCGTGACATTTCTAGTTCGTTGGAACAATGGGAACCTGATGATCGCGTACGTCCAATTTTGACTCATTTGGACTCCGAACCGACGCGCGCATCCAGGTGGGTTTGTTTTCCTCCAAAACTACGGACTTTCTATTAATTCTAGTATGATAGGACTCATCATGCTAGTATATGTGCTATTGTTGTTGTATCATAATTTTGAGAGAATTGTGGAACTTTGACTAGCACTCCATCATATGTTGCATGATTTTAACCAGACTAGTAGAAAATTCTCACTTGGGCTAGCTGTTGTATTTAGACATCCATCCACACTTTTTATTGCTTTCCTGGACATAGTGTTTCTCCTCGCCCGGGTAGTTGTGATGACCCGGATCTTTGCGAAGGTCTTACGGAGTGAATTGTGGCTTCTAGAGGCCTATGATGTGTGTTGGAGATGGTTGCGCGCAAAACAGACCTCAGATTTGGACCCAGCGCGAAGTTTGGATTAAGAATACCTGTCCGGATGCCTTCGACAAATTTAGAAGTGGAATTTGCCAAAACGGACATCGGATTTGGACTCAGCGCACGAAAACGATGAAAATTAACTATTTACTCGTACTTTTTGGAGCCCGGATGCCAAAACACGAATTTCGAGGCATTTGTTACTATTCCGGCAGGGTAGGGCAGCACCGGCGGTGGCGGGCAGGCGGCGGAGCTCGACGGTGCGGGCAGGCGCGGGCCGGTTGGTCCACGGGACATGGCGTGCACCGGGACCAGCCAACGGAGCAGCGTGACACGTGGCGCACGCGGATTGGGCGGTCAACGCACGCGCGACAGCGCGCCAGGCGCGGCACACCGTGGACCCCACCAGGCCACGTGTCGCCCGCTCATTGGCGGGCGTAGCGACCAGGCTGCCTCGCCGTGAACCGCGGACCACGGTCTCCGCCGTGAACCGCGCTGCCATGCGGCGTGTCGCGATTGGCGGGCGCGTGTACGCGGGGCGTGCGGGGCCCGGAGAAGGCCACGTGTCGCGCTGAGGGGGATTCGGGCGCGCACAGTAACAGGTCGGGCCAGATTCGGGTGCCCGATTCCTGCGCCCGAATCTGGACCCCATCCTTGGTGGGCTTGGGCTATAAATAGCCATTTGGGGTTTCGTTTGTGGGCTTTTCCTCCGAGCTTTTCGGCCTATTTTCGACAAGGAGCATCGTTTGCGAGTTTTCTTCGATATTTGGAATCTTGGAGATTTTTGGGAGTCGTGCCAACTGCGTTCTTCACGACATCGCGAGCTTCGACGCGCCTTTGATACCGAGTTTTTTTCATCGACGCTTCTTCCGCGAGCTCCCCAGGGCTGATGGGAGGGAGCTTTTGGTCGATTTCTGCGGCATCGGTTCCACGAGAGGTAGATATTCATTTTTCGTGTTTATCGCTCCTCTCAGTTTTGGATTTTTATTGGGGTATTGGGAGCATCTTTGAACCTCTTTCTTGCTGCTGGTTTTTCTGGACCCCCCGAGCTTGTTCGATTTTTATCTTCGCGCTCGGTTATCGAATTGTTACGACTTTTATGTTGGCATATTTCGTGATTTGATTCAGAGTCTTGAAGTGATCAAATTGTCAAATCAGTAATCGAAGACTCCGAGAAGATTCAACAAGAGCTTAAGTTGACACTCAGGTATGATTAAATTAATCATGGTGATTTAAGTATATTTACAATCTTTGGAATCATGTTTTTATTGAAACCCGGTTTAGAAGAGGTTTTGGAAACTTGGATTTTAACTAATAACTTATTTTAAGTTTGGATTCCGGTACATGGTTTGTTTTGTTAAACTTATCTTTGAAAAATTCTGTATTTTACATTTAGTACCGGAACCCCACTTTGAGTTCCTCAAGACCTAACACAAGATTTTCTGGAATTTACATTGAGTATCGAAACCCAACATGGAGTACCGGAACGCAATAAGAAAATCTGTCTGTTGCGTCATTGAGTACCGGAACCTACTATTTAGTACCGGTACGCAATGTCATGTCGTGATAAGAATGCTAAACCGACTTTGATTGATTTTCAAAAGTTATAAATAGATACTTAGGGTTTCTCAAGAATGATCGACCAATTCAGAAACACTTGAGAGCAACCTTAGAGGCTAGGTTTTTATCGTTCATCTTTTTAGCCTCTTTTAGGTCAATTTGACGGTTCTTCAATGAGATGCTTTTTGTCGAATTGATCTAATCTTTGCTTAGAGATTTCATCCATGGTTCTCTAATGATATTCTGAGCAAAGGATCACCATCGAAGCCTATATTTTCATAACAACTGAGTTTGCGTCAAGGAGTTGACGTGGCATCGTGGATTCGATGTGTTGAAGGCATTTCGTGGATTCGAAACGTGTTGCTCGTGGATTTGAGTGGCGTTCGTGGATTCGGACGTGTGCATTGGACCTGTAGTCGGTGAGCGCAAGATCCGGAGAAGTTGAAGGTGGGGTTGGAGTCCGTGGAGTCGATAATCACCTTGTTATCTTTCAAATTCTTAGTGGATTGTTATTGCGTGTTGGTCCCGTGGTTTTTACTCCTGTGATGGAGTTTTTCACGTAAATCTCGGTGTGCTGTTTTTAGTTTCCGCATTTATTTTTAAATTGTACTAAGATTGGAATTTTGAATATTTCACCTATTTACCCCCCTCTAGGTGTTTGATAGAACCTATTTAGATCATTGGGGATCCATAAACCTACAATTGGTATCGGAGTGGGTTTTAGGTATTTCTATCATGTCGGGTGAAGGTGGTAATATTAATAGACCTCCTCTTTTTGATGGGACCAATTATGTCTATTGGAAAGTCCGGATGAGAGCTTTTCTCATGGCAATTGATGAGCGGGTATGGCAAACCGTGGAATACGGTTGGGTGCATCCAATTGAGGAAGTAGAAAATTCTACTATCCCAAAACCTCGCTCTAGATGGTCCAGAGAGGAGATCGAAAAATCTTCTTACAACGGGAAAGGTATGAACGCTTTATTTAATTTTCTTTCCTCGATCGAGTTTACACGTATTTCTGCGTGTGAAACTGTAAAGGAGATTTGGGATATTCTTCAAATTACACATGAGGGTACTAATCTTGTAAAAATTCAAAAGCTCCAGATGCTTACAAGTCAATTTGACTCTATTCATATGGATGAGCATGAATTGTTTACTAATTATTATACCAGACTTCAAGATATAATCAATACATGAGCTAATTTAGGAGAAAAGATCCCGGAATCAAAAGTTGTAAGAAAGATTTTTCGAACTCTTCCGGAACGGTTTAGGGCAAAGGTTACCGCCATTGAAACCGTCAATCATCCGGATGACATGAGAATAGAGGAATTAGTAGGTGCTTTACAAACATATGTAATGACTTTTCCTACTAATCAATTTTCTTCCAAGTCTTCTTCTAAGCATGCAAAAATTGGATTCAAATCAATGAAGGAAGAAGATAGCGAATCAAACTCCGACGATGAAATATCTTTTGCCGATTTTGAAGAACAACTCACGTGGATCACGAAGAAATTTCGTCGGAATTTTCGGAAGAATCGAACCGATAGATTTTGATCCTCGAAACCATCTAAAGGATCATCGGGTTCTAAATCCTCTAAACTCAAAAGATTTGCAAAATCTTCTAAAGAAAAAGAAAAAGATGAATTCGAAGGAAAAATCCAATGCTACAGATGCAAAGGCTACGACCATATTTCAACGGATTGTCCTTCTAAGAAATCATATAAAAAGAAGGCTTTGTGTGAGGACCCGAATTTTCACAAGAGGATTACTGTTGGATCAACAGCTTCTGGAGGCCTTTGTTGGGGGTTAGAGTTGTTTGGGTGCGTTTCGGACTTAAGAAATGGACTCAGTGTGTTGAATTGATCCCGAGTGTAGTCGAAGGCACCCGTCGAAATTTAGAAGCAGAATTGGGCAAAACGGAGGCCGTATTTGGACTCAGTGCGCGAAAATGATGAAATGGGCTATTTACTTATTTTTTTCAGAGCCCGGATGCGCAAACACGGATTTCGAGGCAAAAATTACTGTTCCGGCGGCCGGGGCAGCGCCAGTGGCGGGGGCAGGCGGCGGAGCGCGGCGGCACGGGCGCGGGCGCGGTGGCGTGGGTGCGGGCAGGCGCGGGCGCGGGCGCGGTGTTCAGAGTTGGGTGTGCCACGTGGCAGCTTCCCATTGGATGCGCTGGGGACACGTGGCGGCTTCGGATTTGGCGGGTGTATCGGGTGCGTACACCGGGCGCAGCGAGTGGAGGCGGTGACACGTGGCGCGCAGGGATTGGCCGATCAACGCACGCGCGATAGGGGCGCCGTGCGCGACTCACGATGGACCGCCCGGGCCACGTGTCGCCCTTTCATTGGCGAGCGTAGTGACCCGGCGGATCCGGCGTGAACCGCAGCCCACGGTTCCCGTCGTGGACCCGTCGCCACGCGGCTCACCGTGATTGGTGGGCGCGCGTGCGCCGGGCGCGCGGGGCGCGGAGCTGGGTGACGTGGCGCGCCGAGGGGGTTTCGGGCGCGCACAGTGTTGGGCCGTGGGCCGGATTCGGGCGCCTGAATCCGGCGCCCGAATCCGGAAGCCCATGTGGGCTAGGCTGGGCCTATTTAAACCCCTCATCTCTCTCTTTTTCTGCTCTTTTCGAGTTTTAGAGAGAGTTTGAGAGGGAGAACTCTTAGGAAACTTGTTCCTCTTGATATTTTTGATCTTGTGGTGGATCCCCTAGATTTTTGGAGGCTTGGCAGCGGCGATCTTGGTTTTATAGTGCGCCTCGACGTTTCCCTTTTTCGGCCCGTTTCCGTCGCAGTTCAGTCGGAAATTTCATGTGCGCAAACCAGGAGAAATTTTTGGGCGATTTCTGCGACAGTGTGTTCCTAAGAGGTAAGGCTTCGATTTTCGTGTGATTACTTTGCCTTATTTTGGGTTTTTGGCATGGTTCCCGAGGTATCTTTTGACCCCTTTTACCGCTGTGAGGATTTGGACAGCGAAGGAGTATTGTTGGGATTTCTCTGTCTATGGGCATCGAAATGAGACGTATGAGGACTCGATCGACATCTACGCTTCGTGAGGAAGGCACCCGTATTTTTATCGAAATTTTTGGAGGACTCTTCGAAGGTGATAATTAAGTTTCTTTGGGACTGAGTTTTCGCAGGCTTGTGTTCGTGAAGGTTTTGGCATACGGCGATGTTCTAATTATTTCTTGACCTACAGGTGTCGGATTTGGACGTGCAAGTACTCGTTTCGATCGGATCGCCACGAAGATCGCAATGGTTATTTTTCTAGAATTTTCCAAGTTTATCTCACAGGTGAAAATTATCCATTTTTGGGGCTGGTTGAATGGACAGCAGCTTATTGTGCTTTTCTTGGATTAATTGTACGCCGTTTGGGTTACCTTTGCAGTGTTTGCGGCGTGCTGTGTTTACCTGGTGTAGGGGTGCTTGTGGATCCGCGCCTCGTGATCGAGGTGGGTGGTTGCTATATCCCTCTATTTCTGACATACTCACTAGGAATATTAGAGAGATTCTGTTATTGGACTTATTGAATGATCTATACTCGTGGTTGGGATTATGCATGTGGGTTTGGACATGTGGATTGCTATGTTAGCACATAACCTTGCATGTGGATTTGATTATGATATTGAGGCCATGTAATTTACCTGGACAGTAGGTACGACTTGGGGATATTTTTGGACATGCATAGGTGGATAGATATTTGTGGACGAATAACGGTTTATATGTTTAATATTTGCTATTCATGTGGGAACGGTATAGGACTTGGAATACCATGCTATATTGAATGTCACGAACTGTTATCATGCTAAACATAAGTCAGAAAATGATATCTGTACTCTTTCTATCTTCTCGAAACTTTTGCATGCTTGTATGGACATCTAGTTAGGCCATTTCTTATCGCTACACTATCATGTTGGAACTTGACTTAGGAGAAACCATGCTTGCTTCTTTTCTCCTTATTCTTTAGTCAGGTGGTTCTTGTTGCTCGGGTTTGAGCAGGGGTACGGGATAGTGTAGCCGGGACCTTAGGGTCGGGGACAGGTGGTATTTGTTTATGGGTTGTGGGGTATTGCGGCTACCGTGGATAGTAGGCGGTTGACCGGATACAGATTATTTTACCCGATTTTGGATTGGGGGTTATTCCGGCTACCGCGGATAGTAGGCGGTTGACCGGATATCGAATGTGGGACATGATTGTGATTGTGGGTTAGTTCGGTAACCGCGGATATTGGGCGGTTGACCGATTGTCGGTTGTTGGGCTTGATTGTTGACAATGGGTATCACGGCGACCGCGGATATTGGGCGGTTGACCAGATGGTTACTTATGCATCAGATTGGGAATCAGGGTTTCTTTAGTGGAGGGTTTTGTTCCACTTGAGTATAGTTGTGATCCAGTCCTGCTTTTATGATACTTGTGACAGTGATTGAGTTTTGTTATCACACCGGCGCGGCTTTATATGCCCGGTGATACTTTCCTCGTGTGGGTTGCTCCCCTCGAGTTCCTCTCCGGAGCGTGGGGTCAGACAGTGATTGAGTTTTTGCTATCACATCGGCGCGGCTTTACTTGCCCGATGATGAGGGCGGCAGCAGGAGTTTTGCTATCACATCGGCGCGGTTTTACTTGCCCGATGATGAGGGCGGCAGCAGGAGTTTTGCTATCACATCGGCGCGGCTTTATTTGCCTGATGATGAGGGCGGCAGCAGGCAGTACCAGTTTTTACTGGTGGATAGATTGGGTTACCGAGACAGTTTGGTTACTGATGCATTTAGAGGCATATTAGTGGTAGTTTCCTTTTTCAGCAATTTTATTTCTTACCACTCTTCTTCCCCTTTTTGCCTCTGGTAGACCTAGTAGGTGCGTCGGAGTTTGAGGCTTTACTCACTAGGGGAGGCTACTGGTTTACTAGTAGTTCTCACCCCATTCTTCTTTCCTCTTTTTCTTCTCCTTTATTTTGTAGTGTCTTCTGCGGGTGCTGATGGGTTTTCAGCGGCGGGTCGAGGAGAGAGGACGGCTGAGTAGATAGATCTCGAGGCAGGATGAGCGAGTTAGCTGGACTGTTGGTGTACCCTTTTTCCTCAGACGGTAGTACTTTACTTTTGGGTCTTGCTTTAGCCAGTTGTTTGTATCTTTTTTGGTGAGCTGGGAGAGACAGATGTATTATTTTTACAGATGTACTGTATTTTATTTCCAGCTTCAGTCTGAGATGTATTAGTTTTTAATTCTGCTCTGTTTTATGCACTTTATTGTTATCTCTTATATCTGAGCAGGTTACTGGCGCTTCGTGTACGCGGAAAATACCGTGTGCACGACAGTTTTGTAAATGGGCCCGGGTTCTGGTTTACACCCGGGGCGTGACAAATTAGGTGGTATCAGAGCTTAGGGATAGGTCAGTTGGGACTTAGGAAACCCTAGGCTTTTGGCGGACCCTAGGATGTTTGGGCGTGAGAGACGCGACATTTTGCGAAAGTCGGTGATTTATTTATTTGACTCTTCCTGTGAGTGAAGAGGGATCGACATATCCTATTTCTGTGGGATGTCTTTGACTTTCGTTAGATTGGGTTGAGTGTTTAGGGTGTGCTAATTTGCGGTTTTGTCGTGGCGAGCGGTGTCTCCCCGACACTGGGCCTTGACCCGTGTGCACCTTGGTGCAGCAGTTGGGTCTGAGCCGGTTGTCTCGGGTCGGATACCCAGATTGGAGTCTGAGAGCTCTGGACCCAAAGGGTAGGAGTGTTGGAGGCAGATCAGCGGCGGTGTGGGTAGTTGAGCGCAGTGACATAGTTGTCAGAGCAGCGCAGTGGCACAGTTGTCGGAGCAGTGACACCGTTGTCGGAGCAGCACCACCGCCAAGTTCGCATGGGTCGAGCCGCTACCATCGACGGATTCGCTCGACGGTTTTGTCTTAATAGTTTTTGTTTGACCTTTTACTTGGCGTTTTCCTCGACGGTTTTCGTCTTGACGGTTTTTGGTTTGACGGTTTTACGTGGCAGTTTTTGCCTTGACGGTGCAGTCCGCTGTACGCAGTTGTTTTCGTTTCTTTTTCGTCCGATGAGCCTCCGCTCGATTGTTTTTCGTCGCGGACTTCGTCAAGGCAACGATTAGAACCCGTTTTCCGTCAATTGCCTCATCGACAGTCGGACAGCATCGGAAGTACATTTTTTTTTGCAACCGGAGGGATTTTTGGACACGGAGTCTTTTGTCAGTTTCTGTTTTGGGGATAGAAGAGGTTTTGGGTAAGTAGTCGGGACCACTAAATTTGCTAGTTTGGGGGGTAAAATGTTGATTGGTGTTTTGGATATTTTATTAGGCCCGCGGGTGGTGTTTTTGCTTTGGAGGGTCGCGGGCGCGGTCGGTTGTCTTCGTTTTAGGTGGGTACCTTTTTCTTGAAGTTTGGAGTATGGTATCATATAATACGTAAGAGTAAAGTAGATGTGCTAATGAATTTTGACTAACCCCTTTGTGTGAGTACCCCTATTATTACACATGGACTTCGGTCATTATGCTCATAGTTGCTTGCACGAACACCAGCGGTTTGGCCACCGCATCGGTGTACTTTTTCGAAAAGGTGGTACGTTGACCCGTATACCCCACAAGGTGCCATAGTGGGGACCCCTCGCGGTTACTTAAGGTGCCGCACAAGTGCCGTGGAGGGGTTAGAAGTAACAAGGTGCGAGCAAGGTGTTCTCTGTTGCATGCACTGTTTCGATTTACAGGGGGGTTACTGTTGATCCACGCGGGAGAGCGTGGATGCTCTAGTCTTTGGTTTGCTTTACTTTCAGTATTTATAGCATTTTGCACATCTTACTTTTATCTCTTACTCTTTGTGTCGCTGACTTCCCACACGGTGACAGGTTCGGGTAGAGGTGGGATCCGGGACGACAGTGAGGCTGCGACCAGAGGAAGTTAGCCTCGTTTGGGGCTGGTGACCTCTCCGTTAGTTCGTTTTTGATTATTTCAGTTAGTTAGCTTTGTATGTGTGGTATTTATTTATGGACGGTGCGGATTTTGGAGATTTCGTGTTGAATGGTATTTCCTTTACGTTATTTTGGGTACGACCAATTTCAAAATAAAAGAAAAGGATTGTGAAAATGGTTTTGAAAAGAATAAGTGCCGTGTGGGCACTGTTTTACAAACCCATGGATTTATCCTTTCAAAATGTAGGTGGCCGTCTTGGTTATTGCGCATGGTTATATTTTTTCCCTCTACTTAACTTCTTGACTGGTGTGGTTAAAGTGTGAAGATTTTTCGCTTATTTAAACCCACGGGGCGTGACAGAAAACGGTGAAAACATTGATCAAAACGGTGAAAACGGCGATCGAAACGGCGAAAAATTAGCCGAAATGGGCCGAAATGGAGCTACTGGGCCTTGGGCTGGGGTGCTGGTGCACGGGCCTAGGTGTGGACCGGGTCCATGCCAGGGGACGGCGGTGGCCAGGACCGGGCGCACGCCCCGTATGTGAACCGTGCCATTGGGCCGAGTTGGGCCGCGAAGAAGAGCAGGGCTGGGCGCCAACAGCTAGGCCGGGCCGCGTATGGAAACTAGGTGCGCATCGGGCTCACGGCCACGGCAACAGATGCGTGCACCAGGTCTATGCCGGGCGCGTGGACTGCGTTGCTGGGCCGGGCCAGTGTAGCGGCTGTGGGCCGGGCTAGGCTTGATGCATGTGTAATATCACGACTTTTCGTGTATCGTTTTACCCTCTCGCTAATAAACTACATGTTAGGGGAAAATTGAGTCATCAAGTTTTCGTAAGTTGGCTATCACGCGGTGCTGGTATTTTTCTGTGATAGTGCTCAAAAAACGATGAACAGCGGTGCAATCGGATCTAAAATCCGACTTACGGATCTCCCAAAAAGGGGTTTGGAAGATCGCGGTAATCGTAGTGTGCATCAGAATCAGTGCAAAAGATCTGGCATGCTTTTTGAGAGGATGAGGAATTATCTCTTGCAATTAAATAATTAATATTAAATATTAAATACCCGGAGGTGGGTTTTAGTATACGTACCAAGAGGGAAAATCGGTTTTCCCCGAAAGAAAAGAGAAAATAAAACCCTAACCGGAGGAAAAAGAAAGAGAAAAGAAGAAAGCGGAGGAGTCCGATCGCCCAGATCGACGTGCCGGAGACCGGAGAACGAGACGCCACTATCTACGGGGAGTTGATCCGGATCCTCAGCGCCGCGAAGGACGAGATTAGATCATCGTCCCCGATAGATCGAGGTTAGCGCTGTGTAGTGATTCGGCCCTTAGGGGTACTTTTGACTCACATGTAAATTAGTTAAGCCGTTAAGTGAAATAAAATTATTTAATTTTTAATAGTCGGCCGGTGCGGGTGCGTGTATTTTTCTGGCAAAGGGCCCGAAAAATGTAGACCGACGGTGCGATCGGATCGGGAATCCGATGTACGGATCTCCCGGAATGGGGTTTCTAAGATCACGATGACTTTAGGCGCGCATCGAAATTCGTGTAAAATATCCGACACGCTTTCTGAGGAAGTTTGGATAATCCGTGTAATTAATTAATTAAGAAATTAATTAATCGGTGACGATAAATAAAATTGGGAATTTATTTCCCATGATTATTTAATTAAGGGAATTAAATAATCGGTGACCAGGATTTAAAAGGTGGGATTTTATCTCGTGGATCAGATATTTATTTTAAGAAATAAAAACCGGATATTTGTGGTTTCCCTTTCTGCGTACGTACGAATTAAGGGAAATAATCAAATAACAGGGATTATATAAGTGATCCCGTTTATCGGAGGGAAAGAAAAGAAAAAAATAAAAACCCTAGCCGGTGAGGAGAGAAAGAAAGAGAAAAGAGAAAAGACGGAACCCTAGCCGGAAGAAAGAAAAAGGAGAAAGAGAAAGAGCCCGATCTTCCCGGACATCGAACCGAAGGCAAGAACGCGACCGGGCGACCTCCCCGTCGATCTTCGGTTAGTAAAATAATTTTTATAAATTTTTCGGGATTTTTCCATCGTTCTTTTGTGGGGTTTTTTGGTCTTCTTCGTCGTCTCCGTCACCGTCGCCGTCATCGTCGTCATGCTAGGGCGCGGAACGGACGGCGGAGACGCGCGGTGCCGCTAGGGCATCGCGCGGAGTACTTTTGCGGACGGCCGGTCGCCGCCGCGAGAGGCGACGGAACCGCGGGGCACCGCGCGGGCTCTGCGCGGGCCGTACCCGCGCGGGCGCCGCGCGGGCGGCACCCGCGCGGGCCCGCAACCGCGCGGGCGCCGCGCGGCTGCCGCGCGGGCAGCACCCGCGCGGGCCCGCAACCGCGCGGGCGCCGCGCGGGCAACCCCCGCGCGGGAGCTGCGCGGGCCCGCACCCGCGCGGGCGCGGCGCGGGGCACCCGTGCGGGCGCCGTGCGGGCAACCCCCGCGCGGGCGCCGCACGGGCCCGGACCCGCGCGGGCGCCCCGCGGGGCCGAGCGGCCGCCGCACGGGCAGCACCCGCGTGGGCGCCGCGCGAGGCGCCGCGCCACGTGGGCGCCGCCCGCGGAGACACGCCGCACGGTTTCGAGCCGCGTGGGGCTCCGGCGGGCGGCGACGGCGGCGCGGGGTTTCGATTTTCGGCGAACCGGACGGTGTTGGACTTTTCCGTCAAAAAGAGTATTTTGGGTTTTTCGTTTCGGGATGTTAGTACACGTTTTGATTATAGTTTATCCTTGCGGACTTTCTTTAGGTCCAGGTGCGCAGCGGGAGTGTGCAGAAGACTCAGGTGTCCCGTTTTCTCCTCAACTAGGTGGGTACGGTTGCTATAAGTGCAACAAGTGCAGTAAGTGCATCTATCATCATTAAAATGCTCTCAATTTGTCTAACAAAGTAGATGGACAGTTTAACCCTTCGCATGAATGTATTTTATCTTATATAATACAACTGCGCGGCTGCGGTCGCGGTGCTCTTTACACGCCGATCTCGGCAAATCCGGTTTCGGATGCTGCACGTACACAGGCGGATTGGCCTCCGCATGGGTGTACTTTTCCGGAAGAGTGGTCTTTTTGACCCGTGTGCCTCACAAAGGAGTGGGAGCCGTGAGGACCTCTTCGCGCCAGCTGAAAATAGCACACCAGCACCGCGAAGAGGTTAAAAGCATCAAAAAGGTGATTGTGCACGAGGGGAGACCACAATCTCCCCGACAGGTACTCTGGGGTCGGTGCCCAACTTATTTTTGTACAAGTTAGCGAAAGGTTCCGGTGTAATCGGTTTGCTCCTTATTTCCCTTTTGATATTTAGACATCTACTTTGTTTGTCACTGACTTTACCCACTCCGTGACAGGTGTTACCAGGTGCGTTAGCCGGGAGGGCGGTGAGACTGCGTCGAGAGGACCGTAGTCAGGATTCTTGGTTTTATCTCATTTTCCTTCACGCTTTAATTAGTTACTTTTCTTGTGGACTTTATTAGTTGTGGACATGTATTAGTTAGCACTGTGGATGAGATGTACTTTTACGTTTTAGATACTTTTAGTGATGTTTTCATATGCGGCACGTTTTCATGGAAAACCAAATGATTTCGAAAATGTTTTCTCAAAACGAAGTGCCGTGTGGGCACGGGTTTTGCAACCGCTGGTTTTATCCTTTCCAAACGGTGACGCCGCTTTAATAACTTGCTTGAAAAAAATAAGGTGTCGAGTGGACACCGATCTTTTAAAACAGTAGTTAAATCAATGTTCTCTGATTGGTGATGTATGTCTACTGCATGGTTGATGGTTGATGGTTGATGAATGATGTTGTATGTGAGACGCCGTACATATACAAAGGAGACTCTGTCCGTGGGCAGAGAGAATTTGTATATGTAGCGGTCTGGCACGCACCGGGGATGAGGTTTATGTCCATCTATTAAGAAAAAAAAAAAATATACACGCATTTTTCCGGTCTGCTTGACTCAAAAACCCCCGGGGGCATGACACGCTGTTATTCTTACGATTTTATCGTTATAGGGTTTGATGTTTTGGGTCTTTCGCCGTTCTTTTTGCTCTTATCGCCGCCGCCACCGCAAAGCCCTAGGGCATCGCCACCGCCGCCACATCGCGTACGGCGCCACATAGAGTAGGCCCCCGCGTGGCCGCACCGCACGCGGCGCGCGCGTGCCGCGCGGGGCAGGAGCCCGCGCGGCCGCACCTTGTGCGGTGACGCACGGGGCAGGGACCCGCGCTGCCGCACAGCATGTAGCGCAGGCGCCGCGCTGGGCAGGTGCCCCCGTGGTCACACCGCGTGCGGCGCCGCGCGGGGCAGGCGCCCGCGCGGCCGCACCGCACGCGGCGCGCGCGTGCCGCGCGGGGCTGGAGTGCGCGCGGCCGCGCCGCATGCGCCGCGCTGGGCTGGTGCCCGCGCGGCCGCCGCATGCACCGCACGGGGCTGGAGCCCGCGCGGCCGCACCGCATGCGCCGCCCGGGGCTGGAGCCCGCGCGACTGCACCGCTTGTGCCACGCGGGGCTGCTGCCCACGTGGCCGCCACATGCTGTCACGCCCCAAGCCCGCCAATTTGGACAGTTCGAGCGCACCGACAGACCCGCCAATCGGGGATGACCTTTCAAGACTCGAAAGGAACGGTTTATTCCAACAATCACAGTTTAGTGTAGCGGAAGAGTAAACAATCAGAGAACTAAACTATGAAATTAAAAACTTCCATTCATTCAAACGAACAGTTAGGTGAAACTGAAAGTACAATACTTGAGCGAAATATAAACTTTACTTGCTTTACAACCCTCTTTAACATACAAGTATTATATAAAAATTACAACCTCATTTTTTTTTTGTACAAAATGAAACTTAAAACATTTAAAGTTTACATTGATCCTCACATATAATTTTGCTCAAAATAGTAAATACTCTCAAAATGATACGGGCGACTCTAGATTGCTACGTCGCTACCCTGCTGGGCCCTTGCTTCTATCACGTGCCTCGCTCGATGTACCTGGACCTGTGGGGATGTCACCCAAAGGGTGTGAGAACTACAACGAAGTTCCTAGTGGGTTCAACCACCGAGCAAAATTGTCCTGCACCACTTAGTCTAATGGAAGCAATATAATAGAAACTAAATACAGTATCGAAAGCTGTAAATTCTAACTAGGATGCTCAACAATTTTTACCTTTGCCATGACACGACTCTATATCGTTGTAAGGTACCATGCTAACAAAACCTCTTACTTGACCAATCACTTATTTTGCTTTTCTTTGTGCTTTAATTAAAGTTGCTAAACCCTCGGAGAATCTTGTCCAACGGGCCCCAGCCCGACAGACATGCTGCCATAAGACAAGGTCTTTAAGGTTGCCGATAACACCCGCAAGTGTTACCCCGTCCAACGGGAAAACGTATCATACGGGTCACTGCCCGGGAGAGGGACACTGCCCTTAACTCCAACAAGAACTACGTTTCACCCCCGAAGGTACGCCCGTTTTATTATCTCTTTTCTTTTACCTTTTCTTTTCTTTCCTTTCTTTTACCCTGGCTTTTAGCCTTTCTTGCACATTGTGCCCTTTTTCTTTCTTTCTCAATTGAGCCTCTAGTAGCTCACATTGTCCCTTGGCAATTTCTTTCTCTTTTTATTTAAGCTTTTAGCTTATCTTTTACTTACTCATTTCCTTACCCTAGGTCCATGCCTCAAGGTAACCAAAGTCCCTTGGACTTAAGCCTTTTACTTTCATTTTTGCTCAAGTTGAAGTTAAAGTGAAGGTACATTGACCCAACTCCCTATGACAACTCTAGGAATTTTACTCACTTTGCATTTTAACCTCAACCATACTATGTTTCCCTTAGACTCGACTCTAAGTTAAGCTTAAATTCTATATACACCCTTAGTTGACTCAAGCATAATACCACTCGTGAAGTCCTATGGTGAATGCCACTCATAAACCTTAATCTAGGTTTCTCCTATGTCATATATCCATCATGCAACATTAATATTTTCATACTAACATGTAGTATGCCATCAACATAACTTTATACTTTTTACTCCTCTACTCTTGTAATAAAGCATTTCCATGTTTCTCAGCTCAAGAATACTCACATGCACTTGTTCATACTTCCTACAAACCCTAACTCTATTAACATGCTTCTAGTTAAAAAGCAAAAGACAAAGGGGAGAGGTCACCCTCGTTTGCTAGAATCCCCCACCTCGATGTTATTCATCGTTCTTGAAAGAGACAAAAATCTGCTCTTGCAAGGATAAGATGGGTTGACCTTCTATTCTCCAAGAAATCCCTAAATTCATAATGAAACCAATTAAGAATCACTTCCATACTCGTTTTAATTCCACACAACTATAAAAGAGAATCCTAGGTTTACTCTTGTAATAGGGATATTTTGATCTCTTTAATATTTTGATCCTTAAAAGAAAATCCTAAACATGATATAATGTCACGCCCCGAGGGTCCATAGTTTTTTTTTTTTTTTTTTTGAAGGCGCAGCATTCCCCGGGTCCGTGCCAGACTCGCCGCACGTGCAAACGCGACCCCTCGTAATGACGGGTCCCGTTTGCATGTGCGCGGCAAAACCAAACAATCAGACACATCAACCACAGCAATCAACACCTCTTAAGTCAAAGGAGGTAAAGAGGTTACGCAAGACAGCCCTGGTGTTTTGAAAGGATAAATCCAAGGTTTTATAAATCGGTGCCTACCCGACACCCGTATGTTTGAAATCCTTTTCGCAATCGTTTGATCATTATTTGAAAAAGGGCGAATACCAACCAGCATACAGAAGTTCAAGCATACAATCCACTACAGTTCCCACAGTTGCAACCCACACACAATTACATGCCACTCACCCACAAGCAGTTATTAAACGAGAAAGTAGAAAGCACAAAGAAAAACGTTAGATTATTATTTTGTGGTGATAATGGAATCCTCGCATTGCGGCCTCACTCTCGCCCCGTACCCTTCCCTTGACCTGTCACAACGGTGGAAAGTCAGCAACACTACTAATATCGAGGACTTGATATATCATAAATAAGATGCTAGGAAACGAAAATAGGAACTTCGTGCAAACCGAAACACTCGGGAATTCCGAGCTTTCCCCCTGTTCCCCTTGAGATTTCACGACCCCCCTGTAACAAAAGTAATAGTGCACCTGCCTCTCGTGATTTGCCTATACCCCTCCACGATGCTCGTGCGGTACTTGAGCAGCCGTGAGGGGTCCCCACCATCACTAGTCGTGGGGCACACGGGCCGACATGCCATCTTTCCGAAAAAATACACCAGTGCGGTGGCCAAACCGCTGGTATGCGTGCAAGCAAACCTTGGGCTCATAACATAGTAAGTGTGTTCATCATAAACAGAACAATCCACAGTTATTAGAAAGATTAGTAGTAAACATGCTTACATAGACAGGGGTTAGACAACATCGAAAATAGAAGTGTTGCTTTTCCATATGTGACATACATTCTTTTACCGTGATCCTAAAGAAGCAGAGGGAGTACCCACCTATTGTGCCGACTGGTCTGCCCAATGGTCACTCTGATCACGAATGGCGTTCGTACCTAGGTCGCGAGGAGGAGTTAACCGTTAAGATTCGCAAGTAAAAAGAAACCCTGTTTATGACAAGACTACCCGAACGGGGCCGGACCACCAGGGTACGGGGAGTGGCAGGGTCGCGGCAGCGGCGCGGCCCTCCACGCGGTTCAGGGCCCCGAGCGGCGGTTGCGGCAGCAGCGCGGCGCTCCGCTCCGCGCGGGCAAGGGCCCCGCGCGGCGGCAGCAGCGGCGCGGCGCTCCGCTCCGCGCGGGCAAGGGCCCCGCGCGGCGGCGGCAGCGGCGCGGCGCTCCGCTCCGCGTGGGCGAGGGCCCCACGCGGCGGCGGCGGCAGTGGTGCGGCGCTCCGCTCCGCGCGGGCAAGGGCCCTGCGTGGCGGCGGCAGCAGCGTGGCTGCAGCAGCGCGGCGCTCTGCTCCGCGCGGCGGCGGCAGCGGCGCGGCGCTCTGCTCCGCGCGGCGGCGGCAGCGGCGCGGCGCTCCGCTCCGCGAGGGCAGGGGCCCCGCGCGGCGGCAGCCGCGCGGTGCTCCGCGCGGGCAAGGACCCCGCGCGGCAGCGGAGCCGCGCGGCGGCGGTCGCACTGCGCCCGCGCCGCGCGGGCAAAAAGCCTCGCGCGGCAGCGTTGCCGCGGCCGCAGCGGTGTAGTGCTTTACTCCGCGCGGGCGAGGGCCCCCGCGCGGCAATGTAGCCGCGCGGCGGCAGCGGCGCAGCGGGCCGCTCCGCGCGGCCGACGGCCACGCGCGGCAGCGCGTCCGTAGCTGCAGCGGTGCAGCGGCGGCCCTCGTAGCGGCGGCGGCGCCGGCCGTCGAACCCTTCTCCCAGCCCCCCAAGATTAACCTAGAGAGAAAAGAATGGATAAGAGGAAACGATCGCTTACCTAGGTCGCGAGGAGGAGGACAGCGGTTCTTCCTTTCTTCTCCGATCTGATGATCTGCGTGACCGAGGCTCCTCCCTTTTCCCTCGCGTTCCTTTTCTTTTCAAAACTTTTTGGAAATGAGAACCCCTTTCTTTTCTCCCCCCACACAATCGTTACCGAGCGAGAAAAGGCGGCGGCTAAGAATCCCTAATAGGAAAAACCCTCGAAAGAGGATCGAAACCGCCCACCCTCGAAAGTCGTGCAAATCATGATTTGCACGACTTTCGGTGCACCCTGAAGTCACCCGGAGCCTAAAAACCCCTTTCCGGGAGATCTGGGACTCGGATTTTCGCCCCGGTCGCACCGTCGAGTAACAAATTTCATGCCCAATCATTCAAAAATAACACGAGTGTCCCAAGACGTAAAGCTCCATACGAGGGACAAGAAAGTAGGGAGAAAACAAACTGAGGTTCCATTCCAGAAAAAAAACAAAAGAGTTCCAATGAGGGACAAAAATAGTTGCTGGAAAAGTCGGATCATTACATATAACCATGAAGGAAATTATCTCATTGTCATTTTAATTCCACAAGAGTTCAAAGACTAGAACCCTAGAATTTTAACCTTACCTCTTTGGGTATTCTTTTGACCAAAAGAGAAGCAATGAAAGCTAATGTTTCACTTTGCTTTTAAAAGAGACCAAAAATTGCCCTCTTGATCTTCAAGATTTTTCTAGAATGAAAAAAAAGGAAAATCATGAAGCAATTTTGTTCTCATGATCCACTAATTCCTTAAAATTTGTAGCTTGAAACCCATTTTAAAAATGTGAAAGGAGAAGTTCTCAATTCAATCTCCTTTTTCAACATAAGGGGAAAAACATCAACTTGGTCACTTTTCTCCCAAAGAGGCTCGTTTTGGGTTAATTTACAAGAATAGGAAAAAAAATAATCCCATCTTGACATATATCCTAAGAAAAATTTTGATCTCTTTAGCCTAGAGCAAAATGCCCAAAAAATATTTGAGAGAAAACTCAATTTGAGCAATTTCCCCTCACTTGATGATTTGCTCATTGGAGAAGAGAAGAGAAGAACTTTTCTTCCTAATTTTTTTATTTTTTTTATTTATTTTTTTTTTTTGTCGAAAGCTGCTGCTGGGCAGCAGCTTGCACAGCTGCTGCTTAGGCAGCAGCTACTAGCAGCTGCCCCTGCAGGTGCACAAGCTGCCCCTGCAGCTGCTACTGCTTGTAGCAGCAGCAGCTGCAGCAGAATCAGCGGCCAATGCAGCTGCTAATGCAGCTGCTTGGCAGCTGCCTAGTGCGCAGCAGCTTGGCAGCTGCTGCTGCTTCACGCAGCAGCAACTGCAGCCGATCTTGCTGCTGCTGCCAGCAAGCACTTCCCTTTTTTTTTTTTTTTTTTTTTTTTCTTCTCTTCCCTGGGCAATAGAGGGAAAAAAAATGGAGAGGGAGACCTTCTGAAGAAACTGAGAGAAGGAGGGAGATTCTTCTTCTCTTCATCCTTCCTCTTCTTCTTCTTCTTTCTTTCTTTCTTCTTCTCTTCTTTTCTTCTCCTTCTTCCTTTCTTCTTTCTTCAACAGAAGAGAGAGAGAGAGAGAGAGAGAGAGAGAGAGAGAGAGAGAGAGAGAGAGAGAGATGTAATCAAGAGGGAGAGAGAGAGAGATAGAGACTTTAATTTCCTGCAGGTGGGTAGTTGGGGGAAAGGTTATTTTACCAAAATGCCCCAACCTACCAAAAAAATTCCTAATTTATCCAAATTCCAGCAGTTTGCTCCTGCAGAGAGCAAATTCAGATATCCCTCTTACACTGCGTTTTGTCGTCAACTGGAAAATCGAAACTAAAATTTTTCTTCTCCCCTTTATTCTACAAATTTTTCTTAAACTCTCCACGATTTTTCTTAAATTTTTGGGCTACTCTAAGCCCTCGAAAGAGAGCCCCGAAAAAGTTTCGCGATAAACTGTATCAGCAAATGCTGCAGTTTCAGAATTCTTGAAGCATTTTTCTTCGCTTTGTTCTCCTATTTTCTTTCAATCTCTCACCTCGGCACTTCACCCCTTTTAATCAGAAAACTTTTCTGAGACACCTCGGTAATTTCTTTTAAAATTTTTTGACTACTCTAAGTCTTCGAAACAGGGCTCCAAAAAGCTTCGCGATAAACTGCATCAGCAAAAGCTGCAGTTTCAGAATTCTTGAAGCATTTTACTTCGTTTCGTTCTCCTATTTTCTTTCAATCTCTCACCTCGGCACTTCACCCTTTTTAATTAGAATACTTTTCTGAGACACCCCATGATTTCTTTTAAAATTTTTTGACTACTCTAAGTCTTTGAAACAGGGCTCCAAAAAGCTTCGCGATAACAAAATTCAAGATTCCTAAATTTTGCTAAGTCCTTGGGCTTCAACTCACTTTTCGACCCGATGCTCTTCGCGTCGGTCCGAAACGCACCGAACTCGACTTTAATCATATTTAAAATATGTTACAAGTCTTTTCGCCATATTTTGCCATTTTGCGAATTCGGCGAACGAGGACTTAAATTTTGCAATTTGAAGCTTCAAACTCTCAACTACAACTCAGTTTTCGACTGAACGACTTTTGCGTCGATTCGAAATGCTTCCAACTCACTTGTAATTACATTTGAAATGTGTTACAAGTATTTTTGCTGAGTTTCGCCATTTTGCGAAAATCGCAGAACAAGGACTTAAGCTTCACAATTGAAGCTTCAAATTCTCAACTCCAACTCACTTTTCGACTCGACGACTTTTGCATCGATTTGAAATGCTTCCAACTCACTTGTAATTACATTTGAAATGTGTTACAAGTATTTTTGCTGAGTTTCGTCATTTCGCAAAAATCGCGGAACAAGGACTTAAGCTTCACAATTGAAGCTTCAAATTCTCAACTCCAACTCACTTTTCGACTCGATGACTTTTGCATCGATTCGAAATGCTTCCAACGCACTTGTAATTACATTTGAAATGTGTTACGAGTATTTTTGCTGAATTTCGCCATTTCGCGAAAATCGCGGAACAAGGACTTAAGCTTCACAATTGAAGCTTCAAATTCTCAACTCCAACTCACTTTTCGACTCGACGACTTTTGCATCGATTCGAAATGCTTCCAACGCACTTGTAATTACATTTGAAATGTATTACGAGTATTTTTGCTGAATTTCGCCATTTCGCGAAAATCGCGGAACAAGGACTTAAGCTTCACAATTGAAGCTTCAAATTCTCAACTCCAACTCACTTTTCGACTCGACGACTTTTGCATCGATTCGAAATGCTTCCAACTCACTTATAATTACATTTGAAATGTGTTACAAGTATTTTTGCTGAGTTTCGTCATTTTGCAAAAATCGCGGAACAAGGACTTAACCTTCACAATTGAAGCTTCAAATTCTCAACTCCAACTCATTTTTCGACTCGACGACTTTTGCATCAATTCGAAATGCTTCCAACTCACTTGTAATTACATTTGAAATGTGTTACAAGTATTTTTGCTGAGTTTCGCCATTTTGCGAAAATCGCGGAACAAGGACTTAAGGTTCACAATTGAAGCTTCAAATTCTCAACTCCAACTCACTTTTCGACTCGACGACTTTTCGCCATTTCGCGAAAATCGGTGCACTACACATGCGCCACGCAGGGCTGGAGCTCGTGCGGCCGCGCCGCTTGCGCCGCGCGGGGCTGGTGCCCGCGCAGCCACCGGCTGGCGCCCGCGCGGCTGCACGGCACGCGGCGTGCGTGCTGCGCGGGGGCCGCATCGTTGCCGCCACCGCGAGTCGTTAGTTCGTTTGTTTGCGCTTTCGGAGTCGTGTTTTCCTTATGAGAGTTGTATCTTACCTGTTATGCCCTGTTGAGGGACTTTCTTTTAGGTCCGGGTGTCGTCCGAAGGTGCGGGTCGATTTGCGGAGTTCCGGTCGACGCGATTTGAGGTGGGTACGTTTTGGCATTTTCGGTGTATAGTCGTTCCCGTGTAATTCGTGAGAATAAAGTAGATGTTTTCTTTGGTAAACTGTCTAACCCCATTGCATGAGAATCCCGTTTTATTTCTAACTGAGGCGACTGAGGTCGCGGTGCTGTATTACATGCCGGTTTCGGTATATATGCTCATAATTGCTTACACGCACACCAGCGGTCTGGCCACCGCACATGGTGTATTTTTCCGGAAAGATGGTACGATTACTCGTGTACCCCATAACTAGGGATGATGGGGACCCCTCATGGTGAGGCGACTGCTTCTTGGGCAGGAGAGGGGTTGGAGGCACCAAGGAATGAGCGCAGTATCTGGGGTAGGGGCCCAGCGTGTTTTTGACAAGGGATCTAGCGATTCATGAAGGGGTAGTGGAATGCTCTGGTGTATTGGTTTGTTCATTACAGTATTATAACATTTACTTGTTTATCATCTACTTTATCAGCCACTGACTACCCACACTGTGACAGGTCCGAGCAGGGGTGGGAACCAGGACGACGAGGAGGCTGCGTTTAGAGGACCTTAGCCGTTTGAGGCTAATGAACATTTTAATTACTCGCGGTTATCTTTTATTGTTTTTGGTTAGTAAGCTTGTGATTGCTTGTTAGTGAAATAATGTGGATGTTGGGTTGAGATCTTAGCTTAGGGATGACATCTTGTATCTGTGCTTTCTGAGACTTATATATGCGGCTTGTTTTTCAAATATCAAAATGGTTTCGAAAGTGTTTTCAAACCAAGTGTCGTATGGGCACTGATTTCCAAACTCGTGGATTTATCCTTGCAAGCAATACTGCCGCTTAAAAGAGATTGCGAAAACGTTTTGTAAAACTGGGTGTCGTGTGGACACTGTCTTTCAAACCTATGGATTTATCCTTTCAGTTGTGATGTGGTAATTATTGTCATGGTTAAGTGTGATCTCTCCTTTTGATTGCTCTGTGATATCATGGTTTAAGTACAAGTCGTGTTTGAAACGCCGTACATATACAAAGGAGACTCCGCCCGTTAGTGGACTGAATTTGTATATGGGGCGGGTCTGGCGTGCACCGGAGGCGAGGTTAATTTCAAGAAAAAAAAAATGTACACATTTTTTTCGCTCTTTTAAAACCTCCGGGGCGTGACAGATTATATGGTATCAGAGAAAAACGACTTTAACCATGGCAGTTAGTGTCCAACATCCACAGAGAGCAATTCCACTAGCAACTAACCAATGTGATAACCAAGGTGTAGGTGCATAGAGTGCGAGTGTGAGTGCTGGAAAAAGGGATAGTCCCAGAGTTCGTAGGTCAATGTGCTAGACCAATTAAGTCTAGAACTAACTTGGTTTCTTTGTATGCACGGGTAATGGCCCGAAGCCGGTCTTCAATCGATGGCGCAGAAGTGGATATGAGGGCTCCGGCAACTGTGGAGAATCGGCTACTTCAACAATAGTTCCACCACATGGCTGAGCGCATCCTCTTTTATTAGGAAAGACGAACCCCACACGCCCGTCGTCACAGGGATGGTCTACGGAGCGACACTTTTTAGGTAATACCGACGGTGGGTTTACCCGCTTTCCGAGAAGTCAGCGACAGGACCACTTTGGTGGAGCGGGAATTGGCTGTTGCACGCACCCGGCAGAGGGATAATGAGCCCAGCCGGGGGCCGGAAACGACCCCAGCCTTATCCCGGGAATGACTTTCCCAATGGGAGCCGACCACCCAAGTATCTGAAGACGCCGCAAGGAACCAGAAGCACGCCGGCGAGAGGACCAGAGCCGGGGGGACCGGCCATACATCATCTGCGGAGGAGCACCCCGGGTGATCATTTGTTCCTGGAAGCATGACCATTGCTTCTGTTGTGACAAACTGGGGCAGTCCCGCTTTAACTGCCCTGAACCCGGGAACAATTCTTTCAGTAGCACGACACGAACGAGAGGTCTTACGCGACGGCACGACAAAGGACGCACTGCTCAAGGGAAGTAGTAGCAGGTGGTACCCTACTCTTAGTTTTTACTTTGTGAGTTGGGCCTTGTTAGATGTTAGGAGCATCCCACTTCTCCACTTCTTGCTTTGTACTCCTACCCTTATCTATTTAGGAAAGACCCCTTTTGAAAAGTAATGTCGGTCTTGACCCCAGGAGGACCCTTAGAAGCAAATATTTTGTACCTTCCTGACCAATAAGGTTGGGAAGGCTTAGTTGACTTTGGGAGTTAGTGGTTTCACCACTAAGGGAATTCGAGGTAGTACTCGGAATGGATTAGCTTACTGAGTATCAGGTGCTAGTCAATTGCGAGAAACCGAGTTTGCCACCGAGCCTATTCCGGACACACAACCTATCACCAAGGCACCGCATCGAATGGTGTTTGCGGAGCTAAAGGAACTTAAGGCACAATTAGAAGACCTCTTGGATAAGGGGTTCATCAAACCAGGCGTGTCGTCTTGGGGCGCACTCGTACTATTCGTACGGAAGAAGGACGGAAGTCTACGATTGTGCATCAATATTGGGAAATAAATAGGGTCATAGTGAAGAACATGTACCCCTTACGTCGGATTGATGACCTATTCGACCAACCACAAGGAGCGACGGTATGCTCGAAGATTGATCTGCAGTCTAGCTATCGACAGCTTAGAGTCCGGAGTTATGACATGAAGAAAACAGTCTTTCAAACTCGGTATGGTCATTACGAGTTTACGGTTATGCCGTTTGGACTCACTAACGCTCCAGCGGTGTTCATGAATATGATAAAGAGGATATTCAAGCCTTTCTTAGACCAGTCGATAGTGGTCTTTATAGATGACATCCTGATCTACTCTCGCACAGACAAAGAGCACGAGGAACACTTGCGAGTAATCCTCCAGACCCTCCGGGACCAGAAATTGTATGTCAAGCTCAAAAAGTGTGCGTTCTGGCTCTGCAAGGAAGACTTTTTGGGACACATAGTCTCAACGTCGGGAATAGCGGTGGACCCGAGAGAGGTAGAATCTGTGACCGACTGGGCTCGGCCAACAACGGTAACGGAGATCCAGAGTTTCCTAGGACTGGCAGGGTACTGTAGACGCTTCGTGGAAGGCTTTTCAAAGATAGCCACTCCCCTAAATCGATTAACCCGGAAATGGGAGAAATTCATCTGGACGGCTCAATGACAGAAGAGTTTCGAGGAACTCAAGGACAGACTAACAAGGGCGCCAGTACTCACACTGTCACGCCCCGGGTGTAAACCAGAACCCGGCTCGTCCACAGATATGCCGTGCACACGGAATTTTCTGTGTACACGAAGCATTGGTAACCTGCTCAGATATAAGAGAGATAATAAAAGAGCATAAAACAGAGCTGAACTAAAAGAACTATAAGTAATCTCAGACTGGCAAAAAGATATAAGCTGAAATAAAAGTACAATAAACTCCTAGCTCACCAAACTAAATACAAACAGCTGGCTAAAGCCAGACCCAAAAGTAAAGTGCTACAGCCTGAGATACAAAGAGGGGGTACAATAAAAGTCCAGCTACTCTCACGGTCGGGGTAGACGATCTAGCTAGTCCGCAATCCTCTTACCTCAATCCGCCGCTGATGGCCCAGCAGCTCCCGCAGACGACTCTGCAAAACAAAGGAGAAAAGACAGAAAACAACTATGGGGGTGAGCACTACTAGATAAACTAGTAGCCTCCCCTAGTGGGTAAAATTTCAAATGCTGACGCACCCACTAGGACTATAAGAGGCAAAAAGGAAAGAACAGTGGTAAGCTATAAAGGCTGCTGAAAAAGGAAACTACCACTACTATGCCTCTAAATGCAGTGCTAAAAAGATAACTGTATGCATGCAACTATAAGGCTAACTGCCTAACGAAACCCAATCAAAGGGCCAAAAGCACTGGCACTGCCTGCTCTGTCATAACTCACAATTGTCCAACTAACCGGCACCCGTCACGGTCGAAAGCCTACTTCGGAGTGGCACTCGAGGGGAGCTACCCACACGAGTAAAGTAACCCTGTTATCAATATCTCACAATAGCAGGACTGGATCATGACTATGATCAAAGTGGGAAAACTCCATACACTAATGCAACCCCGATCCCCAATCTGATATAGTAAAACAGCTGGACAACCGCCTAACGTCCGCGATTGCCACAATGCCCCACAATCCACAAACAAGTCTAACTGTCCCAGACTCAAGATCCCAACTACACTACCCCAAAACCCTGCTCGAACTCGAGCAACATGCATCTGAATAAAAATGAGAACGATAAAATATGGTTTCTCCTAAGTCAAGTCCCAATAAGATAGTGTAGCAGGAAATAGTGGCCTAACTAGATGTCCATAGAAGCATGCAAAGATTCACTTTTGTAAACTAGAGGAGAAAACACTTATTATTCATTTTAGGAGAGCAATTTAAGTGTCCCAATATTTTTAAGTCATCTTTGTATGCAAGTTTCATCATAAGATATGTCCAACATAACTGTCCCAATTATAACACATAGAAGCTACCAATTGATTTGTGGGGTCAATACATTAGGTTCTCACATTAAATATTAGATTGTCACATTTAAATTGGGGAAACTCTAATAATCCTAGTGAGCATGTCAACAGTGAGGGAAACACAACCATCCACCTCAAAAAGCACGCACTACACCCGAAGAAACTCCCCGCTGCCTGTTGTCCCCTAAAATCGCTGTCTGCCGAAAATAGTGCCCTACATCAATACACATTGCACAAGGTGTAAATATACTAATCCCAAAAATACAGCTTTTGCTATTTTTTCCAAATAGCACGAAAAATGAGGCATTTCACCTCTGTACCGAGCCCCAAAAATCCTAGAAAATTCACGGTTGCGTTCCTCGCGAAGAGTAGGCCCAAAACGACTACTTATACGCCTCGATCCGATGCTCCTAGACCAAGATATAAATCGATGAAGCCGCCGCTGTCCAAAATTCCACACAGCAAATGGGGTGTCAAAAATGCCTCGGGAATCATGCCAAAAATCCGGAATCCAGAGAAATCACCAGCACAGAAAATGAAGCCCTACCTCTCAGGAACACACCGGCATAGAAATCGTCGAAAACGGCCTCCCGTACTACGCATGGGGCTTCTCCGACTAAAAAGTGACGAAAACGGGCCGAAAAAGGGGAACGTCGAGGCGCGCTATAAAACCCGGATCGCCGCTGTCGAGTCTCCAAAAATTCTGGAAATCCACCACAAGATGTAAAATAACAAGAGTAACAACTTCTCTAAAGAGCTCTCCCTCCCATTCCCTCTCTAAGCTTCGGAAACAGGAGGAAAAAAGGGAGAGGAGAAGTATATATAGGGCCCCCAAAAGAAAAGAAAACAATTGGGTTAATACCCATTGGGTCCACGGTTTCGGGCGCCCGAAAGTTTCGGGCGCCGAAACCGGGCCCAAACAGTGGCCTGGCCCGCGAACCCACCAACGGCCCACTCGCGCCTGGTTCACCCGGGTGCGACACGTGTCCCCCGCACAGGGGACAGTGGCACCCGGCGAACTGGGCGCGGCCACGCGTCCCCCAGCGGGGCGGTTGGGTGGGTGGCGCCAGCCACTGGCGCGGCGCCACGTGGCTGGTGCTGCCCCGCCCGGCACGCCAGCCGGCGCGCCGCCTGCGTGCCTGCGCCCGCGTGCGCGTACGGCCGCAGCTGCGCGCCCGCGGGTGGACCGTGCGCACTTGCGCCCTCCAACCTGGGGCCGCCACGTGGCGGACCCCGGTCCACCGTGCACCGCGCCTCCCCCCGCGCCTGCCCGGCCTGCCCGCGCACGCCCCCGCGCGCCGCGCGCACAGCACCGAGCCACTAGCGCGCTGCCACGTGGCCCGCCGGTCCACCGTGCATCGGCGGCCCACCTCCATGGACCGGGAGGCGTGCGCCGGCCCATTGGGCACCCGCCATGTGTCCCAGGCCGGTCCACGGCTCCCCCCGTGCACCATTTTGCACAGAAAACTTTTGGGTGTCCGTTTTTGGGCATCCGGACTCAGAAAAATACAAATAAATAATTGTTTTCAAGCATTTTTTCACGTTGAATCTAAATACGGCCTCCGATCAGCCTGAAGCCACTTCTAAAATTCGACAAAAGCAGCCGATGGTCAGGCTTGTTCCCAAACCCTCATTGAGTCCAATCAACACATCCCTTTGACATGTCAGGGCCCAACACACCAATAATAGGTGATCCTCACCCCGAAACATGGGGGGAAAGCAACAGGGAATTCTGGGACACTACATGTCACGCCCCGGGTGTAAACTAGAACTCGGGCCCGTCTACAGATCCGCCGTGCACACGGAATTTTTCGCGTACACGAAGCGCTGGTAACCTGCTCAGATATAATATAACAATAAAAGAGCATAATACAGAGCTGAAATAGAAGAACCACATAGTATCTCAGACTGGAACTAAGAATAAAGCTGTAATAAATACAATAATCTCCCAGCTCACCAAAATAGTACAACCAGTTGGCCCAAGCCAGACCCAAAATAAAAAGAAAATACAACAGTCTGAGTGGAGGGTACAACATCTGTCTAACAGCAACTCTCAGTCTCACAGGAGATCAATCTACTTAGCAATCCCCTTATCTCGATCAGCTGCCGATGGCCTAGCAGCTCCCGCAGACGACTCTGCAAAAATAAAGGAGAAGAAAGAGACAGAAAATAACAATGGGGGTGAGAACTACCAGATAAACCAGTAGCTTCCCCTAGTGGGTAAAACCTCAACTCTGACGCACCCACTAGGACTACTAGAGGCAAAAAGGAAGAACAGCGGTAAGCTATAATGGCTGCTTGTGAAAGGAAACTACCACTACTATGTCTCTAAATGCCATGTAGCACGAAGGGACTGAATGTATGCACCAATACATAACATGCCTGCCTGAAATAACCCAATCAATGAACCAGTAAGAACTGGTACTGCCTGCTGTGCCTTGCCGTATCGGGTATGCTGGCCGACGCATAACACCGATGAAAAGAAGGAGTCTCAAGGACTCAAAGCCTGCCTGTCGCACACTCCGGAGTGGCACTCGAGGGGAGCGACCCACACGAGTAAAGTATCTCAGTAATAAGTATCATAAGTGCCATAAAACAGCAGGATTGGATCACGACTCTGATCAAAGTGGAAAAACCCATCCACTAAAGAAAACCCCGATATGATGTCATAGTACTCAATAAGTGGGAAACACCATCCACTAGAGAAAAGCCCGATCCCCAATCTGATGCACACGTAAACATCCGATCAACCGCCTGATATCCGCGGTCGCCGCAATACCCCATAAGTCCAAAGCCTGATAAAGTAATCAACATCTGGCTAACCGCCTAATATCCGCGGTTACCACAATGCCCCACAATCTATAATCGAGTCTAACCCGTCCCCGACTCGATGACCTCGACTATGTTACGGAATTTGAGTTGGTGTATTTCGTGAAATTGGTTAAATCTTGAAGATTGAAGATAAAGAAGTTTGGATCATATACCTCAATCTCAAGAAAGAAGAATTCAAAAGGATCAGGTACGTTTAACTAAATATTTTTGGTGATCCGAATACTTCTTATAGTGTAGAAACACTTGGTTGAATTTTTAATTGCATAAAAATTTAAAACTGGACATGGGACATGTTCAGGATCCGGATCGGGCATTACAATCCGGATCCCGAACATAGGCTGGTTCATGCGCAATTCCAGTCCGGACCTTGGGAATTTCAGTCCGGATCCCGAACGTGGAAATTGCAGGAATTGCATGAACGATCCGGATCGTGGAAATTCAGTCCGGACCCCGAACGTCCTCTTTTCTGGAAAAAGTCTGTTTCGCTGAGACAGTCCGGACCGCAGGATTTTCAGTCCGGACTGTCGTCCTGTAAAATTCCAGAAATGGTTAGTTTTTGATGCTTATCTTCTTCCAATGGTTTCTAACCTATAAATAGACCCTACGATTTATTTTTAGGGTACACGGAAAAATACGTCCGAAAAAAAAAATCCACATATAGAGAAGAAAGGAAATCAATAGATTTAATTCTATGTTTCTTCATCTATATTGATTAATTTGATTCTAGGTTTTCCAAACTCAGATTTTGAGTAGAATCAAATTAATGAATACTTAGATGGTATTTTCGATCTATTTCTAATCTAAGTATTCGGCGGATCATCACCACTCAAAAATAATGATTTTCCCAAAATCGGCGCGTGGACTCGCGTGGCCTTGTGGATTCAAGGTGCTACCGCTCTCGTGGATTCGGAGCGAGGTACGTTCGTGGATTCGAAGCGTGCTACTGGGTGAAGACCGTGGATTCGGTCGGACGTCGTGGATTCGACGTTGGACGCCGTGGATTCGGCGTTGGACGCAAATCGTGGATTCGAGAAGCGTTGTGGAGCGAGCGGAGAAGATCTACTAGGAGCGTATGGAAAAGGTTGAGTCGTCTGTGAGTACGGTATATCACCTTGTACGTGTTTAATTCTAGTGGATTTCGCCGTGTTATCGGTCCCGTGGTTTTTTACTCCGGTTTGGAGTTTTTCCACGTAAAAATCTTGCGTGTTATTTTTATTTCCGCATTGGGTTTTATTGCGCAATGATTTTTTGAGTGTTTATTGTTTACACCTATTCACCCCCCTCTAGGTGTTTTTTCCCCTATTTAGATCCAATTAATACATAACCCAACAAGTGGTATCAGAGCGGGAATAGGGTTGTAAACAATGGTTGAAGGTGGAAACATCAACAGACCCCCATTCTTCGATGGAACAAATTATGCCTACTGGAAAGTACGGATGAAAGCCTTTTTAATTTCCATCGACGAACGGGTGTGGCAATCAATTGAATTAGGATGGTCTAATCCAACTGAAATTATTGCTGATGTTCGCACCATCAAACCTAGGTCGAAATGGACCAAGGAAGAGATTGATTTATCTTCTTACAATGGCAAAGGTATTAATGCTCTATTTAATGCTTTGTCACAAACTGAGTTCTCTCGCGTCTCGGCATGTGAGACTGCGAAAGAAATCTGGGATGTTCTACAAGTTACACATGAGGGAACTAACCTTGTGAAGATTCAAAAACTGCAAATGCTTACGAGCAAGTTTGACTCCATTTTTATGGCAGAAAATGAATCATTCACAGATTATTATACACGATTGCAAGACATCGTGAATACATGTGCTAACTTGGGAGAGAAAATTCCAGAATCAAAAGTTGTAAGAAAGATTCTAAGAACTCTTCCTGAAAGATTTCGTTCCAAGGTTACAGCCATTGAAACAGTTAAACATCCGGACGAAATCCATGTAGAAGAATTAGTTGGTGCACTTCAAACTTATGAAATGACATTTCCTACTAACTATTCTTCTGGAAAAGCATCCTCTTCTAAGTCTTCAGGTTTTGCATTGAAATCAACTAAAGAAGAAGACACGGATTCATCCTCCTCAGACGATGACGAGAACCTATCTATGGAGGACTTTGAGAAGCAACTTGCTCTCTTGACAAGGAAGTTTCGCCGAAACTTTCGAAGGGGTAATTCAAGCAAAACTCCATCCTTCGGAAAGTCGAAGAAAGGCAAGGGTTCTTCAAGCTACAAGTCAAGAAAGCAAGAGAATTTTTCTAAGGATAAGAAAAACTTAGAGGGACAAGTACAATGCTTCAAATGTCGAGGCTTCGGCCACATTGCAACGGAGTGTCCCAATAAGAATCCGGCAAAGAAGAAGGCGATGCAAGCTCTCACTTGGGATGACACCTCAACGTCAAATGAGTCATCTTCCAGTGATGATGAAAACAACGCAACGGCATTCCACGCGTCCACATCTTCACCCTTCATGTGCTTAATGGCAAGTACATCCGATTCATTGTCCAACTCCTCCCATGTTGAAAAGAATGCCATGGACGACGAATCGAGTAACTCCGAAGGTGAAGATTTTGCTCTTGCCTACCATAAGCTTTTGAGGGATTCAAAGAAATTGGCAAAGCAAAACAGGAGTTTGAGAGGGAGATTGCAGGAACTCGAAGAAGAAGTAAAAAGGGCAACTTCTCTCTCGAACGCTCTTGAAGTGGAAAGGGATAACCTGATCAAGACAAATGTTTTCCTTCAAGAGAAAAATGAGCATTTCGAGAAGGAACATATAAAAATGGTTGATAAGGCGAATTACTTCTCGAAGCTCTACAGCGAGGCTCGACAGGAAAAAATGGAGATGACAAAGACCATTTTCCAACTCAAGGATGATTTAAAGAGATTTTCATCTGGGAAGGAGTAAGTTGGATAAGCTTCTTGGTCTTAGTCAAACAAACCGTTTCGGCCTCGGATACACTCAAACTGGAGACAGTCCTAGTTTGAGTGGAACAGTTTTTGTGCCTCAGTCGGTATCTTCTCCTCCGACACCGGAATTCACGACAAACAACGACAACAAGTGTCACGCCCCGGGGTCGAAACTGCGACCCGGGCTCGCCAACAGATCCGCCATCTGTACGGAAACTGCCGTACAGACGAAGCGTCTAACCTGTAAAAAGAAACATCTACAGCTAAACAGATATCAGAGCTAAAAGTAAACTACTGCAAAAACTGAAATCCAACACTGTACAACTGAAAATAGAATAATATCCATCTCCCAAATACGATCATATAAAAAGTCCTCTGATACAAAACTCAAAGGGAGATATCTCCAATAAATACATCAGTGTACAAGCTCTCGATACAATAAATATCCTCACTACAACAGTCTCTCAAACTGTAAAGTAAAAGGTACAACTCTATACCTCACTACAAGGTTCCCTCAACAGAAGAAAAAGCAGAACCTAATCTACTGAAGCTCTCCACTGAAAAGGGGGGTACCGCTACACTCCGACGACGGGTAAGGAACTAGCTCGCGACTCCCTCGAACCGGTCTGAAGGATCAGCAACAGGAAGACAGGAACAGGAGCAGATGTCCCTGGGGAAAAACACCACAACGGGTGTGAGAACTACTTCCCACAGTAGTTCTCAGTGGGTGCCGTCTACAAGCCCGACGGTCTGCCCACCAAGTCTACTAGAGGCAAAAGTAACAAGGTAGTACTGAAAGAAAGGAGCTGGAAAGAAATAACTCTACAGCTACTGTGCCTCTATCTACTATGCTCAATGGAAAAGGAACACAGATGATGGTATGCATCCACTCACTACTGACCATATGTCATAAGTACTATGCTCAAAGGAAACACAACTAAGACACATGATATGCATACTCTCTCACACATAACACCCAATCTCTATGACTGCCACATAGGGTCCAGTCAAGCCTGCGCCTGTCGACTAGGATCGCACCTACCCACCACCACACATCCACATGAGGACGGGATTTACGTGGGGCGTCCTGTCCGACTATCTCAAGCGAACTCTAGTGTATCAACTAGTCGCATCATCGCAGCCTCATCAGGCTCGGTATCATCATCGCACCCGGGGCGTAGCTCGAGGGGAGCGACCCCAACGAACTCAAGTAACTCAAGTATCTCATAACCGGCAAAAAGCCGGGCTCAGCAGGCTATAATCCACGATCAAATCGATCGGTATCTCAAGCTCGAAACACAACTCAGTCGGAATGGAACCTCGACTCAAACATGAAAAACCCAACCACTATCACGGCTATGTCGGAGAACCCTCAACGACGCAACTCACAACACTAACCCGCTAGAGAAGGAACTACACAGCCGGGACCACCGTCACTCCCAACGGCTCCCACAACAACACCCCGCTCATAGACGAGAAGAACCGACTGACGCGGCATAGGTCCGAGAATCCGTTAGACCGGTGCCTAGAACCCCAATCAAGCAAGAACAGACTCTAGGCTCAGCCTATCGAAGTTCTCAATCCTATACCGTTCAGGGATCCGGCCCCTCTCGGTTAAAGTGGGAAACTAACATCAATACGCTTAACTCACGGGCTGGAGATGCTCCACAGCCAGAACCGCAAAGAGTCCGAAAACCCCCGGGAAACTAATACCTACGTCCCCAATCAAACAAGAACAGGCTATAGGCGTAGCCTCCCGTTGTTTTCGACCCGAGAATGAAATCAGCCCTTAGAACCCAGATCACTCACCCCGGTCGGGTGAGGAAGTTTAGAAAAGAGATGACATTTATTATAAAACATCGCTTCCACTCAACCCCCTTGGGGTGGGGAGAAAATTACTCTTTTTCTTGAAAACCGACTTGAAATGAAAAACCAATTTTTATAGATTTTAGTTCTTGAAAAACATCAATAAAAAAAACTAGTTTACTTTTCCGAACTTCCAAGGGTCGGTGTCGTCGCCCAATCAAACAAGAACAGGCTTCGACGCCCCTAGAATTTCGGAAGAAAATGCTGGTTTTACTAAAATCATGAGTGTCCAAAAATATTCTGGGTTCAAGGTCCTGATAACCCACGTGCACCACGATCACAACACGGTGGTGACGAGCAAAACTAAGAATAACCAGAAACCGGGGACCCCGTTTACTCAAAACGGTTCCCCAAAAAAAAATACTAACACTGGCCTAGCACGGCCACCAGACTCCACTCGGCCCCCAGGCCCGAGTGCAACTCATCCCACAATACCCTGACCTCTCGGCCCACTACCCGGGCGAGGAACTCTATGTCTGAAGGAAATGCAAAGTGTGGGATGTCTAAAGCACAAAAGAACCTAGCCCAGATGGAGGTTTTCTAAGGTCTGGTCAAACACATGCAACATATGACGGGGGTGCTAGGTCAAGTTCCAAGATTTCTACATTAAACAGATAAAAGAGAGCAAGGAGGTCACATGAACCTCAGATAATAACAGGAATAAGAATTCCTACAATCTAGCATGCTTTACATGAAAAATAAACTAGCATGCAAAGTCCTACAGCAGTAGAAATACTGAACAGTCCATAAAAGCTTGGAGATAGGGCCACCCACCTCGATTGCCACCAATTGCTCGTAGACACTTGCAATCGGCCTCCACGCGAAACGGTGCACGCTGCCGAAGTCCGCACGCAAAACGGAGCACGCCGCCGGAGTCCGCACGCAAAACGGAGCACGGTGCCGAAACCCGCACGCAAAACGGAGTTCGCACGCAAAACGGTGCAGCAAAACACAGTCCCTAATCCCCGAACAGCTCCTCCTGGTACATCATACAATCCAAGGTTACACTTATACCGACACTTGACCAAATGCACTCAGTCTGAAATTCAACCCCAAAGATGTAGTTATTTCACCTGCTGGAGGAGTTCCGAAAAATCCAAAAATAATACCACAGCGTTCCTTACGTCGATAGCTTCGAAACGAGTACCTGCACGCCCAAAACGGAGTCCCGTAGGCCAAGTTACAAATTCCACAATATCGGTGCGCAGAAATCCAAAACCAAATAACTGTAAACTCCTGTACAGATAAAAGGGAAGTGTACACCTTCGGGGAAGCCTCCAAAAATCCAAGAAAAAATACGGGGACGATCCTTGCGTCGAGTAGATGAAAAATGTCTATAAGAACGTCTCAATCCGATGCCCGGTTGCAGAGATAAAAATCCGGCAAGGTGTCGCTGTCCAAAACTCCATCAGAAAAAGGGGTCCCAGTAAGTATGGAGAAACTCCTCGAAACGAGCAAAACTAGGGGAAGTAGAGAATACCAATATCGTAGCTCTGCCTGTTACGAATCCAACGGCGCAAGAATCGCCTGAATCGAAGGTCGGAGTAGGCCGGGGGAGCTCGTGCACCGAAACGCGACGAAGAAGAACACAAACGGACGAGTGTCGCGCCCCGCAACCGCTCCAACGGAACACCTCGCACGCTTCGCAAGGTTCACGGCGTACCGCCGCACCAACCAAAATCCTCTCCCTCACACTCTCTCGCTCTTGGATGCAGAAGAAAGAAAAAGAGGAGCAGAAATGGAGCTCGGGGGAGAAAGAAGAAGAAGAAGAAGAAAAAGGGGAAAGAGGGTGGTCCACCCGGCCGGTCCAAAGCCCCGGTCCACGGCACCATCCAATCGGAGGACTCCACCGGCCGGTCCACAAGAAACGAGCGCGCGCGCCCGGTCCACGCGCGCGCCCGAAGCGCCACGCGGCACGCGGTGACGCGCCCGCCACACGGGCGCGTTACACCGCGGCCGCGTCAGGCGCGGGACACGCGCGCGCCACACCGGGCGCGCGTGTCCCCGCGACCGCGCGGCGCCAACGGGGGCCCGCCACGTGGCGGGCCCCGCGCGCTTTGCTCTGAGGCGCGCCCTGCCGCGCCTTGGGACGCGCGCCGCCGCCGTACACCCTCGAAAACCGTGCCGCGCTTTGTCTCGAAAAACGCGCCGCTCCGCCTCGAAAAACGCGCAAATTCCTCGGGCTCCAAAACCAACAAATAAATAGTCCATTCTTAGAGATTTCGCACGCTGAATCCAAAAACGATGTCCGTTTCTCCAAATTCTCGCCCGAAAATTTGCCGAATGCCCACTCGATCCGATTTTCACGCCGGGTCCATATCTGAAGTCCGATTTGCCCCATTTCAACTCTAAAAATTCCCGAAGGCAACCGGAGAGGTAAACTCTTATCCAAACTTCGCCCGGAGTCCAATTTTGACATCTGAATCGCGCGAAACCACTTCCAAACCCCCGACGGGTCCTCCAAATTCCCACGGAATCTCCTTTTAAGCCCGAAGTCCGACACTTGTGTCCAAATTGCGCGCAAACACCACCGACGCACCACGAAGGCCCCCAGTGATGCGAACTAAGCCCCAAATTGCACCACCATCAAATTCTGGGCCCCAACACGCACACAAACACCCCCAACGGCCACCGAAAGCTGCCAAACAACCAGCAAACCCTACGCGGGGGATTCCGGGACCTCACAACAAGCCTACTTCACCCTCTTCGGGATCGTCAAGCTCTAAGGTATGTTTTCATTGTGGTTTTGCAGGGCACATAAGGAGAAATTGCAAGATGGGAGCGACACGTTCAACTCAACCACTTCTTGCAACGACTACCAAAAAGGTGATTCCTCAGAAATCAAATGCAAATCATTCTAAGGAAAAGAACCTTGGTAGTTCACCACGCAAGACGACGTCATCAAGGAGCAGCAATCAATCTAACAAGACGCTTTCGCCAAGGAGAATAACTTCACGACCATTGCCAACGCAGTCCAAAAAGGTTTGGGTGCGCAAAGGTGAAATTTTCTCTTGTCTTGTTACTAATATTTCCTTGCATGCATATGATAATTCGTCTTGGTATCTGGATAGCGGATGTTCCCGTCACATGACCGGTGACAAAAAACTGTTTTCAAACTTTTGAGAAAATCTCCGGAGGACTTGTTGTTTTCGGAGACGGTCGTTCTTCCAAAATTGTTGGAAAAGGAACTATCGCTATTCCAGATGGCCCGATTTTGAATAATGTGTTATTCGTTGAAGGCCTTAAGACTAACCTCATAAGTATTAGTCAACTTGCGACAATGGTTTTTCAATTAATTTTTCATCTGTTGAATGTATTGTAACTGATAAGGACCATGTTTTCTTTTTGAAAGGGGTTAGATCAGAAAATAACTGTTATGTTGTTCCTAATAAAATTTCTGAAAATTGCAACTTAGCCTCTTTGAACAATGAAACACTTTGGCATGAAAGGCTAGGTCACATAAATTTTAAGAAACTTGCTAGAATTTCAAGCAAAGACGTGGTCAAAGGGGTTCCTAAACTTTCACTTAAAGAAAACATTGTGTGTGGCGGTTGTCAAAAAGGAAAACAATCAAGGACTGCACAAAAGAACTTGAACCACGTTGGTACAAAACGGCCTTTGGAACTTTTGCACATGGATTTAATGGGGCCAATGCGTCAACCATCTTTGGGAGGTAAATGGTATATTTTTCTATTGGTTGATGATTTCTCTAGATATTCATGGGTAGCATTTTTGAAAGAGAAAGCAGATACTTTTGATTCTTTTCACGAGATTTGCCATCGTATTATGATTGAAAAGAATGAAAAGATCATTCGTGTTAGAAGTGATAGAGGTGGAGAATTCATAAATTCTAAATTCATTGATTTTTGCACTTCCAACGGCATTAAACATGAATTCTCAGCACCCTATACACCTCAACAGAATGGTGTAGTCGAGCGCAAAAATAGGGTTGTACAAGAGATGGCACGTGTTATGCTTCATAGCCGGAATTTACCATTATATTTTTGGGCTGAAGCTGTGAACACTGCAGTCTATGTAATTAATCGAGTGTATTTGCGCCCGGGAACCTTAAATACACCATATGAACTGTGGTTTTGTAGAAAACCAAATATCAAATATTTTCGTATCTTTGGGAGTCATTGTTACATTTTACGTGACCGCGAAAATCTTGGAAAATTTGACTCTCGAAGTGACGAAGGGATTTTCATGGGTTATTCTACAAACAGTAGAGCATATCGGGTATTTAACTTGGAATCTAAGACGATAGTAGAATCTATAAATGTTAAAGTAGATGAAGCTTTTCACTTTTCATCTGATAAATCTACCCCTGATATCTCTCTTGATGATGATATGTTACGGAATTTGAGTTGGCGTATTTCGTGAAAGTATTAAGTCTTGTAGATTGAAGATGAAAGAAGTTTGGATCATATACCTCAATCTCAAGAAAGAAGAATTCAAAAGGATCAGGTATGTTTAACTAAAGATTTTTGGTGATCCGAATACTTCTTGTAGTGTAGAAACACTTGGAAGAATTTTTTATTGCATAAAAATCAAAAACTGGACATGGGACATGTTCAGGATCCGGATCAGACAGTCCAATCCAGATCCCGAAGGGTGCTTGTTAATTGGCAAATCCAATCCGGATCAAAGGCCATTTTCGATCCGGATCCCGAACATGGGATTTTGCTGAATTGCATGAACGATCCGGATCGGGACTTCGATCCGGATCCCGAACCCTGTTTTTCTGGAATTGTCTATCACGCTACGACGATCCGGATCACAGTAAATCCGATCCGGATCGCCGTCCTGAAAATTTCCAGAAACGGACAGTTTTTGATCCTTATCTTCTTCCAATGGTTTCTAACCTATAAATAGACCCTATTTTCATTTCTAGGGTATCGGAAAAAATAGAAAAATACGACCGAAAGAGAAAAATCCACATATAGAGAAGAAAGGAAATCAATAGATTTAATTCTATGTTTCTTCATCTATATTGATTAATTTGATTCTAGGTTTTCCAAACTCAGATTTTGAGTAGAATCAAATCAATGAATACTTAGATGGTATTTCCGATCTATTTCTAATCTAAGTATTCGGCGGATCATCACCACCCAAAAACAACGATTTACCCTAAATCGGCGCGTGGACTCGCGTGGCCTTGTGGATTCAAGGTGCAACCGCTTTCGTGGATTCGGAGCGAGGTACGTTCGTGGATTCGAAGCGTGCTACTGGGTGAAGACCGTGGATTCGGTCGGACGTCGTGGACTCGACGTTGGACGCTGTGGATTCAGCGTTGGGCGCAGATCGTGGATTCGAGAAGCGTCGTGGAGCGAGCGGAGAAGATCTACTAGGAGCGTATGGTAAAAGGTTGAGTCGTCTGTGAGTACGTTATATCACCTTGTACGTGTGTTAATTCTAGTGGATTTCGCCGTGTTATCGGTCCCGTGGTTTTTTACTCCGGTTTGGAGTTTTTCCACGTAAAAATCTTGCGTGTTCATTTTTATTTCCGCATTGGGTTTTATTGCGCAATGATTTTTTGAGTGTTTATTGTTTACACCTATTCACCCCCCTCTAGGTGTTTTTTCCCCTATTTAGATCCATTACATTCATAACCCAACAAGTGGTATCAGAGCGGGAATAGGGTTGTAAACAATGGTTGAAGGTGGAAACATCAACGACCCCCTTTCTTTGATGGAACAAATTATGCGTACTGGAAAGTACGGATGAAAGCCTTTTTAATTTCCATCGACGAAAGGGTGTGGCAATCAATTGAATTAGGATGGACTAATCCAACTGAAATTATTTCTGATGTTCGCACCTTAAAACCTAGGTCGAAATGGACCAAGGAAGAGATTGATTCATCTTCTTACAATGGCAAAGGAATTAATGCTTTATTTAATGCTTTGTCACAAACTGAGTTCTCTCGCGTCTCGGCATGTGAGACTGCGAAAGAAATCTGGGATGTTCTTCAAGTTACGCATGAGGGAACTAACCTTGTGAAGATTCAGAAACTGCAAATGCTTACGAGCAAGTTTGACTCTATTTCTATGGCAGAAAATGAATCTTTCACAGACTATTACACACGATTGCAAGACATCGTAAACTCATGTGCTAACTTGGGAGAGAAGATTCCAGAATTTAAAGTTGTAAGAAAGATATTAAGAACTCTTCCTGAACGATTTCGCCCGAAGGTCGCAGCCATTGAAACAATTAAACACCCGGACGAAATGCGTGTTGAAGAATTAGTTGGTGCATTACAAACTTATGAAATGACATTTCCTACTAACTATTCTTCGGGAAAGGCATCCTCTTCTAAGTCTTCAGGTTATGCATTGAAAACAACAAAGAAGAAGACGCGGATTCATCCTCCTCGGACGATGACGAGAACCTATCTATGGAGGACTTTGAGAAGCAGCTCGCTCTCTTGACAAGGAAGTTTCGCCGCAACTTTCGAAGGGGTAATTCAAGTAAAACTCCATCCTTCGGAAAGTCGAAGAAAGGCAAGGGTTCTTCAAGTTACAAGTCAAGAAAGCAAGAGAACTTCTCAAAGGATAAGAAAAGTTCAGAGGGACAAGTACAGTGCTTCAAATGTCGAGGCTACGGCCACATTGCAACGGAGTGTCCCAACAAGAATCCGGCAAAGAAGAAAGCGATGCAAGTCGTCACTTGGGATGACAACTCAACGTCAAATGAGTCATCCTCAAGTGATGAAGAAGACAACGCGACAGCATTCCACGCGTCCACATCTTCACCCTTCATGTGCTTAATGGCAAGTACATCCGATTCATTGTCCAACTCCTCCCATGTTGAAAAGAACGCAACGGACGACGAATCGAGTAATTCTGAAGGTGAAGATTTTGCTCTTGCCTACCATAAGCTTTTGAGGGATTCAAAGAAACTGGCAAAGCAAAACCGGAGTTTGAGAGGGAGATTGCAGGATCTCGAAGAAGAAGCAAAAAGGGCATCTTCTCTCTCAAACGCTCTTGAAGTGGAAAGGGATAACTTAGCCAAAGCAAATGTTTCCCTTCAAGAGTCCAATGAGCTTCTCGAGAAAGAACATACAAAATTGGTGGACAAAGCGAATTATTTCTTGAAGCTCTACGGCGAGGCTCGACAGGAAAAATTGGAAATGACAAAGACCATCGCCAACTAAAGGATGACTTAAAGCGATTTTCTTCTGGAAGGAGTAAGTTGGACAGCTTCTTGGTCTTGGTCAAACAAATAAGTTCGGCCTCGGATACACTCAAACTGGAGACAGTCCAAGTTCGAGTGGGACAGTTTTTGTGCCTCAGTCGGTATCTCCTCCTCCGACACCGGAATTCACGACAAGCAACGACAACAAGCCTACTTCATCCTCTTCGGGATCGTCAAGAACTAAGGTATGTTTTCGTTGTGGCATTTCAGGGCACATAAGGAGAAATTGCAAGATGGGAGCCAAACGCACACCTCAAGCACCTCTTGCAATGACTACCAAAAAGGTGATTCCTCAGAAATCAAATGCAAATCATTTAAAGGAAAAGAGCCTTGGTAGTTCACCGCTCAAGACGACATCATCAAGGAGCAGCAATTCTTCAACAAGACGCTTTCACCTAGGAGATAACTTCACGACCATTACCGACGCATTCCAAAAAGGTTTGGGTGCGCAAAGGTGAAATTTTCCCTTGTCTTGTTACTAATGTTTCCTTGCATGCATATGATAGTTCGTCTTGGTATCTGGATAGCGGGTGTTCCCGTCATATGACCGGTGACAAAAACTGTTTTCAAACTTTTGAGAAAATCTCCGGAGGACTTGTTGTTTTCGGAGATGGTCGGTCTTCCAAAATTGTTGGAAAAGGAACGGTAGCTATTCCAGATGGCCCGGTTCTAAATAATGTGTTATTTGTTCATGGCCTTAAGACTAACCTCATAAGCATAAGTCAACTTTGTGATAATGGTTTTCAGTTAATTTTTCATCTGATGAATGTACTGTAACTGATAAGAACCATGTTTCTTTTTAAAAGGGGTTAGATCAGAAAACAATTGTTATGTAGTTCCTAATAAAATTTCTGAAAAATGTAACCTAGCATCTTTGAAAAATGAAACTCTTTGGCATGAAAGGCTAGGTCACATAAACTTTAAGGAACTTGCTAGAATTTCAAACAAAGATGTGGTCAAGGGGGTTCCTAAACTTTCTTTTGAACAAAACATTGTGTGTGGCGGTTGCCAAAAGGGAAAACAGTCTAGGACTGCACACAAGAACTTGAACCACATTGGTACAAAACGGCCTTTGGAACTTTTGCACATGGATTTAATGGGGCCAACTCGTCAACCATCTTTGGGAGGTAAATGGTATATTTTCTTATTGGTTGATGATTTCTCTAGATATTCTTGGGTAGCATTTTTAAAAGAGAAAGCTGATACTTTTGATTCTTTTCACGAGATTTGCCATCGTATTATGATTGAAAAGAATGAAAAGATTACTCGTGTTAGAAGTGATAGAGGCGGAGAATTCATAAATTCTAAATTCATTGATTTTTGCACTTCCAACGGCATTAAACATGAATTCTCGGCACCCTATACACCTCAACAGAATGGTGTAGTCGAGCGCAAAAACAGGGTCGTACAGGAGATGGCACGTGTTATGCTTCATAGCCGGAACCTTCCGTTATATTTTTGGGCTGAAGCAGTGAACACAGCTGTCTATGTAATTAATCGAGTGTATTTGCGCCCGGGAACTTTAAATACACCATATGAGCTATGGTTTTGTAGAAAACCGAACATCAAATATTTTCGTATCTTTGGGAGTCGGTGTTATATTTTACGTGACCGCGGAAATTTTGGAAAATTTGACTCTCGAAGTGACGAAGGGATTTTCTTGGGTTATTCTACAAACAGTAGAGCATATCGAGTATTTAACTTGGAATCTAAGACGATCGTAGAATCGATAAATGTTAAGGTAGATGAAGCTTTTCACTTTGAATCTGAAAAATCTACCCTCGATATCTCTCTTGATGATGATACACCTGCTAATGCATCTTCTTCTAACAATTCTTTCGATAATAATGATGCATCTAACGGTTCTTCAAGTTTATCTGATGTGCAGGAATCATCTCATGTACCTCCGAGTACTCCTTACCTCAAACGTTACGCATCTCCAAGGATCATCCTGAATCGAACATCATTGGAGATCCACAAGAAGGAGTTAGAACTCGGAGACAATTGGTTTGCGGATTCGCTTGCTACGTATCTTTAATCGAACCAAAGAATGTCGATGAAGCTCTTCAGGATGACTACTGGATTGAAGCAATGCAGGAAGAGCTCCATCAATTTGAGCGAAACAAAGTCTGGGAATTAACGAAGCCTCCGAAGCAACACAATGTGATAGGTACCAAATGGATTTTCAAGAACAAGAAAAATGAGGATGGTACTATCATCAGGAACAAAGCAAGACTAGTTGCTCAAGGCTACTCTCAAGTAGAAGGTATAGACTTTGATGAAACTTTCGCCCCTGTAGCTAGACTCGAGTCCATTCGTATCCTATTTGCGATTGCTTGTCATTTTAAAATAAATTATTTCAAATGGACGTTAAGAGCGCCTTTTTAAATGGGTTTTTAAATGAGGAAGTTTATGTGGCTCAACCGAAAGGTTTTGTGGACCATAAACTACCTAACCATGTTTTTCGTTTGAAAAAGGCTCTTTACGGTCTGAAACAAGCACCGCGAGCATGGTACGAAAGGTTGACAAAGCACCTTTTGGAAAAGGGCTATACTCGAGGGGGAGCAGACAGGACTCTCTTCGTGAAGCATTATCAAAACAATTTCATTGTCGCACAAATCTATGTCGATGACATTGTATTTGGTGCAACAAGAGATAATGATGCTTCTAAATTCGCTGAAACCATGGAAAGCGAATTTGAGATGTCCATGATGGGCGAATTGACTTATTTTCTTGGATTACAAGTTAAACAAAACGATGAAGGCATCCATTTGTGTCAATCCAAGTATGCAATGGAGTTGGTCAAAAAGTTTGATTTAGAAAACTCTAAGGATTTTCCAACTCCAATGGGAACTAGCCACAAGGGACTTGGAAGTGAATCACTTTGTGAGAATGTAGACGAGAAACTTTATCGTAGTATGATTGGAAGTCTACTTTACCTCACGGCTAGTCGCCCGGATACATCCTTTAGTGTTGGGATCTGCGCGAGATATCATGTCACGCCCCCGGGGGTTTTTGAGTCTTTTGAAGCGGAAAAACGTGTCTATATTTTTTTTTCTTTTAATAAGGTGGCATATACTTCACCCCGGTGCGTGCCAGACCGCCACATACACGAATTCACTCCGTCCACGGACAGAGTCTCCTTCGTATATGTACGGCGTCTCACTACCACATATAAATCATTCATAAACATCATACATCACACACCAACCAACAACCATGCAGTAGACATACATCATATTCAGAGTTTAATCGTTTAATTAATGCACGTCATTTAAGCGGCGTCAAAGTTTGGAAAAGATAAAACCAGAGTTGTAAAACCCGTGCCCACACGGCACTTCCTTTTTGAGAAAACATTTTCGCAACCTTTATCTTATCATAAAATATGCCGCCATGTAAACACTACTGAAAGGATCATCACAGAAAACTACACCTCATCCACAGAGCTAACTAAAACATATCCACATATAAGGTGATCCACAAGCAACTAGAAATAGTATAAAGGGAAATGAGTCATAAATACGATAACCAAGAGTCCGACTACGATCCTCACGACGCAGTCCCACCGCCATCCCGGCTAACGCACCTAGGAATACCTGTCACGGAGTGGGTAAAGTCAGTGACAAACAAAGTAGATGTGTAACAATATCAAAAGGGATAAAACATACGAACGCGCCGATTACGCCATAACCTTTCGTTAAACACTTGCACATTAATTTACCCTGGGCACCATTCCCAGACCACTTGTCGGGGAGACTAAAGTCCCCCCCTCGTGCACAAACACCTACTTGATGCTTTTACCTCTCACTCGCGGTGCTGGTGTGACACCTCAGCTGGCGCGAAGAGGTCCCCGCTTGCACCATTACCTTTACGGGGCACACGGGTCATAAAGGACCACTTTTCCGGAAAAGTACACCCATGCGGAGGCCAATCCGCCTGTGTACGTGCAGCATCCGAAACCGGATCGCCAAGATTGGCGTGTACTGGGCACCGCGACCGCAGCCGCACAATTATTAGATAATTAACAACAATTGAAAGGTTAAACTATTCATCTACTTTGTTAGGTAAATTAAGGAGTACTTTTAATGATGATAGATGCACTTACAGCACCGGTTGCACTCATCGCAACCGTACCCACCTTATTGGAGAGAAATCGGAACACCAATGTCCTTCGCGCTCTCCCGCTGTGTACCCGGACCTAAGAAAAGTCCGCACAGATAAACTATGGTCAAAACACACACTAACACCTTAAAACAGAAAAACCCCCACCTTACAATTTGACGGAATTTGTCCGGCATCGTTCGATGGTCAAACCGGACTACAACCCGCACCGCCGTCGCCGCCCGTCGGAGCCCCGCGCGGCTCGAACCGCGCGGCGGGCCCCGCGCGGCGCCCGCGCGGGTGCGCGGGCCCGCGCGGCGCCCGCGCGGCGCCCGCGCGGCGCCCGCGCGGGCGGAGCGCCGCGCGGCGCCCGCGCGGACGCGGGCCCGCGCGGATGCCCGCGCGGGTGGGGCCCCGCGCGGCGCACCGCGCGGTGCCCGCGCGGTGCCCGCGCGGGCCCCGCGCGGCGCCCCGCGGGCGCCCGCACGGGCACGGCCCGCGCGGCGCCCACGCGGGTCGCCCGCGCGGCGGCCCGCGCGGCGGGGCCGCCCCGCGCGGCGCCCGCGCGGGTTGCCCGCGCGGCGCCGCGCGCGGGTTTGCCCGCGCGGCGCTCGCGCGGTCCCGTCGCGCCTTCACCGTTCGCGATTTTTATTTTTATTTTATTATATTTTACCTACGCCGTTCGCGGTCCTCCTCCGCCTTCGCCGCCCGGGTCCTTCCCGCCCTTGCCGTCCGCGTCGCGACGACGGGGACGGCGTCGGTGGCGGGGACGACGGGGGAGTCCAGAACTAACAACAAAAATAGATAGGAAAAATCCAAATAATTTTCTAAAAATTATTTGCTCACCGAGGATCGTTGGGAAGGTCGCCCGGTCTCACTTTTTGCCTTCGGGTCGGCGTTTGGGGCGATCGGCTCCTCCCCTTTTTCCTTCTCCTTTCCTCCGGTTGGGGTTTCGGCACGTACGAAAGAGGAGGGTTTGAGGAGGCGGAAAATCGAAATAGGGTTTCGCTCGGTGAGCGGGGAAATAAATAATCCCTGTTATGGATATATCCAATTTGTAAGTCCGCACCGTCAAAAACCCCTTTCGGGTGTTTTGACTCTGATTAATTAATTCGTTAATTAATTAATCCCTACCGATAACCCTATTAGTTAATTGTTTGATTATTATCCTCACCGTCGATCCCCATATTTAATCGTTTGATTTCTTTATTTACGTACGTAGGAAACCCATAATTCCCCGTTTCTGTTTCTCAAGAAAATATCCGACTGACGGGATATTTCTCACCTTTAAATCCTGACCACCGATTATTTGATTACCTTTATCAATTAATCTTGGGGAATCAAATTCCCAATTGGATTCAAATTACCCGGATATTTGAATCTTTAATATCCAAATCCCAGTCGCCGATTATTTAACCACCTTTATTAAATAATCAAGGGAAATCAAATTCCCAACTTAAATATCCGGACTTTATCTCTTATCCAATCCACGAGATAAAATCCCACCAATTTAAATCCCTTAATAAAATATCCTGATTTTTATCTCTTATCTAATCACGAGATAAGAATCCCACCAATTTAAATCCCTTAATTAATTCGTACGTAGGAGGATTTAAATTCCGTCACCGGATAATTAATTAATTAATTAATTATCCTTACGAGATAACCCACCTTATCTATTACGGGTGCAAGATATTTTGCACGGTTTCCGATGCGTGACTAACTACCGCATCGCTAAGGGTCCCGTTCCGGGAGATCCCGGTATCGGATTTCGAATCCGATCACGCCGTCGGTCATCGCTTTTCGCGCTCTATCGCAGGAAAATACACACACCCTGCCCGGCCGACTTTTCAAAATTAAATAAATTTTATTTCGCTTAAGGCCTAAGCGATTACATGTGAGTTCGAAAATACCCCGAAGGGTCGGGTCACTACACCACTCACACTTTATAAAAAGTTTCGTCCCGAAACTTAAACTCAAACCTCACTTAATCAATTCGGGAAAACATTCCTTCATCTTTGATTCCAGTTCCCACGTCGCCTCGCGCTCTTCGTGGTTGCTCCACTGGACTTTCACATAGGGGATCGTTCGGTTGCGTAGCTTCTTGTCCTCTCTCGCCAAAATCCGCACCGGTGTCTCCTCGACGCTCAAGTCCTCGCGTAGCTCAATGGTGGAGGCGTCCAAGGCATGAGAGGGGTCTGCCAGGTACTTCCGGAGCATCGAAACGTGGAACACGTTGTGGACTCGTTCGAGGTTCGGGGGCAGGGCCAACCGGTACGCCACCGGTCCCACGCGCTCCAGAATCTCGAACGGCCCCACGTATCTGGGGCTCAACTTCCCCTTAATGCCGAAGCGTCGGTTCCCTTTGGAGGGTGAAACCCGGAGCAGAACATGCTCGCCCACCATGAACTCTAAATCTCGGCGTCTGTTATCTGCATAACTCTTCTGTCTGCTTTGGGCGGTCAGCAGCCTTTGTTTAATCAAACGCACCTTCGCTTCGGTCTCCTCCACTAGATCTGGGCCCAGAAACTTTCGCTCACCTAAGTCATCCCAACAAATCGGAGACCGACAGCGGCGCCCGTACAGGGCCTCGTACGGCGCCATCTGAATACTGGCCTGGTAACTGTTGTTGTAGGCAAATTCCACCAGGGGCAGACACCGTGCCCACCCTTCGCCCAAGTCCAGAACGCACGCTCGAAGCATGTCTTCCACGATCTGTATCACCCGCTCCGATTGCCCATCGGTTTGCGGATGAAAAGCTGTGCTGAAGTGCAACTTGGTCCCCATCGCTTGTTGCAAACTTCGCCAAAAGTTCGACACAAAACGCGTGTCTCTGTCCGACGTGATGGATGTCGGTACACCGTGCAACCTCACTATCTCATCGAGGTACGTTTGCGCCAGTCGTTCCCGGGTCCACGTCGTGTGTATGGGCAAAAAGTGGGCCGATTTCGTCAAACGGTCCACGACCACCCATATCGCATCGTGTCCCTGTGGCGACCGCGGAAAACCGGTCACAAAATCCATGGTGATCATGTCCCATTTCCACTCGGGCACCGGTAAAGGTTGCAATTTTCCCGCCGGCCGTTGATGTTCGGCCTTTACCCGTTGGCACACTAAGCAGTGAGCCACGAATCGGGTCACGTCCTCCTTCATTTTGGGCCACCAGAAGGTTTGCTTGACGTCCTTGTACATCTTGGTTCCTCCGGGATGCGCCGCATACGGGGCAGTATGCGCCTCCCGTAGGATTTCTTCCTTGAGTTCCGGCAGGTCCGGTACGCAGATTCGTCCGCGAAAACGTATTGCATCGTCGGAGCTCACCACGAAATCACCTTCCTGGTCGGCGGTTATTCTACTCCGCACCAGCTGGAGCTGACCATCAGTCGATTGGCCCTCGAGAATCCTGTCCAGCAGAGTAGGTCTGACTACCAGCGTCAGAAGTTGGGCGACTGTCCCCGCAGGTACCACTTCTAGTCTCAATCGCGAGAACTCCGCAACTAGACTATCCTGCTGTGTAATTGCGCTTACATCGGCCTCCGCGGCCTGTCCTCTGCGACTCAGGGCGTCGGCCACCACGTTGGCCTTCCCCGGGTGATAGTGGATCGTCAGATCGTAATCCTTTAACAGCTCAAGCCACCGTCTTTGTCGCAGATTTAGCTCCCTTTGGGTGAAAAGGTACTTGAGGCTCTTATGATCTGAGTACACATTACAGTGTGCCCCGTACAGGTAGTGCCTCCAGAGCTTGAGCACAAACACCACCGCTGCGAGTTCCAAATCATGCACGGGGTAGTTCCGCTCGTACTCCTTGAGCTGCCTTGATGCATAGGCTATAACCTTTCCCCGTTGCATGAGTACTCCACCCAATCCATTTCGCGATGCGTCGCAATAAACTTCATAGTCCTCCCCAGGCTCTGGCAGGGCGAGGATCGGGGCTCGCGTCAACCTGTCCTTGAGCTCCTCGAAGCTTCTTTGACACTTGTCCGTCCAGGCAAACTTCTCCCCCTTTTTCGTCAAGCGGGTTAAGGGGGTGGCTATCTTGGAGAAGCCCTCCACAAAGCGCCGGTAGTACCCGGCTAATCCCAGAAAGCTCCGAATCTCCGTTACCGTCGTCGGTTGGGGCCAGTCCGTCACCGAATCTATCTTCTTTGGGTCCACCGCGACTCCAGCCGCCGAGATCACATGCCCCAAGAAACCGACCTCACGGAGCCAAAACTCACACTTTTTGAGTTTGGCGTAGAGTTTCTGTTCCCGAAGGGTCTGGAGGACTGTGCGCAGGTGTTCTTCATGTTCCTCATCGGTACGGGAGTAGATGAGGATATCATCAATGAAGACCACCACGAATAAGTCCAGGAAGGGTTTGAATACCCTGTTCATCATATCCATAAACACCGCCGGGGCATTAGTGAGCCCGAATGGCATTACCGTAAACTCGTAATGGCCATAGCGAGTACGGAAGGCCGTTTTGGGGATGTCCTCCCCCTTGACTCGGACCTGATGATAACCCGACTGCAGGTCGATCTTTGAGAACACCGTCGCCCCCCGTAACTGGTCGAAGAGGTCATCGATCCTTGGAAGGGGGTACTTATTCTTGATCGTCACCTTATTTATCTCCCGGTAATCGATACACAACCGGAGACTTCCGTCCTTCTTCCTCACAAACAGGACGGGCGCGCCCCAGGGTGACGCGCTTGGTCTGATGAATCCTTTGTCCAGAAGGTCCTCCAACTGTGCCTTGAGTTCCTTCAGCTCCGCAAAGGCCATCCGATACGGTGCCTTGGTGATGGGCTTGGTGCCGGGGAGAAGTTCAATTGGGAAGTCAACCTCTCGTTCCGGCGGCATTCCGGGAAGCTCTGCCGGGAACACATCCGGGAATTCCCTTACTACGGGAATTTCCGTGGGTGAGGGGACGGGTCGGGTGGCTAGATCTACCGAGGCTAGATAGGCCACGCACCCGCCCTCCATCAATTTCCTAGCCCGTGACGCGGAGATGACGGCTAGAAAGGACGTGCTCTTGCACGCCAAGTACACGTTTTCTGGGAACCCCGGCTTCTGTAGTTGCACCTGTCGCTTCTCGCAGTCGATGACCGCCTGATACTCGGCGAGCCAGTCCATGCCCAAGACCACGTCGTATTCTTTTAACGGTATGACTACCAGATCCCAGGGGCACGACAACCTTCCCAGCCTTATTGGACATGAGGTTACTAGGCCAGTTGCCGTGATGGGCCCCCCAGGGGTCTGGACGGTCATTAAGACATCCAAAGGACTACTTTCTAACTGATGAGTTTGCGCAAAGGAACGGGAAATAAAGGAGCGAGTCGCCCCGGTGTCAAACAGAGTTCGAGCTCGAAAGTTTGAGACGGAGGTAATACCTGCTACCACTTCCTCTGGCGGTACCGCCCCGTGCTGGTCCATGGTGTAGAGTCTCCCTCCGGGTTGCGACCGCGACTCCCCTCCTGTTTTTGGCGCCGGTGGGTGTAAAGAGGCTCCCGTAGGGGCTCTACCCCGCCCTGGTGCCTGTGCCGTTGGAGTGGATGCTGCGGAAGAGGCCGCTCCAGGGTTCAGGGGACAGTTGTATCGAAGATGTCCCTGTTTGCCGCAGCGGTAGCAGTGATCTTGTTTCTTGGGACATTCCGTCACCGGATGCGGCCCTCCGCAAATAACGCACGGCTTGGTGGTCGGTCGAGGCTTCCCGGCCGGCGCACTCCTGTTTCCCTGTTGCGTCTTAGGATATTTCGGGGGTCGGCTCCCGCCAGGAGGGCCCCCTCCCGGGTAAGTCTGAGTTCGCTTCTTTTCCCGGTTATTCTCCGACCCCTCACGTCGAGCTCGAGTTATAGCGAACCCCCGCTCCACGATGGTGGCTCTGTCCACCACCTCTCGGAATGTGCGTAGGTCCGCTGCCTGCACCATCTCGAAGATGTCACTTCGCAGTCCGTCAACGAAGAGACGGGCCTTGTGAGGTTCGTCCCGTATGGCGAACGGGACACAATTGACCAACCTCACAAACTCCCTTTGATACTCCACGACCGAGCGGCTTCCCTGCCTAATGTTCTTCAAATCGTCCTCCAGTTGCCGCTTGACGCTATCGGAGAAGAACGCGCCAAAGAGCTCTTCTCTAAAGGCCGACCATGTCGGCAGCGGATCGTTGGAGGCGGGGTCCGGGCGCACCGTCTTCCACCAGATGCGAGCGTTCCCTTCCAAAAAGTGGACAGCCAGTGGAACCCGCTCTTGTTCATCCATCATTAAATCCTCGAAAAGCTTTTCCATGGTATCCACCCACTTCTCAACGACCCACGGGTCGGTCGTTTCTCCCTCGAAGGTGGGTGGGTCATGCTTCTTGAACGCGGCCAGATTCGTCCTGATCTTCTCCCGCGTCGCTTGCCGCTCCGCGGCTCCTCCTGCGGTGGCGGATCCCCCAGGAGTAGGGGTCATCCCTGCCGTGTCCTGAGCTCTCCCGTCGGGATTGAGACATCGTAATTCGCGCTCCACCGCGGTGGCTCTATCGTCCACCTCCTGGAAGGTGTGCAAACCCGCCGTTTGCACTACCTTGAAGATGTCGCTCACAAGGGTTACTAATTGCCCGGCCACCTCCTGTAGCGTTGTCGAAGAAGCTGGCACTCCGCACTGTTCGCACCGTACTTTTTGCCCCTGCGTCCTCCGCTGATAACCCATTTCGGGCCATCGTCCGCTTGTAAACAAAGAAACCTCGTCAGGCCTATGGTTATCACCCTAGCACCTAGACTTACAACTACACCTATATTACGTTCCCGTTTTCCCGTACTCTCACGTACTACACCTACACCTTGGTTATCTCATTTCCATTTGCTTGTGGCACCTAGCACTGTGGATGTAAACCTATGTCTACTATGGTTGTGGTTGTATTTTCTCTGATACCATTTAATCTGTCACGCCCCCGGGGGTTTTTGAGTCTTTTGAAGCGGAAAAACGTGTCTATATTTTTTTTTCTTTTAATAAGGTGGCATATACTTCACCCCGGTGCGTGCCAGACCGCCACATACACGAATTCACTCCGTCCACGGACAGAGTCTCCTTCGTATATGTACGGCGTCTCACTACAACATATAAATCATTCATAAACATCATACATCACACACCAACCAACAACCATGCAGTAGACATACATCATATTCAGAGTTTAATCGTTTAATTAATGCACGTCATTTAAGCGGCGTCAAAGTTTGGAAAAGATAAAACCAGAGTTGTAAAACCCGTGCCCACACGGCACTTCCTTTTTGAGAAAACATTTTCGCAACCTTTATCTTATCATAAAATATGCCGCCATGTAAACACTACTGAAAGGATCATCACAGAAAACTACACCTCATCCACAGAGCTAACTAAAACATATCCACATATAAGGTGATCCACAAGCAACTAGAAATAGTATAAAGGGAAATGAGTCATAAATACGATAACCAAGAGTCCGACTACGATCCTCACGACGCAGTCCCACCGCCATCCCGGCTAACGCACCTAGGAATACCTGTCACGGAGTGGGTAAAGTCAGTGACAAACAAAGTAGATGTGTAACAATATCAAAAGGGATAAAACATACGAACGCGCCGATTACGCCATAACCTTTCGTTAAACACTTGCACATTAATTTACCCTGGGCACCATTCCCAGACCACTTGTCGGGGAGACTAAAGTCCCCCCCTCGTGCACAAACACCTACTTGATGCTTTTACCTCTCACTCGCGGTGCTGGTGTGACACCTCAGCTGGCGCGAAGAGGTCCCCGCTTGCACCATTACCTTTACGGGGCACACGGGTCATAAAGGACCACTTTTCCGGAAAAGTACACCCATGCGGAGGCCAATCCGCCTGTGTACGTGCAGCATCCGAAACCGGATCGCCAAGATTGGCGTGTACTGGGCACCGCGACCGCAGCCGCACAATTATTAGATAATTAACAACAATTGAAAGGTTAAACTATTCATCTACTTTGTTAGGTAAATTAAGGAGTACTTTTAATGATGATAGATGCACTTACAGCACCGGTTGCACTCATCGCAACCGTACCCACCTTATTGGAGAGAAATCGGAACACCAATGTCCTTCGCGCTCTCCCGCTGTGTACCCGGACCTAAGAAAAGTCCGCACAGATAAACTATGGTCAAAACACACACTAACACCTTAAAACAGAAAAACCCCCACCTTACAATTTGACGGAATTTGTCCGGCATCGTTCGATGGTCAAACCGGACTACAACCCGCACCGCCGTCGCCGCCCGTCGGAGCCCCGCGCGGCTCGAACCCGCGCGGCGGGCTCCGCGGGCGGTGCCCGAGCGGCGCCCGCGCGGCGCCCGCGCGGGCGGGCCCGCGCGGCGCCCGCGCGGTGCGGGCCCGCGCGGCGCCGCGCGGCGCCCGCGCGGGTGCAAGCCCGCGCGGTGCCCGCGCGGGCGGAGCCCCGCGCGGCGCCCGCGCGGACGCGGGCCCGCGCGGTGCCCGCGCGGGTGGGGCCCCGCGCGGCGCACCGCGCGGACGCCCCGCGGGTGCCCGCGCGGGCCCGCGTGGGGCGCGCGCGCGCCCGCGCGGGCCCGCGCCCGCGCGGCGCCCCGCGGGCGCCCGCCGGGCACGGCCCGCGCGGCGCCCACGCGGGTCGCCGCGCGGCGCCCGGCGCGGCCGCCCGCGCGCGCCGCGCGGGTTGCCCGCGCGGCGCCGCGCGCGGGTTTGCCCGCGCGGCGCTCGCGCGGTCCCGTCGCGCCTTCACCGTTCGCGATTTTTATTTTTATTTTATTATATTTTACCTACGCCGTTCGCGGTCCTCCTCCGCCTTCGCCGTCCGGGTCCTTCCCGCCCTTGCCGTCCGCGTCGCGACGACGGGGACGGCGTCGGTGGCGGGGACGACGGGGGAGTCCAGAACTAACAACAAAAATAGATAGGAAAAATCCAAATAATTTTCTAAAAATTATTTGCTCACCGAGGATCGTTGGGAAGGTCGCCCGGTCTCACTTTTTGCCTTCGGGTCGGCGTTTGGGGCGATCGGCTCCTCCCCTTTTTCCTTCTCCTTTCCTCCGGTTGGGGTTTCGGCACGTACGAAAGAGGAGGGTTTGAGGAGGCGGAAAATCGAAATAGGGTTTCGCTCGGTGAGCGGGGAAATAAATAATCCCTGTTATGGATATATCCAATTTGTAAGTCCGCACCGTCAAAAACCCCTTTCGGGTGTTTTGACTCTGATTAATTAATTCGTTAATTAATTAATCCCTACCGATAACCCTATTAGTTAATTGTTTGATTATTATCCTCACCGTCGATCCCCATATTTAATCGTTTGATTTCTTTATTTACGTACGTAGGAAACCCATAATTCCCCGTTTCTGTTTCTCAAGAAAATATCCGACTGACGGGATATTTCTCACCTTTAAATCCTGACCACCGATTATTTGATTACCTTTATCAATTAATCTTGGGGAATCAAATTCCCAATTGGATTCAAATTACCCGGATATTTGAATCTTTAATATCCAAATCCCAGTCGCCGATTATTTAACCACCTTTATTAAATAATCAAGGGAAATCAAATTCCCAACTTAAATATCCGGACTTTATCTCTTATCCAATCCACGAGATAAAATCCCACCAATTTAAATCCCTTAATAAAATATCCTGATTTTTATCTCTTATCTAATCACGAGATAAGAATCCCACCAATTTAAATCCCTTAATTAATTCGTACGTAGGAGGATTTAAATTCCGTCACCGGATAATTAATTAATTAATTAATTATCCTTACGAGATAACCCACCTTATCTATTACGGGTGCAAGATATTTTGCACGGTTTCCGATGCGTGACTAACTACCGCATCGCTAAGGGTCCCGTTCCGGGAGATCCCGGTATCGGATTTCGAATCCGATCACGCCGTCGGTCATCGCTTTTCGCGCTCTATCGCAGGAAAATACACACACCCTGCCCGGCCGACTTTTCAAAATTAAATAAATTTTATTTCGCTTAAGGCCTAAGCGATTACATGTGAGTTCGAAAATACCCCGAAGGGTCGGGTCACTACATATCAATCAGCACCAAAGGAGGTTCACCTGAAAGCGGTGAAAAGGATCATCCGGTACATCAAAGGAACAGTAAATTTCAGAATTTGGTACCCTATGGGAACAAGTCTGGACATTGTTGGATACTCAGATGCCGATTGGGCAGGATCAGTGGATGATCGGAAAAGTACGAGTGGTGCATGTTTTTATCTTGGCCATTGCTTAGTTGCGTGGCACAGTAAAAAGCAAAACTGCATAGCACTCTCAACTGCCGAAGCAGAGTATATTTCAGCGGGTAGTTGTTCAACCCAACTGATATGGATGAAAAGCGTGTTGAGCGACTTCCGGATTTCAGCAACTTCGGTAACGATTCTTTGTGACAACACCAGTGCTATAAACATTTCAAAAAACCCTGTGTTGCACTCAAGAACAAAACACATTGAACTTAGATATCATTTTCTTAGAGAGCTAGTTGAATCAAATATTCTTCAACTTTCATATATTTCAACTGAGGATCAATTAGCTGACATTTTAACAAAACCTTTGGATCAAAAACGTTTTATTCATTTGCGTAAAGCAATTGGCATGCTTTCCTTGAAATAACCTCTTTTTGAAACTTTTGCTTAGGTTAGGTTTTGTTGTGTGTTTTTGTTCATTATCTATGTTTTGTACATAGGACATTAATTGAGCATTGATCATAATTGACTTTAATTGCATCTTTTCACGCATTTAGAAATCTATTATGCTTTTGACATCATAATATTTCAATGTTGCAATGATCATTTATGTTAATTAAGTCATCTTTTAAGTGATCAAAGTCAATTTCTCTCTCAATGATCTCTTGGTATAGTCATTATCTTATTTGACTGTTTAGTCGAGTATGAATGCGAGATCAATTTTTGGTTGAATACCTTATATATTAAATAATTGATAGCCAATTGAGGGGGAGTCAAAGAAATGTAATATGCTCAAAAGATGTGGAAAGAGTTACATCCCAATGAGGAGTGTGAAAACTACCACCACATGGAAAGAAAAAAATATACCCCATGTATGCCAAGCAAATTTTTTTTTTAAAAACAGAAAAATGAAATGCATGTTGAAATACTTGACTCTGTCAAATTTCAAGGTTGGTATAAGGTGGAATTTTTAATGAAAGATGCTCAAAGAGCCACTCTCTTCAACAGATTGTTTAAATATATTATCTAACTTATCTGGGATTTCAAACATCTATTGATCTTGGTATTTCATTTTCTTTACAAAATTGATGATTTGATAAAGGCATTACACATAAGATCATGCTAGATGTAATTGAAGTTGTTCAACTTTAAGGGTTTTAATTTTCATAAATTTTCGTTTTATTTTTGAGTATTTTTGATATATTTAGTATAATCTATTTCTTGTTGTATGAAACGATGATTTTTGTTTAAAGTTGATATGCAAAAGTGCTTACATACTTTTTCTGGATTTTCTGGAATTTTTCTGAAATTTTCTGATGAAAAAATTGAAGCCGATCCGGATTGGACTAAGTGATCCGGATCCCGAACGCAGGTGTTTCCTGCGGGTAGCCGATCCGGATCACATTCACGATCCGATCCGGATCACGGCTAGGGTTTTAATAGAACAAGAGGGTTTTTGATTTCTTTTACCTTAATCTTTTGTTCTTAAGCCTCCAGAGCTTCTCTCTCTAGAATTCATCCTTCTTGGAGCTTTCCAAACTCGAGTTCTTCGATTCCAAGTAAGTTTTATTGATCAAAACCTTGGTTTTTTCACTGTTTTTCCTTGCTTGCTCAAAACGTGAGTAGAAATCATGGAACTTTTTCGTTTGTGAATGGTTTTTGGTCAAATTTCTTTTGAAATAAGAACTCTGGGTAGATTAGTTTTGATTATATGCTAGGTTTTCTCAAGATAAACAAATTTTTGGGCTTCGATTTCTGAAAATTCTGTTTTAGGGCATACAACAGGAATTTTTGAAATTCATGGAATTGATCTATTTTTAAAATTCTTTTTGCAAAACTAATTTGATTCTTACTCTCTCTACATGATTATGAGTGTCTGGGTACAATTTTTCCAATTTTTGAAAACTGAAAATTTTTGTGTTCTTGAGTTGGTATTCTCAGGATTTCAACTTCCTAAACACAAAGCACAGTCAACAATGGCAGTCTCATGGATCATTCTTCTCTTGGTTACAATGGTGCATACTCGAGCAACCAACAAACTGAAAAGGGCCAAGAAACCTCAACGAAAAGGTGAATTTCATCTTATCAGTGACTCGGAAACTGAAGCAGATAATAATGAAGTAGATTGGGACAAGTTGACGGATGATGATGAATCAATGCCCGTTAAACCTGAACAAAAGGCTTCCGATGGATCAAAAGGAAAGGCACCCATGGACACAGGAAAAGCACCTATGTCTGCACCGACTATCTCTGTGAAAAGGAAACGTCTGGCTCGACGTTTTGGACTACCACGAGATGCTGATGTTAGCAAACCAACAGTTCCTGACTCCCCGCTTCGCGTGGAAGAAGTGTTTGTTAACACTGATCGCCTTAGAGCTTTTGAACATCGTGAATGCATCGGTGAACGACATGTCAACATTGAAGCTCTCCGAAATCACTCACCAGAGTTTGGGACTTTGATTGACCGAGCTAATCTCATCCAAGTCTGCCGATTCCCCGAATTACTTGGATATTGTTTGTATCGTGTAAGGACCTTTTACACAAATGCAAGACATCTTCAAGAAGATGAACGTGGCTCAATGCATGTCTATACAAATATCCAAGGGATGACACTTAAAATCACTCCGCAGTTAATTGGAGAAGTCCTAGGAATGGAATACAACAGATCGGGGATCAACTTTTTGACGGGAAGAAGCTTGACAAATGCCTTGCGGACAAACCGTAATAGAAGGAATTTGTTTGGAAGGAACTGAATCAGCAGATGGAAAATCTGTAAAATCCAAACACCTTCGGCTTGAGTACCGCTTTCTTAACTTCATCACGTGTTACAACATTCTCCCTAACATCCAGACAAAGGTAGTGAGGTGGGATAGAATGTTGTTCTTATATCTCATAGGTCATCCTTCTGAGGCTGTAGGGTTGAACATGAACATCCCCTACATAATTTGGAAAAGAATGTCCAGATATGTTGAGCATCCTCATCCTTCTGAGCGACTTCCATTCCCATTGATCATCATGAGGATCTTTAAAAAGTTTGAAATTGATATCAGCTCGACATCATATCAACACTGTTGGGGGATGATAGATGAGTCAACGATTGTGAAGTCTCTTCACAAGTTGCCACATGTTACTTCAACACCTTCCACTGGGAAGAAACCGTGTGTTGGCACCTCTGCCTCTCCATCTCAACAACCACCCGGAACACATGATGAAGCATCGGTAACTTCAATTTTCAAGCAACAACAGCGTCTATCTTTTGAGCAAGAGCAGATAACCAAAGAACAAAGGCGGATTTCTGAGGAACTCGAGGTCATCACGGCATCACAAATTACATTGACCAAGAGAGTAAACTCGATGAAGAATTTGATCAAGAAATTGTTCACTAAGATGGGATATAGTGCGTCTGAGGAATCAGACTCCGATGACTAATTTGTGCTCTAACAACTTTTTGTGCAGGATTTTAATTTTTAGGTTTTAGTTTTTAGACTTTAGTCTTAGTTCTCCTGTTTTTCATATTTTTGGAACTTTTTAACTCTCCTTGTCTTTTGTAATTATTGGCTTAGTTTGTGACAAAAAGGGGGAGAGAGAGTAGAGAACTTTGTGAGAACTTTGAACAAACTTTGACTTTGGTGAAAGGTAAGTATCACAACTTTCTGGTTATCTTGTGATCTGTTGCATGTCCCTACTAACTATTCGACTAACTATTTGGACATGTATTATTACTAACAAAGCAAAGTTATGACATTTGGAATCTTATTGCTTAGAAGATATGTCAATGTTTGATTGTGATCTTATTACATATCTGAATTACTAAATGTCATGATGAGTATAAACTTTATCTCTGCTGGATTTTGAATGCTAAATATTCTTGAGGTATCTAACGATCTCTTTTTGTCAAAAATGATTTCTTTTTGCAGAGAGTACAGATGTCTAAGTCTAGAGTCTGTTCTAGGAGTTTATCTCATGTATTTAATTTTTGGATCTCCATTGTAAATTTTTGTTGTATGGTGATAGCAACAAAAATATCCTTTTTGAATTTTCTTTTGTGGATTTGTGTTTTGTCACGAAACCGCCAAAGGGGGAGATTGTTACGGAATTTGAGTTGGCGTATTTCGTGAAAGTATTAAGTCTTGAAGATTGAAGATGAAAGAAGTTTGGATCATATACCTCAATCTCAAGAAAGAAGAATTCAAAAGGATCAGGTATGTTTAACTAAAGATTTTTGGTGATCCGAATACTTCTTGTAGTGTAGAAACACTTGGAAGAATTTTTTATTGCATAAAAATTAAAAACTGGACATGGGACATGTTCAGGATCCGGATCAGACAGTCCAATCCGGATCCCGAAGGGTGCTTGTTCATTGGCAAATCCAATCCGGATCAAAGGCCATTTCCGATCCGGATCCCGAACATGGGATTTTGCTGAATTGCATGAACGATCCGGATCGGCCACTTCAATCCGGATCCCGAACCCTGTTTTTCTGGAATTGTCTATCACGCTACGACGATCCGGATCACAGTAAATCCGATCCGGATCGCCGTCCTGAAAATTTCCAGAAACGGACAGTTTTTTATCCTTATCTTCTTCCAATGGTTTCTAACCTATATATAGACCCTATTTCTCATTTCTTAGGGTATCGGAAAAAATAGAAAAATACGACCGAAAGAGAAAAATCCACATATAGAGAAGAAAGGAAATCAATAGATTTAATTCTATGTTTCTTCATCTATATTGATTAATTTGATTCTAGGTTTTCCAAACTCAGATTTTGAGTAGAATCAAATTAATGAATACTTAGATGGTATTTCCGATCTATTTCTAATCTAAGTATTCGGCGGATCATCACCACCCAAAAACAACGATAAACCCTAAATCGCCGCGTGGACTCGCGTGGCCTTGTGGATTCAAGGTGCAACCGCTTTCGTGGATTCGGAGCGAGGTACGTTCGTGGATTCGAAGCGTGCTACTGGGTGAAGACCGTGGATTCGGTCGGACGTCGTGGACTCAACGTTGGACGCTGTGGATTCAGAGTTGGACGCAGATCGTGGATTCGAGACGCGTTGTGGAGCGAGCGGAGAAGATCTACTTGGAGCGTATGGTAAAAGGTTGAGTCGTCTGTGAGTACGTTATATCACCTTGTACGTGTTTTAATTCTAGTGGATTTCGCCGTGTGATCGGTCCCGTGGTTTTTTTTTTACTCCGGTTTGGAGTTTTTCCACGTAAAAATCTTACGTGTCATTTTTATTTCCGCATTGGGTTTTATTGCGCAATGATTTTTTGAGTGTTTATTGTTTACACCTATTCACCCCCCTCTAGGTGTTTTTTTTCCCTATTTAGATCCATTACATTTATAACCCAACATGATACACCTGCAGATGCATCTTCTCATAACAATTCTTCCGATAATGATGATGCATCTAATGGTTCTTCAAGTTTATCTGATGTGCAGGAATCATCACGTGTACCTCCGAGTACTCCGTTACCTCAAACGTTACGCATCTCCAAGGATCATCTTGAATCAAACATTATTGGAGACCCACAAGAAGGAGTCAGGATTCGGAGACAATTGGTTTGTGGATTCGCTTGTTACGTTTCCATGATAGAACCAAAGAACGTCGATGAAGCTCTTCAGGATGACTACTGGATTGAAGCAATGCAGGAAGAGCTCCATCAGTTTGAACGGAACAAAGTCTGGGAATTAACGAAGCCTCCGAAGCGACACAATGTGATTAGTACTAAATGGATTTTCAAGAATAAGAAAAATGAGGATGGTACCATCATCAGGAACAAAGCACGTCTAGTTGCTCAAGGCTACTCTGAAATAGAAGGTATAGACTTTGATGAAACGTTCGCCCCTGTAGCTAGACGTGAGTCCATTCGTATTCTATTCGCGATAGCTTGTCATTTTAAAATAAAGCTTTTTCAAATGGACATTAAGAGCGCGTTTTTAAATGGGTTTTTAAATGAGGAAGTTTATGTGGCTCAACCGAAAGGTTTTGTAGACCATAAACAACCTAACCATGTTTTTCGTTTGAAAAAGGCTCTTTACGGTCTAAAACAAGCACCGCGAGCATGGTACGAAAGGTTGACGAAGCACCTTTTGGAGAAGGGCTATACTCGAGGGGGAGCAGATAGGACTCTCTTTGTGAAGCATTATCAAGATAACTTCATTGTAGCACAAATCTATGTCGATGACATTGTATTTGGTGCAACTAGAGATAATGATGCTTCTAAATTCGCTGAAACCATGGAGAGCGAATTTGAGATGTCCATGATGGGCGAACTGACATATTTTCTTGGATTGGAAGTGAAACAAAGTGACGAAGGTATCCACTTGTGTCAATCCAAGTATGCAATGGAGTTGGTCAAAAAGTTTGGTTTAGAAAATTCTAAAGATTTTCCGACTCCAATGGGAACTAGCAATAAGGGATTAGGAAGTGAATCTCTTAGTGAGAATGTAGACGAGAAACTTTATCGCAGCATGATTGGAAGTCTACTTTACCTCATGGCTAGTTGCCCGGACATATCCTTTAGTGTTGGAATCTGCGCGAGATATCAATCAGCACCAAAGGAGGTTCACCTGAAAGCGGTGAAACGGATCATCCGGTACATCAAAGGAACCGTAAATTTCGGAATTTGGTATCCTATGGGAACAAGTCTTGACATTGTTGGATATTCAGATGCCGATTGGGCAGGATCTGTGGATGATCGGAAAAGTACGAGTGGTGCATGTTTTTATCTGGGTCATTGCCTTGTCGCATGGCATAGTAAAAAGCAAAACTGCATTGCACTCTCGACTGCCGAAGCGGAATATATCTCAGCGGGTAGTTGTTCAACCCAACTCATTTGGATGAAAAGTGTGTTGAGCGACTTCCGTATTTCAGCAACTTCGGTAACGATTCTCTGTGACAACACCAGTGCTATAAACATTTCCAAAAACCCTGTGTTGCACTCAAGAACAGAACATATTGAACTTAGATATCATTTTCTTAGAGAGCTAGTTGAATCAAATATTCTTCAACTTTCCTACATTTCTACTAAGGATCAATTAGCTGACATTTTAACAAAACCTTTGGATCAAAAATGATTTATTCATTTGCGTAAGGCAATTGGAATGCTTTCCTTGAAATAATCTTTTTCTGAAATCAATCCTTAGGTTAGGTTTTGTTTTTGTATTTTTTTTGTTCTTTACCTATGCTTGTACATAGAACATTAACTGAGCATTAGCTATATTGACTTTAACTGCATCCTTTTATATATTTAGAAATTTATTATGCTTTTGATATCATAATAATTCAGTTGATGCAATGATCATTTATGTCAATTAAGTCATCTGTTAAGTGATCAAAGTCAATTTCTCTCTCAATGATCTCTTGGTATAGTTATTATCTTATTTGACTATTTAGTCGAGTATGAATTCGAGATCAATTTTTGGTTGAATACCTTATATTAAATAATTGATAGCCAATTGAGGGGGAGTCAAAGAAAAGTGATATGCTCAAAAGATGTGGAAAGAGTTACATCCCAATGAGGAGTGTGAAAACTACCACCACATGGAGGAAAGAGCTACCACCTCGGTCGTCTGAGTACTGTGCACAGCTACCACATGTATACCAAGCAAGGTTTTCAAGTTTAATTAAATAAAATGCATGATTGAAATACTTGACTCTGTCAAATTTCAAGGTTGGTATAAGGTGGGAATTTTAATGAAAGATGCTCAAAGAGCCACTCTCTTCAACAGATTGACTAGATACATTATCTAACATATTTGGGATTTCAAACATCTATTGATCTTGGTATTTCATTTTCTTTACCAAATTGATGATTTGATAAAGGCATTACGCATAAGATCATGTTAGATGTGATTGAAGTTGTTCAACTTTAAGGATTTAATTTTTATAAATTTTCGTTTCGTTATTTGGATATTTTTGATAGATTTGGCATAATCTATTTCTTGTTGTATGAAACGATGATTTTCATTTAAAGTTGATACACAAAAGTGCTTACAATCTTTTTCTGGATTTTCTGAAATTTTTCTGAATTTTTCTGAAGAAAAAGTTTGGAGCCGGTCCGGACTGGACAAGCCGATCCGGACCCCGAACGCAGGTAAATCCTGCGGGTAGCCGATCCGGACTGGTTTCTTCGGGCAGTCCGGACCGCGGCTAGGGTTTATTTGAAACGAAGAGGTTTTTGATTTTATTTCATCACAAGCTTTCGTTTCTAAGTCTCCTGAGTTTCTCTCTTTACAAAGCAAAGATTTTGGAGCCTTCCCAACTCATTTTCTTCGAATCAAAGTGAGTTTTCATGATCAAAATCCCAGTTTTTCACTGTTTTTTCTACTTTGCTCAAAACGTGAGTAGAAATCATGGCAGAATTTCGTTTGTGATTGGTTTTTGATCAAATTTCTTTTGAAATAAGAACTCTGGGTAAATTAGTTTTGATTATATACTAGGTTTTCTCTTGATAAACGGATTTTTGGGCTTCGATTTCTAAAAATTCGGTTTTAGGGCATATAATGAGAATTTTTGAAAATCATGGAATTGATCCACTTTTAAATTTTTTTTTGCAAAACTAATTTGATTCCTAGTCTCTCTACACGATAATGATTGTTTGGGTACAATTTTTCAAATTTTTGAAAATTAACAATTTTTCTCGTGTTCTTGAGTTGTTGTTCACAGGACTTTAACTTTGTCAAGCACTTGAAGCAATGGTGATCACATGGATAATCTTCCTCCTAACTGCAATGGTGCACTTACAAACAACTACCAAGCCCAAGAGGGCTAGGAAAGGACGAAAAGATTCAGATTCCGACTCAGAAACAGAATCAATTGACTGGGATAACCTCGAGGTAGAGGCAACTGTGTCTACTGCGTCAAAGGGGAAAGCCCCTGCGGAAACCTCAAAGGCAAAGACCTTGCCTACTGCTGTTGAAAAAGGGAAAGCACCAATGGAAGCTAGGCCAGTTAAAATCAAAAGAAAGACCATTGCTAGGAAAAGAGCAAGTACTCGGGGTATTACTATTGAGGAGCCTCTTGCAAGTCAGCTCCCTCCTCAACATGTTGTGAGTTCTGAGCGAATCAAGGATTTTGAAAATCGAGATTGCATTGGAGAAAGGCATGAAAATGTCAAGGCTCTCAAGGAACGATCTGCACTGTTTGGGACTCTTTTTGATCAAATGGGACTTGCACCCATTTGCAACTTTCAAGACAATCTTGGATATTGTCTGCATCTAGTAAGGATGTTCTACCAGAATTCTTCAAAGCTTGTTGATCTTGAGGATGGTCAAAGAGAATTTCTCACGTCAGTCAGAAATACTAAAATCAAGATCACTCCTCAATTGATTGGAGAGGTGCTAGGAATGAAAGCCCAGGCTGATGGGGTTCATTACCTGAAGGGTCATACCCTTAACAATACAACCTGGAGAGTAGTTGTTAACGGGATTTGTCTCCCAGACACTCAGTCGACGGGAAATTCTGTCTTTTCTAAGGAACTTCGACCTGAGTACAGATTCCTGAACTTCATTGTTTGCTATAACATCTTACCAAACATGCAAACAAAAGTTCTACGGTGGGACAGGATGTTATTCCTTTATCTCCTTGGTAACCCGACAGCAGCTATGGGTTCAAATTTCAACATCCCGTTTCTCATCTGGTCAAGGATGGCAAGGTATGTGGACCATGCACATCCTACAGAGCGACTTCCCTTCCGAGTCATTATTATGTGTATTTTGAAGAAATTCAAGGTGGATATTTCATCGTCAGCATATATGCATAGTCTGGGAACCATCAATGACTCGACTATTGTGAAGTCGTTATCCACGAAACAAGATGAGCCTCCTTCGCCTCCTCTCAGACGTCGACCTTCAACCTCTGCAGCAATAGCTTCAGTACCCCCAGCACCTACAGCGCAACGAGCACCTCCATCAACCTCCGATGATGATGCTTCGGTGACCTCAATTTTCAAAGAACAGCAGCGTCTCTCCAACGATCAAGAACGCATGTCAAACGAGTTCATCGAGATGAAAGAAGAAATTAGAGAAGTTAAGAAAGAACAAGTTTCAATGAACAAGCGCATCAAGAAAATCTTTCAAAAGCTAGGATGCATCAGTTCCGAAGATTCGGAGTAATCTTCTTTATTCTCACTATCTATTAGCCTTTTGTTTTAACAACTTTGTTGTGCAGGTTTTTAGTTTTAGTCTCCTTTTATTAAGTTCTCAGGTTTTTCTTGTTTTTGAAACTTTTAACTCTCCTTACATTTTGTAATTTTGGCTAAGTTTTGTGACAAAAAGGGGGAGAGAGGGATGAACTTTGAACAATGCTTGTGAGAACAATGCTTGCTTGTGAGAACAATGCTTGTGTGAGAACTTGAAACTAAGGTAAGTATAACTTCAACTTTGGTTTTATATGTGTTTTGATGCATGCCTCAGCTAACTATTCGACTAACTATTTGGGCATGTAATATGACTAACAAGTTGATGTTGACTAACAATTTCTGTGACATTTGGATTTCTATTGCTTAGAAGATATGTCGATGTTTGATTGTGATTCTCTTACATATCTGATTTTGAAAATGTCATGGTGAGTATAAACTCTATCTCTGTGTTTGGTTTTGATTGTTGAAAATTTTTGAGGTATCTAACGATCTCTTTTGTGAAGAATGATTCCTTTTGCAGAGAGTACAGATGTCTAAATCTAGAGTCTGTCTTAGGAGTTTAACTCATGTATTTATCTTTATTTGGATCTCCATTGTAAATTTTTGTTGTATGGTGATATCAACAAAAATATCTTTTTGAATTTTCTTAAGTGGATTTGTGTTTTGTCACGAAACCGCCAAAGGGGGAGATTGTTACGGAATTTGAGTTGGCGTATTTCGTGAAATTGGTTAAGTCTTGAAGATTGAAAATAAAGAAGTTTGGATCATATACCTCAATCTCAAGAAAGATGAATTCAAAAGGATCAGGTACGTTTAACTAAATATTTTTGGTGATCCGAATACTTCTTATAGTGTAGAAACACTTGGTTGAATTTTTAATTGCATAAAAATAAAAAACTGGATATTTTACATGTTTAGAGTCCGGACCGGGCATTACAGTCCGGACCCCGAACATAGGCTGGTTCATGCGCAATTCCAGTCCGGACCTTGGGAATTTCAGTCCGGATCCCGAACGTGGAAATTGCAGGAATTGCATGAACAGTCCGGACCGTGGAAATTCAGTCCGGACCCCGAACGTCCTCTTTTCTGGAAAAAGTCTGTTTCGCTGAGACAGTCCGGACCGCAGGATTTCCAGTCCGGACTGTCGTCCTGTAAAATTCCAAAAATGGTTAGTTTTTGATGCTTATCTTCTTCCAATGGTTTCTAACCTATAAATAGACCCTACGATTTATATTTAGGGTACACGGAAAAATACGACCGAAAAAAAAAAATCCACATATAGAGAAGAAAGGAAATCAATAGATTTAATTCTATGTTTCTTCATCTATATTGATTAATTTGATTCTAGGTTTTCCAAACTTAGATTTTGAGTAGAATCAAATTAATGAATACTTAGATGGTATTTCCAATCTATTTCTAATCTAAGTATTCGGCGGATCATCACCACCCAAAAACAACGATTTTTCCAAAATCGGCGCGTGGACTCGCGTGACCTTGTGGATTCAAGGTGCTACCGCTCTCGTGGATTCGGAGCGAGGTACGTTCGTGGATTCGAGACGTGCTACTGGGTGAAGACCGTGGATTCGGTCGGACGTCGTGGATTCGACGTTGGACGTCGTGGATTCAGCGTTGGACGCAAATCGTGGATTCGAGGAGCGTTGTGGTGCGAGCGGAGAAGATCTACTAGGAGCGTATGGAAAAGGTTGAGTCGTAAGTGTGTACGGTAAATCACCTTGTACGTGTTTCAATTCTAGTGGATTTCGCCGTGTGATCGGTCCCGTGGTTTTTTTTACTCCGGTTTGGAGTTTTTTCACGTAAAAATCTTGCGTGTTATTTTTATTTCCGCATTGGGTTTTATTGCGCAATGATTTTTTGAGTGTTTACTGTTTACACCTATTCACCCCCCTCTAGGTATTTTTTTCCCTATTTAGATCCAATTAATACATAACCCAACAGACTACACTATCCCAAAACCCTGCTCAAACCGAGCCACATGCATTTGAATAACAAGGAGAACAACGAAACATGGTTTCTCCTAGGTCAAGTCCCACTATGATAGTGTAGTAATAAATAGTGGCCTAACTAGATGTCCAAACAAGCATGCAATTGTCCTCTTTTAAAACTGTAGAAGAGTGTCTAATGTTTATTTTAAAAAGGTTGATTCTAATATACCATCATGATAAGTCATTTGCATGCGAGAATAGGATATAGCATTTGTCCCAACAACAGTATCCCAATTTAACATAAATGAGCTGTCATATAATTTGTGGGGTCTACTCATGTAATTCATAATTGGAATACCGATTATCAGTTTTGAAATAGGGGATCTCTAATACTCCTAGTGAGTTAGTCAAAAACGAGGTAAGCAACAACCACCCATCTCGAAAAGCATGCACTACACCCGAAGAATCTCCCTGCTGCCCACTGTCCTCTAAAACTGCTGTCTGCCGAAAACAGTGCCCTACAACAACACACATTGCACAGGGTCTAACTATACTATTCATAAAAACATAGCTTTTGCTGTTTTTCCAAACAACACGGAAAACGAGGCATTTCACCTCTGTACCGAGCTCCAAAAAATCCCATAAAATTCACGGTTGCGTTCCTTGCGAAGAGTAGGCCCAAAACAATTATTTATACGCCTTGATCCGATGCTCCTACGCCAAGATAAAAATCGGAGAAGTCAATGCTGTCCAAAACACACCACAGCAAAAAGGGGGTCAAAGAAACCTCGGGAATCGTGCCAAATGTACGGAATGGAGCGAAGTGATCAACACAAAAATCGAAGCCTTACCTCTTAGGAACGAGCTGCCGCAAAAATCGCTCAAAAATTCCACCCGGTTAGAGCACAGGAATTTTCCGACGGAACTGCAACGGAAATGGGCCGAAAAAGGGGAAACGTCGAAGTGCGCCGCGTCGCAGATAACTCGCTATCGGTAACTCCAAAAATTCTGAAATTTCTAGGGGAGAGAGAGGACAGAAAGGGAAACAATTTTCATAGGGCCGCAAGCTCGAATTCTCTCTCTACAATTGGGAATTCGCAGTGAGAAAGGGAGAAAGAGGGAGATTCCTTATATAATGGGCCAGGGAATCTTCGGGCTCCACACGGGATCCGGCCCAAAACAGGAAACACCAAAACTGACAAACCAGGACGCGCCACGTGTCCACAAAACAGAAAACAGCCATGCGAGGCCACTCAGAATTCGTCACGTGTCACCCAGGAGCACATGCCTGGTCCCCGCACCGGGTTTTCCGGATCCTGTCAGCCAATCAAAGCATGCCACGTGTCACAGTCCAGCCGCCTCTCTTGACGCCGTCTGACCAATGAGGGAACGCCACATGGCAAAATCCATTTTCCGTGCACACGGTGCACGCCATGCCCGTGGACCCTGCCGCCTGTGCGCCTGCCCGCGCCTGCCCGCGCCGCGCTACGCCGCGCTCCGCCGCTCGCCGCCCGCCGCCGGTCGCCGGAACAGTAATTCCGGCACCGGAGTTACTGTTCCGGCGTGAACAGTACTTTTTAGCGAAAAAATCAAGTAAATAGCCCATTTTGATCGTTTTCGCGCGCTGAGTCCAAATCCGCTGTCCGTTTTGCCAAATTCTCATCCGAAATTTTGCCGAAAGCCCCCGAAAAAGCCTACTTAATCCGATTTTCGCGCCGGATCCATTTCTGAGATCCGTTTTCGACACTACTAGCTCCGATACATTGTGTACTTCCTGTAGTCACTATAATCAGTGCAACAGCCTCTGCGGAAGTCCGGATCATCACATCCTCCCCCACTAAAAAGAGTTTCGTCCTCGAAACAAGACCAAACTAAACAACAATCCTCAGTCCGATGTCTCAAATAAGTAGGGGTGGGTATCCCTCATCTCCGACTCGAGCTCCCACGTAGCCTCGCGCTCGTCATGATTGCTCCAAAGGATCTTCACATAGGGAATGGCTCGACTGCGCAATTCTCTCACCTCTCGGTCCAGAATCCGCAGTGGGCGCTCCTCATATCTCAAATCATCACTAATCTCGAGTGGTGTGAAGTCGATGACGTGCGATGGGTCGAAGACGTATCTCTTTAGAGTAGAAATATGAAATACATCGTGGACACCAGCAAGCCTCAGAGGAAGTGCAAGTCGGTAGGCAACTGGCCCGATGCGCTCCAATACCTCAAAGGGCCCAATATATCGAGAGCTAAGTTTCCCACGGATGCCAAACCTCCTGATTCCTTTGGACGGCGAGACTTTCAGAAATACATGATCTCCAACCTAGAACTCTAAGTCTCGTCGCCGAACATCGGCATAGCTCCTCTGTCGGCTCTGGGCGGTCTGAAGATGCCGTCGAATCACTCGGACCTTCTCCTCTGCCTCTAACAATACATCTGGTCCCAAGGTCCGCCTCTCGCCTACGTCACTTCAATAAAGCGGTGATCGGCACTTGCATCCATACAATGCTTCAAACGGATCCATCTGAATGCTCGCTTGAAAGCCATTGTTGTACGCGAACTCAGCCAAAGATAAGTGTCCAATCCACCCCCCGCCGAAATCCAAGACGCAAGCCCTCAGCATGTCTTCCAGGATTTGTATAGTCCGCTCTGACTGCCCATCAGTCTGCGGATGAAAAGCTGTACTGAATCTAATCTGAATCCCCAAGGCTGTCTGCAAACTCCTCCAGAAACGCGAAGCAAACCTTGGGTCTTTATCTGAAACAATGGGGGCGGGTACTCCATGTAATCTCACTATCTCATCTAGATACAACTGGGCTAGTCATTCGAGTGGCCAAATAGTCTGCATCGGCAAAAAGTGCGCTGACTTGGTAAGCCGATCTACAACTACCCAGATAGCGTCTACTCCTCCCTGTGCCCTCGACAGTCCGACTACGAAATCCATCGTAATGTGGTCCCATTTCCACTCGGGGATTGGGAGACTCTGTAACTTGCCAGCTGGCACTCGATGCTCAGCTTTCACCTGCAGACAAGTTAAGCACTGAGCCACAAATCTCCCAATATCCCTCTTCATGCCTTTCCACCAGAAGTGTGCCTTGAGATCCTTATACATTTTAGTCCCACCAGGATGTAGGGTATAAGGCGTATAATGGGCCTCTCGCAATATCTTCTCTCTGATCTCCGCATCCACTGGCACACATGCTCGGCCCCTGTAACTCAGTACTCCCAAAGCATCCACTGAAAAGTCCCCTGACTGATTACTCGGAATTTGATCTCTAACCCTGGTCAGGTGGGGGTCCTCACTCTGTTTCTCCCTGATCCTGTCCAGCAGAGTGGGCTGCACGACTAAAGACGTCAGTCTAGCAGATACCCCAGGGGACATAACCTCTATTTCGAGTCGCCTTATTTCCTCTAATAGTGGCGCCAGATCTGTAATCATCATGGACAAACTCTGCACCGCCCTCCTACTCAAGGCATCTGCAACCACATTGGCCTTGCCCGGATGGTAGAGAATATCCACATCATAATCCTTTAATAGCTCCAACCATCTGCGTTGCGTCAAATTCAGCTCCTTCTGCGTGAATAGGCACTTTAGTGTCACGCCCCGGGGTCGAAACTGCGACCCGGGCTCGCCAACAGATCCGCCACCTATGCCAACCTGCATAGGCGAAGCGTCCTACCTGCAAGAAAAGTACTATAGCTAAACAGAATATCATAGCTATAAATAAAAATCTGCTGTATAACTAAAATCAACCACCGTACAACTGGAAATAATACAATAAGTCTGTCTCCTAAAAAGATAATGATACAATATCCGCATATACAAAGCTCAAAACTCAACAGGAAGATATCTCCAATAAATATAACAGTGTACAGTCTCTCGGTACATAATATATCCTCGTTACATCAGTCTCTCAAAAGAGAAAAAAGTAAAACAACTAATCTACTGTAGATCTCCTCTGAAGGGGTACCGCTACTCTCCAACGACGGGTAGGGATCTATCTCGCAACTCTCTCGCCTCGACCAGCAATCGCAGAATCAGCAACACCCGCTAAGACTCTACAAGACAAAGAAGAGGAAGAAAAGGAGGGGGGAAACCCCCAGAGGGTGTGAGCACTACACCGAAAAGGGAGTTCTCAGTGGGTACTACCGCCAGTCCCGACGGTCTGCCCACTAAGACCTCAAGAGACAAAAACTAACCAAAGCCGTAAAGACTGAAATAAGGAAGCTGGAGACTCTCAACAGCTACCAAGCTTCTATCTAAATGCCCAAAAGGGGAGAACCAAAGGGTGGTATGCAACCACCAGCACATGAAGTGCACAATCGACCCAAACGATAGACCAGTAATCACTGGTACTGCCTGCTATGCCTGCCATGCCTACTATGCCAGCCATGTCTGCCATGCTTGCCATGCCTGCTATGCCTGCCATGCCTGCTATGCCTGCTATGCCTGCCTATGCCTGCTATGCCTGCCATGCTTGCCATGCCTGCCATGCCTGCCTTTGCCTGCCATGCCTGCCATTCCTGCCATGCCTGCTATGCCTGCCTTTGCCTGCTATGCCTGCCATGCCTGCCTATGCCTGCTATGCCTGCCTTTGCCTGCTATGCCTGCCATGCATGCCTATGCCTGCTATGCCTGCCATGCCTGCCTATGCCTGCCATGCCTGCCTATGCCTGCCATGCCTGCCTATGCCTGCTCTGCCTGCCATGCCTGCTATGCCTGCCTTTGCCTGCTCGTATAACGGTCAACAACTCACGATGACCCTGGGACCACCGTATCCCTAAACAGTTCCCAACAACACTAGCACTAGTCTAAACACAGCTACTAGACTCCACTCGGTCCCCCCTGACACGAGTGCAACTATAAAGCAAGTGTCTGTAATAAACACAATCTAATGCCACCAGTAAAACTGGCACTGCCTGCTGTGCTGTAAGACTCATCTGCGGGAATACTGACCGACTCCTGACCGGTACGATCGCATCCCAAAATAGGTGACAGACCGACTACTGACCGATACGGTCGCACCCAAAATAAGTAATAGACCGGCTCCTGACCGGCACGGTCGCACACTCTAGAGTGGCACTCGAGGGGAGCGACCCACACGAGTAAAGTGCCTGAGTAAAAGTAACCAAAAGAAGGACTGGATCATGACTCTGGTCAAAATGGAAAACTCCGTCCACTAGAGAAATCAGATACCCAATCTGGTGCATAAATAAATATCCGGTCAACCGCCCAATATCCGCGGTTGCCGCAAAGCCCCACAGCTAATCCAACCTGTCTCAGTCACCTAGTCCCGACTACACTACCCAGAACCCCTGCTCGAACCTGAGCAACACAGACCACCTGACTAGCAAAAAAGGAGAAAAGGATAACATGGTTTCTCCTAAGTCAAGTTCCAAAAGTAGTGCAGCAGTAAAAGATGGCCTAACTACATGTCCATGTAAGCATGCTTTGTCTTCAGAAACAATAAAAGTGGGTGAAACATACATTAGTAAAGCATGCAAAAATATTTCTACTATGGTATACCAATCTCACCCAAGTAGGTCATTCCGTGCTTACCTCTCGCTCATATCGGTTGCACAACAATATGCCTGTTATCAATCAAAGAGGGATGATATCCCCACATGTGCACTTACATTCACCATGATATAAAAACCTTATACAGTTACCAAATTAAGCTTACCCACCTGAAGTTCTCAAACCAAGGCAAACCTGAGGTCGGTGAAGAGTGTAGACGCTCTCAGTCCAAAATCTGCTAAAACTGCTCCCTCGGTATATGTTGCGCAAGCCTCGGCTCCAAACAGCTGAAAATACCCCAAAAACCAAAGTCTCCAAATCCAACAGGTCCAGCGACACTTGCAAACACCCCTGGGTACAATAATAAGGTCCAACATTACACTTAATCCAAAATATTCCAAGTATACACAATCTGCGAAAAATAGCCTCAAAGATGTGCAATTTTCACCTGCAGAACAGACTCGAAAAAATCCAACAAAAATACTGTCACGTTCCTCGCGTCGATACCTTCGAAACGAGTACCTACACGTCAAATTCTGAGCCCCGTAGGCCGAGTTACAAATTCCACAACACAGGGCGCTCACAAACACACAATCATACATCTGTATTTCCATACACAGATAAAGGGAGAAAAAATCTACCTCCGGACAAGCCTCAGAAAAATCCAATAAAAATACGATGATAATCCTCGCGTCGAGTAGATGAAAAAAGTGTATAGGCACGTCTCCAACCAATGCCCGGTTACGAAGATAAAAATCCGGCAAGGTGTCGCTGTCCAGAAATTCCATCAGAAAAAGGGGTCCCAGTAAGCATGGAAAAACTCCTCGGAAAGTGCGAAACTAGTGGAAGTAGAAAATACCAACATCGTAGCTCTGTTTATCGCGGATCCAACGGCGAAAAAATCGCCTGAAGAAGAGGTCGGAGTAGGCCGAGGGAGCTCGTGCACCGAAACGCGACGAAGGGGAACACAAATGGACGAGCGTCGCGCCGCTCCATAAAAATGGAAACCTCAGGATGCGGGCCACCAAAAATCTCCAAACTCTGCAGATGGATGCAGCACTGCGTGGGGATCAACTTTGCTGAAGGCCTCAAGTCGGTTTGCAGCTGGAGAATGGCGGAAAAAGGGGAAAGAATAAGGCTCGGATCGCTTTTTATAGGCTCCAGAAACAAATCGAAAAAAGGCGGCCATGTCCCCACTTTCGGGCGCCCGGAAGATCCGGGCTGCTACAGTGTTGGGCCCGGCCCGACACTGTGCAGGCCCGAACCTTCCACGGGCCTCCACGTAGCCCGCCACACAGGCGACACCGAAGGTATCCACTGCGTGGGCGACACGCGGCCACCCCCAACGCCGACACGTGGCCCGGCCGAGGGTCAACGCGCGCCTGGCACGCGCACATGCGCGTGTCAGCGCCGCCTGCGCACTGTGCACGCACGCGCCCCGAGGCGGCCCGCACCCGCTCCGTGGACCGCGCGCATGAGGACCAACCAACCAATGACCGCCACGTGTCCTTCCCACGGTCCACCGTAGACCCGCTCATTTTTCCCGTGGACCGCGCCCACAACGCCTACAAACCACGAACTGCCACGTGGCCCGCCTCCGGTGCACGCCGGTGCCGTGGACCGCGCGCCCACGCGCCTGCCCGCGTGCTGTGCGCTGCCCGCCCCTGCCCGCCGCCGCTCCCGTGCCTGCCCGCCGCCGCGCCGCCGCCCTCCGCCGTCGCCGGCGCTGCCCGCCGACCGCCGGAGTTACTGTTCCGGCGTGAACAGTAACCAGTGGCGTAAAAATCAAGTAAATAGCCCAATTTCTTCGTTTTCGCGCGCTGAATCCAAATCTGCTGTCCGTTTTGCCAAATTCCAACTCTAAAAATTGCCGAAGGCATCCGGAAAGATGTACTTGTGTCCAAACTTCGCGCTGAGCGCAATTTTAATATCCATTGCGCGCGAAACCACTTCTATGCATCCGACGGGGTCATCGAACTACTCTCGTGATCCAATAAACACTCTGAGTCCAACACTAGTGTCCAATTGGTGCACAAACACCACCAACGCGCCACATAGGCCTCCAGAAGCTGCTGGTCAACCAGTATTCACGTCGTGGGAATTCGGGTCCTCACATCCTCCCCCACTAAGGAAAGTTTCGTTCTCGAAACTAGTTCAATTCCGCTGGGAGTCCCGAACACCAAGGGTAAGTACTTAACATCACCATCTTCAGCTCCTAAGTCATCATTCGCTCCCCGTGATCATTCCTCAACAACAACAACAGCAATATAAGTACGGTATAGCCCGATTGTGCAATTCCCTCGTCTCACGAGCCAGAATTCGCAACGGGCGTCCCTCGTACTCCAAAAACTCATAGATCTCAGAGGGGCGGGTTAATCACGGTCGAGGAATCCAAAAACATAACCTTCCTGAGCTGAGACAAGTAACACAACAGGGTTCCATCCAAAGCTGGGGGAAACAAGATAGTCGCCAGTGCAACACGCAACAAACCACAATTTGTGTCAACTCAACCAAGGCAATCCGAAACACATCACCGCAATCATCCAAGAAAGAAGGAAACCCTCACCAATAAGGGTCCTCACTCGGTCACTCCCGAATCCTGACCATCCGAGGAAACTGCTCAGCCATGGTCTACCATAAAAGGAACCCTCAGGGACACAACCGCAAGCCATGTTTGCCGCAACAGTCCACACAGCGCCAGCTGTGGAATCATCCAACTCAACCCCAGCCAGCTCTCCTGTTCCAGGTATCTGCCATCACAGTGGCCCTGTCGGGGTAATCCAGGATGCTCAATCATAACCCAACGGTAATTCCACAGTCACTATGGGAGGCATCACTAAAACTCGCAGATCTCTCTCCCAACACTGAAAATGCTAGCATAGGCGCTAGTATCAGTCTCATCATCCGATTGCCAAGCTCTCCTGGCACTGCCCAGTCCAAGAAGCTCCTTACCTTGACCATAAGTATTGGTCTCGGCCAATTCCCAATTAGTATCCATATTGGCCGGATTTCCACCGCCGCCCCTACGGCTAACATAAAGCGACCCAAGAAGGCATGCACTTGGAGCTAGAACTTGTACCTCAATAACTTGGCATACAGCCTCATCCACAAGTGCTCCAAGTCGCTCTAGGAGTAAATCAAAATATCCTCGGGGAACACCACTCCCAATCCGTCCAAGTACAACTAGGACACACAATTCCTCAAATCTTGAAGTCACAGGGCATTAGTCATTCCATTTGGCCTCACTATGCTCTCATATTGCCCTTACCGGACCCTGAATGCCATCTAGGCACAGCCCTCGGCTGTCTAATCCCAAGTAGGTACTCGCATCATACAATAATTGCCGGAGTAGAACTCCAACATGAGGTCCTAGATACCATCCGGACCTGTCTACACTCGAACCACAAAAGAACCCTCACAGTCGGGTATCAACGACGTAGCATCACCACGTGTATCGACGGCGTGGCACAAGGTCAGACGGGCCCCTCGATCCAACAGATCCTGCGACTATGACAACAGCTCTCTCAGCTCCACAGACGATATCCAATGAGGTGCTGTCGAGGGTGGCGCGGTCCCCCGAATCACGTCAAACGCAATCTCTATCTCCCTAACCGGCGGCATTATCAACAGCTCTGGTGAAATCACACCCGGGATCTCATGGGCAACAGAGATATCCTTGGGTCCCGGTGTCGCCGTAAGCACCTCTCGCACTGTCGCTATAACTTGCGTGCTCTAATACTCTCAACAAGCAAGCCTCCTCTTGTCCGCCTTGCCGAAGGTCAAAGTCCTCTATCACCGCAGTCCAACATTCTGTGGCATTGTGCCAGTCAATCTCAAGCACACAGTCAAAATACTGAACTGCCACAATTCCAATAAGTCTGCCGGTAACTCGCAGTCTCAGCTGCACTGGACATGATCCCAAAAGCCTCCTCCACATGCACAACACCAACAGAAACCTGTAACTCTAGTGCACGTGGTAACAAATCTGCCTTTAGTCCATGTAGGAATGCAACATGCTCTAACTCCAACTGCTGTGATGAATTCACACCTGCGACAACCCGATCCGCCGCTGTGGCGCCCTCCAGCCGGGCGGCACAGGTTTATCCGCTCAATGAAAGTGGTTGTCGCTCAATCTGTAAGGAAAATCAAGACTATCCACCTAGGGAGTACGACCTCTGTCTCTGCTCACCTTGAGGCGACGAATAAGGTCCTCCGCAGTTAACAGATCCACGCTACCGCTGCGCCACTCTGATCAAGATACTGATCAAGATACTGATGCTGCCATCGGGGTCCACCCGACCTCTGGTATATCGGGAACTCGTTATCCTGGAAAAGAAATCAGAAATGCCCCTGCCGGTCGATCTGTCCTCCATCACCCGGCGCCAAGCGTCAAAATCCAGAACTCGCCTCTAGCGGCAGATCCCTATCCAAAGGAACTGGAATGCCACGCTCGAAACACAACGCCTACTCCAACGAGGCGTCTAAATCCAAAATCTGTACGGGAGGGACCGAATAAACTGAAAGGTATCCTAGCGCAATCCACTCCCAGTCTCTTATATCCTATGTGCCTCGTCCCTCGAAATCTGGAGCTGTTCAACAACTGTATAACCTCTCTAACACAGGAAGGCTCTCAATTGATCACTCCATCACCACCAATCACGACTCTGCCTCCAAGGCTCCAAACTCAATCTTACGAGTCGGGGTGATTTAACTACCGAATCTGACTCAATAGATCAATCATGTCCCACAGCTCCTCTACTGTCAACTATCCACCCTACCTCAGTGCCTCGACACTAAACATTGGCACGGAGGGGGTTACTCAGTGCTCCGACAACTGTGTCACCCAGACCAACTGCTCACTCTGCCGCTGATATGCCTCAAACAATCCTGTCATCTGAGCCCGGAGTTCTCTGACCTCAATCTAGGTATCCGGCCCAAAACCAACCGCTCGAGCTCAATCACTAAGACAAGATGCCCACGGGTCAAAACCCAGCGTCGGGGAGACACCACTCACCACGACGGAACTACAAACAGCACACAAAAGCCACTCGACCCAATCAAGCGAAAGTCTAAAGCATGTTACCCGTTCTATAGCATTATGTTGTCTGCAGCCAACATAAATACTTAGGAGAATAAACATGCCAATCACTCCTCCTGTCCCTTGTGAGAGGTATAAAACTCAATCAGGACTCTCGCTAAAAAAATCACGACTCTCACGAAGTCAACCAAGGGTCAAACCATAAGCCTAGGATTTCTAAGTCCACCATGACCTACAACCTAGGCTCTGATACCACTCTAATCTGTCACGCCCCGGGGTCGAAACTGCGACCCGGGCTCGCCAACAGATCCGCCACCTATGCCAACCTGCATAGGCGAAGCATCCTACCTGCAAAAAAAGTACTATAGCTAAACAGAATATCAGAGCTATAAATAAAAATCTGCTGTATAACTAAAATCAACCACCGTACAACTGGAAATAATACAATAAGTCTGTCTCCCAAAAAGATAATGATACAATATCCTCATATACAAAGCTCAAAACTCAACAGGGAGATATCTCCAATAAATATAACAGTGTACAGTCTCTCGGTACAAAATATGTCCTCGCTACATCAGTCTCTCAAAAGAGGAAAAAGTAAAACAACTAATCTACTGTAGATCTCCTCTGAAGGGGTACCGCTACTCTCCAACGACGGGTAGGGATCTATCTCGTGACTCTCTCGCCTCGACCAGCAATCGCAGAATCAGCAACACCCGTTAAGACTCTGCAAGACAAAGGAGAGAAAGAAAAGGAGGGGGAAAACCCCAAGAGGGTGTGAGAACTACACCGAAAAGGTAGTTCTCAGTGGGTACCACCGCCAGTCCCGACGGTCTGCCCACTAAGACCTCAAGAGACAAAAACTAACCAAAGCCGTAAAGACTGAAATAAGAAAGCTGGAGACTCTCAACAGCTACCAAGCTTCTATCTAAATGCGCAAAAGGGGAGAACCAAAGGATGGTATGCAACCACCAGCACATGAAGTGCATAATCGACCCAAACGATAGACCAGTAATCACTCGTACTGCCTGCTATGCCTACCATGCCTACTGTAGTGACCCGACTCTTAGGGGTATTTTTGAACCCACATGTAATCGCTTAAGCCTTAAGCGAAATAAAATTATTTAATTTTCAAAAGTCGGCCGGGACAAGGTGTGTGTATTTTTCTGCGATAGAGCGCGAAAAACGATGACCGACGGTGCGATCGGATTCGAAATCCGATGTCGGGATCTCCCGGAACGGGATCCTTAGCGACGCGGTAATTAGTCACGCTTCGGAAACCGTGCAAAAATATCTTGCACCCGTTAGAGATGAGGTGGGTTATCTCGTAGGGGATAATTAATTAATTAATTAATCAATTATCCGGTGACGGAAATTTAAATCCTCCTACGTACGAATAAAAGGGGGGATTTTATCTCGCGGATTGGATAAGAGATAAAATCCAGATACTTAAATTTGGAAATTTATCTTCCCAAGATTATTTAATGAAGGGGATTAAATAATCGGTGACCGGGATTTGAAAATTGGAAATTTAAATAACCGATGATTTAAATCCAAGTGGAAATTTATTCCCCATGATTATTTAATGAAGGTGATTAAATAATCGGTGGCCAGGATTTAAAAGGGTGAGGATTTTATCTCGTAAGTCAGATATTTATTTGAGAAATAGAAACAGGATGTTTTGGGTTTTCCTAGTTACGCACGTGTAAGATAAAGCGGATATTAATTAAATAATTAAGTAATAGGGTTATCGGTAAGGACTAATCAATTAATAAATTAATTAATCGGAGTCAAAATATCCGAAAGGATTTTGACGGTGCGTATGCGTGAAATTGGATAAAAAGGATAAATAGATAGGGAGATCTATTTATTCCCCCGTTTACCGAACGAAACCCTATTTTTAAAATACCGCCTCCTCAAACCCTCCTCTTTCGTGCGTACCGAAACCCCAACCGGTGAGAAAAAGGAAAGAAAAGAGAGAACGGAACCCTAACCGGAGGAAGGAGAAGGAAAAGAGAAGGAGCCGATCGTCCCAAACCCGACCCGAAGGCAAGAAACACGACCGGACACCTTCCCGACGATCTCCGGTTAGTAGAATATTTTTTTAGTAATTTTTCCGGATTTTTCCTGTCGCCTTTTCGTCAATTTCTTGAGTTTCTCCGCCGTCCCCGTTACCGTCGCCGTCGTCGTAATTGTGCTAGACGGACGGAACGGACGGCGGAGACGCGCGGTGCCGCTAGGGCATCACGCGGGGAGGGGGAAAACAACGGCGGGGCACTATGCGGGCGCCGTCCGCGGAGCCACGCCGCGCGCGGCTCCGACGGACGGCGACGACCGCTCAAGGCAAGGGTGTCCCGCCGGACAGCGGGACGGTGCCGGACTCTTCGTACATAATAGAGTGGGGTATTTCTGTTGCGATATGTTAGTATGTATTCTGATCTTAGTATCCGTGCGGACTTTTTATAGGTCCAGGTGCGCAGCGGGAGAGTGCCGAGGGCTCGGGTGACCCGTCTTCTCTCCAACCAGGTGGGTAGGGTTGCTATAAGTGCAACAAGTGCAGTAAGTGCATTTATCGCCATTAAAGTACTCTTAAATTTACCTAACAAAGTAGATGGACAGTTCAACCTTTCGCTTAATGATGTTTTATCTAACAATTTAAGCGGCTGCGGTCGCGGTGCTCACCACACGCCAATCTTGGCAATCCGGTTTCGGATGCTGCACGTACACCGGCGGATCGGGCCACCGCATGGTGTACTTTTCCGGAAAAGTGGTCTTTTTGACCCGTGTGCCTCACAAAGGGGTGGGAGCCGTGAGGACCCCTTCACGGCAGCTATAGGGGCCGCACTAGCCCCGTGAAGAGGTTAAAAGCATCAAAAGGTGTTTGTGCACGAGGGGGGACTTTAGTCTCCCCGACAGGTACTCTGGGGTTGGTGCCCAGTTTAAAATATGCACAGGGGTTTAACGAAAGGTTACGGTGTACTCAGTGTTTTCGGTTCGTTTTTCCTTCCTTGGTACTATTAGACATCTACTTTGTTTGTCACTGACGTTACCCACTCCGTGACAGGTACTGCTACTAGGTGCGTCAGCCGGGGTGATGGTGGGGCTGCGTCGTGAGGACCGTAGTCGGACACTTGGTTATTATGATTATATCTCATTTCCTTTTTCGTATAAATACTTAATTTGCTTGTGGATGGCTTTAGTTGTGAACATGTATTAATTAGCTCTGTGGATGAGGTGTATTCTGATGTTTTAATTACGTTTAGTGGCGTTCCTCTTATGCGGCATGTTTTCATAATAAATTAAAGGATTGCGAAAATATTTTCTCAAAACGAAGTGCCGTGTGGGCACGGGTTTTGCAAACGCTGGGTTTTATCCTTTCCAAACACTGACGCCGCTTTATAAACTTGCTTTAATTGGTAATGAATGTCTACGGTATGGTTGTTGGTTGGTGATTAATGTGTGATGAATTGTATGTTGTAAATGAGACGCCGTGCATATACAAAGGAGACTCTGTCCGTGGACAGAGTGAATTTGTGTATGTGGCGGTCTGGCACGCACCGGGGTTGAGGTTTATATCACCTTATTAAGAAAAAAAAAAATAGACACGCAATTTTCCGCTTTAAATGACTCAAAAACCCCCGGGGGCGTGACACCTACTATGCCTGCCATGCCTGCTATGCCTGCCATGCCTGCCTATGCCTGCCATGCCTGCCTTTGCCTGCCATGCCTGCCATGGCTGCTATGCCTGCTTTTGCCTGCTATGCCTGCCATGCCTGCCTATGCCGGCTATGCCTGCCATGCCTGCTATGCCTGCCTTTGCCTGCTATGCCTGCCATGCCTGCCTATGCCTGCTATGCCTGCCTATGCCTGCTATGCCTGCCATGCCTGCCAATGCCTGCTATGCCTGCCATGCCTGCCTATGCATGCTATGCCTGCCTATGCCTGCTCTGCCTGCCATGCCTGCCTTTGCTTGCTCGTATAACGGTCAACAACTCACGATGACCCTGGGACGACCGTATCCCTAAACGGTTCCCAACAACACTAGCACTGGTCTAAACACAGCTACTAGACTCCTCTCGGTCCCCCCCCTGACACAAGTGCAACTATAAAGCAAGTGTCTGTAATAAACCCAATCTAATGCCACCAGTAAAACTAGTACTGCCTGCTATGCTGTAAGACTCATCTTCGGGAATACTTACCGACTCCTGACCGGTACGGTCGCATCCCAAAATAGGTGACAAACCGGCTACTGACCGGTACGGTCGCACCCAAAATAAGTAATAGACCAGCTCCTGACCGGCACGGTCGCACACTCCGGAGTGGCACTCGAGGGGAGCGACCCACACGAGTAAAGTGCCTGAGTAAAAGTAACCAAAAGCAGAACTAGATCATGGCTCTGGTCAAAATGGAAATCTCCGTCCACTAGAGATATCAGATACCCAATCTGGTGCATAAATAAATATCCGGTCAACCGCCCAATATCCGCGGTTGCTGCAAAGCCCCACAGCTAATCCAACCTGTCTCAGACACCTAGTCCCGACTACACTACCCAGAACCCCTGCTCGAACCTGAGCAACACAGACCACCTGACTAGCAAAGAATGAGAAAAGGATAACATGGTTTCTCCTAAGTCAAGTTCCAAAAGTAGTGCAGCAGTAAAAGATGGCCTAACTACATGTCCATGCAAGCATGCTTTGTCCTCAGAAACAATAAAAGTGGGTGAAACATACATTAGTAAAGCATGCAAAAATATTTCTACTATGGTATACCAATCTCACCTAAGTAGGTCATTCCTTGCTTACCTCTCGCTCATATCAGTTGCACAACAATATGCCTGTTATCAATCATAGAGGAGTGATATCCCCACATGTGCACTTACATTCACCATGATATAAAAACCTTATACAGTTACCAAATTAAGCTTACCCACCTGAAGTGCTCAAACCAAGGCAAACCTGAGGTCGGTGAAGAGTGTAGACGCTCTCAGTCCAAAATCTGCTAAAACTGCTCCCTCGGTATATGTTGCGCAAGCCTCGGCTCCAAACAGCTGAAAATACCCCAAAAACCAAAGTCTCCAAATCCAACAGGTCCAGCGACACTTGCAAACACCCCTGGGTACAATAATAAGGTCCAACATTACACTTAATCCAAAATATTCCAAGTATACACAATCTACGAAAAACAGCCTCAAAGATGTGCAATTTTCACCTGCAGAACAGACTGGGAAAAATCCAACAAAAATACTGTCACGTTCCTCGCATTGATACCTTCGAAACGAGTACCTGCACGTCAAATTCTGAGCCCCGTAGGCCGAGTTACAAATTCCACAACACAGGGCGCTCACAAACACACAATCATACATCTGTATTTCCATACACAGATAAAGGGAGAAAAAATCTACCTCCGGGCAAGCCTCAGAAAAATCGAATAAAAATACGGTGATAATCCTCGTGTCGAGTAGATGAAAAAAGTGTACAAGTACATCTCCAACCGATGCCCGGTTGCGAAGATAGAAATCCGGCAAGGTGTCGCTGTCCAGAAATTCCATCAGAAAAAGGGGTCCCAGTAAGCATGGAAAAACTCCTCGAAAAGCACGAAACTAGGGGAAGTAGAAGTACCAAGATCGTAGCTCTATCAGTCGCGGATCCAACGGCGCAAGAATCGCCTGAAAAGAAGGTCGGAGTAGGCCGAGGGAGCTCGTTCACCGAAACGCAACGAAGGGGAACACAAATGGACGAGCGTCGCGCCGCGCCGTAAAAATGGAAACCTCAGGATGCGGGCCACCAAAAATCTCCAAACTCTGCAGATGGATGCAGCACTGCGTGGGGATCAACTTTGCTGAAGGCCTCAAGTCGGTTTGCAGCTCGAAAATGGCAGAAAAGGGGGAAAGAAGAAGGCTCGGATCGCTTTTTATAGGCTCCAGAAACAAATCGAAAAAAGACGGCCATGTCCCCACTTTCGGGCGCCCGGAAGATCCGGGCTGCTACAGTGTTGGGCCCGGCCCGACACTGTGCAGGCCCGAACCTTCCACGGGCCTCCACATAGCCCGCCACACAGGCGACACCGAAGGCATCCACTGCGCGGGCGACACGCGGCCACCCCCAACACCGACACGTGGCCCGGCCGAGGGTCAACGCGCGCCTGGCACGCGCACATGCGCGTGTCAGTGCCGCCTGCGCACTGTGCACGCATGCGCCCCGAGGCGGCCCGCACCCGCTCCGTGAACCACGCGCATGAGGTCCAACCAACCAACAACCGCCACGTGTCCTTCCCCCGGTCCACCGTACACCCGCTCATTTTTCCTGTGGACCGCGCCCACAACGCCTACAAACCACGAGCTGCCACGTGGCCCGCCTCCAGTGCACGCCGGCGCCGTGGACCGCGCACCTGCCCGCGCGCCCACGCGCCTGCCTGCGCGCTGTGCGCTGCCCGCGCCTGCCCGTCGCCGCTCCTGTGCCTGCCCGCCGCCGCGCCGTCGCCGGCGCTGCCCGCCGGCCGCCGGAGTTACTGTTCTAGCGTGAACAGTAACCAGTGGCGTAAAAATCAAGTAAATAGCCTAATTTCATCGTTTTCGCGCGCTGAATCCAAATCCGCTGTCCGTTTTGCCAAATTCCAACTCTAAAAGTTGCCGAAGGCATCCGGAAAGATGTACTTATGTCCAAACTTCGCGCTGAGCCCAATTTTAATATCCATTGCGCGCGAAACCACTTCTAAGCATCCGACGGGGTCATCGAACTACTCTCGTGATCCAATAAACACTCTGAGTCCAACACTAGTGTCCAATTGGTGCACAAACACCACCAACGCGCCACATAGGCCTCCAGAAGCTGCTGGTCAACCAGTATTCACGTCGTGGGAATTCGGGTCCTCACATTTAGGCTCTTGTGGTCAGTATAGATCTCACAGTGCTCCCCATATAGGTAATGGCGCCAAAGCTTCTTTGCAAACACCACGGCAGCAAGCTCCAAGTAATGGGTAGGGTAATTCTTCTCATAATCGATCTTTGAGTTGTCTCGATGCATATGCAATTACCCTCCCTTCCTGCATCAACACACAACCAAGTCCACTGTGTGATGCGTCGCTGTAGATCACATATCCTTTCTCCATAACAAGGAGGGAAAGGATAGGAGCGGTCATTAGTCTATATTTTAGCTCCTCGAAGCTTCTCTGGCAGTCCTCACTCCGGATAAACTTAATTCCTTTACCCGTCAAACGAGTGAGGGGTGTGGAAAGCCTCGCAAAACCTTCCACAAACCGACGATAATACCCAGCTAAGCCCATAAAACTACGCACCTCAGAAACCGTCGTCGGTCGGGGCCAATCCCGGACTGCCTCAATTTTTGCTGGGTCTACTGCCACACCAGCGGCAGAAATCACATGGCCCAAGAAGACTACCTCCTGAAGCTAAAACTCGCACTTTGCCAGCTTGGTAAACAACTTCTTCTCTCGCAGAAGTTGCAGCACAATCCTTAAGTGCTCCTCATGCTCAGCATCACTCCGGGAGTAAATCAAGATATCATCAATGAACACTACCACGAATCGGTCTAAGTATGGTCGGAAGATCCGGTTCATCAAATCCATGAATGCAGCAGAGGCATTAGTCAGTCCAAAAGGCATAATTGTAAACTCATAATGCCCGTACCGTGACCTAAATGTCATCTTCGGAATATCCTCGGCCTTTACTTTCAACTGGTGATAACCGGACTGTAGATCAATCTTGGAAAAGACACAAGACCCTTGCAGCTGATCAAAAAGATCATCGATGCGCGGCAAAGGGTACTTGTTCTTAATGGTCACTTTGTTCAATTCCCTATAATCCACGCACAGTCGAAGGGACCCATCTTTCTTCTTCACGAATAGCACCGGCGCCCCAAGGCGACACACTTGGTCTAATAAAACCCTTATCCATTAAATCCTGGAGTTGCGCCTTAAGCTCTCGCAGCTCAGCCGGTGCCATCCAGTAAGGAGCCTTAGAGATTGGCGCAGTTCCTGGAACTACGTCAATCACGAACTCAATCTCCCTAACTGGCGGCATGTTAGTCAGCTCAGGTGGAAAAACATCCGGAAACTCACGGGCAATAGGGATATCCCCGAGTCCCGGCGCCGCCGTAGGCCCCTCAATAACACTAGCCAAAAAGGCTACACATCCACGATGGATCATCTGCCTCGCTCGGGAAGTCAAAACCATAGAGGCAAAGAAAGCACTCTGACATCCCCCGTATACCAACATCTCCTGGCCTGGCTCTCTAAAAGTGACGGTCCTTGCGGCACAATCAATAGTCGCGAAATACCGAGCCAGCCAGTCCATCCCGAGAACCACATCAAAGTCCCTCAGCTGTCTCAAGACCAACAGGTTTGCTGGCATAATCCAGGACTCGATCTGCATTGGGCAGGACCAACAGCACTCTTCCACGTGCAAGTTGTGATCAGGAATCTGAACCTCTCGTGCACGTGGTAAAAGTCCTACCTCAAGCCCATGCAATAATGCAAATGCTCTACTAATAAAGGAGTGTGATGCTCCGGTATCAAACAATGTACGAGTCCTAATGCCAGAAAGTAAAGTGATACCTGCCACTACGTGATCAGCTACTGAATAGTCCTCCACCTGAGCGGCATACACCCGACCGCTCTGCGCTGGTGGTCGGTAGTCTGCTGGGTGGGAGGAAGGTGCCCTGCTCGCTGGAGCATAGGACCGCTGCTGGGGTGCAGAAGGAACAGATGCCGAGGAAGGAGCCGTCGATGGCGCATAAGGGCAAGTAGCTCGGACGTGGCCAGATTGTCAACACCGATAACAGCGGCCAAACCTCAGGTCACAAGTATCAGAAGTATGCTGTCCCAGGCAGAAAATGCACCTAGTCGAAGCCAGGGGCTGCCTCGCCTGCTGCTGCTGCTGTCTCTGCCGCGGAGGCCCCTGCTGCCGCGACTGCGACCTCTGCTAATGCGAGTGCTGCTGCTGTCGCGGGTGCTGCTGCTGCTGATGCTGTGGGGGCCTCTGGGATCCACCAGGCCCTCGCCGCTCTGAACGCCCACGGCCCGTGAACTGAGGCGGTGGCGGTCGGGGCGGCCTCCATGAACTGGCCTGTCCCTCGTCGTCCTGCGCTGGTCGCTTTCTGTCAGAACTCTGAGCGACCAAGCCCCCACGTCTGGCGACGACGTGGTCTCCCCTCTCAACCCACTGTGCATGCTCTGCTGCCTCCTCCAAGGTCTGTAGCCTCTGAGCATGCACCAAAGTATAGATCTCTGGGCGCAGGCCCGACTCAAAGAGCTCCAACTGGTGCGGTCCGTCCCTGGCGACTTAGGGTACGCAGTTGAGCAACCGCGTGAACTCCTGAAAGTAGTCCAATGCTGTCCGGTCGCCTTGCTGAAGATTCTTCAAATCATCTTCTAGCTTTTCTTTTCACACTCGTGGAAAAGTACGTATCCAGAATCATCCTCTTGAACTCTGACCAGGGTAGCTGTCGAGTGATCTGAAACTCCAGGGGCTCTACCCGACGCCACCACACATCTGCATCCCCATCTAAGCAATGTACAGCCATATGTACCCTGTGTTACGGAATTTGAGTTGGCGTATTTCGTGAAAGTGTTATGTCTTGAAGATTGAAGATGAGAAAAGTTTGGATCATGTACCTCAATCTCAAGAAAGAAGAATTCAAAAGGATCAGGTATGTTTAACTAAAGATTTTTGGTGATCCGAATACTTCTTGTAGTGTAGAAATACTTGGAAGAATTTTTAATTGCATAAATATCAAAAACTGGACATGGGACATGTTCAGGATCCGGATCAGACCTTGCAATCCGGATCTCGAAGGGTGTTCGTTCATACAATGGTTCAATCTGGATCGCAGCATCCTTTGATCCGGATCCCGAACACTAGTTTTACCTTTTGCTTGAACGATCCGGATCAGGATTTGCAATCCGGATCCCGAACATGGTGTTTGGTGAAACTGTATGAACGATCCGGATCGGACTTCGATCCGGATCCCGAACCCTGTTTTCTGGAATTGTCTATCACGCTACGCGATCCGGATCGCAGCTAATCCGATCCGGATCGCCGTCCTGAAAATTTCCAGAAAAGGTTGTTTTTGATCCTTATCTTCTTCCAATGGTTTCTAACCTATAAATAGACCCTTTATTCATTTTCTAGGGCATCCGAATATATAGAAAAATACGACCGAAAGAGAAAAATCCACATATAGAGAAGAAAGGAAATCAATAGATTAATTCTATGTTTCTTCATCTATATTGATTGATTTGATTCTAGGTTTTCCATACTCAGATTTTGAGTAGAATCAAATCAATGAATACTTAGATGGTATTTCCGATCTATTTCTAATCTAAGTATTCGGCGGATCATCACCACCCAAAAAACAACGATTTACCCTAAATCGGCGCGTGGACTCGCGTGGCCTTGTGGATTCAAGGTGCAACCGCTCTCGTGGATTCGGAGCGAGGTACGTTCGTGGATTCGAAGCGTGCTACTGGGTGAAGACCGTGGATTCGGTCGGACGTCGTGGACTCGACGTTGGACGCTGTGGATTCAGCGTTGGGCGCAGATCGTGGATTCGAGAAGCGTCGTGGAGCGAGCGGAGAAGATCTACTAGGAGCGTATGGTAAAAGGTTGAGTCGTCTGTGAGTACGTTATATCACCTTGTACGTGTGTTAATTCTAGTGGATTTCACCGTGTTATCGGTCCCGTGGTTTTTTACTCCGGTTTGGAGTTTTTCCACGTAAAAATCTTGCGTGTTCATTTATTTTTCCGCATTGGGTTTTATTGCGCAATGATTTTTTGAGTGTTTATTGTTTACACCTATTCACCCCCCTCTAGGTGTTTTTTCCCCTATTTAGATCCATATTAGTATAACCCAACAAGTGGTATCAGAGCGGGAATAGGGTTGTAAACAATGGTTGAAGGTGGAAACATCAATCGACCCCCTTTCTTTGATGGAACAAATTATGCGTACTGGAAAGTACGGATGAAAGCCTTTTTAATTTCCATCGACGAAAGGGTGTGGCAATCAATTGAATTAGGATGGTCTAATCCAACTGAAATTATTTCTGATGTTCGCACCTTAAAACCTAGGTCGAAATGGACCAAGGAAGAGATAGATTCATCTTCTTACAATGGCAAAGGAATTAATGCTCTATTTAATGCTTTGTCACAAACAGAGTTCTCTCGCGTCTCGGCATGTGAGACTGCGAAAGAAATCTGGGATGTTCTTCAAGTTACGCATGAGGGAACTAACCTTGTGAAGATTCAGAAACTGCAAATGCTTACGAGCAAGTTTGACTCTATCTCTATGGCAGAGAATGAATCTTTCACTGACTATTACACACGATTGCAAGACATCGTAAACTCATGTGCTAACTTGGGAGAGAAGATTCCAGAATTTAAAGTTGTAAGAAAAATTTAAGAACTCTTCCTGAACGATTTCGCCCGAAGGTCGCAGCCATTGAAACAATTAAACACCCGGACGAAATGCGTGTAGAAGAATTAGTTGGTGCTTTACAAACTTATGAAATGACATTTCCTACTAACTATTCTTCTGGAAAGGCATCCTCTTCTAAGTCTTCAGGTTATGCATTGAAAACAACAAAGAAGAAGACGCGGATTCATCCTCCTCGGACGATGACGAGAACCTATCTATGGAGGACTTTGAGAAGCAGCTCGCTCTCTTGACAAGGAAGTTTCGCCGCAACTTTCGAAGGGGTAATTCAAGCAAAACTCCATCCTTCGGAAAGTCGAAGAAAGGCAAGGGTTCTTCAAGTTACAAGTCAAGAAAGCAAGAGAACTTCTCAAAGGATAAGAAAAGTTCAGAGGGACAAGTACAGTGCTTCAAATGTCGAGGCTACGGCCACATTGCAACGGAGTGTCCCAACAAGAATCCGGCAAAGAAGAAGGCGATGCAAGTCGTCACTTGGGATGACAACTCCACGTCAAATGAGTCATCCTCAAGTGATGAAGAAGACAACGCGACAGCATTCCACGCGTCCACTACATCTTCACCCTTCATGTGCTTAATGGCAAGTACATCCGATTCCTTGTCCAACTCCTCCCATGTTGAAAAGAACGCAACGGACGATGAATCGAGCATTCTGAAGGTGAAGATTTTGCTCTTGCCTACCATAAGCTTTTGAGGGATTCAAAGAAACTGGCAAAGCAAAACCGGAGTTGAGAGGGAGATTGCAGGATCTCGAAGAAGAAGCAAAAAGGGCATCTTCTCTCTCAAACGCTCTTGAAGTGGAAAGGGATAATCTAGCCAAAGCAAATGTTTCCCTTCAAGAGTCCAATGAGCTTTTCGAGAAAGAACATGAGAAATGGTGGACAAAGCGAATTATTTCTCAAAGCTCTACGGCGAGGCTCGACAGGAAAAATGGAAATGACAAAGACCATACTCCAACTAAAGGATGACTTAAAGCGATTCTCTTCTGGAAGGAGTAAGTTGGACAGGCTTCTTGGTCTTGGTCAAACAAATAAGTTCGGCCTCGGATACACTCAAACTGGAGACATTCCAAGTTCGAGTGGGACAGTTTTTGTGCCTCAGTCGGTATCTCCTCCTCCGACACCGGAATTCACGACAAGCAACGACAACAAGCCTACTTCATCCTCTTCGGGATCGTCAAGAACTAAGGTATGTTTTCGTTGTGGCATTTCAGGGCACATAAGGAGAAATTGCAAGACGGGAGCCAAACGCTCACCTCAAGCACCTCTTGCAATGACTACCAAAAGGTGATTCCTCAGAAATCAATGCAAATCAATTGAAGGAAAAGAGCCTTGGTAGTTCACCGCTCAAGACGACATCATCAAGGAGCAGCAATCTTCAACAAGACGCTTTCACCTAGGCGATAACTTCACGACCATTACCGACGCATTCCAAAAAGGTTTGGGTGCGCAAAGGTGAAATTTTTCCTTGTCTTGTTACCAATGTTTCCTTGCATGCATATGATAGTTCGTCTTGGTATCTGGATAGCGGGTGTTCCCGTCACATGACCGGTGACAAAAACTGTTTTCAAACCTTTGAGAAAATCTCCGGAGGACTTGTTGTTTTCGGAGACGGTCGGTCTTCCAAAATTGTTGGAAAAGGAACTATAGCTATTCCGGATGGCCCGGTTCTAAATAATGTGTTATTTGTTAATGGCCTTAAGACTAACCTCATAAGCATAAGTCAACTTTGTGATAATGGTTATTCAGTTAATTTTTCATCTGATGAATGTACTGTAACTGACAAGAACCATGTTTTCTTTTTAAAAGGGGTTAGATCAGAAAACAATTGTTATGTAGTTCCTCATAAAATTTCTGAAAAATGTAACCTAGCTTCTTTGAAAAATGAAACTCTTTGGCACGAAAGGCTAGGTCACATAAACTTTAAGGAACTTGCTAGAATTTCAAACAAAGATGTGGTCAAGGGGGTTCCTAAACTTTCTTTTGAACAAAACATTGTGTGTGGCGGTTGCCAAAAGGGAAAACAGTCTAGGACTGCACACAAGAACTTGAACCACATAGGTACAAAACGGCCTTTGGAACTTTTGCACATGGATTTAATGGGGCCAACTCGTCAACCATCTTTGGGAGGTAAATGGTATATTTTCTTATTGGTTGATGATTTCTCTAGATATTCTTGGGTAGCATTTTTAAAAGAGAAAGCTGATACTTTTGATTCTTTTCACGAGATTTGCCATCGTATTATGATTGAAAAGAATGAAAAGATTACTCGAGTTAGAAGTGATAGAGGTGGAGAATTCATAAATTCCAAATTCATTGATTTTTGCACTTCAAATGGCATTAAACATGAATTCTCAGCACCCTATACACCTCAACAGAATGGTGTAGTCGAGCGCAAAAACAGGGTCGTACAGGAGATGGCACGTGTTATGCTTCATAGCCGGAACTTACCGTTATATTTTTGGGCTGAAGCGGTGAACACTGCTGTCTATGTAATTAATCGCGTGTATTTGCGCCCGGGGACTTTAAATACACCATATGAACTATGGTTTTGTAGAAAACCTAACATCAAATATTTTCGTATCTTTGGGAGTCGGTGTTTTATTTTACGTGACCGCGAAAATCTTGGAAAATTTGACTCTCGAAGTGACGAAGGGATTTTCTTAGGTTATTCTACAAACAGTAGAGCATATCGAGTTTTTAACTTAGAATCTAAGACGATCGTAGAATCGATAAATGTTAAGGTAGATGAAGCTTTTCACTTTGAATCTGAAAAATCTACCCTCGATATCTCTCTTGATGATGATACACCTGCTAATGCATCTTCTTCTAACAATTCTTTCGATAATAATGATGCATCTAACGGTTCTTCAAGTTTATCTGATGTGCAGGAATCATCTCGTGTACCTCCGACTACTCCTTACCTCAAACGTTACGCATCTCCAAGGATCATCCTGAATCGAACATCATTGGAGATCCACAAGAAGGAGTTAGAACTCGGAGACAATTGGTTTGCGGATTCGCATGCTACGTATCTCAAATCGAACCAAAGAATGTTGATGAAGCTCTTCAAGATGACTACTGGATTGAAGCAATGCAGGAAGAGCTCCATCAATTTGAGCGAAACAAAGTCTGGGAATTAACGAAGCCTCCGAAGCAACACAATGTGATAGGTACCAAATGGATCTTCAAGAACAAGAAAAATGAAGATGGTACTATCATCAGGAACAAAGCAAGGTTAGTTGCTCAAGGCTACTCTCAAGTAGAAGGTATAGACTTTGATGAAACTTTCGCCCCTGTAGCTAGACTCGAGTCCATTCGTATATTATTTGCGATTGCTTGTCATTTTAAAATCAAATTATTTCAAATGGACGTTAAGAGCGCCTTTTTAAATGGGTTTTTAAATGAGGAAGTTTATGTGGCTCAACCGAAAGGTTTTGTGGATCATAAACTACCTAACCATGTTTTTCGTCTGAAAAAGGCTCTTTACGGTCTGAAACAAGCACCGCGAGCATGGTACGAAAGGTTGACAAAGCACCTTTTGGAAAAGGGCTATACTCGAGGGGGAGCTGACAGGACTCTCTTTGTGAAGCATTATCAAAACAATTTCATTGTAGCACAAATCTATGTCGATGACATTGTATTTGGCGCAACAAGAGATAATGATGCTTCTAAATTCGCGGAGACCATGGAAAGCGAATTTGAGATGTCCATGATGGGCGAATTGACTTATTTTCTTGGATTACAAGTTAAACAAAACGATGAAGGATTCACTTGTGTCAATCCAAGTATGCAATGGAGTTGGTCAAAAAGTTTGATCTAGAAAATTCTAAGGATTTTCCGACTCCAATGGGAACTAGCCATAAGGGACTTGGAAGTGAATCACATAGTGAGAATGTAGACGAGAAACTGTATCGCAGTATGATTGGAAGTCTACTATATCTCACGGCTAGTCGCCCGGATATATCCTTCAGTGTTGGGATTTGCGCGAGATATCAATCAGCACCGAAGGAGGTTCACCTGAAAGCGGTGAAACGGATCATCCGATATATCAAAGGTACAATCAATTTCGGAATTTGGTATCCTATGGGAACAAGTTTGGATATTGTTGGATACTCAGATGCCGATTGGGCTGGATCAGTGGATGATCGGAAAAGCACGAGTGGTGCATGCTTCTATCTTGGCCATTGCCTTGTTGCATGGCACAGTAAAAAGCAGAACTGCATAGCACTCTCGACTGCCGAAGCGGAGTACATTTCAGCAGGAAGTTGTTCAACCCAATTGATTTGGATGAAAAGCGTGTTGAGCGATTTCCGGATTTCAGCATCTTCGGTAACCATTTTTGTGACAACACTAGTGCTATTAACATTTCTAAAAACCCTGTGTTGCACTCTAGAACAAAACATATTGAACTTAGATATCATTTTCTTAGAGAGCTAGTTGAATCAAATATTCTTCAACTGTCATATATTTCAACTGAGGATCAATTAGCTGATATCTTAACAAAACCTTTGGATCAAAAACGTTTTATTCACTTGCGTAAAGCAATTGGCATGCTTTCCTTGAAATAACCTCTTTTGAAACCTTTGCTTAGGTTAGGTTTTGTTTTTGTTTTGTGTTTTGTTCTTTATCTATGTTTGTACATAGGACATTAATTGAGCATAAATCATAATTGACTTTAATTGCATCCTTTCATGCATTTAGAAATTTATTATGCTTTTGATATCATAATATTTCAATGTTGCAATGATCATTTATGTTAATTAAGTCATCTTTTAAGTGATCAAAGTCAATTTCTCTCTCAATGATCTCTTGGTATAGTCATTATCTTATTTGATTGCTTAGTCGAGTATGAATGCGAGATCAATTTTTGGTTGAATACCTTATATATTAAATAATTGATAGCCAATTGAGGGGGAGTCAAAGAAAAGTAAAATGCTCAAAAGATGTGGAAAGAGTTACATCCCAATGAGGAGTGTGAAAACTACCACCACATGGAGAAAAGAAAAAAAATAAAATACCCCATGTATGCAAAGCAAATTTTTGTTTTAAAAATTGTTGATGAAATGCATATTGAAATACTTGACTCAGTCAAATTTCATGGTTGGTATAAGGTGGGATTTTTGATGAAAGATGCTCAAAGAGCCACTCCTTCAACAGATTGTCTAGATATATTATCTAACTTATCTGGGATTTCAAACATCTATTGATCTTGGTATTTCATTTTCTTTACCAAAATTGATGATTTGATAAAGGCATTACGCATAAGATCAGGTAGATGTGATTGAAGTTGTTCAACTTTAAGTGTTTTAATTTTCATAAATTTTCGTTTCATTTTTGAGTATTTTTGATAGATTTGGTATAATCTATTTCTTGTTGTATGAAACGATGATTTTTGTTTAAAGTTGATATGCTAAAGTGCTTACATACTTTTTCTGGATTTTATGGAATTTTTCTGAATTTTTCTGATGAAAAAGTTGGAGCCGATCCGGATCGGACTAAGTGATCCGGATCCCGAACGCAGGCTTTTTCCTGCGGGTAGCCGATCCGGATCACAATCTCGATCCGATCCGGATCACGGCTAGGGTTTTAATAAGAACAAGAGGGTTTTGATTTCTTTTACTACAATCTTTGTTCTTAAGCCTCTAGAGTTTCTCTCTCTAGATTTCTTGCATCTTGGAGCTTTCCTAACTCAAGTTCTTCGATTCCAAGTAAGTTTTATTGATCAAAATCTCGGTTTTTCACAGGTTTTCTATATTTTCATCAAAACGTGATGAAATTTCTCTATCTTTTTCGTTTGTGAATGGTTTTTGATCAAATTTCTTTTGAAATAAGAACTCTGGGTAGATTAGTTTTGATTATATGCTGGGTTTTCTCAAGATTAACGAATTTTTGGGCTTCGATTTCTAAAAATTCTGTTTTAGGGCATATAAGAGGAATTTTTGAAAATCATGGAATTGATCTATTTTTAAAATTCTTTTTGCAAAACTAATTTGATTCTTGGCTTCTCTACATGATTATGATTGTTTGGGTACAATTTTTCAAATTTTTCAAAATTGACGATTTTTCGTGTTCTTGAGTTGTTCCTCACAGGATTTCAATCTTCTTAAAACGCGCACAGCAATGGTGATCACCTGGATTATTTTCCTACTTGCTGCCATGGTTCATGTCAAAGATGCTGCCAAACCTAAGAAGACAAAGAGATCAAAGAAAGCTCGGAGTGATTCTGAGACAGAATCAGAGACGGCTTCAATTGACTGGGATAACCTCGAGATTGAGCAGGATGTCCCCGTTGTCTCCAAGGGGAAGGCGCCTGCTGAAGCTTCAAAGACAAAGCTTCCTCCTACTGCTGCAGAAAAAGGAAAAGCTCCCATGGACCCAAGTCCAATTGGAACAAGAATGAAAACCGGTGCAAGAAAAAGAGGCAGTGCTAGGGGCATTTCGATTAACGAACCTATTGCTAGCCCGCCTCCTCAACAGGAATTCATCAGCTCCGCAAGAATCAAAGATTTTGAGAAAAGGGAATGCATTGGCGAAAGACATGTCAATGTCAAACCAATGAAGGAACGATCTACTGTCTTTGGGATTTTGTTTGACCAGGTCGGTCTTGCTCCAATTTGCAACTTCCCTGAGACTACTGGGTACTGTCCACACTCAGTACGAATGTTTTATCAGAATGCTGCAAGTTTAATTGATCACGATGACGGGCGTCGAGAATTTCATACTTTGGTTAAAAATATTAAAATCAAAGTCACTCCCCAACTGATTGGAGAAATGCTGGGTATGAAAGCCAGAGCTGATGGACTCCATTACCTTAAAACTCAAAGCTTCAACAACAACTCCTGGAGAGTGGTTGTAGATGGAATTTGTCTCCCAGATACTTTGTCGATAGGAAATTCAGTTTTCTCTAAAGAGCTTCGACCAGAGTATCGGTATATAAACTTCATTGTCTGCTACAACATTCTTCCCAACATGAATACGAAGGTTCTTCGATGGGACAGGATGTTATTCCTTTATCTTCTTGGAAACCCGGCCGCATCGATGGGAGCAAACTTGAATATTCCTTTCCTCATTTGGTCAAGGATGGCGCGGTATGTGGAACATTCTCACCCTACAGAGAGACTCCCCTATCCAATGATCATCATGCGCATCCTTAGGAAGTTTAAAGTCGACACAAGTGCGAGCTCATATATGTACAGTTTAGGCACAATCAATGAGACAACAATTGTGAAGTCTCTCTCGACGAAACAAGATGATCCTCCATCTCCTCCTATCCGACAAAGAGCTCGACCACAAGCAACAGCTTCTACACCTCCCGTTCCACCTACACAGCAAGCACCTCCTTCAACTTCTGATGATGATGCTTCAGTTAGCTCAATCTTTAAGGAACAACAACGACTCTCAAATGAGCAAGAACGCATGTCTATTGAGTTCGCTGAAATGAAGGAAGATCTCAAGGAAGTTAAGAAAGAACAAGCTTTGATGGTTCAAGATCTCAAAGAAGTTAAGAAGGAGCAAGCTTCTATGAACAAACGGATCAAGAAAATGTTTCAGAAGCTTGGATGTATCAGCTCTGAAGATTCTGCATAAAGTTTTATTCTAATCTTTTCTTTTGCAGGTTTTTACGTTCTTGGTTTGTTTTATTTCCTTCAGCTCTCAAGTTTCTTGATTTGTATTTAAACCTTTTAACTCTCCTTGTCTTTTGTAATTATTGGCCTAGTTTGTGACAAAAAGGGGGAGAGAGGTATGTAGAGAAAACTTTGTGTGAGAACTTTGAACGAACTCAAACTTTGACTTTGGTGGAAGGTAAGTATCACAACTCGGTTATCTTGTGATTTGTTGCATGTCCCTACTAACTATTTGACTAACTATTTGGACATGTATTATTACTAACAAGTTGTTTGATTACTAACAAAGCAAAGTTATGACATTTGGAATCTTATTGCTTAGAAGATATGTCAATGTTTGATTATGATCTTATTACATATCTGAATTACTAAATGTCATGATGAGTATAAACTCTATCTCTGCTAGGTTTTGAATGCTTCAATTCTTGAGGTATCTAACGATTTCTTTTGTCAAGAATGATTTCTTTTTGCAGAGAGTACAGATGTCTAAGTCTAGAGTCTGTTTTAGGAGTTTATCTCATGTTTTTAATTTTTGGATTTCCATTGTAAATTTTTGTTGTATGGTGATAGCAACAAAAATATCTTTTTGAATTTTCTTTAGTGGATTTGTGTTTTGTCACGAAACCGCCAAAGGGGGAGATTGTTACGGAATTTGAGTTGGCGTATTTCGTGAAAGTGTTAAGTCTTGAAGATTGAAGATGAGAAAAGTTTGGATCATATACCTCAATCTCAAGAAAGAAGAATTCAAAAGGATCAGGTATGTTTAACTAAAGATTTTTGGTGATCCGAATACTTCTTATAGTGTAGAAACACTTGGAAGAATTTTTAATTGCATAAAAATCAAAAACTGGACATGGGACATGTTCAGGATCCGGATCAGACCTTGCAATCCGGATCCCGAAGGGTGTTCGTTCATACACTGGTTCAATCCGGATCGCAGCATCCTTTGATCCGGATCCCGAACACTAGTTTTACCTTTTGCTTGAACGATCCGGATCAGGCTTTGCAATCCGGATCCCGAACATGGTGTTTGGTGAAACTGTATGAACGATCCGGATCAGGAACTTCGATCCGGATCCCGAACCCTGTTTTCTGGAATTGTCTATCACGCTACGCGATCCGGATCGCAGCTAATCCGATCCGGATCGCCGTCCTGAAAATTTCCAGAAAAGGATGTTTTTGATCCTTATCTTCTTCCAATGGTCTCTAACCTATAAATAGGCCCTTTATTCATTTTCTAGGGCATCCGAATATAATAGAAAAATACGACCGAAAGAGAAAAATCCACATATAGAGAAGAAAGGAAATCAATAGATTAATTCTATGTTTCTTCATCTATATTGATTGATTTGATTCTAGGTTTTCCATACTCAGATTTTGAGTAGAATCAAATCAATGAATACTTAGATGGTATTTCCGATCTATTTCTAATCTAAGTATTCGGCGGATCATCACCACCCAAAAAACAACGATTTACCCTAAATCGGCGCGTGGACTCGCGTGGCCTTGTGGATTCAAGGTGCAACCGCTCTCGTGGATTCGGAGCGAGGTACGTTCGTGGATTCGAAGCGTGCTACTGGGTGAAGACCGTGGATTCGGTCGGACGTCGTGGACTCGACGTTGGACGCTGAGGATTCGGCGTTGGGCGCAGATCGTGGATTCGAGAAGCGTCGTGGAGCGAGCGGAGAAGATCTACTAGGAGCGTATGGTAAAAGGTTGAGTCGTCTGTGAGTACGTTATATCACCTTGTACGTGTGTTAATTCTAGTGGATTTCACCGTGTTATCGGTCCCGTGGTTTTTTTACTCCGGTTTGGAGTTTTTCCACGTAAAAATCTTGCGTGTTCATTTATTTTTCCGCATTGGGTTTTATTGCGCAATGATTTTTTGAGTGTTTATTGTTTACACCTATTCACCCCCCTCTAGGTGTTTTTTCCCCTATTTAGATCCATATTAGTACAACCCAACACCCTGTACCTTTGGTCAATGAAGAAGTCCCGAAATAACTTCTCCATTGCTGAAAGCCAAGTCCCGATCTCCCAAGGCTGAGTACTCCGCCCTGAAAACCTAGGCGGTCCCCGCTGACAGAACCGGGTGAGTTTGTCAGCCATCTCCTGCTCCTCTGCTGGGGTCAATGGCCGAATCGCTCCCTGAGCACCGCTGCTCGAAGATGGTGCCGTAGGCTCTAGCGGTATAGCTGACGGTATAACCGATGGTACGGGGGCCTCAACAGTAGCAGGGGGAGGTGCCCCTGCCTGAGCGAGCAACTGCTCAATCCTCTGCTCCTGCCGACGGTGACTCTCCGCCAGCTGGGCCACCATGGCCCGCAACTCGCTAATCTCTGGATGCCCGGACTGCTCCGGCTCCTCCGGGGGTGTAGGAGTACCCCGGGGAGGAATCCGCCGCCTAGGAGGCATCCTGCCACACAAGGAACCACGAATCAGTAAACGAAACCACACTCGACCCAATCTAGCGAAAGTCAAAGACATCCCCCTATTTCTGTGACTTTATATTGTCTGCAGCCAACATAACTGTCCACCAGAATTAGGCTATGTCGATCCCTCTTCTCTCACTGGAAGAGTCGAATTAATAAATCAACGACTTTCGCAAATATCACGTCTCTCGCACCCTATCATCCTAGGGTCTGCCAAAAGCCTAGGGTTTCCTAAGTCCCAACTGACCTATCCCTAAGCTTTGATACCAACTTAATCTGTCACGCCCCGGGTGTAAACCAGAACCCGGGCCCGTCTACAGATCCGCCGTGCACACGGAATTTTTCGCGTACACGAAGCGCTGGTAACCTGCTCAGATATAATATAACAATAAAAGAGCATAATACAGAGCTGAAATAGAAGAACCACATAGTATCTCAGACTGGAACTAAGAATAAAGCTGTAATAAATACAATAATCTCCCAGCTCACCAAAATAGTACAACTAGCTGGCCCAAGCCAGACCCAAAATAAAAAAAAAATACAACAGTCTGAGTGGAGGGTACAACATCTGTCTAACAGCAACTCTCAGTCTCACAGGAGATCTATCTACTCAGCGATCCCCTTACCTCGATCAGCTGCCGATGGCCTAGCAGCTCCCGCAGACGACTCTGCAAAAATAAAGGAGAAGAAAGAGACAAAAAATAGCAATGGGGGTGAGAACTACCAGATAAACCAGTAGCTTCCCCTAGTGGGTAAAACCTCAACTCTGACGCACCCACTAGGACTACTAGAGGCAAAAAGGAAGAACAGCGGTAAGCTATAACGGCTGCTGGTGAAAGAAAACTACCACTACTATGCCTCTAAATGCCATGTAGCACGAAGGGACTGAATGTATGCACCAATACCTAACATGCCTGCCTGAAATAACCCAATTAATGAACCAGTAAGAACTGGTACTGCCTGCTGTGCCTTGCCGTATCGGGTATGCTGGCCGACGCATAACACCGATGAAAAGAAGGAGTCTCAAGGACTCAAAGCCTGCCTGTCGCACACTCCGGAGTGGCACTCGAGGGGAGCGACCCACAAGAGTAAAGTATCTCAGTAATAAGTATCATAAGTGCCATAAAACAGCAGGACTGGATTACGACTCTAATCAAAGTGGCAAAACCCATCCACTAAAGAAAGCCCCGATCTGATGTCATAGTACTCAATAAGTGGGAAACACCATCCACTAGAGAAAAGCCCGATCCCCAATCTGATGCACACGTAAACATCTGATCAGCCGCCTGATATCCGCGGTCGCCGCAATACCCCATAAGTCCAAAGCCTGATAAAGTAATCAACATCTGGCTAACCGCCTAATGTCCGCGGTTACCACAATGCCCCACAATCTATAATCGAGTCTAACCCGTCCCCGACTCGATGACCTCGACTACACTATCCCAAAACCCTGCTCAAACCGAGCCACATGCATCTGAATAACAAGGAGAACAACGAAACATGGTTTCTCCTAGATCAAGTCCCAATATGATAGTGTAGCAATAAATAGTGGCCTAACTAGATGTCCAAACAAGCATGCAATTGTCCTTTTTTAAAATTGTAGAAGAGTGTCTAATGTTTATTTTAAAAAGGTTGATTCTAATATACCATCATGATAAGTCATTTGCATGCGAGAATAGGATATAGCATTTGTCCCAACAACAGTGTCCCAATTTAACATAAATGAGCTATCATATAATTTGTGGGGTCTACTCATACAATTCACAATTGGAATACCGATTATCAGTTTTGAAATAGGGGATCTCTAATACTCCTAGTGGGTTAGTCAAAAATGAGGTAAGCAACAACCACCCACCTCAAAAAGCGTGCACTACACCCGAAGAATCTCCCTGCTGCCCACTGTCCTCTAAAACTGCTGTCTGCCGAAAACAGTGCCCTACAACAACACACATTGCACAGGGTGTAACTATACTATTCATAAAAACACAGCTTTTGCTGTTTTTCCAAACAACACGGAAAACGAGGCATTTCACCTCTGTGCCAAGCTCCAAAAAATCCCAGAAAATTCACGGTTGCGTTCCTTGTGAAGAGTAGGCCCAAAACGATTATTTATACACCTTGATTCGATGCTCCTACGCCAAGATAAAAATCGGAGAAGTCGATGCTGTCCAAAACACACCACAGCAAAAAATGGGTCAAAGAAGCCTCGGGAATCGTGCCAAATGTACGGAATGGAGCAAAGTGATCAACATGAAAATCGAAGCCTTACCTCTTAGGAACGCGCTGCCACAAAAATCGCTCAAAAATTCCACCAGGTTATAGCACAGGAATTTTCCGACGGAACTGTGACGGAAATGGGCTGAAAACGGGGAAACGTCGAAGTGCGCCGCGTCGCAGATAACTCGCTATCGGTAACTCTAAAAATTCTGAAATTTCTAAGGGAGAGAGAGCACAGAAAGGGGAACAATTTTCATAGGGCCGCAAGCTCGGATTCTCTCTCTACAATTGGGAATTCACAGTGAGAAAGGGAGAAAGAGGGAGATTCCTTATATAATGGGCCAGGGAATCTTCGGGCTCCACACGGGATCCGGCCCAAAACAGGAAACACCAAAACTGACCAAACAGGACGCGCCATGTCACGCCCCGAGGTCAAAACTGCGACCCGGGCTCGCTAACAGATCCGCCATCTGTACGGAAACTGCCGTACAGACGAAGCGGCTAACCTGCAAAAAGAAGCAACTACAGCTAAACAGATATCAGAGCTGAAAGTAAAATTGCTAAAAACAAGAAATAATACAAAATCCATCTCCCAAATACGATCATATAAAAAGTCCTCTGATACAAAATTCAAAAGGGAGATATCTCCAATAAAATGCATCGGTGTACAAGCTCTCAATACAAAAAAATATCCTCACTATATCAGTCTCTCAAACTGTAAAAATAAAGTACAACTCTATACCTCACAACAAAGTTCTCTCAACAGAGGTAAAAGTAGTAAACTAATCTACTGAAGCTCTCCACTGAAGAGGGGTACCGCTACACTCCAACGACGGGTAGGGAACTAGCTCGCGACTCCCTCACCTCAGTCAGAAGGATCAGCAACAGGAGCACAGGAACAGGAGAAGAAGTCCCTGGGAAAAAGACACCACGACGGGTGTGAGAACTACTTCCCACAGTAGTTCTCAGTGGGTGCCACCAACAAGCCCAACGGTCTGCCCACTAAGTCTACTAGAGGCAAAAGGTAACAGTGCAATGAAAATATGAACAAGAAAAGCTGGAGCTACTCTACAACTGCCATGCCTCTATCTAGATGCTCACAAAGTGGAACAGATGAAAGTAAAAGTGACCACTCGCACCCAAGGTGCTCAATCGACCTAATCGAACCGACTCAGTCATAGGGTCCAGTCAAGCCTGCGCCTGTCGACTAGGAACGCATCTGCCCACTACCACACATCCACATGAGGACGGAATTTACGTGGGGCGTCCTGTCCGACTAACTCATCCCTCGCGCAAAACTGCCTCAACAGGCCCATCGTTGCCTCCACTGCGGAAAACTGCCGCAACAGGCCCATCGTATCCACAGCGGCATCTCAGGGGGCGCGACTCCAACTGAGGAAAACGGCGCGGCATAGAGTATCAAACATTGGCATATGCAGGCTAGTCAAAATCCACGCTCACTCTCAGAACGGTAGGACTCAAGATCCCCAAATATCTCGCACAACAGTCGGAGCACTCTCGACGACTCAGCTGATCAGCTCACACAAAACACGAGACACTAGCCTCTCCAACAGCTCGCAGCACAAAGCACACTGGCTGGAGGTACTCCACAGCCAGGAACGACCCACATCTCAGGCTAACAATACTGGTCGGACAACACTCAACGACCTGGGACCACCGTCAACCCCAATAGTTACCAACAACACTGACCGGAAGATACTCGACGGCCCGGGACTACCGTTTGCTCAACGGCTCCCGCCCACGACAGCACAACAGGGATACAAGACCTCCCGGGACTACCGTTTACCCAAACGGCTCCCGGCAGAAATAAGCGACCCACTACAACTACCAGACTCCACTCTACTCCCAAGCACGAGCGCAAAAGCATCGCACACTAAAAGAAAGTCCCGACCTCTCGGCCTACTACCCGGGCGAGAATAACACTACGTCCAGGAATAGAAAAACAGTGTGGATGTCTAAACATAAATAACCCTAGCCCAAGTGAGGGTTTTCTACTGGTCTGGTTACACATGCATCATATGACGGGGGTGCTAGGTCAAGTTCCAAAATAACTATATTAACATATGATAAAAGGAATAACAATTCCTACAATCTAGCATGCTACACAAGGAAATAAACTATCATGCATAGTCCTACATCAGTAGAATTACTGTACAGTCCATAAAACTTGGAGATAACGCCACCCACCTCGATTTGCTACCAATTGCTCGTAGACACTTGCAATTGGCCTCCACGCGATCCGCACGCAAAACGATGTCCGCTGCCGGAGTCCGCACGCAAAACGAAGCACGTCGCCGGAGTCTGCATGCAAAACGGAGCACGATGCCGGAATTGGCACGCAAAACAGAGTCCGCACGCAAAACGGTGCACGGTGCCGGAGTCCGCACGCAAAACGGTGCACGGTGCCGGAATCCGCACGCAAAATAGTGTCCGCACGCAAAACGGTGCACGGTGCCGGAGTTCGCATGCAAAACGAAGTCCGCACGCAAAACGGTGCACGGTGCCGAAATCCGCACGCAAAACGGAGCACGGTGCCAGAATCCGAACGCAAAATGGCGACCGCACACAAAACGGTGCACGCCGACGGGGTCCGCACGCAAAATGGTGCAGTAAAACACGGTCCCTAAAACAGATAAGAGCAAGAGGGTTAATTTACTGTCCAAAAGATCGCTCCAAAACTGTGCCCAAAAGTACCGTAAAATTAACACACGGGACCTACCCGACTGCGCCGCCGTCGTCGAAACTGCTCCGTTGGAACACCTCGCGCGCTTCACGAGGCCCACGACGCACCGCCGCACCACCCACAAATCCCCCCCTCACTCCCTCTCTCGCTTGGGGGAAGAAGAAAGAAAGAAAAGGAGGAGAAATGGGGGTGCGGGGGAGAAAGAAGAGGAAGAAAAGGAGGGAGAGAGAAGGGGTGGTCCACGACCCTCGGTCCCCGGTGCACCCGCCGGTCCACAGCACCCAAGTGGGTGCACCCGGTCCAGGCAGGGGGAAACCGGGCCACGTGGCCGCGCCCCTGCGCGCCACGCGGCCGCGCAGCCCGCACGCCGCATGCGCGGCGTGACACCGCGCTCCCCCCAGGCGCGGGACACGTGCCCGTGACACGGGCGCGCGCCCCCGCGCCCGCGCGGGCGCCAACGGGGGCCCGCCACGTGGCGGCCCCCGCGTGTCCCGCGCCTAAGGCGCGCCTGCTCCCTCTGCCGCGTCCGTACGCCTGCCGCGCCCTCGGGATCCGTGCCGCCAAGCTGCCTCGGGATCCGCGCCTCACCTCGATTTCCACGTCGCTTCGCCTCGAAAAACGCGCACTTCATCCGGGCTCCAAATCAAGCAAGTAAATAGTCCATTCTTAGTGATTTCGCGCGCTGAATCCAAAAACGATGTCCGTTTCTCCAAATTCTCAACCGAAAATTTGCCGAATGCCCACTTGATCCGATTTTCCACGCCGGGTCCAAATCTGAAGTCCGATTTGCCAAATTCCAACTCTAAAAAATTCCCGAAGGCAACCGGAAAGGTAAACTTTAATCCAAACTTCGCCTGGAGTCCAAATTTGACATCTACGTCGCGCGAAACCACTCCAAAACACTCACGGTTCTCCAATTACCCACGCGATCCCTTCTTAAGCCCGATGTCCAACACTTGTGTCCAAATTCCGCGCAAACATCACCGACACACCACTCAGGCCTCCAGTGATGCGACTAAATTCCAAATTGCATCACAAATCCATTTCTCGGGCCCGACATGCGCACAATCACTCCCAACGGCCACAAAAAGCTGCCCAACAACCAGCAGACCCTACGCTGGGGATTCCGGGACCTCACATCCTCCCCCACTAAAAGAAAGTTTCGTCCCCGAAACCAAATCAAGTCCATCAGGAGTCACAAATACCACGGGTAGGTATCCATCAATATGCCTCCAGCTCCCGAAACACCACTCACTCCCCGTGATTACTCCGCAACAACAACAGCAACAAGTACGGTATGGCCCGATGTGCAATTCTCTCCTCTCTCGAGCCAGAAATTGCAACGGGCATCCCTCGTACTCCAACAATCGCAGATCTCAAAGGGAAAAGTCAATCACGGGCGAGGAAAAACACATCACTCCTGAGCTGAGACGTGAAATACCAAAGGGGCTCCAGTAAAAGGCTGGGGAAAACTGAAATAACCACTAGTGCAACACGCATCAAACCACATCATGGTGCCAACCCCAACAAGACGACCCGAAGTATACCCCACACATTCATCCAATAAGGAAGGGAATCCAATAAGTTGGGGTCTTCACTCGGTTACTTCCCGATCCGAAACCACTCGAGTGGACTACACAACTGCAGGCTACCCTCAAAAGGGATCCTCAAGAGACACAATCTCGTGCCATAGTTGGTCGCTCAACATGCTGTCATAACCCCAACGGACCCACGGGTCGAAGTCGATCCCTCAACTAATAAAGAACACCCTGACGGGGACCAAACCGTCGGTGAACGGGACTGAAAACTGGCTCACAAGGCGATCATAAAGCTGATGCCCAAACTCGCGGTCAAAAGTCCGAACCATCCAAAGACTCTCACCGTTGTGTACCTACAACGTGGCATCACTGCCGTACACCAACAGCGTGGCATCACCGCCGTGTATCAACGGTGTGGCATCACCACCGTGCATCAACGGTGTGGCATCACCACCGTGCATCAACGGTGTGGCATCACCACCGTGCATCAACGGTGTGGCATCACCACCGTGCATCAACGGTGTGGCATCACCACCGTGCATCATCGGTGTGGCATCACCACCGTGTGTCAACGGTGTGGCATCACCACCGTGTATCAACGGTGTGGCATCACCACCGTGTCTCAACGGTGTGGCATCACCACCGTGTATCAACGGTGTGGCATCACCACCGTGTATCATCGGTGTGGCATCACCACCATGTATCAACGGTGAGGCATCACCACTGTGTATCAACGGTGTGGCATCACCACCGTGTATCAACGGTGTGGCATCATCACCGTGTATCAACGGTGTGGAATCACTCAAGCATCAAGGTCTCAGATCCTCACAATCCTATACCCAACACTACCTCGAAATCCCGGAGCTCAGGAAGGGCCAAAAGATCAACAGGCCAAAAACCAGGGCCCTAACTGCACTGGGCAGGACCAACGACACACATCTATGTGCAACACGTGATCAGGTATCTGAACCTCACGAGCACAAGCTAAGGGTCCTATCTCTATGTCAACCAATCCCCAAGCGCTGGGTCAAAACACCAAACTGCCACAGTTTCCATCAAGTCTGCCGATACAACTCACAGCCTCAACTGTATTGGACATAATCCACAGGCCTCCTCCACATGCACACACCAACGGAAACCTGTATCTCTAGTGCACGTGGTAACAAATCTACCTCCAGTCCAGACAGGAAAGCCCAAAAACACTCAACTCAAACTGCGGTAAGGAAATCATGCCCGCGATAACCTGGTCCACTGCCGTAGCGCCCTCCCACCGGGCGGTACAGACTCATCCGCTCGATGTAGATGGTCGTCGCTCAGTCTGCCCCGACGTCGTGGCCCTATCTGCCTGAAAATGTCCCGACTGTCCAAACTCAGGCGGCACTGGATGCCTATCCCAGGAGCTGGTCCCTGACGCTCCGTCTCTCTCTGACATGATCACAGATCCTCGGTCAACCCACCGAGCAAACTCAATTGCTGCATCTAACGTCGGCACTAGCCGAGAATGCACCAAGTGATAGATATTCCGATGTAGTCCTTTCTCAACTAGCTCCACCTCCTGGGCCTCATCCAGGCGACATGGGGTACACCGCTCAACAATCGCAAAACTCGCGAACATACTCCAGAAGAGGTCGACTCCCCTGCTGCAGGAGTCTAAGATCCCCTTCCCGTTTCTGCTTACATTGTCAGGAAAGAAGGCCCTGAGCCGCAAAGCACGAAACTGGTTCCAAGTCAACAACTGCGCTCCGGGTAGTCCGACAGGACGAACTCGACGCCACTAAATCTCGGCGTCCGGTCAGACCATCTCAATTTGACTAAAGCGACCACCTGGTAACTCGGCCAGGACATGAGCCCACCTGGTAACTCGGCCAGGGGCAATGTGCTCATCTGGTAAATTGGCCAGTGGAAAGTATCCCCCTGGTAACTCGGCCAGGGCAAAGTGTCCTCCTGGTAACTCGGCCAGGGAAAAGTATCCTCCTAGTAACTCGGCTAGGGCAAAGTGTCCTCCTGGTAACTCGGCCAGGGCATGTGCCCACCTGGTAACTCTGCCAGAGGCAATGCATCCATCTGGTAGCTCGGCCAGTGGAAAGTATCCTCCTGGTAACTCGGCCAGGGCAAAGTGTCCTCCTGGTAACTCAGCCAGGGCATGTGCCCACCTGGCAACTCGGCCAGGGCAATGTGTCCATCTGGTAGCTCGGCCAGTGGAAAGTATCCTCCTAGTAACTCGGCCAGGACAAAGTGTCCTCCTGGTAACTCGGCCAGGGCATGTGCCCACCTGGCAACTCGGCCAGGGGCAATGTGCTCATCTGGTAACTCGGCCAGTGGAAAGTATCCTCCTGGTAACTCGGCCAGGGCAAAGTGTCCTCCTGGTAACTCGGCCAGGGCATGTGCCCACCTGGCAACTCGGCCAGGGGCAATGTGCTCATCTGGTAACTCGGCCAGTGGAAAGTATCTACACAGCTGGGACTGCCGTCACTCCAAACGGCTCCCACAACAACACCCCACTCATAGGCGAGAAGAACCGACTGACGCGGCAAAAATTCGAAAATCCTGATAGACCGGTGCCTAGAACCCCAATCAAACAAGAACAGATTCTAGGCTCAGCCTATCGAAGTTTTTGATCCTTTACCGTTCAGGGATTCGGCCCCTCTCGGTTAAAGTGGGAAACTATCTCAACACACAAACTCCTGGGTCTCCCTCTGCTCTGATAGCTCTGTCTCCCGCCGCTCGGGTACTCATCAGGTGCGGGGTGTGTCCTCTTCACAACACGACGTCTCAGGGGTATCGCAATCCACTGCACAATAACAAACGTCAGGACACAACAACCAAACGACCCAATCCAGCGAAAGTCTAAAACATGTCATCCATTCCCTAGCATTATGTTGTCTGCAGCCAACATAATCGTTTAGGAAAGTAAACATGCCAATCACTCATCCCGTCTCTTTGGAGAGGTAAAAAACTCAATCAGGACTCTCGCTAAGTCACGACTCTCACGTAGTCATCATAATGTCCAACCACAAGCCTAGGATTTCTAAGTCCACCATGACCTACAACCTAGACTCTGATACCACTCTAATCTGTCACGCCCCGGGGTCGAAACTGCGACCCGGGCTCGCTAACAGATCCGCCATCTGTACGGAAACTGCCGTACAGACGAAACGGCTAACCTACAAAAAGAAGCAACTACAGCTAAACAGATATCAGAGCTGAAAGTAAAACTGCTAAAAACAAGAAATAATACAAAATCCATCTCCCAAATACGATCATATAAAAAGTCCTCTGATACAAAATTCAAAAGGGAGATATCTCCAATAAAATGCATCGGTGTACAAGCCCTCAATACAACAAAATATCCTCACTATATCAGTCTCTCAAACTGTAAAAATAAAGTACAACTCTATACCTCACAACAAAGTTCTCTCAACAGAGGTAAAAGTAGTAAACTAATCTACTGAAGCTCTCCACTGAAGAGGGGTACCGCTACACTCCAACGACGGGTAGGGAACTAGCTCGCGACTCCCTCGCCTCAGTCAGAAGGATCAGCAACAGGAGCACAGGAACAGGAGAAGAAGTCCATGGGGAAAAGACACCACGACGGGTGTGAGAACTACTTCCCACAATAGTTCTCAGTGGGTGCCGCCAACAAGCCCAACGGTCTGCCCACTAAGTCTACTAGAGGCAAAAGGTAATAGTGCAATGAAAATATGAACAAGAAAAGCTGGAGCTACTCTACAACTACCATGCCTCTATCTAGATGCTCACAAAGTGGAACAGATGAAAGTAAAAGTGACCACTCGCACCCAAGGTGCTCAATCGACCCAATCGAACCGACTCAGTCATAGGGTCCAGTCAAGCCTACGCCTGTCGACTAGGAACGCACCTGCCCACTACCACACATCCACATGAGGACGGGATTTACGTGGGGCGTCCTGTCCGACTAACTCATCCCTCGTGCAAAACTGCCTCAACAGGCCCATCGTTGCCTCCACTGCAGAAAACTGCCGCAACAGGCCCATCGTATCCACAGCGGCATCTCAGGGGGCGCGACTCCAACTGAGGAAAACGACGCGGCATAGAGTATCAAACATTGGCATATGCAGGCTAGTCAAAATCCACGCTCACTCTCAGAGCGGTAGGACTCAAGATCCCCAAATATCTCGCACAACAGTCGGAGCACTCTCGACGACTCAGCTGATCAGCTCACACAAAACACGAGACACTAGCCTCTCCAACAGCTCGCAGCACAAAGCACACTGGCTGGAGGTACTCCACAGCCAGGAACGACCCACATCTCAGGCTAACAATACTGGTCGGACAACACTCAACGACCTGGGACCACCGTCAACCCCAATAGTTCCCAACAACACTGACCGGAAGATACTCGACGGCCCGGGACTACCGTTTGCTCAACGGCTCCCGCCCACGAAAGCACAACAGGAATACAAGACCTCCCGGGACTACCGTTTACCCAAACGGCTCCCGGCACAAATAAGCGACCCACTACAACTACCAGACTCCACTCTACTCCCAAGCACGAGCGCAAAAGCATCCCACACTAAAAGAAAGTCCCGACCTCTCGGCCTACTACCCGGGCGAGAATAACACTACGTCCAGGAATAGAAAAACAGTGTGGATGTCTAAACATAAATAACCCTAGCCCAAGTGAGGGTTTTCTACTGGTCTGGTTACACATGCATCATATGACGGGGGTGCTAGGTCAAGTTCCAAAATAACTATATTAACATATGATAAAAGGAATAACAATTCATACAATCTAGCATGCTACACAAGGAAATAAACTATCATGCATAGTCCTACATCAGTAGAATTACTGTACAGTCCATAAAACTAGGAGATAAGGCCACCCACCTCGATTTGCTACCAATTGCTCGTAGACACTTGCAATTGGCCTCCACGCGATCCGCACGCAAAACGATGTCCGCTGCCGAAGTCCGCACGCAAAACGGAGCACGTTGCCGGAGTCCGCATGCAAAACGGAGCACGATGCTGAAATCGGCACGCAAAATAGAGTCCGCACGCAAAACGGTGCACGGTGCCGGAGTCTGCACGCAAAACGGTGCACGGTGCCGGAATCCACACGCAAAATGGTGCACGGTGCCGGAATCCGCACGCGAAACGGAGCACTGTGCCAGAATCCGCACGCAAAATGGTGCACGCCGACGGGGTCCGCACGCAAAATGGTGCAGTAAAACACGGTCCCTAAAACAGATAAGAGCAAGAGGGTTAATTTACTGTCCAAAAGATCGCTCCAAAACTGTGCCCAAAAGTATCGTAAAATTAACACACGGGACCTACCCGACTGCGCCGCCGTCGTCGAAACTGCTCCGTTGGAACACCACGCGCGCTTCACGAGGCCCACGACGCACCGCCGCACCACCCATAAATCCCCCCCTCACTCCCTCTCTCGCTCGGGGGAAGAAGAAAGAAAGAAAAGGAGGAGAAATGGGGGTGCGGGGGAGAAAGAAGAAGAAGAAAAGGAGGGAGAGAGAAGGGGTGGTCCACGGCCCTCGGTCCCCGGTGCACCCGCCGGTCCACAGCACCCAAGCGGGTGCAACCGGTCCAGGCAGGGGGACACCGGGCCACGTGGCCGCGCCCCTGCGCGCCACGCGGCCGCACAGCCCGCACGCCGCATGCGCGGCGTGACACCGCGCTCCCCCCAGGCGCGGGACACGCGCCCGTGACACGGGCGCGCGCCCCCGCGCCCGCGCGGGCGCCAACGGGGGCCCGCCACGTGGCGGCCCCCGCGTGGCCCGCGCCGAAGGCGCGCCTGCTCCCTCTGCCGTGTCCGTACGCCTGCCGCACCCTCGGGATCCGTGCCGCCAAGCTGCCTCGGGATCCGCGCCTCACCTCGATTTCCGCGTCGCTTCACCTCGAAAAACGCGCACTTCATCCGGGCTCCAAATCAAGCAAGTAAATAGTCCATTCTTAGTGATTTCGCGCGCTGAATCCAAAAACGATGTCCGTTTCTCCAAATTCTCAATCGAAAATTTGCCGAATGCCCACTTGATCCGATTTTCCGCGCCGGGTCCAAATCTGAAGTCCGATTTGCCAAATTCCAACTCTAAAAAATTCCCGAAGGCAACCGGAAAGGTAAACTTTAATCCAAACTTCGCCTGGAGTCCAAATTTGACATCTACGTCGCGCGAAACCACTCCAAAACACTCGACGGTCCTCCAATTACCCACGCGATCCCTTCTTAAGCCCGATGTCCAACACTTGTGTCCAAATTCCGCGCAAACATCACCGACACACCACTTAGGCCTCCAGTGATGCGACTAAATTCCAAATTGCATCACAAATCCATTTCTCGGGCCCGACATGCGCACAATCACTCCCAACGGCCACAAAAAGCTGCCCAACAACCAGCAGACCCTACGCGGGGGATTCCGGGACCTCACACGCCACGTGTCCACAAAACAGAAAACAGCCATGCAAGGCCACTCAGAATTCGCCACATGTCACCCAGGAGCACATGCTTGGTCCCCGCACCGGGTTTTCCGGATCCTGTCTGCCAATCAGAGCATGCCACGTGTCACAGTCCAGCCGCCTCTCTTGACGCCGTCCGACCAATGAGGGAACGCCACGTGGCAAAACCCATTTTCCGTGCACCCGGTGCACGCCATGCCCGTGGACCCCGCCGCCTGCGCGCCTGCCCGTGCTTGCCCGCGCCACGCTCTGCCGCGCTCCGCCGCTCGCCGCCCAGCGCCGGTCACCGGAACAGTAATTCCGACGCCGGAGTTATTGTTCCGGCGTGAACAGTACTTTTTGGCGAAAAAATTAAGTAAATAGCCCATTTTGATCGTTTTTGCGCGCTGAGTCCAAATCCGCTGTCCGTTTTGCGAAATTCTCATCCGAAATTTTGCCGAAAGCCCCCGGAAAAGCCCACTTGATCCGATTTTCGCGCCGGATCCATTTCTGAGATTCGTTTTCGACACTACTAGCTCCGATACACTGTGTGCTTCCTGTAGTCACTATAATCACTGCAACAGTCTCTGCGGAAGTCCGAATCATCACACTACATCCTCCCCCACTAACAAAAGTTTCGTCCTCGAAACGAAAAGCATACCTCAATCCAGTGCCTCGAACAGGTAGGGGTAGATGTCCGTCATCTCCGACTCCAGCTCCCAAGTAGCCTCGTGCTCGTCATGATGGCTCCAAAGGATCTTCACATAGGGAATGGCCCGACTACGTAATTCCCTCACCTCTCGATCCAGAATCCGCAGTGGGTGCTCCTCGTAGCTCAAGTCCTCACTGATCTCCAACGGGGTGAAGTCGATGATGTGCGACGGATCATAAACATACCTCCTCAGAGTAGATACATGAAACACATCGTGAACACCAGCAAGTCTAGGAGGAAGTGCAAGCCTGTAGGCAACTGGCCCAATGCGCTCCAATACCTCGAAGGGTCTAATGTAACGAGGGCTCAGCTTCCTGCGGATGCCAAACCTCCTGATCCCTTTGGACGGCGAGACTTTCAGAAATACATGATCTCCAACCTGAAACTCTAAGTCTCGTTGCCGAACATCAGCATAGCTCCTTTGTCGACTCTGAGCGGTCTAAAGATGCTGTCGAATCACTCGGACCTTCTCCTCTGCCTCTAACAGTATATCTGGTCCCAAGGTTCGTCTCTCGCCTACGTCACTCCAATAAAGCGGTGATCGACACTTGCGTCCATACAACGCTTCAAATGGAGCCATCTGAATGCTCGCTTGGAAGCTGTTGTTGTACGCAAACTCAGCCAAAAATAAATGTCGAATCCAGCCTCCGCCAAAATCCAAGACGCAAGCCCTCAGCATGTCCTCTAGGATCTGTATAGTCCGCTCTGACTGCCCATCAGTCTGTGGATGAAAAGCTGTACTGAATCGGAGCTGAGTCCCCAAGGCTGTCTGCAAACTCCTCCAGAAATGCGAAGCAAACCTCGGATCTATATCTGACACTATCGAGGCTGGCACTCCGTGTAACCTCACTATCTCATCTAAATATAACTGGGCTAGTCGCTCGAGTGGCCAAGTAGTCTGCATAGGCAAAAAGTGCGCTGACTTAGTAAGTCAATCCACAACTACCCAGATAGCATCTGCTCCTCATGCTCAACATCGTTCCGGGAGTATACAAGGATATCATCAATGAACACCACCACAAACCGATCTAAAAATGGCTGAAATATCCTGTTCATCAAATCCATAAAGGCGGCAGGGGCATTAGTCAATCCAAACGGCATAACTGTAAACTCATAATGCCCGTACTATGATCTGAAAGCAGTCTTAGGAATATCCTCGGCCTTCACCTTCAGTTGGTGGTAACCAGACTGTAGATCAATCTTGGAGAAGACACAAGACCCTTGCAGCTGATCAAAGAGATTGTCGATGCGCGGTAGAGGGTACTTGTTCTTGATGGTCACTTTGTTCAATTCCCGATAATCCACACAAAGTCGAAGTGAACCATCCTTCTTTTTCACGAATAGCACCGGCGCTCCCCAAGGCGACACATTTGGTCTAATAAAACCCTTATCCACCAAATCTTGCAGTTGTGCTTTAAGCTCTCGCAGCTCAGCCGGTGCCATCCGGTAAGGAGCCTTAGAGATTGGCGCAGTTCCTGAAACTACGTCAATCACGAACTCAATCTCTCTGTCTGGCGGCATGCTAGTCAGCTCTGGTGGAAAAACATCCGGAAACTCACGAACAATAGGGATATCCCCGAGTCCCGGCGCCGCCGTAGGCCCCTCAACAACACTAGCCAAAAAGGCTACACATCCTCGATGGATCATTTGCCTCGCTCGGGAAGTCGAAACCATAGAGGCAAAGAAAGCACTCTGACATCCCCGATACACAAACATCTCCTGGCCTGGCTCACAAAAAGTGACAGTCCTCGCGGCATAATCAATAGTCGCGAAATACTGAGCCAGCCAGTCCATCCCGAGAACCACATCAAAGTCCCTCAGTTGTCTCAAGACCAACAGGTCTGTTAGCATAATCCAGGACTCGATCTGCATCGGGCAGGACCAACAACACTCCTCCACGTGCAAAGTGTGATCGGGAATCTGAACCTCTAGTGCACGTGGTAAAAGTCCCACCTCTAACTTATGTGATGATGCAAAGGAACTACTAATAAAAGAATGCGATGCTCCAGTATCAAATAAAGTACGAGTCATAATGCCAGAAAGTAAGGTGATACCTGCCACCACATGATCTGCTGCCGAAGAGTCCTCTACCTACGCAGCATACACTCGCCCACTCTGAGCTGGAGGCCGATAGTCCGTGGGATGGGAAGAAGATGGCCTACTCGCTGGAGCATATGGCCGCTGAGCCGTCGACCGCTGCTGAGATGAAGAATGGGCAGATGCTGAAGAAGGGGCGGTGGAGGTCGAAAAAGGGCACGAAGCTCGAATGTGCCCGGGCTGTCCACATCCGTAGCGGCAACCCCACCGCTGGTCACAGATGCCGAGAAAATGCTGACCTCCACAGAAAATACAGCTGCCAGGTGCCCGCAACTGTCGTGGCTGCTGCTGCTGCTGAGACTGCCGCTGCCGCTGTGGCTGCCGCTGAGACCCGCGCTGCGATGACTGTGATCTCTGCTGCTGCTGCTGGGGCTGACGGGGTGCACCTGATCTCTGGTGTCCCTGAAACCCACGACCCTGAGGATGGAATCGTGGAGGTCTCGGGGGTCCCTGACGACTCGACTGCCCCTCATCCGTCTGTGCTAGGCGCTTCGCCCCCGGGATCACTGCGGGAGCTGGAGCTACCTCCTCCATCACTGCCTCCCCACGCTCAACATAGAGTGCCTGCTCCATAGAGGCCTCCAACGTCTGCGATCTGCGCGAATAGACTAACTGAAAAAGGTCCCGGTGCAACCCTCGCTCAAACATATAGATCCGATGTGCCTCATCCCTGGCCACGTACGGTACACACGCCAACAACTGGTTGAAATCTGCAATATACTCATGCACGGGCTGATCTCCCTGTCGGAGATTCCTCAACTGCTCCTCCAACCTCTGTCGAACGCTCTCCGGGAAGAAGGCTCCAAGAAGTAGACTGCGGAACTCCGCCCAGGTCGGAAGCTGAGCCCCAGGCGGACCAGCAGGTCGAACACGCCGCCACCAAGCCTCGGCATTGCGCTCCAAGAAATTCGTCACCAGTAGAACCTGGTACCGCTCCTCGATAAACAGTGTCTCAAAACGTCGCTCTATAGCCGTGATCCACGACTGTGCCTCCCACGGCTCTGCACTCTGCCCCGAGAAACGAGGTGGATCAAACTGACGAAATCTCATCAACAAGTCAACCACCTCTCGCTGCTCTACAGGGGTCAGAGGTCCTGTCAACCCAGACAGCTGACCACTAGTAATCGGAGCAACAGGGGATGCTGGGGTCACCGGTACAACTAGGGGAGCCATGGCAGGTGAAGATGGTACGGGGGAACTCTTCGGGGGTGCTACAACTGGCTGCGCCCTCTGCTCCAACATATGCGTCAACCGCCCCATGGCCTCCTCCTGACATCGGGAAGCCTCCTCCTGACGCCGAACGGCCTCTGACATCTGGGCCATCTGAGCCTGAAGCTCCCGTTCCTCACTCTGCTGGCCCTGCCCGGACTCCTCCTGCTCGGGCTCAGAGGAAGAAGGCTGCGAACGCGTCAACATCCTGCGTCGCGGAGGCATCCTGCCACAAGAAACCACGAATCAGTATCAGAACCCCACACGACCCAATCTACGAAAGTCAAAGACATTCCCCTATTTCTGTGACTTTATGTTGTCTACAGCCAACATAATTGTCCACCAGAAATAGGCTATGTCGATCCCTCTTGACTCACTGGAAGAGCCGAATTAATAAATCAACGACTTTCACAAAATATCACGTCTCTCGCGCCCTATCATCCTAGGGTCTGCCAAAAACCTAGGGTTTCTAAAGTCCCAACTGACCTATCCCTAAGCTCTGATACCAACCTAATCTGTCACGCCCCGGGTGTAAACCAGAACCCGGCTCGTCCACAGATCCGCCGTGTACACGGAATTTTCTGTGTACATGAAGTGTTGGTAACCTGCTCAGATATAAGAGAGATAATAAAAGAGCATAAAACAGAGCTGAACTAAAAGAACTATAAGTAATCTCAGACTGGCAAAAAGATATAAACTAAAATAAAAGTACAATAAAATCTCAGCTCACCAAACTAAATACAAATATCTGGCTAAAGCCAGACCCAAAAGTAAAGTGCTACAGCCTGAGATACAAAGAGGGGGTACAATAAAAGTCCAGCTACTCTCACGGTCGGGGTGGACAATCTAGCTAGTCCGCAATCCTCTTACCTCGATCCGCCGCTGCTGGCCCAGCAGCTCCCGCAGACGACTCTGCAAAACAAAGGGGAAAAGACAAAAAAACAACTATGGGAGTGAGCACTACTAGATAAACTAGTTGTTACGGCTTTTTGGTGTTGGCATATTTCGTGAGTCAAGTCAGTGAGTTGAGTCGGAGTCTTAAAGGGATCAAATTGTCAATCAGCAATCAAAGACTTAGAGAAGATTCAACAAGAGCTCAAGTTGACACTCAATGTCTTGAGTCTTGAAGATTGAAGATGAAGAATTGTGGATCAGTTACATCAATCTCAAGAAGAAAGTATTCAAAAGGATCAGGTATGTTTAACTAAATAATTTTGGTGATCCGAATACTTTCTTATAGTGTAGAAACACTTGGATGAATTTTTAATTGCATAAAAATCAAAAACTGGACATGGGACATGTTCAGGATCCGGATCAGATCTTGCAATCCGGATCCCGAAGGGTACTTGTTCATTGGCAATTTCAATCCGGATCCTAGGCCATTCCGATCCGGATCCCGAACATTGGATGTTGCTGAAATTCATGAACGATCCGGATCGGGCCTTGCGATCCGGATCCCGAACCCTTGGATTTCTGGAATCGTCAATCTTGTTACGACGATCCGGATCGCAGTAATCCCGATCCGGATCGCCGTCCTGAAAATTTCCAGATAAGGTATGTTTTTGATTCTTATCTCTTTCCAAAGGTTTCTAAACTATAAATAGACATTTAGGGTTTCTCAAAAACGTGGGAGCTATACCTATGATTTTATAAAACACTTGAGAGCAACCCTAGAGGCTAGGTTTTTATCGTTCTTCTTTATAGCCTCTTTTAGGTCAATTCGATGGTTCTTTCAAGAACATATCTTTTGTCGAATTGATCTAATCTTTGCTTAGAGATTCCATCCATGGTTCTTCATTGATAATCTAAGCAAAGGATCACCATCGAAGCCTATATTCTTTATCGGCTATTTGCGTCGTGGATTCGACGTGGCATCGTGGATTCGGTGTGCTAAAGGCGTTTCGTGGATTCGAAACGTGTGCTCGTGGATTCGAGTGGCGTTCGTGGATTCGAACGTGTGCAGTGGACGTGCAATCGGTGGAGCGCAAGGTCCGAAGAAGTTGAAGGAGGGGTTGAATCCGTGGAGACGGTAATCACCTTGTTATTCTTCTATTCTTAGTGGATTGTTATTGCGTGGACATCCAATCGGTGAGCGCAAGGTCCGAAGAAGTTGAAGGAGGGGTTTGAGTCCGTGGAGTCGGTAATCACCTTGTTATTCTTCTTTTCTTAGTGGATTGTTATTGCGTGTTGGTCCCGTGGTTTTTCTCCTGGATTGGAGTTTCCACGTATATCTCGGTGTGCTATTTTTATTTTCCGCATTGGTTTTTATTTTGCACTGAGATTGAGTTTTTTAAGTATTACACCTATTCACCCCCCCTCTAGTTGTTTGATAGTACCTATTTAGATCCTTGTGGATCCTTAAAAACCAACAATTGGTATCAGAGCGGGTTTTAGGTTTATCTATCATGTTGGGTGAAAGTGGTAATATTTTTAGACCTCCTCTTTTTGATGGGACCAATTATGCTTATTGGAAAGTGCGGATGAGAGCTTTTCTCATCTCAATTGATGAGCGGGTATGGCAAACCGTGGAATACGGTTGGGTGCATCCTGTTGAGGAAGTAGGAAATTCTACTACCCCAAAACCTCGCTCTAGATGGTCCAAAGAGGAATTCGAAAGATCTTCTTACAATGGGAAAGGTATGAACGCTTTATTTAATTCTCTTTCCTCGACTGAGTTCACACGAATTTCTGCGTGTGAAACCGCGAAGGAAATTTGGGATATTCTCAAAATTACACATGAGGGTACTAATCTTGTAAAAATTCAAAAGCTCCAGATGCTTACAAGTCAATTTGACTCTATTCATATGGAAGAGCATGAATTGTTTACAGATTATTACACTAGACTTCAAGATGTAATTAATACATGTGCTAATTTAGGAGAAAAGATCCCGGAGTCGAAAGTTGTAAGAAAGATACTTCGGACTCTTCCGGAACGGTTTAGGGCAAAGGTTACCGCCATTGAAACCGTTAGTCATCCGGATGAGATGAGTGTAGAGGAATTAGTAGGTGCTTTGCAAACTTATGAGATGACTTTTCCTACTAATCAAGTTTCTTCCAAGTCTTCTTCTAAGCTTACAGGTATTGCATTCAAATCAACAAAGGAAGAAGATAGCGAATCAAGTTCCGACGATGAAATCTCTTTAGCCGATTTTGAAGAACAACTGGCGCGGATCACAAAGAAATTTCGTCGGAAATTTTGGAAGAATCGAACCGATGGATCTTCATCCACGAAATCATCTAAAGGATCATCGGGTTCTAAATCCTCTAAACTCAAAAGCTCTGCAAAACCTTCTAAAGAAAAAGAAAAAGATGATTTCGAAGGGGAAATCCAATGCTATCGATGCAAAGGCTACGGCCATTTTTCAACGGATTGTCCTTCTAAGAAATCATATAAAAAGAAGGCTTTGCAAGCGAAAACTTGGGACGATTCTAGTTCTAATGAATCGACCTCAAGTAAAGAGGAAAAAGTTGTTGCTTTTCATGCCTCTCAAATTCCCTCTTCTAATTTTTGTTTATCATCTTTAGTTACTGACTCTACTCCTTTGATTTTGTATGAAACATCAACATCCGGCGGAGAGTCATCAAGTGAGGGGGAGTCGGACGAAGAAGAACTCGTTGAGGCATACCAACAACTTCTTGCGGAATCAAAGAAGATGGCCAAGCATATCAAGAAGTTGAGGAAGCAACGACTTGAGGTTCAAGACGAGAATCATGCTTTAAAGATCAAACTACATGATCTCGAGGAGGAACGAGAGCTTTTATTGGATAATAATAAAATCCTCCAAGAAAAGATAAATCAATCGGAAACGATCGTTAATTCCCATATTAACAAGATTGATTTTCTTGAAAAACAGTTTGAAGAAATTCATGTCACCAACCAAGTTTTGACCAAGCAAGTTCATGAACTCAAATCCGACATACAAAGGCTTTCAACCGGTTCCAAGAAACTAGAAAGTATGTCCGGATTGGGTCAAACAAGCAAGGTTGGTTTGGGATATAAAAAGAACCAAACTGTGAAGGCTTCAAGTTCCACAATCAAATTGAAAGCAAGAACTTGTCACCTATGTGGACTTGAAGGACATTTGGTGAAGAATTGCCCGAAAAAGAGAAAGAAGAATTCTTCGGCAACTTCATCTACGGAGCGAACTCAACGGAATCAAAAGACACATCAAGTCAAAGAAGTTCACTCAACCCACCAAAGGTCCGAGCCACATCATCAATCATACAAGTGGATCATTGCGAGGCAAAGACCTAAGGTGGATCAACAGTCAAAGCGGACAACCCCCGGCCACAACGAATCAAGACAACCCAAAATCCAACGATTTTGGATTCGGAAAGGTGATATCTTTCCTTGTCTTAAGTTCTAATTAGCTTATGACTGTATGTAATGCTTTGATTGGTTTTCCCTTCATATTTTTTTAATCTTTGCATTACATGTTTTTCAATGCTCTTTGTTTTTATGTTTTGTTTTTGAACAAAAGGGTTTTAACGAACAAGTGCATTGAATAAAAAAGGGCTTCACGTTCATTCACTCCAATTTAATTTTATATGGATTATCAACTTTACTCCATAATCATAATCTTGAAGATACTTCATTATAGGAGTTTTTGATAGTTATAAGCATCAAATTTTAGAAATCATGTGTGATCTTTAGATGCTTAATCTATCTAGGTTGTGTGAAGTCTTTGTGACAACACAAGTGCTATAAACATTCCTAAAAATTCTGTGTTGCACTCAAGAACAAAACACATTGTTGAGCATTGGTCATATTGACTTTAAATTGCATCTTTTCACGCATTTAGAAATCTATTATGCTTTTGACATCATAATATTTCGATGTTGCAATGATCATTTATGTTAATTAATTCATCTTTTAAGTGATCAAAGTCAATTTCTCTCTCAATGATCTCTTGGTATAGTCATTATCTTATTTGACTATTTAGTCGAGTATGAATGCGGGATCAATTTTTGGTTGAATACCTTATATATTAAATAATTGATAGCCAATTGAGGGGGAGTCAAAGAAAAGTAAAATGCTCAAAAGATGTGGAAAGAGTTACATCCCAATGAGGAGTGTGAAAACTACCACCACATGGAGGAAAGAGCTACCACCTCGGTCGTCCGAGTACTGTGTGCAGCTACCACATGTATACCAAGCATGGTTTTTCAATTTTTGATTAAATAAAATGCATGTTGAAATACTTGACTCTGTCAAATTTCAAGGTTGGTATAAGGTGGATTTTTAACGAAAGATGCTCAAAGAGCCACTCTCTTCAACAGATTGTCTAGATATATTATCTAACTTATCTGGGATTTCAAACATCTATTGATCTTGGTATTTCATTTTCTTTACCAAATTGATGATTTGATAAAGGCATTACGCATAAGATCATGTTAGATGTGATTGAAGTTGTTCAACTTTAAGGGTTTTAATTTTCATAAATTTTCGTTTCATTTTTGAGTATTTTTGATAGATTTGGTATAATCTATTTCTTGTTGTATGAAACGATGACTTTTGTTTAAAGTTGATGCGCTAAAGTGCTTACATACTTTTTCTGGTTATTATGGAATTTTTCTAAATTATTCTGATGAAAGGGTAGAATTCAAGATTGATGTCATTTGGAAATCTCCGTAAGTCATCTTTGTAAATTCGTTACATCTTGATAGAGTTTGGATCTCAAGATTATTTTTTTTATGACTTGTGTTTGATGAATATAACATGAAAAACTGTTTATAATGTTTTGTCTTTGTTTTTCATGATTTAGGAGTAAATCTTTTTAATTTTGTGAAATTAATTGGATTGAATGACATCTTGTTAATTCATTGGTTAAAGCACTTAAATTGATTTCTTGATGGAATACAAATCGGTATTTGAAAAGATTCTAAAATCTGGATTTGTTTCAAGGAATTATTTGATTTTTGCTTTCTGGTACCGGTACGCAATCTGCATTTTTGTTATATACCGGAACTGAGCTTTTATCTCTCTTTCTCTATGAACTAATGTTGTTAGTGATTTCCTTTTGTCTAGTATGTTCACTGTTTGACAATTTGTGACAAAAAGGGGGAGAAGAGAAATGACGGAGATGAGATCATCAAGAGAGGACAAACGAAAATAGAAAAATGGGGGAGAACGGAAAATGATGATCGTATCACAAAGGGGGAGAACATAGATGCTCAAGAACATGGAGAACATGGAGAACATGTTAGAGATGCTCAAGATAGGGGGAGACAAAGAAAAAATTGAAAGAGCCGAAAAACAAAAGAACCAAAAGGAAGACGGATCAAATGTAGGATTTTAATTTCTAACGACTAACGTTTGATTTTGTTTGGAGTTTTGTTTTGCAGGAATTACATCACTTTAAGACTCCAAGTCCTAAGTCATAGAGTATGTTCTAGGACTGTTTGGTTCAAATGTAATTTTGTATTTATTGGATCTTTCACGCAAAGAAAATCAATGTTTTGGTGATGACATTGAATTTCGATTTTTTGGTTTAAGATGAGTGACTTGAGCGTTTTTATGTATTTTTGGGTTTTGTCACGAAATTGCCAAAGGGGGAGATTGTTACGGCTTTTTGGTGTTGGCATATTTCGTGAGTCAAGTCAGTGAGTTGAGTCGGAGTCTTAAAGGGATCAAATTGTCAATCAGCAATCAAAGACTTAGAGAAGATTCAACAAGAGCTCAAGTTGACACTCAATGTCTTGAGTCTTGAAGATTGAAGATGAAGAATTGTGGATCAGTTACATCAATCTCAAGAAGAAAGTATTCAAAAGGATCAGGTATGTTTAACTAAATAATTTTGGTGATCCGAATACTTTCTTATAGTGTAGAAACACTTGGATGAATTTTTAATTGCATAAAAATCAAAAACTGGACATGGGACATGTTCAGGATCCGGATCAGATCTTGCAATCCGGATCCCGAAGGGTACTTGTTCATTGGCAATTTCAATCCGGATCCTAGGCCATTCCGATCCGGATCCCGAACATTGGATGTTGCTGAAATTCATGAACGATCCGGATCGGGCCTTGCGATCCGGATCCCGAACCCTTGGATTTCTGGAATCGTCAATCTTGTTACGACGATCCGGATCGCAGTAATCCCGATCCGGATCGCCGTCCTGAAAATTTCCAGATAAGGTATGTTTTTGATTCTTATCTCTTTCCAAAGGTTTCTAAACTATAAAAAGACATTTAGGGTTTCTCAAAAACGTGGGAGCTATACCTATGATTTTATAAAACACTTGAGAGCAACCCTAGAGGCTAGGTTTTTATCGTTCTTCTTTATAGCCTCTTTTAGGTCAATTCGATGGTTCTTTCAAGAACATATCTTTTGTCGAATTGATCTAATCTTTGCTTAGAGATTCCATCGAAGCCTATCTTTTGTCGAATTGATCTAATCTTTGATAATCTAAGCAAAGGATCACCATCGAAGCCTATATTCTTTATCGGCTATTTGCGTCGTGGATTCGACGTGGCATCGTGGATTCGGTGTGCTAAAGGCGTTTCGTGGATTCGAAACGTGTGCTCGTGGATTCGAGTGGCGTTCGTGGATTCGAACGTGTGCAGTGGACGTGCAATCGGTGGAGCGCAAGGTCCGAAGAAGTTGAAGGAGGGGTTGAATCCGTGGAGACGGTAATCACCTTGTTATTCTTCTATTCTTAGTGGATTGTTATTGCGTGGACATCCAATCGGTGAGCGCAAGGTCCGAAGAAGTTGAAGGAGGGGTTTGAGTCCGTGGAGTCGGTAATCACCTTATTATTCTTCTTTTCTTAGTGGATTGTTATTGCGTGTTGGTCCCGTGGTTTTTCTCCTGGATTGGAGTTTCCACGTATATCTCGGTGTGCTATTTTTATTTTCCGCATTGGTTTTTATTTTGCACTGAGATTGAGTTTTTTAAGTATTACACCTATTCACCCCCCCTCTAGTTGTTTGATAGTACCTATTTAGATCCTTGTGGATCCTTAAAAACCAACACTAGTAGCCTCCCCTAGTGGGTAAAACCTCAAATACTAACGCACCCACTAGGACTATAAGAGGCAAAAAGGAAAGAACAGTGGTAAGCTATAAAGGCTGCTGAAAAAGAAAACTACCACTACTATGCCTCTAAATGCAGTGCCAAAAAGATAACTATATGCATGCAACTATAAGGCTAACTACCTAAAGAAACCCAATCAAAGGGCCAAAAGCACTGGCACTGCCTGCTCTGTCATAACTCACAACTGTCCAACTGACCGGCACCCGTCACGGTCGAAAGCCTACTCCGGAGTGGCACTCGAGGGGAGCGACCCACACGAGTAAAGTAATCCTGTCATCAATATCTCACAATAGCAGGACTGGATCATGACTATGATCAAAGTGGAAAAACTCCATCCACTAATGCAACCCCGATCCCCAATCTGATAAAGTAAAACAGCTGGTCAACCGCCTAACGTCCGCGGTTGCCACAATGTCCCACAATCCACAAACGAGTCTAACTGTCCCAGATTCAAGATCCCAACTACACTACCCCAAAACCTTGCTTGAACTCGAGCAACATGCATCTGAATAAAAATGAGAACGATAAAATATGGTTTTCCCTAAGTCAAGTCCCAATAAGATAGTGTAGCAGGAAATAGTGGCCTAACTAGATGTCCATACAAGCATGCAACGGTTCACTTTTGTAAACTAGAGGAGAAAACACTTATATTCATTTTAGGAGAGCAATTTAAGTGTCCCAATATGTTTAAGTCATCTTTGTATGCAAGTTTCATCATAACATATGTCCAACATAACTGTCCCAATTATAGCACATAGAAGCTACCAATTGATTTGTGGGGTCAATACATTAGGTTCTCACATTAAATATTAGATTAACATACTTAAATTGGGGAAACTCTAATAATCCTAGTGAGTATGTCAACAGTGAGGGAAACACAACCACCCACCTCGAAAAGCGCGCACTACACCCGAAGAAACTCCCCGCTGCCTGCTGTCCCCTAAAATCGCTGTCTACCGAAAATAGTGCCCTACGGCAACACACATTGCACAAGGTGTATATATACTAATCCCAAAAATACAGCTTTTGCTGTTTTTTCCAAACAGCACAAAAAACGAGGCATTTCACCTCTGTGCCTAGCCCCAAAAATCTCAAAAAATTCACGGTTACGTTCTTCGCGAAGAGTAGGCCCAAAACGACTATTTATACGCCTCGATCCGATGCTCCTAGGCCAAGATATAAATCGATGAAGCCGCCACTGTCCAAAATTTCACACAGCAAATGGGGTGTCAAAAATGCCTCGGGAACCATGCAAAAAATCCGAAATCCAGAGAAATCAACACAGAAAATGAAGCCCTACCTCTCAGGAACACACCGGCACAAAAATCGTCGAAAACGGCCTCCCGTACTGCGCAAAGGGCTTCTCCGACTGAAAAGTGACGAAAACGGGCCGAAAAAGGGGAACGTCGAGGCGCGCTGTAAAACCCAGATCGCCGCTGTCGAGCCTCCAAAAATTCTGGAAATCCACCACGAGATGTAAAATAACAAGAGGAACAACTTCTATAAAGAGCTCTCCCACCCATTCCCTCTCTAAGCTTCGAAAAAATGAGGAAAAGAGGGAGAGGAGAAGTATATATAGGGCCCCCAAAAGAAAAGAAAACAATTGGGTTAATACCCATTGGGTCCCCAATTTCGGGCGCCCGAAAGTTTCGGGCGCCCGAAAGTTTCGGGAAACCGGGCCCAAACAGTGGCCCGGCCCACGAACCCACCAACGGCCCACTCGCGCCCGGTTCACCCGGGCGCGACACGTGTCCCCCGCACAGGGGACAGCGGCGCCCGGCGAACCGGGCGCGGCCACGCGTCCCCCAGCGGGGCAGCTGGGTGGGTGGCGCCAGCCACTGACACGGCGCCACGTGGCTGGTGCTACCCCGCCCGGCACGCCAGCCGGCGCGCTGCCTGCGCGCCTGCGCCCGCGTGCGCGTACGGCCGCAGCCGCGCGCCCGCGGGTGCACCGTGCGCACCTGCGCCCTCCAACTCGGGGCCGCCACGTGGCGCGCCCCGGTCCACCGTGCACCGCGCCTCCCCCCGCGCCTGCCCGACCTGCCCGGCCTGCCCGCGCACGCCCCCGCGTGCCGCGCGCACAGCACCGGGACTGGCGCGCTGCCACGTGGCCCGCCAGTCCACCGTGCACCGGCGGCCCACCTCCATGGACCGGGAGGCGTGCGCCGGCCCAATGGGCGCCCGCCACGTGTCCTAGGCCGGTCCACGGCTCCCCCCGTGCACCATTTTGCACAGAAAACTTTCGGATGTCCGTTTTTGGGCATCCGGACTCGGGAAAATACAAATAGATAGCCGTTTCCAAGCGATTTTCCGCGCTGAATCGAAATACGGCCTCCGATCAGCCTGAAGCCACTTCTAAAATTCGGCAAAAGCAGCCGAAGGTCAGGCTTGATCCCAAACCCTCATTGAGTCCAATCAACACATCCCTTTGACATTTTGGGGCCCAACACACCAATAATAGGTGATCCTCACCCCGAAACATGGGGGGAAAGCAACAGGGGATTCTGGGACACTACACACACTGTCGAATCCGGAGAGGACTATGAGATCTATTGCGACGCATCACGAAACTATCTTGGAAGCGTACTAATGCAACAAGGGAAGGTCATAGCCTACGCATTAAGATAGCTCAAGGAATACAAGCAGAACTAGCCTACACACGACTTGGAGCTCGCGGCAGTCGTGTTTGCTCTAAAGCTCTGGAGACACTATCTTTACGGAGCGCACTGCAATGTATTTTCCGATCGCCAGAGCCTTAAATACTTGTTCACACAGAAGGAGCTGAAATTACGGCAAAGACGATGGCTTGAACTACTGAAAGACTACGATTTGTCTATCCATTACCACCCGGAAAAGGCAAATGTGGTGGCCGACTGTTGGTTTTTAATAATAAGGATCCACAAAGATCTAAATAGGTACTATCACACAACTAGAGGGGGGGTGAATAGGTGTAATATTCAAAAACCAATCTCAGTGCAAAATAAAAACCAATGCGGAAAATAAAAACAGCACACCGAGATTTACGTGGAAACTCCAATCTAGGAGAAAAACCACGGGACCAACACGCAATAACAATCCACTAAGAATTGAAGAATAACAAGGTGATTACCGACTCCACGGACTCAAACCCCTCCTTCAAATTCTTCGGATCTTTTTCTCCACCGATTGCACGTCCACTGCACACGTTCGAATCCACGAACGCCACTCGAATCCACGAGCACACGTTTCGAATCCATGAAACGCCTTCAACACACCGAATCCACGGTGCTTCGTCAAATCCACGACGCAAAATCAGCCGATACAGAATATAGGCTTCGATGGTGATCCTTTGCTTAGATTATCATTGAAGAACCGTAGAAGGAATCTCTAAGCAAAGACTAGATCAATTCGACAAAAGGTATATCTTGGAAGAACCGTCGAATTGACCTAAAAGAGGCTAAAAAGAAGAACGATATAAACCTAGCCTCTAGGGTTGCTCTCAAGTGTTTCTGAATTGATCGGTTATTATCGAGAAACCCTAAGTATCTATTTATAACCTTTGGAAACCAATTAGAGTCAGTTTAGGAATCTTATCACGACATGGCATTGTGTATCGGTACTAAATAATGGGTTCCGGTACTCAATGGTGCAAAACACAGATTTTTCTATTGTGTTCCGGTACTCCAAACTGTGTTCTGGTACTCAATGAAAAATACAGAAAATCCTGTGTCGGCTTTGAGGAACTCAAAGTGTGGTTCCGGTACTCAATGTAAAAACTGATTTTTCCAAGATAAGTTTTATCCAAAACAGACCAAGTACCGGAATCCAAACTTAAAATAAGTTGTGAGTTAAAAACCAAGTTCCTAAAACCATGACTAAATCGGGTTTCAATTAATTCCAGATTCTAATGATTATAAATATACTTAAATCACCAAATCATACCTGAGTGTCAACTTGAGCTCTTATTGAATCTTCTTCGAGTCTTCTAATGCTGATTGACAATTTAATCACTTTAGACTCCGACTCAACTCACGAAATATGCCAACAAAAAGCCGTAACAATCTCCCCCTTTGGCAATTTCATGACAAAACCCAAAAATACATAAAACGCTCAAGTCACTCATCTTAAACCAAAAAATCGAAACTCAATGTTATCACCAAAACATTGATTTTCTTTGCGTGAAAGATCCAATAAACAAAAATACAATTGAACCAAACAGTCCTAGAACAAACTCGATGACTTAGGACTTGGAGTCTTAAAGTGATGTAATTCCTGCAAAACAAAAATTCCAAACAAAATCAAACGTTAGTCGTTAGAATTTAAATGTAAATCCCACATTTGATCCGTCCAGTTGGTTCTTTTGTTTTTTCGGCTTTTTTGTTTTTCGGCTCTTGTCCTCAATCTTTTCCTTATTTCATCTCCCCCTGTCTTGAGCATTCTCCCCCTTTTTTTTTTGATTCGACCATCATTTCTGTTCTTCTCCTTTTTGTCACAAATTGTCAAACAGTGAATATAGACAAAAGAAAAATTACTAGGAGGATAAGTTCTTAGTTACATGAACATTAGATTTCTTGTTCATCAACAAGTGAAAAGAAACTGAAAAAACAAGAAAGAAAAGAGTCACTCATCCTCATTTGAATCATCATCATCATCATCGTGTGATGTGGGTCCATGTGATGTACTCGGTGCAGTTGCTCCAGGGACCACATCATCATGTTTGGACCCAAGGATATCAAAGATCTTCTTTAAACCATCCTCAAGTTTCTTGAAGCCTTGCTCCATCCTTTTCTTTAATGAGTGAACATCCCGATGCAATGTTTGAAGTGTTACTACCTCATCTGATTCAGGAGATTCTTGGCGAGGCGGTGCACTCGGAGTCGCTTCACTTGCATAGCCTTTTGCATGCCCAAAATTCTTCAGAGTGCTAATCGACTTGGCTAAGGTGATTCCATCAATTGCGCCCAAGCCGTATTCATATTTGGCACAAGAAATGTCAACTCCGTGATCTTCCAGAATGCAAGTTATCAAAATTGGATATGGAAGAAGTTCACGTCGACTTGTTCCTTCAATGACATGTACCATTTGCTGCCAAATAAGAAATGGAATGTTGACATTAATTCCATTTGCACTCTCTGGGTGACCAAGGAAAAAGAGAAGTAGCAGTCGATCCCATCGAATCCTTTTCGTCCCCAGTGTGGGTAAAAGGTTGTAGCATATGATTAAGGACAGAATATGATACTCTGGTTTTAGGTCCTTTGATTCAACATACAACCTGTTAGTGTGCGTCCCTGACTTGCAAATAGAGTTCACAATGATGTCCCAATGGGTGTCATACTGGAAGTCACCATCAGTGTAATATAGACCAGAAGTGTCAACAGCTAATCCAAGGTTTGCACCAATTACTGCTGGAGTAATGTCAAACTTGATGTAGGGCCCCTGAACTCCTTACAGCTTTTTCCCGCATTTTCACTGTGCAAACACCTGTTGATGGTGTATTCGACCCATAGCGCATCAAATGGATGCCACAGATGGACCCTGTGAAGCTTTGGCTTGTTGTGTTTGGCCGTCGGCTGTTTTTGCCGAATGTTAGAGAGGTTTTAGGCCAAAGCGGAGGTTGGGAATTGGTTTTCTGTCGTTTTGGAGCTTGTCTGCCTATCTGGGAGCCCATTCGGGGTGTTTGAGTGGTTTGCGCGCTTATTGGAATCAAGTTTACGACCCGGCGCGAAAATTGGATTAAATTTACCTTTCCGGGAGCCTCCGGCAAATTTTAGGAGTGGATTTTGGCGAAACGGACGTCGTTTTTGGAATCAGCGCGTGAAAACGGTCAAGATGGGCTATTTACTTGCTGTTTTTGAGCTGGCGGTTACTGTTCACGCCGGAACAGTGTCTCAGGCGATCGCCGGCGGCGGCTGGCGGCGGCGGGCAGCGCCGGCGGGGGGCGGCGCAGCCTCGGGCAGGCGGCAGGCGGCGGCACGCGGCGCGGGCAGGGCGCGGGCAGGCGCCCGGGTGCGCGGGCAGGCGCGCGGTCCACGGCGGCGGGCGTGCACCAGGGCGGTGCCACGTGGCGGCTTGTGGTTGGTTGGTTCAGGAGGCGCGGTCCACGGAATTTCGTCGGGTGCACGGTGGACCGAGGGGTGACACGTGGCAAGGTATTACTGGTTCGGTGTTGTGCTCCCGGTCCACGCAAGCCGTGGAGTGGGTGACCGAGGCAGGTGGCCGTACGGCGGGGCAGGTGGCCGTACGGGCGGGGGCAGGCGCGACGTGCGCGGTGCACGGCGCGCGACGTGGGCGGTGCACGGTGGTTGGGGCCACGTGGCGCGCCGCCATTGGAGGGCGCGCGTGCACCGGGCGCAGCGGGGCGCGAAGGACCGGGGATTTGGGCCACGTGGCGGGCCTGGGCCGTGTCAGGCTTGCACAGTAATGGGCCGGGCCCATTACTGTAGCAGCCCGAAAAAAATCGGGCGCCCGAAACCTGGACATGTTGGGTATTTTTCAAAAGATTTTCTTCAGCCTATAAAATCCCCAACCCGAGCCCTCTTCTTTGCTTTTTTTCTCTCAACCCTCACCCCTTCTGCCCGAGCCACCTTAAGGAGATTTGTTCACCACTTAATCCTTGATCTTCCTGCCAAGTTCTAGGATTTTAGGAGCACGCATTCCGAGGTTCTCAATTTTACGGCGCGGCGCGACGTTGCATTCTTGTGTTCTTCTTCGGCGCAGCGTCAGTGTTTTAGCTCCCCTGGGCTACCCCGAGATCATATTTCTGTGATTCTTACGCCGACAGACTCCTAAGAGGTAGGACTTCATCTTTTATTTTGGTCGCGCTTTCTTGTTTTGAGGTTTTGGCACGGATCCCGAGGCAAACAGTGACCCCTTTTTCTGTATGGATTTTCTTGACAGCACTGAGGTTATTTGGCCATATCTTCGCGTACGAGCGTCAGACGGAAACGAGATTGTACAACTTTTTCATCTACGGATCGCAAGGAACGCGCTCGTATTTTTCTTGGATTTTCCAGAGGATTATTTTGAGGTGAAAATCACTGTTTTCTCAGTGAACAGTGCACAGTCTTTAGCACAGATTTTTGTTTGTGGTACCCCTCTTCCCGAATTTATATCTTGACTTACCGAACTCAGATTTGGGCGTGCAAGGTACCGTTGCGAAGCTATCGACGCGAGGATCGCCGTGATATTTTTCTTGGAATTTCCTAGGCACTTTCTGCAGGTGATAATTTAGCAGTTTTGAATCAGATGTCGTATGTAATTATAAGAGCAATATTTGGGAGCCTAAGTGTATTTAGTGGACTTTGTATTGTACCAGGAGTAGTACGGGTGTGCTGAATTTGTGGGAGCAAGGAGTTGGAGTTTTTGGTATTTTCATCTGTACGGATCCGGATTGTTTGCACTTCAGGTGGGTGGTTGTTGTACTCCTCTCCTTGGTGTGCCCACTAGGAATGTCAGAATTTCCCCTGATTTGATGATGTTAACTGTTATTGGTAGACTTGCATGCTCTAGGGAATTAATTAATTGTTATTTGATCCATGTGGAATTTGTGGTAGCATGATTACTTTAATTGATCGCTTAATTATTCTGGACTGCATGTTTAGGGGCAAAATAGAAACTGAGGACTATAAAAGTGATGATTGTTCATATGTGACTGTCACCTTAGCCTATATTCCCTAAACTGATTATTCTTGGAAAATGGACAAAATTATTGGAACAATGCATGATTAAACGGGTCATATAATTATATCATCTTTTACTGCTACACTATCTTTTGGGACTTGACTTAGGAGAAACCATGCATTTATTCTTTTCTTCTCCTATTATTGATAGACTTTAGGCATAGTTGCTCGGGTTCGAGCGGGTGTTGGACAGTGTAGTCAGGTATTGGGGATTTGGGACAGGTTGCGTTTTTGACAGGGTGTTGCGGCGACCACGGATCTTGGGTGGTTGACCGGGTTGTTACTATTGCATCAGATTGGGTGCTTTGGGGATCGGGCTTTCTTTAGTGGACAGAGTTTCCCACTTTGATTATAGTTATGATCCAGTCCTGCTATTATGAGACAGTGGTTACAGAGATGCTTGTTGTTGGGTTATAAGTAATTGGATCTAAATAGGGGAAAAAATACCTAGAGGGGGGTGAATAGGTGTAAACAATAAACACTCAAAAAATCATTGCGCAAATAAACCCAATGCGGAAAAATAAAATAACACGCAAGATTTTTACGTGGAAAAACTCCAAACCGGAGTAAAAAACCACGGGACCGATAACACGGCGAAATCCACTAGAATTAAACACGTACAAGGTGATATAGCGTACTCACAGACGACTCAACCTCTTACCATACGCTCCTAGTAGATCTTCTCCGCTCGCTCCACGACGCTTCTCGAATCCACGATCCGCGCCCAACGCTGAATCCACAGCGTCCAACGTCGAGTCCACGACGTCCGACCGAATCCACGGTCTTCACCCAGTAGCACGCTTCGAATCCACGAACGTAGTTGCACCTTGAATCCACAAGGCCACGCGAGTCCACGCGCCGATTTAGGGTAAATCGTTGTTTGTTTGGGTGGTGATGATCCGCCGAATACTTAGATTAGAAATAGATCGGAAATACCATCTAAGTATTCATTGATTTGATTCTACTCAAAATGTGAGTATGGAAAACCTAGAATCAAATCAATCAATATAGATGAAGAAACATAGAATAAATCTATTGATTTCCTTTCTTCTCTATATGTGGATTTTTCCTTTCGGCTATCTTTTTTTTTTTCTATTTTTCGGATGCCCTAGAAAATGAATATAGGGCCTATAAGATGATATTTGAAGATGACGGCTCTATATGGATTAACCCTAGAAAAATAACCATAGGCTATTTATAGGTTAGAAACCATTGGAAGAATATACGGATCAAAAACAAACTGTTTCTGGAAAATTTACGGACGGGATCCGGATCGAGATTAGTGTGATCCGGATCGTCGTAACAAAAAGACGATTCCAGAAATCCATGGGTTCGGGATCCGGATTGCAAAGTCCGATCCGGATCGTTCATGCAATTCACCAAACTCATGTTCGGGATCCGGATCGTGATGGTCTGGATCCGGATTGAAATTGTATGAACAACACCCTTCGGGATCCGGATTGCCGAGCACGATCCGGATCCTGAACATGTCCCATGTCCAGTTTTTGATGTTTATGCAATAAAACTTTCTTCCAGGTGTTTCTACACTACAAGAAGTATTCGGATCACCAAAAATCTTTAGTTAAACATACCTGATCCTTTTGAATTCTTCTTTCTTGAGATTGAGGTATATGATCCAAAGTTCTTTTCATCTTCAATCTTCAAGACTTAATACTTTCACGAAATACGCCAACTCAAATTCCGTAACAATCTCCCCCTTTGGCGGTTTCGTGACAAAACACAAATCCACAAAAGAAAATTCAAAAAGATATTTTTGTTGCTATCACCATACAACAAAAATTTACAATGGAGATCCAAAAATTAGAATACATGAGATAAACTCCTAAAACAGACTCTAGACTTAGACATCTGTAATCTCTGCAAAAAGAAATCATTCTTGACAAACAAAGCGTTAGATACCTCAAGAATTGAAACATACAAAACCAAGTACAGAGATAGAGTTTATTCTCATCATGACATTTGAAGAATTCAGATATGTGAGAGAATCATAGTTAAGAACCAACATATCTTCTAGGCATTCAAAAACCAAATGTCACAAACTGTTAGTCAACCATCAACTTGTTAGTCATATTACATGCCCAAATAGTTAGTCAAATAGTTAGTAGGGGCATGCAACCAATCAACAAATAAAAACCAAAGTTGAAGTTGAGATCATACTTACCTTAATGTTTTCATATTCACACATTTTCGTCATTGTTCAAGTTGCATTGTCCAAGTTCTCTCTTAAACTCTCTCCCCCTTTTTGTCACAAACAAGCCAATAATTACAAAACAAAAAGGAGTTAAAGAGATAAACAAAAATGAAAAACCTGCAAAGAGCAAAAGAAAGTTAGAACAGAAAATTTATTCCTGAGAGTCGGAGTCATCAGAGGTGGTGCATCCCATTTTGGCAAACATTCTCTTCATCAGTTTCTTCATCGATGAGACGGACTTGGTCAAAGTGATTTGAGATGCAGTGATTATTTCAAGTTCCTTTTTCACAACTTGAAGTTCTCCTCTCATTTCAGTGAACTCAGCCGACATGCGTTCTTGCTCATTGGAAAGTCGCTGTTGTTCTTTAAATATAGAGCTGACGGAGGCATCATCATCAGAGGTGGATGGAGGTGCCTGCTGAGATGGAGGAACAGGGGCTGTAGAAGTAGTTGCTTGTGGTCGAGCTCTTTGTCGAATTGGAGGAGATGGAGGATCATCCTGCTTTGTCGATAGAGACTTTACAATCGTTGTCTCATTAATGGTCCCCAAACTATACATGTAAGAGCTCGCGCTTGTATCCACTTTAAACTTCTTAAGGATGCGCATTATTATCATTGGGTATGGTAGTCTCTCTGTGGGGTGAGAGTGTTCGACATACCGCATCATCCTAGCCCAAATGAGATAAGGAATGTTCAAGTTTGCTCCCATCAATGCGGCCGGGTTTCCAAGAAGATATAGGAATAACATCCTATCCCATCGAAGAACCTTCGTGTTCATATTGGGAAGAATGTTGTAGCAAACAATGAAGTTTATATACTTGTACTCTGTTCGAAGCTCTTTGGAGAATACGGAATTGCCGGTAGACAAGGTATCCGGAAGGCAAATTCCGTTGACTACAACTCTCCAGGAGTTGTCGTTAAAGCTTTGAGTCTTTAGATAATTGATTCCATCATATCTGGCTTTCATACCTAGCACTTCTCCAATCAGTTGGGGAGTGACTTTGATTTTGATACCTTTAACCAAAGTATGAAATTCTCGACGTCCGTCCTCATGATCAGTTAGACTTGCAGCATTCTGATAAAACATCCGAACTGAATGTGGACAATACCCAGTTGACTCAGGAAAGTTGCAAATTGGACCGAGACCAACTTGATTATATAAGTCCCAAAGGCTGCAGAGCGTTCCATCATTGGTTTGACATTGACATGTCTCTCACCAATGCATTCTCTTTTCTCAAAATCCTTTATTCTTGTGGAGCTGATGAATTCCTGTGGTGGAGGCTGGCTAGCAATTGGTTCGTTAATTGAAATGCCCCGAGCACTGCCTCTTTTTCTTGCGCCAGTTTTCATCCTTGTTCCAATTGAAGTAGGTTCCAGTGGGGCTTTTTCTTTATCAGCTGCAGTAGGCTGAGCCTTCATCTTTGAGGCTTCAGCAGGTGCTTTTCCTTTGGAGACAATGGGAACATTGTTACGGAATTTGAGTTGGCGTATTTCGTGAAAGTATTGAGTCTTGAAGATTGAAGATGGAAAAACTTTGGATCATATACCTCAATCTCAAGAAAGAAGAATTCAAAAGGATCAGGTATGTTTAACTAAAGTTTCTTGGTGATCCGAATACTTCTTGTAGTGTAGAAACACCTGGAAGAAAGTTTTATTGCATAATCATCAAAAATTGGACATGGGACATGTTCAGGATCCGGATCGTGCTCGGCAGTCCGGATCCCGAAGGGTGTTTGTTCATACACTGTTTCAATCCGGATCGCAGCATTTCATGATCCGGATCCCGAACACTGGTTTTACCTTTTCACTTGCATGATCCGGATCAGGATTTGCAATCCGGATCCCGAACGTGTGTTTGGTGAAACTGTATGAACGATCCGGATCGGGACTACGATCCGGATCCCGAACTTGCATTTTTCTGGAAATCGTCTTTCTGCTTCTGCGTTCGGATCGTGCAATTCCAATCCGGATCGCCGTCGTAAAATCTCCAGAAAAGGCAGTTTTTGATCCCTATCTTCTTCCAATGGTTTCTAACCTATAAATAGGCCCTGTATTCATTTCTAGGGCATCCGCATTGATCGGCACAAATAGAAAAAGATAGCCGAAAAGAAAAAATCCACATATAGAGAAGAAAGGAAATCAATAGATTTATTCTATGTTTCTTCATCTATATTGATTGATTTGATTCTAGGTTTTCCATACTCACATTTTGAGTAGAATCAAATCAATGAATACTTAGATGGTATTTCCGATCTATTTTAATCTAAGTATTCGGCGGATCATCACCACCCAAAACAAACAACGATTTACCCCAAATCGGCGCGTGGACTCGCGTGGCCTTGTGGATTCAAGGTGCAACTACGTTCGTGGATTCGAAGCGTGTATTGGGTGAAGACCGTGGATTCGGTCGGACGTCGTGGACTCGACGTTGGACGCTGTGGATTCAGCGTTGGGCGCGGATCGTGGATTCGAGAAGCGTCGTGGAGCGAGCGGAGAAGATCTACTAGGAGCGTATGGTAAGAGGTTGAGTCGTCTGTGAGTACGTTATATCACCTTGTACGTGTGTTAATTCTAGTGGATTTCGCCGTGTTATCGGTCCCGTGGTTTTTTACTCCGGTTTGGAGTTTTTCCACGTAAAAATCTTGCGTGTTATTTTATTTTTCCGCATTGGGTTTATTTGCGCAATGATTTTTTGAGTGTTTATTGTTTACACCTATTCACCCCCCTCTAGGTGTTTTTTCCCCTATTTAGATCCAATTACTTATAACCCAACAAGTGGTATCAGAGCGGGAATAGGGTTGTAAACAATGGTTGAAGGTGGAAACATCAATCGACCCCCTTTCTTTGATGGAACAAATTATGCGTACTGGAAAGTACGGATGAAAGCCTTTTTAATTTCCATCGACGAAAGGGTGTGGCAATCAATTGAATTAGGATGGTCTAATCCAACTGAAATTTTAGATGATGTTCGCACCTTAAAACCTAGGTCGAAATGGACCAAGGAAGAGATAGATTCTTCTTCTTACAATGGCAAAGGAATTAATGCTCTATTTAATGCTTTGTCACAAACAGAGTTCTCTCGCGTCTCGGCATGTGAGACTGCGAAAGAAATCTGGGATGTTCTTCAAGTTACGCATGAGGGAACTAACCTTGTGAAGATTCAGAAACTGCAAATGCTTACGAGCAAGTTTGACTCTATCTCTATGGCAGAGAATGAATCTTTCACTGACTATTACACACGATTGCAAGACATCGTAAACTCATGTGCTAACTTGGGAGAGAAGATTCCAGAATTTAAAGTTGTAAGAAAAATTCTAAGAACTCTTCCTGAACGATTTCGCCCGAAGGTCGCAGCCATTGAAACAATTAAACACCCGGACGAAATGCGTGTAGAAGAATTAGTAGGTGCATTACAAACTTATGAAATGACATTTCCTACTAACTATTCTTCTGGAAAGGCATCCTCTTCTAAGTCTTCAGGTTACGCATTGAAAACAACTAAAGAAGAAGACGCGGATTCATCCTCCTCGGACGACGACGAGAACCTTTCTATGGAGGACTTTGAGAAGCAGCTCGCTCTCTTGACAAGGAAGTTTCGCCGCAACTTTCGAAGGGGAAATTCAAGCAAAACTCCATCCTTCGGAAAGTCGAAGAAAGGCAAGGGTTCTTCAAGTTACAAGTCAAGGAAGCAAGAGAACTTCTCAAAGGATAAGAAAAGTTCAGAGGGACAAGTTCAGTGCTTCAAATGTCGAGGCTACGGCCACATTCAACGGAGTGTCCCAACAAGAATCCGGCAAAGAAGAAGGCGATGCAAGTCGTCACTTGGGATGACAACTCAACGTCAAATGAGTCATCGTCAAGTGATGAAGAAGACAACGCGACAGCTTTCCACGCGTCCACCTCTTCACCCTTCATGTGCTTAATGGCAAGTACATCCGACTCACTGTCCAACTCCACTGTTGAAAAGATTGCAACGGACGATGAATCAGATGATTCGGAAGGTGAAGATTTTGCTCTAGCCTACCACAAACTTTGAGGGATTCAAAGAAACTGGCTAAGCAAAACAAGGGGTTGAAAGGGAGATTGCAGGATCTCGAAGAAGAAGTAAAAAGGGTAACCTCTCTCTCAACCGATCTTGAAGTGGAAAGGGATAATCTGATTAAAACAAATGTTTCCCTTCAAGAGTCCAATGAGCAACTCGAGAAGAATTATATGGATATGGTGAACAAAGCGAATTACTTCTTGAAGCTCAACGGCGAGGCTCGACAGGAAAAATTGGAAATGACGGAGACCATACGCCAACTGAAGGACTGACTTAAAGAGATTTTCTTCTGGAAGGAGTAAGTTGGACAGACTTCTTGGTCTTGGTCAAAGAAATAAGTTCGGCCTCGGATACACTCAAACTGGAGACATTCCAAGTTCGAGTGGGACAGTATTTGTGCCTCAGTCGGTATCTCCTCCTCCGACACCGGAATTCACACAAGCAACGACAACAAGCCTACTACATCCTCCTCGGAATCGACAAGATCTAAGGTATGTTTTCGTTGTGGCATTTCAGGGCACATAAGGAGAAATTGCAAGACGGAAGCCAAACGCACACCTCAAGCACCTCTTGCAATGACTACCAAAAAGGCTATTCCTCGAAATCAACTGCAATCATTTGAAGGAAAAGAGCCTTGGTAGCTCACCGCTCAAGACGACATCATCAAGGAGCAGCAACTCTTCAAGCAAGACGCTCTCACCTAGGAGATCAACTTCACGATCATTACCGACGCACTCCAAAAAGGTTTGGGTGCGCAAAGGTGAAATTTTCCTTGTCTTGCTACCAATGTTTCCTTGCATGCATATGATAGTTCGTCTTGGTACCTGGATAGCGGGTGTTCCCGTCATATGACCGGCGACAAAAACTGTTTTCAAACATTTGAGAAAAACTCCGGAGGACTTGTTGTTTTCGGAGATGGTCGGTCTTCCAAAATTGTTGGAAAGGGAACGGTAGCTATTCCAGATGGCCCGGTTCTAGATAATGTGTTATTTGTTCATGGCCTTAAGACTAACCTCATAAGCATAAGTCAACTTTCTGGGCTAGTGGGTTAATTCAGTTATTTTTCATCTGATAAATGTCTGTAACTGACATGAACCAGCTTTCTTTAAAAAGGGGTTAGATCAGAAAACAATTGTTATGTAGTTCCTACATAAATTTCTG
>CM054945.1:16053874-16112619 GCA_029168755.2 Tillandsia fasciculata | reverse complement strand
TTTCATCTCCCCCGTCTTGAGCATTCTCCCCCTTTTTTTTTGATCCCATCATTTCTGTTCTTCTCCTTTTTGTCACAAATTGTCAAACGTGAATAGACAAAAGAAAAATTACTAGAGGATAAGTTTCTAGTTACATGAACATTTAGATTTCTTGTTCATACACAATGAAAGAAACTGAAAAAACAAGAAAGAAAAGAGTCACTCATCCCTCATTTTAATCATCATCATCATCATCGTGTGATGGGGTCCCATGTGATGTAAACTCGGTGCAAGTGCTCCAGGGACCACATCATCATGTTTGCGACCCAAGGATAGTCAAAGATCTTCTTTAAACCATCCTCAATTTCTTGAAGCCTTGCTCCATCCTTTTCTTTAATGAGTGACATCCCGATGCACGAAACAATGTTTGAAGTGTACTACCCTCATCTGATTCGGAGTTCTGCGAGCGGTGCACTCGGAGTCCGCTCACTTGCATAGCCTTTTGCATGCAAAATTCTTCAAGTGCTAATCGACTTGCTAAGGTGATTCCCATCAATTGGCGCCCAAGCCGTATTCATATTTGGCACAATCAATGTCAACTCCGTGATCTTCCAGAATGCAAGTTATCAAAATGGATATGAAGAAGTTCACGTGGCCTTGTTCCTTCAATGACATGTACCATTTGCTGCCAAATAAGAAATGGAATGTTGACATTAATTCCATTTGCACTCTCTGGGTGACCAAGGCAAAAGAGAAGTAGCAGTCGATCCCATCCGGAATCCTTTTCGTCCCCAGTGTGGTAAAAGGTTGTAGCATATGATTAAGGACAGAATATGATACTCTGGTTTTAGGTCCTTTGAATCAACATACAACCTGTTAGTGTGCGTCCCTGACTTGCAAATAGAGTTCACAATGATGTCCAATGGGTGTCATACTGAAGTCACCATCATGTAATATAGAACCAGAAGTGTCAACAGCTAATCCAAGTTGCACCAATTACTGCTGGAGTAATGTCAACTTGATGTAGGGCCCCTGAACCTCCATACAGCTTTTTTCCCGCATTTTCACTGTGCAAACACCTGTTGATGGTGTATCTGCCCATAGTGCATCAATGGATGCCACAGATGGACCCTGTGAAGCTTTGGCTTGTTGTTTGGCCTTCGGCTGTTTTTGCCGAATGTTAGAAAGGTTTTAGGCCAAAGCGGAGGTGGGTTTGGTTTTCTGTCTTTTGGAGCTTGTCTGCTTCTGGGAGCCCATTGGGGTGTTTTGTTTGCCCGCTTATTGGAATCAAGATTACGACCCGGCGCGAAAATTGGATTAAATTTTACCTTTCGGGAGCCTCCGGCAAATTTTAGGAGTGGATTTTGGCAAAACGGACGTCGTTTTTGGAATCAGCGCGCGAAAACGGTCAAGATGGGCTATTTACTTGCTGTTTTTGAGCTTGCGGGTACTGTTCACGCCGGAACAGTGTCTCCGGCGATCGCCGGCGGCGGCGGCGGCGGCGCGCCGGCGGGCGGCGGCGCACCTCGGGCAGGCGGCAGGCGGCGGCACGCGGCGCGGGCAGGGCGCGGGGCGGCGCCCGGGTGCGCGGGCAGGCGCGCGGTCCACGGCGCGGGCGTGCACCAGGGCGGTGCCACGTGGCGGCTTGTGGTTGGTTGGTTCAGGAGCGGGTCCAATTTCGTCGGGTGCACGGTGGACCGGGGGGACACGTGGCAAGGTTTACTGGTTCGGTGTTGTGCTCCCGGTCCACGCAAGCCGTGGAGTGGGTGACCGGGGCAGGTGGCCGTACGGCGGGGCAGGTGGCCGTACGGGCGGGGCAGGCGCGACGTGCGCGGTGCACGGCGCGCGACGTGCGCGGTGCACGGTGGTTGGGGCCACGTGGCGCGCCGCCATTGGCGGGCGCTGGTGCACCGGGTGCAGCGGGTCCGCGAAGACCGGGGATGGGCTACGTGGCGTGCCGGGCCGTGTCGGGCTTGCACAGTAATGGGCCGGGCCCATTACTGTAGCAGCCCGAAAAATTTCGGGCGCCCGAAACCTGGACATGTTGGGTATTTTCAAATGATTTTCTTCAGCCTATAAATCCCCAACCCGAGCCCTCTTCTTTGCTTTTTTTCTCTCAACCCTCACCCCTTCTGCCCGAGCCACCTTAAGGAAGATTTTGTTTCACCTCTTAATCCTTGATCTTCCTGCCAAGTTCTAGGATTTTAGGAGCACGCATCCCGAGGTTCTCATTTTACGGCGCGGCGCGACGTTGCATTCTTGTGTTCTTCTTCGGCGCAGCGTCAGTGTTTTAGCTCCCCTGGGCTACCCCGAGATCATATTTCTGTGATTCTTGCGCCGACAGACTCCTAAGAGGTAGGACTTCATCTTTTATTTTGGTCGCGCTTTCTTGTTTCGAGGTTTTGGCACGGATCCCGAGGCAAACAGTGACCCCTTTTTCTGTATGGATTTTCTTGACAGCACTGAGGTTATTTGGCCATATCTTCGCGCACGAGCGTCAGACGGAAACGAGCTTGTACAACTTTTTCATCTACGGATCGCAAGGAACGCGCTCGTATTTTTCTTGGATTTTCCAGAGGATTATTTCGAGGTGAAAATCACTGTTTTCTCAGTGAACAGTGCACAGTCTTTAGCACAGATTTTTGTTGTGGTACCCCCTTGCCGAATTTATATCTTGACTTACCGAACTCAGATTTGGGCGTGCAAGGTACCGTTGCGAAGCTATCGACGCGAGGATCGCCGTGATATTTTTCTTGGAATTTCCTAGGCACTTTCTGCAGGTGATAATTTAGCAGTTTTGAATCAGATGTTGTATGTGATTATAAGAGCAATATTTGGGAGCCTAAGTGTATTTAGTGGACTTTGTATTGTACCAGGAGTAGTACGGGTGTGCTGAATTTGTGGGAGCAAGGATTGGAGTTTTGGTATTTTCATCTGTACGGATCCGGACAGTTGCACTTCAGGTGGGTGGTTGTTGTACTCCTCTCCTTGGTGTGCCCACTAGGAATGTCAGAATACCCCTGATTTGATGATGTTAACTGTTATTGGTAGACTTGCATGCTCTAGGGAATTAATTAATTGTTATTTGATCCATGTAAATTTGTGGTAGCATGATTACTTTAATTGATCGCTTAATTATTCTGGACTGCATGTTTAGGGGCAAAATAGAAACTGAGGACTGCAAAAGTGATGATTGTTCATATGTGACTGTCACCTTAGCCTATATTCCCTAAACTGATTATTCTTGGAAAATGGACAAAATTATTGGAACAATGCATGATTAAACGGGTCATATAATTATGTCATCTTTTACTGCTACACTATCTTTTGGGACTTGACTTAGGAGAAACCATGCATTTATTCTTTTCTTCTCCTATTATTGATAGACTTTAGGCATAGTTGCTCGGGTTCGAGCGGGTGTTGGACAGTGTAGTCAGGTATTGGGGATTTGGGACAGGTTGGGTTTTTGACAGGGTGTTGCGGCGACCACGGATCTTGGGTGGTTGACCGGGTTGTTACTATTGCATCAGATTGGGTGCTTTGGGGATCGGGCTTTCTTTAGTGGACAGAGTTTCCCACTTTGATTATAGTTATGATCCAGTCCTGCTATTATGAGACAGTGGTTACAGAGATGCTTGTTGTTGGGTTATAAGTAATTGGATCTAAATAGGGGAAAAAATACCTAGAGGGGGTGAATAGGTGTAAACAATAAACACTCAAAAAATCATTGCGCAAATAAACCCAATGCGTAAAAATAAAATAACACGCAAGATTTTTACGTGGAAAAACTCCAAACCGGAGTAAAAAACCACGGGACCGATAACACGGCGAAATCCACTAGAATTGAAACACGTACAAGGTGATATAGCGTACTCACAGACGACTCAACCTCTTACCATACGCTCCTAGTAGATCTTCTCCGCTCGCTCCACGACGCTTCTCGAATCCACGATCCGCGCCCAACGCTGAATCCACAGCGTCCAACGTCGAGTCCACGACGTCCGACCGAATCCACGGTCTTCACCCAGTACCACGCTTCGAATCCACGAACGTAGTTGCACCTTGAGTCCACAAGGCCACGCGAGTCCACGCGCCGATTTAGGGTAAATCGTTGTTTGTTTTGGGTGGTGATGATCCGCCGAATACTTAGATTAGAAATAGATCGGAAATACCATCTAAGTATTCATTGATTTGATTCTACTCAAAATGTGAGTATGGAAAACCTAGAATCAAATCAATCAATATAGATGAAGAAACATAGAATAAATTCTATTGATTTCCTTTCTTCTCTATATGTGGATTTTTCCTTTACGGCTATCTTTTTTCTATTTTTCGGATGCCCTAGAAAAAAATGAATATAGGGCCGTATAAGATGATATTTGAATATGACGGCTCTATATGGATTAACCCTAGAAAAATAACCATAGGGTCTATTTATAGGTTAGAAACCATTGGAAGAATATACGGATCAAAAACAAACTGTTTCTGGAAAATTTACGGACGGCGATCCGGATCGAGATTAGTGTGATCCGGATCGTCGTAACAAAAATGACGATTCCAGAAATCCATGGGTTCGGGATCCGGATCACAAAGTCCGATCCGGATCGTTCATGCAATTCACCAAACTTTCATGTTCGGGATCCGGATCGTGATGGTCTAGGATCCGGATTGAAATTGCCAATGAACAAACATCCTTCGGGATCCGGATTGCCGAGCACGATCCGGATCCTGAACATGTCCCATGTCCAGTTTTTGATGGATATGCAATAAAACTTTCTTCCAGGTGTTCTACACTACAAGTAGTATTCGGATCACCAAAAATCTTTAGTTAAACATACCTGATCCTTTTGAATTCTTCTTTCTTGAGATTGAGGTATATGATCCAAAGTTCTTTTATCTTCAATCTTCAAGACTTAATACTTTCACGAAATACGCCAACTCAAATTCCGTAACAATCTCCCCCTTTGGCGGTTTCGTGACAAAACACAAATCCACAAAAGAAAATTCAAAAAGATATTTTTGTTGCTATCACCATACAACAAAAATTTACAATGGAGATCCAAAAATTTAGAATACATGAGATAAACTCCTAAAACAGACTCTAGACTTAGACATCTGTAATCTCTGCAAAAAGAAATCATTCTTGACAAACAAAAGCGTTAGATCCCTCAAGAATTGAAACATACAAAACCAAGTACAGAGATAGAGTTTATTCTCATCATGACATTTGAAGAATTCAGATATGTGAGAGAATCATAGTTAAGAACCAACATATCTTCTAGGCATTCAAAAACCAAATGTCACAAACTGTTAGTCAACCATCAACTTGTTAGTCATATTACATGCCCAAATAGTTAGTCAAATAGTTAGTAGGGGCATGCAACCAATCAACAAATAAAAACCAAAGTTGAAGTTGAGATCATACTTACCTTAATGTTTTCATATTCACACATTTTCGTCATTGTTCAAGTTGCATTGTCCAAGTTCTCTCTTAAACTCTCTCCCCCTTTTTGTCACAAACAAGCCAATAATTACAAAACAAAAGGAGTTAAAGAGATAAACAAAAATGAAAACCTGCAAAGAGCAAAAGAAAGTTAGAACAGAAAATTTTATTCCTGAGAGTCGGAGTCATCAGAGGTGGTGCATCCCATTTTGGCAAACATTCTCTTCATCAGTTTCTTCATCGATGAGACGGACTTGGTCAAAGTGATTTGAGATGCAGTGATTATTTCAAGTTCCTTTTTCACAACTTGAAGTTCTCCTCTCATTTCAGTGAACTCAGCCGACATGCGTTCTTGCTCATTGGAAAGTCGCTGTTGTTCTTTAAATATAGAGCTGACGGAGGCATCATCATCAGAGGTGGATGGAGGTGCCTGCTGAGATGGAGGAACAGGGGCTGTAGAAGTAGTTGCTTGTGGTCGAGCTCTTTGTCGAATTGGAGGAGATGGAGGATCATCCTGCTTTGTCGATAGAGACTTTACAATCGTTGTCTCATTAATGGTCCCCAAACTATACATGTAAGAGCTCGCGCTTGTATCCACTTTAAACTTCTTTAAGGATGCGCATTATTATCATTGGGTATGGTAGTCTCTCTGTGGGGTGAGAGTGTTCGACATACCGCATCATCCTAGCCCAAATGAGATAAGGAATGTTCAAGTTTGCTCCCATCAATGCGGCCGGGTTTCCAAGAAGATATAGGAATAACATCCTATCCCATCGAAGAACCTTCGTGTTCATATTGGGAAGAATGTTGTAGCAAACAATGAAGTTTATATACTTGTACTCTGTTCGAAGCTCTTTGGAGAATACGGAATTGCCGGTAGACAAGGTATCCGGAAGGCAAATTCCGTTGACTACAACTCTCCAGGAGTTGTCGTTAAAGCTTTGAGTCTTTAGATAATTGATTCCATCATATCTGGCTTTCATACCTAGCACTTCTCCAATCAGTTGGGGAGTGACTTTGATTTTGATACCTTTAACCAAAGTATGAAATTCTCGACGTCCGTCCTCATGATCAGTTAGACTTGCAGCATTCTGATAAAACATCCGAACTGAATGTGGACAATACCCAGTTGACTCAGGAAAGTTGCAAATTGGACCGAGACCAACTTGATTATATAAAGTCCCAAAGGCTGCAGAGCGTTCCATCATTGGTTTGACATTGACATGTCTCTCACCAATGCATTCTCTTTTCTCAAAATCCTTTATTCTTGTGGAGCTGATGAATTCCTGTGGTGGAGGCTGGCTAGCAATTGGTTCGTTAATTGAAATGCCCCGAGCACTGCCTCTTTTTCTTGCGCCAGTTTTCATCCTTGTTCCAATTGAAGTAGGTTCCAGTGGGGCTTTTTCTTTATCAGCTGCAGTAGGCTGAGCCTTCATCTTTGAGGCTTCAGCAGGTGCTTTTCCTTTGGAGACAATGGGAACATTGTTACGGAATTTGAGTTGGCGTATTTCGTGAAAGTATTGAGTCTTGAAGATTGAAGATGGAAAAACTTTGGATCATATACCTCAATCTCAAGAAAGAAGAATTCAAAAGGATCAGGTATGTTTAACTAAAGTTTTTGGTGATCCGAATACTTCTTATAGTGTAGAAACACCTGGAAGAAGTTTTATTGCATAAACATCAAAAACTGGACATGGGACATGTTCAGGATCCGGATCGTGCTCGGCAATCCGGATCCCGAAGGGTGTTTGTTCATACACTGTTTCAATCCGGATCGCAGCATTTCATGATCCGGATCCCGAACACTGGTTTTACCTTTTCACTTGCATGATCCGGATCAGGATTTGCAATCCGGATCCCGAACGTGTTGTTTGGTGAAACTGTATGAACGATCCGGATCGGGGACTACGATCCGGATCCCGAACTTGCATTTTTCTGGAAATCGTCTTTCTTGCTTCTGCGATCCGGATCGTGCAATTCCAATCCGGATCGCCGTGCGTAAAATCTCCAGAAAAGGCAGTTTTTGATCCCTATCTTCTTCCAATGGTTTCTAACCTATAAATAGGCCCTGTATTCATTTTCTAGGGCATCCGCATTGATCGGCACAAATAGAAAAAGATAGCCGAAAAGAAAAAAATCCACATATAGAGAAGAAAGGAAATCAATAGAATTTATTCTATGTTTCTTCATCTATATTGATTGATTTGATTCTAGGTTTTCCATACTCACATTTTGAGTAGAATCAAATCAATGAATACTTAGATGGTATTTCCGATCTATTTCTAATCTAAGTATTCGGCGGATCATCACCACCCAAAACAAACAACGATTTACCCCAAATCGGCGCGTGGACTCGCGTGGCCTTGTGGATTCAAGGTGCAACTACGTTCGTGGATTCGAAGCGTGTATTGGGTGAAGACCGTGGATTCGGTCGGACGTCGTGGACTCGACGTTGGACGCTGTGGATTCAGCGTTGGGCGCGGATCGTGGATTCGAGAAGCGTCGTGGAGCGAGCGGAGAAGATCTACTAGGAGCGTATGGTAAAAGGTTGAGTCGTCTGTGAGTACGTTATATCACCTTGTACGTGTGTTAATTCTAGTGGATTTCGCCGTGTTATCGGTCCCGTGGTTTTTTACTCCGGTTTGGAGTTTTTCCACGTAAAAATCTTGCGTGTTCTTTTATTTTTCCGCATTGGGTTTATTGCGCAATGATTTTTTGAGTGTTTATTGTTTACACCTATTCACCCCCCTCTAGGTGTTTTTTCCCCTATTTAGATCCAATTACTTATAACCCAACAAGTGGTATCAGAGCGGGAATAGGGTTGTAAACAATGGTTGAAGGTGGAAACATCAATCGACCCCCTTTCTTTGATGGAACAAATTATGCGTACTGGAAAGTACGGATGAAAGCCTTTTTAATTTCCATCGACGAAAGGGTGTGGCAATCAATTGAATTAGGATGGTCTAATCCAACTGAAATTATAGATGATGTTCGCACCTTAAAACCTAGGTCGAAATGGACCAAGGAAGAGATAGATTCTTCTTCTTACAATGGCAAAGGAATTAATGCTCTATTTAATGCTTTGTCACAAACAGAGTTCTCTCGCGTCTCGGCATGTGAGACTGCGAAAGAAATCTGGGATGTTCTTCAAGTTACGCATGAGGGAACTAACCTTGTGAAGATTCAGAAACTGCAAATGCTTACGAGCAAGTTTGACTCTATCTCTATGGCAGAGAATGAATCTTTCACTGACTATTACACACGATTGCAAGACATCGTAAACTCATGTGCTAACTTGGGAGAGAAGATTCCAGAATTTAAAGTTGTAAGAAAAATTCTTAGAACTCTTCCTGAACGATTTCGCCCGAAGGTCGCAGCCATTGAAACAATTAAACACCCGGACGAAATACGTGTAGAAGAATTAGTTGGTGCATTACAAACTTATGAAATGACATTTCCTACTAACTATTCTTCTGGAAAGGCATCCTCTTCTAAGTCTTCAGGTTACGCATTGAAATCAACTAAAGAAGAAGACGCGGATTCATCCTCCTCGGACGATGACGAGAACCTATCTATGGAGGACTTTGAGAAGCAACTCGCTCTCTTGACAAGGAAGTTTCGCCGCAACTTTCGAAGGGGAAATTCAAGCAAAACTCCATCCTTCGGAAAGTCGAAGAAAGGCAAGGGTTCTTCAACTTACAAGTCAAGAAAGCAAGAGAACTTCTCAAAGGATAAGAAAAGTTCAGAGGGACAAGTACAGTGCTTCAAATGTCGAGGCTACGGCCACATTGCAACGGAGTGTCCCAACAAGAATCCGGCAAAGAAGAAGGCGATGCAAGTCGTCACTTGGGATGACAACTCAACGTCAAATGAGTCATCCTCAAGTGATGAAGAAGACAACGCGACAGCATTCCACGCGTCCACCTCTTCACCCTTCATGTGCTTAATGGCAAGTACATCCGACTCACTGTCCAACTCCACTGTTGAAAAGATTGCAACGGACGATGAATCAGATGATTCGGAAGGTGAAGATTTTGCTCTAGCCTATCACAAACTTTTGAGGGATTCAAAGAAACTGGCTAAGCAAAACAAGGGGTTGAAAGGGAGATTGCAGGATCTCGAAGAAGAAGTAAAAAGGGTAACCTCTCTCTCAACCGATCTTGAAGTGGAAAGGGATAATCTGATTAAAACAAATGTTTCCCTTCAAGAGTCCAATGAGCAACTCGAGAAGAATTATATGGATATGGTGAACAAAGCGAATTACTTCTTGAAGCTCAACGGCGAGGCTCGACAGGAAAAGTTGGAAATGACGGAGACCATACGCCAACTGAAGGATGACTTAAAGAGATTTTCTTCTGGAAGGAGTAAGTTGGACAGGCTTCTTGGTCTTGGTCAAACAAATAAGTTCGGCCTCGGATACACTCAAACTGGAGACATTCCAAGTTCGAGTGGGACAGTATTTGTGCCTCAGTCGGTATCTCCTCCTCCGACACCGGAATTCACGACAAGCAACGACAACAAGCCTACTTCATCCTCCTCGGGATCGTCAAGATCTAAGGTATGTTTTCGTTGTGGCATTTCAGGGCACATAAGGAGAAATTGCAAGACGGAAGCCAAACGCACACCTCAAGCACCTCTTGCAATGACTACCAAAAGGCTATTCCTCGAAAATCAACTGCAATTCAATTGAAGGAAAAGAGCCTTGGTAGTCACCGCTCAAGACGACATCATCAAGGAGCAGCAATTCTTCAAGCAAGACGCTCTCACCTAGGAGATCAACTTCACGATCATTACCGACGCACTCCAAAAAGGTTTGGGTGCGCAAAGGTGAAATTTTCCCTTGTCTTGTTACTAATGTTTCCTTGCATGCATATGATAGTTCGTCTTGGTATCTGGATAGCGGGTGTTCCCGTCACATGACCGGTGACAAAAACTGTTTTCAAACATTTGAGAAAAACTCCGGAGGACTTGTTGTTTTCGGAGATGGTCGGTCTTCCAAAATTGTTGGAAAGGGAACGGTAGCTATTCCAGATGGCCCGGTTCTAAATAATGTGTTATTTGTTCATGGCCTTAAGACTAACCTCATAAGCATAAGTCAACTTTGTGATAGTGGTTATTCAGTTAATTTTTCATCTGATAAATGTACTGTAACTGACAGAACCATGCTTTCTTTTTAAAAGGGGTTAGATCAGAAAACAATTGTTATGTAGTTCCTCATAAGATTTCTGAAAAATGTAACCTAGCATCTTTGAAAAATGAAACACTTTGGCATGAAAGGCTAGGTCACATAAACTTTAAGGAACTTGCTAGAATTTCGAACAAAGATGTGGTCAAGGGGGTTCCAAAACTTTCTTTTGAACAAAACATTGTGTGTGGCGGTTGCCAAAAGGAAAACAGTCTAGGACTGCACACAAGAACTTGAACCACATAGGTACAAAACGGCCTTTGGAACTTTTGCATATGGACTTAATGGGGCCAACTCGTCAACCATCTCTGGGAGGTAAATGGTATATTTTCTTATTGGTTGATGATTTTTCTAGATATACTTGGGTAGCATTTTTAAAAGAAAAAGCTGATACCTTTGATTCTTTTCTCGAAATCTGCCATCGTATTATGATTGAAAAGAATGATAGGATTACTCGAGTTAGAAGTGATAGAGGTGGGGAATTCATAAATTCCAAATTCATTGATTTTTGCACTTCTAACGGCATTAAACATGAATTCTCTGCACCTTATACACCTCAACAAAATGGTGTAGTCGAGCGCAAAAACAGGGTCGTACAGGAAATGGCACGTGTTATGCTTCACAGCCGGAACTTACCTTTTTATTTTTGGGCTGAAGCGGTGAACACTGCTGTTTATGTTATTAATCGCGTGTATTTGCGCCCGGGGACATTGAATACACCATATGAACTTTGGTTTTGTAGAAAACCTAACATCAAATATTTTCGTATCTTTGGGAGTCGGTGTTTTATTTTGCGTGATCGCGAAAATCTTGGAAAATTTGACTCTCGAAGTGACGAAGGGATTTTCTTAGGTTATTCTACAAACAGCAGAGCATATCGAGTTTTTAACTTAGAATCTAAGACGATCGTAGAATCGATAAATGTTAAGGTAGATGAAGCTTTTCACTTTGAATCTGAAAAATCTACCCTCGATATCTCTCTTGATGATGATACACCTGCTAATGCATCTTCTTCTAACAATTCTTTCGATAATAATGTTGATGCATCTAACGGTTCTTCAAGTTCATCTGATGTGCAGGAATCATCTCGTGTACCTCCGTCTACTCCTCTACCTCAAACGTTACGCATCTCCAAGGATCATCCTGAATCGAACATCATTGGAGACCCACAAGAAGGAGTTAGAACACGGAGACAATTGGTTTGCGGATTTGCATGCTATGTATCTCAAATCGAACCAAAGAATGTTGATGAAGCTCTTCAAGATGACTACTGGATTAAAGCAATGCAGGAAGAGCTCCATCAATTCGAGCGAAACAAAGTCTGGGAATTAACGAAGCCTCCGAAGCAACACAATGTGATAGGTACCAAATGGATCTTCAAGAACAAGAAAAATGAAGATGGTACTATCATCAGGAACAAAGCAAGGTTAGTTGCTCAAGGCTACTCTCAAGTAGAAGGTATAGACTTTGATGAAACTTTCGCCCCTGTAGCTAGACTCGAGTCCATTCGTATCTTATTTGCGATAGCTTGTCATTTTAAAATCAAATTATTTCAAATGGACGTTAAGAGCGCCTTTTTAAATGGGTTTTTAAATGAGGAAGTTTATGTGGCTCAACCGAAAGGTTTTGTGGATCATAAACTACCTAACCATGTTTTTCGTCTGAAAAAGGCTCTTTACGGTCTGAAACAAGCACCGCGAGCATGGTACGAAAGGTTGACAAAGCACCTTTTGGAAAAGGGCTACACTCGAGGGGGAGCTGACAGGACTCTCTTTGTGAAGCATTATCAAAACAATTTCATAGTTGCTCAAATCTATGTCGATGACATTGTTTTTGGCGCAACAAGAGATAATGATGCTTCCAAATTCGCGGAGACCATGGAAAGCGAATTTGAGATGTCCATGATGGGCGAATTGACTTATTTTCTTGGATTACAAGTTAAACAAAACGATGAAGGTATTCACTTGTGTCAATCCAAGTATGCAATGGAGTTGGTCAAAAAGTTTGATCTAGAAAATTCTAAGGATTTTCCAACTCCAATGGGAACTAGCCATAAGGGACTTGGAAGTGAATCACATAGTGAGAATGTAGACGAGAAACTGTATCGCAGTATGATTGGAAGTCTACTATATCTCACGGCTAGTCGCCCGGATATATCCTTCAGTGTTGGGATTTGCGCGAGATATCAATCAGCACCGAAGGAGGTTCACCTGAAAGCGGTGAAACGGATCATCCGATATATCAAAGGTACAATCAGTTTCGGAATTTGGTATCCTATGGGAACAAGTTTGGATATTGTTGGATACTCAGATGCCGATTGGGCTGGATCAGTGGATGACCGGAAAAGCACGAGTGGTGCATGCTTCTATCTTGGCCATTGCCTTGTTGCATGGCACAGTAAAAAGCAGAATTGCATAGCACTCTCGACTGCCGAAGCGGAGTACATTTCTGCAGGAAGTTGTTCAACCCAATTGATTTGGATGAAAAGCGTGTTGAGCGATTTCCGGATTTCAGCAACTTCGGTAACCATTTTATGTGACAACACTAGTGCTATTAACATTTCAAAAAACCCTGTGTTGCACTCTAGAACAAAACATATTGAACTTAGATATCATTTTCTTAGAGAGCTAGTTGAATCAAATATTCTTCAACTGTCATATATTTCAACTGAGGATCAATTAGCTGATATCTTAACAAAACCTTTGGATCAAAAACGTTTTATTCACTTGCGTAAAGCAATTGGCATGCTTTCCTTGAAATAATCTCTTTTTGAAACCTTTGCTTAGGTTAGGTTTTGTTTTTGTTTTTGTTTTGTTCTTTATCTATGTTTTATACATAGGATATTAATTGAGCATAAATCATAATTGACTTTAATTGCATCCTTTTATGCATTTAGAAATTTATTATGCTTTTGATATCATAATATTTCAATGTTGCAATGATCATTTACGTTCATTAAACCATCTTTTAAGTGATCAAAGTCAATTTCTCTCTCAATGATCTCTTGGTATAGTCATTATCATATTTGATTGCTTAGTCGAGTATGAATGCGAGATCAATTTTTGGTTGAATACCTTATATATTAAATAATTGATAGCCAATTGAGGGGGAGTCAAAGAAATGTAAAATGCTCAAAAGATGTGGAAAGAGTTACATCCCAATGAGGAGTGTGAAAACTACCACCACATGGAGAAAATGAAAGAAAGAAAAAGATACTCCATGAATGCAAAGCAAATTTTTGTTTTAAAAATGTTGATGAAATGCATATTGAAATACTTGACTCAGTCGTATTTCATGGTTGGTATAAGGTGGGATTTTTGATAAAAGATGCTCAAAGAGCCACTCCTTCAACAGATTGTCTAGATATATTATCTAACTTATCTGGGATTTCAAACATCTATTGATCTTGGTATTTCATTTTCTTTACCAAAATTGATGATTTGATAAAGGCATTACACATAAGATCAGGATAGATGTAATTGAAGTTGTTCAACTTTAAGTGTTTTAATTTTCGTAAATTTTCGTTTCATTTTTGAGTATTTTTGATAGATTTTGCATAATCTATTTCTTGTTGTATGAAACGATGATTTTTGTTTAAAGTTGATATGGTAAAGTGCTTACATACTTTTTCTGGATTTTATGGAATTTTTCTAAAATTTTCTGGAGAAAAAGTTGAAGCCGATCCGGATCGGGTAAGTGATCCGGATCCCGAACGCAGGATTCTTCCTGCGGGTAGCCGATCCGGATCACATTCTCGATCCGATCCGGATCACGGCTAGGGTTTTTATAAGAACAAAGAGGATTTGATTTCTTTTACCCTAATCTTTTGTTCTCAAGTCTCTAGAGCTTCTCTCTCTAGATTTCTTGCATCTTGGAGCTTCCAAACTCAAAGTTCTTCGAATCCAAGTAAGTTTTATTGATCAAATCTCGGTTTTTCACAGTTTTTATATTTTTTCATCAAACGTGAGTAGAAATCATGGATCTTTTTCGTTTGTGAATGGTTTTTGATCAAATTTCTTTTGAAATAAGGACTCTGGGTCGATTAGTTTTGCTTTTATGCTGGGTTTTTACCTGATTAACGAGTTTTTAGGCTTCGATTTCTAAAAATTCAGTTTTAGGGCATAAAAAAGGAATTTTTGTAAATCATGCGATTGATCTATTTTTAAATTCTTTTTGCAAAACTAATTTGATTCTTAGCTTCTCTACATGATTATGATTGTCTAGGTACAATTTTTCAAATTTTTCAAAATTGACGATTTTTCATGTATTCTTGAGTTGCTCTTCACAGGACTTCAACTTCTTAACGCACTGTGTTCAATGGGATTCTCGTGGTTCCTTCTTTTGTTGATCACTATGATGCACACGAGTACATCTGTTAAAAAGGAACAGGATGATTCCACTCAAGAAAAGACTAAAGAAGCTGGGGAGGACAGCTCAGACTATGATGAGGAGGAATGGGATGAATTTTTCAAAGATGTTCAACGAAAAATTAATGAGGAGAACAGGAAATTTGTCAAAGGAAAAAGACTTATGAAGTCTGCCTCAACAACTAAGCAATATACTAGACGGAAGAATGTCCAAAGAAGTGAAAGTCAGCGTAGTGGGCCCCTTACCAGAGCACGCTCACTTTCTGGGGTTCTACAAACTGAATCTCCATGGGTTCAGGGACTGGATGCACCATCTGCTTCTACACAACATCCATCACACTCGAAGACACGCACTACGGACACAGATATATTGGAATCAGTTCGCCAGGAACAACAAAGAATCTCTGCTGAACAAGAAAGAATCTCGAAAGAACTTCAGCAAATTTCTTCTCAGCACAAGAAGATCAAGAAAAAGTATTCCAATTTTTCAAAAATGCTTAAAGGAATTTTGAACAAGCTGAGCTGTACCAGTTCAGACTCTTCAGACTAAACAGCACCTTCTGTTCATTTTTTCTATGACCTTACTCTCTTGCAGTTCTCAGTTCTTCGGTTCTTAACATTTAGTTTCGATTTTTAGGACTTAGTTTTTGTTCTAACTTGTAGTTTAGTTCTCAGATTGTGCATATTAATAGAACTTTTTAACTCTCCTTATATTTTGTAGCTTTTGCTACGTTTTTGGCTTTGTTTGTGACAAAAAGGGGGAGAGAGTTTAAGAGAGAACTTGGACAATGCAACTTGAACAATGACGAAAATGATGAACATTGTGAATATCAAGGTAAGTATGACTTCAACTCAACTTTGTTTTTTTTCTTTTTGATTGGTTGCATGTCCCTACTAACTATTCGACTAACTATTTGGGCATGTAATATGACTAACAAGTTGATGTTGGACTAACAGTTTGTGACATTTGGTTCTTGAATGCTTAGAAGATATGTTGGTTTTTAACTATGATTCTCTTACATATCTGAATTCTTCAAATGTCATGATGAGAATAAACTCTATCTCTGTACTTGGTTTTGTATGTTTCAATTCTTGAGGTATCTAACGATTTTGTTTGTCAAGAATGCTTTCTTTGTGCAGAGATTACAGATGTCTAAGTCTAGAGTCTGTTTTAGGAGTTTATCTCATGTTTTTAATTTTTGGATCTCCATTGTAAATTTTTGTTGTATGGTGATAGCAACAAAAATATCTTTTTGAATTTTCTTTTGTGGATTTGTGTTTTGTCACGAAACCGCCAAAGGGGGAGATTGTTACGGAATTTGAGTTGGCGTATTTCGTGAAAGTATTAAGTCTTGAAGATTGAAGATGAAAAACTTTGGATCATATACCTCAATCTCAAGAAAGAAGAATTCAAAAGGATCAGGTATGTTTAACTAAAGTTTTTGGTGATCCGAATACTTCTTGTAGTGTAGAAACACCTGGAAGAAAGTTTTATTGCATAAACATCAAAAACTGGACATGGGACATGTTCAGGATCCGGATCGTGCTCGGCAATCCGGATCCCGAAGGGTGTTTGTTCATACACTGTTTCAATCCGGATCGCAGCATTTCATGATCCGGATCCCGAACACTGGTTTTACCTTTTCACTTGCATGATCCGGATCAGGATTTGCAATCCGGATCCCGAACGTGATGTTTGGTGAAACTGTATGAACGATCCGGATCGGGGACTACGATCCGGATCCCGAACTTGCATTTTTCTGGAAATCGTCTTTCTTGCTTCTGCGATCCGGATCGTGCAATTCCAATCCGGATCGCCGTCGTAAAATCTCCAGAAAAGGCAGTTTTTGATCCCTATCTTCTTCCAATGGTTTCTAACCTATAAATAGGCCCTGTATTCATTTTCTAGGGCATCCGCATTGATCGGCACAAATAGAAAAAGATAGCCGAAAAGAAAAAAATCCACATATAGAGAAGAAAGGAAATCAATAGAATTTATTCTATGTTTCTTCATCTATATTGATTGATTTGATTCTAGGTTTTCCATACTCACATTTTGAGTAGAATCAAATCAATGAATACTTAGATGGTATTTCCGATCTATTTCTAATCTAAGTATTCGGCGGATCATCACCACCCAAAACAAACAACGATTTACCCTAAATCGGCGCGTGGACTCGCGTGGCCTTGTGGATTCAAGGTGCAACTACGTTCGTGGATTCGAAGCGTAGTATTGGGTGAAGACCGTGGATTCGGTCGGACATCGTGGACTCGACGTTGGACGCTGTGGACTCAGCGTTGGGCGTGGATCGTGGATTCGAGAAGCGTCGTGGAGCGAGCGGAGAAGATCTACTAGGAGCGTATGGTAAGAGGTTGAGTCGTCTGTGAGTACGTTATATCACCTTGTACGTGTGTTAATTCTAGTGGATTTCGCCGTGTTATCGGTCCCGTGGTTTTTTACTCCGGTTTGGAGTTTTTCCACATAAAAATCTTGCGTGTTATTTTATTTTTCCGCATTGGGTTTATTTGCGCAACGATTTTTGAGTGTTTATTGTTTACACCTATTCACCCCCCTCTAGGTGTTTTTTCCCCTATTTAGATCCAATTACTTATAACCCAACAAACATCTTCCTCGATCTCGAGGTTATCCCAGTCTATTGATTCCGTCTCAGATTCTATCTCGAAATCATTTTGAGCTCTCTTCGTTCTCTTGGCCTTTTTAGGCTTGGCAGCGTCCTTGACATGAACCATGGCAGCAAGTAGGGAAATGATCCATGTAATCACCATTTTGATTGCTAGTGAAAAATATATCCTGTGAAGAGCAACTCAAGATCATGAAAAATCGTCAATTTTGAAAAATTGGAAAAATTGTACCCAAACAATCATATTCATGTAGAGAAGCTAAGAATCAAATTAGTTTTGCAAAAAGAATTTTAAAAATAGATCAATCGCATGATTTTCAAAAATTCCTCTTTTATGCCCTAAAACAGAAATTTTAGAAATCGAAGCCCAAAAATTCGTTTATCTTAAGAAAACCCAGCATAAAAGCAAAACTAATCGACCCAGAGTCCTTATTTCAAAAGAAATTTGATCAAAAACCATTCACAAACGAAAAAGATCCATGATTTCTACTCACGTTTGATGAAAACATATAAAAACTGTGAAAAACCGAGATTTGATCAACAAAACTTACTTGGAATTGAAGAACTTTGAGTTTGGAAGCTCCAAGATGCAAGAAATCTAGAGAGAGAAACTCTAGAAGCTTGGAAACAAAAGATTAGGGTAAAAGGAATTGAAATCTCTTTGTTCTGTTATAAACCCTAGCCGTGATCCGGATCGGATCGTGAATGTGATCCGGATCGGCTACCCGCAGGAGGAAGCCTGCGTTCGGGATCCGGATCACTTATCCCGATCCGGATCGGCTTCAACTTTTTCTCCAGAAAAATTTAGAAAAATTCCATAAAATCCAGAAAAAGTATGTAAGCACTTTACCATGTCAACTTTAAACAAAAATCATCGTTTCATACAACAAGAAATAGATTATACAAAATCTATCAAAAATACTCAAAAATGAAACGAAAATTTACGAAAATTAAAACACTTAAAGTTGAACAACTTCAATTACATCTATCCTGATCTTATGCGTAATGCCTTTATCAAATCATCAATTTTGGTAAAGAAAATGAAATACCAAGATCAATAGATGTTTGAAATCCCAGATAAGTTAGATAATATATCTAGACAATCTGTTGAAGGAGTGGCTCTTTGAGCATCTTTTATCAAAAATCCCACCTTATACCAACCATGAAATATGACTGAGTCAAGTATTTCAATATGCATTTCATCAACATTTTTAAAACAAAAATTTGCTTTGCATTCATGGAGTATCTTTTTCTTTCTTTCATTTTCTCCATGTGGTGGTAGTTTTCACACTCCTCATTGGGATGTAACTCTTTCCACATCTTTTGAGCATTTTACATTTCATTGACTCCCCCTCAATTGGCTATCAATTATTTAATATATAAGGTATTCAACCAAAAATTGATCTCGCATTCATACTCGACTAAGCAATCAAATATGATAATGACTATACCAAGAGATCATTGAGAGAGAAATTGACTTTGATCACTTAAAAGATGATTTAATTAACGTAAATGATCATTGCAACATTGAAATATTATGATATCAAAAGCATAATAAATTTCTAAATGCATAAAAGGATGCAATTAAAGTCAATTATGATTTATGCTCAATTAATGTCCTATGTACAAAACATAGATAGAGAACAAAACAAAAACAAAACCTAACCTAAGCAAAGGTTTCAAAAAGAGATTATTTCAAGGAAAGCATGCCAATTGCTTTACGCAAGTGAATAAAACGTTTTTGATCCAAAGGTTTTGTTAAGATATCAGCTAATTGATCCTCAGTTGAAATATATGACAGTTGAAGAATATTTGATTCAACTAGCTCTCTAAGAAAATGATATCTAAGTTCAATATGTTTTGTTCTAGAGTGCAACACAGGGTTTTTAGAAATGTTAATAGCACTAGTGTTGTCACATAAAATGGTTACCGAAGATGCTGAAATCCGGAAATCGCTCAACACGCTTTTCATCCAAATCAATTGGGTTGAACAACTTCCTGCAGAAATGTACTCCGCTTCGGCAGTCGAGAGTGCTATGCAATTCTGCTTTTTACTGTGCCATGCAACAAGGCAGTGGCCAAGATAGAAGCATGCACCACTCGTGCTTTTCCGATCATCCACTGATCCAGCCCAATCGGCATCTGAGTATCCAACAATATCCAAACTTGTTCCCATAGGATACCAAATTCCGAAACTTATTGTACCTTTGATATACCGGATGATCCGTTTCACCGCTTTCAGGTGAACCTCCTTCGGTGCTGATTGATATCTCGCGCAAATCCCAACACTGAAGGATATATCCGGGCGACTAGCCGTGAGATATAGTAGACTTCCAATCATACTGCGATACAGTTTCTCGTCTACATTCTCACTATGTGATTCACTTCCAAGTCCCTTATGGCTAGTTCCCATTGGAGTTGGAAAATCCTTAGAATTTTCTAGATCAAACTTTTTGACCAACTCCAGTGCATACTTGGATTGACACAAGTGAATACCTTCATCGTTTTGTTTAACTTGTAATCCAAGAAAATAAGTCAATTCGCCCATCATGGACATCTCAAATTCGCTTTCCATGGTCTCCGCGAATTTAGAAGCATCATTATCTCTTGTTGCGCCAAATACAATGTCATCGACATAGATTTGTGCTACAATGAAATTGTTTTGATAATGCTTCACAAAGAGAGTCCTGTCAGCTCCCCCTCGAGTGTAGCCCTTTTCCAAAAGGTGCTTTGTCAACCTTTCGTACCATGCTCGCGGTGCTTGTTTCAGACCGTAAAGAGCCTTTTTCAGACGAAAAACATGGTTAGGTAGTTTATGGTCCACAAAACCTTTCGGTTGAGCCACATAAACTTCCTCATTTAAAAACCCATTTAAAAATGCGCTCTTAACGTCCATTTGAAATAATTTGATTTTAAAATGACAAGCAATCGCAAATAATATACGAATGGACTCGAGTCTAGCTACAGGGGCGAAAGTTTCATCAAAGTCTATACCTTCTACTTGAGAGTAGCCTTGAGCAACTAACCTTGCTTTGTTCCTGATGATAGTACCATCTTCATTTTTCTTGTTCTTGAAGATCCATTTGGTACCTATCACATTGTGTTGCTTCGGAGGCTTCGTTAATTCCCAGACTTTGTTTCGCTCAAATTGATGGAGCTCTTCCTGCATTGCTTTAATCCAGTAGTCATCTTGAAGAGCTTCATCAACATTCTTTGGTTCGATTTGAGATACGTAGCATGCGAATCCGCAAACCAATTGTCTCCGAGTTCTAACTCCTTCTTGTGGGTCTCCAATGATGTTCGATTCAGGGTGATCCTTGGAGATGCGTAACGTTTGAGGTAAGGGAGTAGTCGGAGGTACACGAGATGATTCCTGCACATCAGATAAGCTTGAAGAACCGTTAGATGCATCATTATCATCGAAAGAATTGTTAGAAGAAGATGCATTAGCAGGTGTATCATCATCAAGAGAGATATCGAGGGTAGATTTTTCAGATTCAAAGTGAAAAGCTTCATCTACTTTAACATTTATCGATTCTACGATCGTCTTAGATTCTAAGTTAAAAACTCGATAAGCTCTACTGTTTGTAGAATAACCCAAGAAAATCCCTTCGTCACTTCGAGAGTCAAATTTTCCAAGATTTTCGCGGTCACGCAAAATAAAACACCGACTCCCAAAGATACGAAAATATTTGATGTTAGGTTTTCTACAAAACCATAGTTCATATGGTGTATTCAAAGTCCCCGGGCGCAAATACACTCGATTAATAACATAGACAGCCGTGTTCACCGCTTCAGCCCAAAAATATAACGGTAAGTTCCGGCTATGAAGCATAACACGAGCCATCTCCTGTACGACCCTGTTTTTGCGCTCGACTACACCATTTTGTTGAGGTGTATAAGGTGCGGAGAATTCATGTTTAATACCGTTAGAGGTGCAAAAATCAATGAATTTGGAATTTATGAATTCCCCACCTCTATCACTTCTAACTCGAGTAATCTTATCATTCTTTTCAATCATAATACGATGGCAGATCTCGTGAAAAGAATCAAAAGTATCAGCTTTTTCTTTTAAAAATGCTACCCAAGTATATCTAGAAAAATCATCAACCAATAAGAAAATATACCATTTACCTCCCAAGGATGGTTGACGAGTTGGCCCCATTAAATCCATGTGCAAAAGTTCCAAAGGCCGTTTTGTACCTATGTGGTTCAAGTTCTTGTGTGCAGTCCTAGACTGTTTTCCCTTTTGGCAACCGCCACACACAATGTTTTGTTCAAAAGAAAGTTTAGGAACCCCCTTGACCACATCTTTGTTCGAAATTCTAGCAAGTTCCTTAAAGTTTATGTGACCTAGCCTTTCATGCCAAAGTGTTTCATTTTTCAAAGATGCTAGGTTACATTTTTCAGAAAATTTAGTAGGAACTACATAACAATTGTTTTCTGATCTAACCCCTTTTAAAAAGAAAGCATGGTCCTTATCAGTTACAGTACATTTATCAGATGAAAAATTAACTGAATAACCATTATCACAAAGTTGACTTATGCTTATGAGGTTAGTCTTAAGGCCATGAACAAATAACACATTTTTCAAAACCGGGCCATCCGGAATAGCTACCGTTCCCTTTCCAACAATTTTGGAAGACCGACCATCTCCGAAAACAACAAGTCCTCCGGAGATTTTCTCAAAGTTTGAAAACAGTTTTTGTCACCGGTCATGTGACGGGAACACCCGCTATCCAGATACCAAGACGAACTATCATATGCATGCAAGGAAACATTAGTAACAAGACAAGGGAAAATTTCACCTTTGCGCACCCAAACCTTTTTGGAATGCGTCGGTAATGGTCGTGAAGTTATTCTCCTAGGTGAAAGCGTCTTGTTAGAAGAATTGCTGCTCCTTGATGATGTCGTCTTGAGCGGTGAACTACCAAGGCTCTTTTCCTTCGAAAGATTTGCATTTGATTTTCGAGGAATCACCTTTGTGGTAGTCATTGCAAGAGATGCTTGAGGTGTGCGTTTGGCTCCCATCTTGCAATTTCTCCTTATGTGCCCTGAAATGCCACAACGAAAACATACCTTAGTTCTTGACGATCCCGAGGAGGATGAAGTAGGCTTGTTGTCGTTGCTTGTCGTGAATTCCGGTGTCGGAGGAGGAGATACCGACTGAGGCACAAATACTGTCCCACTCGAACTTGGAATGTCTCCAGTTTGAGTGTATCCGAGGCCGAACTTATTTGTTTGACCAAGACCAAGAAGCCTGTCCAACTTACTCCTTCCAGAAGAGAATCGCTGTAAGTCATCCTTTAGTTGGAGAATGGTCTTTGTCATTTCCATTTTATCCCGTCGAGCCTCGTTGTAGAGCTTCGAGAAATAATCGCTTTGTCCACCATTCTTGTATGTTCTTTCTCGAGAAGCTCATTTTCTCTTGAAGGGAAACATTTGCTTTGGCTAGATTATCCCTTTCCACTTCAAGAGCGTTTGAGAGAGAAGATGCCCTTTTTGCTTCTTCTTCGAGATCCTGCAATCTCCCTCTCAACTCCGGTTTTGCTTTGCCAGTTTCTTTGAATCCCTCAAAAGCTTATGGTAGGCAAGAGCAAAATCTTCACCTTCAGAATTGCTCGATTCGTCGTCCGTTGCGTTCTTTTCAACATGGGAGGAGTTGGACAAGGAATCGGATGTACTTGCCATTAAGCACATGAAGGGTGAAGATGTAGTGGACGCGTGGAATGCTGTCGCGTTGTCTTCTTCATCACTTGAGGATGACTCATTTGACGTGGAGTTGTCATCCCAAGTAACGACTTGCATCGCTTTCTTCTTTGCCGGATTCTTGTTGGGACACTCCGTTGCAATGTGGCCGTAGCCTCGACATTTGAAGCACTGAACTTGTCCCTCTGAACTTTTCTTATCCTTTGAGAAGTTCTCTTGCTTTCTTGACTTGTAGCTTGAAGAACCCTTGCCTTTCTTCGACTTTCCGAAGGATGGAATTTTGCTTGAATTTCCCCTTCGAAAGTTGCGGCGAAACTTCCTTGTCAAGAGAGCGAGCTGCTTCTCAAAGTCCTCCATAGATAGGTTCTCGTCATCGTCCGAGGAGGATGAATCCGTGTCTTCTTCTTTAGTTGATTTCAATGCATAACCTGAAGACTTAGAAGAGGATGCCTTTCCAGAAGAATAGTTAGTAGGAAATGTCATTTCATAAGTTTGTAATGCACCAACTAATTCTTCTACACGCATTTCGTCCGGGTGTTTAATTGTTTCAATGGCTGCGACCTTCGGGCGAAATCGTTCAGGAAGAGTTCTTAGAATTTTTCTTACAACTTTAAATTCTGGAATCTTCTCTCCCAAGTTAGCACATGAGTTTACGATGTCTTGCAATCGTGTGTAATAGTCAGTGAAAGATTCATTTTCTGCCATAGAATAGAGTCAAACTTGCTCGTAAGCATTTGCAGTTTCTGAATCTTCACAAGGTTAGTTCCCTCATGCGTAACTTGAAGAACATCCCAGATTTCTTTCGCAGTCTCACATGCCGAGACGCGAGAGAACTCTGTTTGTGACAAAGCATTAAATAGAGCATTAATCCCTTTGCCATTGTAAGAAGATGAATCTATCTCTTCCTTGGTCCATTTCGACCTAGGTTTTAAGGTGCGAACATCAGAAATAATTTCAGTTGGATTAGTCCATCCTAATTCAATTGATTGCCACACCCTTTCGTCGATGGAAATTAAAAAGGCTTTCATCCGTACTTTCCAGTACGCATAATTTGTTCCATCAAAGAAAGGGGGTCGATTGATGTTTCCACCTTCAACCATTGTTTACAACCCTATTCCCGCTCTGATACCACTTGTTGGGTTATAAGTAATTGGATCTAAATAGGGAAAAAAACACCTAGAGGGGGGTGAATAGGTGTAAACAATAAACACTCAAAAAATCATTGCGCAATAAACCCAATGCGGAAAAATAAAATAACACGCAAGATTTTTACGTGGAAAAACTCCAAACCGGAGTAAAAAACCACGGGACCGATAACACGGCGAAATCCACTAGAATTAAACACGTACAAGGTGATATAACGTACTCACAGACGACTCAACCTTTTACCATACGCTCCTAGTAGATCTTCTCCGCTCGCTCCACGACGCTTCTCGAATCCACGATCCGCGCCCAACGCTGAATCCACAGCGTCCAACGTCGAGTCCACGACGTCCGACCGAATCCACGGTCTTCACCCAGTAGCACGCTTCGAATCCACGAACGTAGTTGCACCTTGAATCCACAAGGCCACGCGAGTCCACGCGCCGATTTAGGGTAAATCGTTGTTTGTTTTGGGTGGTGATGATCCGCCGAATACTTAGATTAGAAATAGATCGGAAATACCATCTAAGTATTCATTGATTTGATTCTACTCAAAATGTGAGTATGGAAAACCTAGAATCAAATCAATCAATATAGATGAAGAAACATAGAATAAATCTATTGATTTCCTTTCTTCTCTATATGTGGATTTTTCCTTTCGGCTATCTTTTTTTTTTCTATTTTTCGGATGCCCTAGAAATGAATATAGGGCCTATAAGATATATTTGAATATGACGGCTCTATATGGATAACCCTAGAAAAATAACCATAGGGTCTATTTATAGGTTAGAAACCATTGGAAGAATATCCGGATCAAAAACAAACCGTTTCTGGAAAATTTACGGACGGCGATCCGGATCGAGATTAGTGTGATCCGGATCGTCGTAACAAAAATGACGATTCCAGAAATCCATGGGTTCGGGATCCGGATTGCAAAGTCCGATCCGGATCGTTCATGCAATTCACCAAACTTTCATGTTCGGGATCCGGATCGTGATGGTCTGGATCCGGATTGAAATTGTATGAACAAACACCCTTCGGGATCCGGATTGCCGAGCACGATCCGGATCCTGAACATGTCCCATGTCCAGTTTTTGATGTTTATGCAATAAAACTTCTTCCAGGTGTTTCTACACTATAAGAAGTATTCGGATCACCAAAAATCTTTAGTTAAACATACCTGATCCTTTTGAATTCTTCTTTCTTGAGATTGAGGTATATGATCCAAAGTTCTTTTATCTTCAATCTTCAAGACTTAATACTTTCACGAAATACGCCAACTCAAATTCCGTAACACTTGTTACAGTGATACTTTACTCGTGTGGGTCGCTCCCCTCGAGTGCCACTCCGGAGTAGGCTTTCCACGGTGCAGAGCGCCGGGCACCAGGCTGGTTTCTTGAGTTCGACAGCAGAGCAGGCAGTGCCAGTGTTCACTGGCGGTCAGATTTGGGTCATTTTGACAGGCTTCTTGATTCTGATGCATCACTTTCTCCATCCTTATTGGTTGGTCATGTAGAGGCATATTAGGGGTAGCACTTCATCAGTTGTCATTCATAGCTTCACCCCCTTTCTCTTCTTCCCCTTTTGCCTCTGATTACCTGGTGGGCATATCTGAGCTGAGGCTTTACCCACTAGGGGAGGCTACTGTTTATAGTAGTACTTACCCCCATTGTCTTCCTTGTTTCTTTCTTTTCCCTTGTTTTGCAGAGTCCTCCGTGGGAGTTGCTGGGCCGTCAGCAACTGATCGAGGTAAGCGGATTGCGGATTAGATAGAGAGCCACCCGAGGGTTGTAGCTGGAGATTTTTGGGTACCTGGTCTTCTCAGACAGCTTTTATTTATTTTCTTTTTGGGTCTGGCTTCTGCCAGCTGTTTGTATTTTTAGTGGTGAGCTGGGAGAGACATCTGTATTTTATTTCACTGTTGTACTTTTTACTTCCAGCTTCTGTCTGAGATACAGTAGTTTCAGTTTAGCTCTAACTTTTATGCTCTTTTATTGTTACTTCTTATATCTGAGCAGGTTACCGACGCTTCGTGTATGTGGGAAATACCGCATGCACGGCGGATCTGTAGACGGGCCCGGGTTCTGGTTTGCACCCGGGGCGTGACACTTGAAGTCTCTAACTGTTGTTTCAATGACAAAAGTCCCTGTGTCATGGTCTTTTTGAAGTATAGTAGCTCTCATGTAGAACTCTCCGAGTAACTCCACACAAAAACCCATTTTAGGTGGAACTCTACCAAGTGGCTGAATATGACTTCGTTCCAATAGCCTTGCGAAGTCTGGAACTTCACGACATAGCTCGTTAAAGTTAACGTGTCACTCTCCAATGCATGTACGGTTTGCAAATATAGCACCGCGTTTTGCACTCACATGTTGTTCACCTTCATCAACATTTGACCGCCTTTGAGAGTGCTCGCGTATTACCGGTCCACCGGTACTTCTACGCTGAGGAGAATCCGCACCCTTCTTTTTCCTATGAGCCATAGGTGCTTTTCCTTTTCCTTTAACAGATTCTTCCTCATAGTCTGAGGAATGTTCAGATTCCGAGCTAGTCGAACCCTCATCACGTGATCGTTTTGTAGTCTTTTTCTTGCCATGACCACGACCACGTCCACTTCCAGTGGCCATCAAGATCACTAGTGCAAGAAGCCACGAAAATGTCATTTCCTGCAAATAACACAATGCACTATGATTTGATCGTATAGGAAGGCTTAAACATGTTTAAGAAATATTCTAAACATGTGACATTTGATGATTCAACATTTAAAATCCATTCACATTGAAAGCCCTAATTTTCAATTTTCTCAATGTCAAGAATATATGGAAATGATAGATTCAAGCATAATAATCATGGAAACATGAATCTAATTACATAGAAAGCAATCATTTATGTTCTAAATATGAAATAAGGGTGATACATGCAAGAGATTTCATTTGGAGTAAAGATCAACTCAAAAATCCCTAAATAAAGCATTAAAACCTAAAAACTAGGGTTTTGAAACAAAAAGAAGCAAGATTGATGAAAGAACTTACAAATCAACGCAACAAATCTCTTGATCTTGATGAAAAACCCCTTAGAGATGTTTTAGATAGAGAGAGGGAGTGTTTTGAAACGAGAGAAGTGAAATAAAACACTTGAGTTCCGGAATTTATGAAAACCCATATCGAGTACCGGTACTAAAAGTCGAGTACCGGTACACAATACAAATTCTGAAAACCACTCGTTCGGGTTCCGGATTGAAACACAGTTGATCCAGATCCGACAATTTAGTTCCGGTACTAAACATGGAGTATCGGTACTCAAGTGAAAACCTGAAAATTTTCAGTTCGGGATCCGGATTGGATTTTCTGAACCGGTTTCTTGGTTCCGGTACTAAACATGGAGTACCGGTACCCAGAGCCAAAAATTCAAAAATTTCTTGAAACAAATCCAAATTTTGAAATCTTTTCAAATACTGATTTGTATTCCATCAAGAAATCAATTTAAGTGCTTTGAAATACAATGAATTCACATAGATGCCATTCAATCCAATTAATTTTACATAAATTAAAAAGATTTACTCCGAAATAATGAAAAACAAAGATAAAACATTATAAACCGTTTTTCATGTTATATTCGTCAAACACAAGTCATTAAAAGTAATCTAGAGATCCAAACTCTATCAAGATGTAACCGATTTACAAAGATGACTTACAGAGATTTCCAAATGACATCAATTTTGAATTCTTCCCTTTCAAATTGAGATAAGCACTAAATATCTAAGGGTGGCTTTTTGAGCATCTTTTAACTATCCCACCTTATATCAACCAGGAGATTGTTCAAAATAAGAACTTTGAATATAAATCTCCGAATGCTTCAACTAAAAATTTTAAAAATATTTTTCAAGCATCCAAAACATATGGTAGCTTCACACACAAACGGGACGACCGGGGTGGCAGCTCTTTCCAACATGTGGTGGTAGTTTTCACACTCCTTTCGGATGTAACTCTTTCCACATCTTTTGCAACTCATTTATTATCCTTGTAAAAATGCAATCTCTTATGTGAAAGAATTAAATCCCAAATTTTAGTCTATCGGTTGTCTCATGTTTATCACAATGAACTCACACAACCGAGATAGATTAAGCATCTAAAAATCACACATGATTACTAAAATTTGATGTATATAACTATCAAAAACTCCTATAATGAAATATCTTCAAAGATTATGATTATGGAGTAAAGTTGATAATTCATATAAAATTAAATTGGAGTGAGTGAACACATAAACTCTTTTCAAATTCAATGCACTCGATCGTTAAAAACCTTTTTGTTCGAAAACAAAACATAAAAACAAAAAGCATTGAAATCATGTCATGCAAAGATTAAGAAAAATATGAAAGGAAAAACCAATCAAAGCATTACATACAGTCATAAGCTATTTAGAACTTAAGACAAGGAAAGATATCACCTTTCCGAATCCAAAATCGCCAGATTTTGGGTTGTCTTGATTCAATGTGGCCGGGAGATGATGGCTTTGACTGTTGGTCCACCTTAGGTCTTTGTGTTGCAATGATCCACTTGAATGATTGATGTTGTGGCTCGGACCTTTGGTGGATTGAGGGAACTCCTTTGACTTGATGTGTCTTTTGTTTCCGTTGAGTCCGCTCCGTTGATGAAGTTGCCGAAGGATTCTTCTTTCTCTTTTTCGGGCACGTCTTCATCAAGTGTCCTTTAAGTCCACATTGGTGACAAGTTCTTCCTTTCAATTTAGTTGTGGAACTTGAAGCCTTCACAGGTTGGTTCTTTTTGAATCCCAAACCAACCTTGCTTGTTTGACCTAATCCGGACATACAATCAAGTTTCTTGGAACCGGTTGAAAGCCTTTGTATGTCGGATTTAAGTTGATGAACTTGCTTGGTCAAAGCTTCATTGGTGACATGAATCTCCTCAAATTGCTTTTCTAGAAAACCAATCTTGTCCATATATGTTTTAGCGTTTGTCTCCGATTGGTTTAGCTTTTCTTGGAGGATTTTATTATTATTCAATAAAGGTCCTCGTTCCTCCTCGAGATCATGAAGTTTTATCTTTAAAGCATGATTCTCGTCTTGAACCTCAAGTCGTTGATTCCTCAACTTCTTGATATGCTTGGCCATCTTGTTAGATTCCGCAAGAAGTTGTTGATATGCCTCAACGAGTTCTTCTTCGTCCGACTCCCCCTCAATTGATGACTCTCCATCGGATGTTGATGTTTCATGCAAAATCAAAGGAATAGAGTCAGTGACTAATGATGACAAGCAAAAATTAGAAGAGGGATTTTGAGAGGCATGAAAGGTAACAACTTTTTCCTCTTTACTTGAGGTCGATTCGTCGGAAGTAGAATCGTCCCAAGTTTTCGCTTGCAAAGCTTTCTTTTTATATGATTTCTTAGAAGGACAATCCGTTGAAATATGGTCGTAGCCTTTGCATCTATAGTATTGGATTTCCCTTTCGAAATTATCTTTTTCTTTTTCTTTAGAAGGTTTTGCAAAGTCTTTGAGATTAGAGGATTTGGAACCCGATGATCCTTTAGATGGTTTCGAGGATGAAGATCCATCAGTTCGATTCTTCCAAAACTTCCGACGAAATTTTTTTGTGATTCGCGCCAATTGTTCTTCAAAATCGGTAAAAGAGATTTCATCGTCGGAACTCGATTCGCCATCTTCTTCCTTTGTTGATTTGAATGCAATACCTGTAAGCTTAGAAGAAGACTTGGAAGAAACTTGATTAGTAGGAAAAGTCATCTCATAAGTTTGTAAAGCACCTACTAATTCCTCTACTCTCATCTCATCCGGATGACTAACGGTTTCAATGGCGGCAACCTTTGCCCTAAACCATTCCGGAAGAGTCCGAAGTATTTTTCTTACAACTTTCGACTCCGGTATCTTTTCTCCTAAATTAGCACGTATTGATTACATTTTGAAGTCTAGTATAATAATCAATAAACAATTCATGCTCATCCATATGAATAGAGTCAAATTGACTTGTAAGCATCTGGAGCTTTTGAATTTTTACTAGATTAGTACCCTCATGTGTAATTTTGAGAATATCCCAAATCTTCTTTGCAGTTTCACACGCAAAAATTCGTGTGAACTCAGTCAAGGAAAGAGAATTATATAAAGCGTTCATACCTTTCCCATTGTAAGAAGATCTTTCGATTTCCACTTTGGACCATCTAGAGCGAGGTTTTGGGATAGTATAATTTCCTACTTCCTCAACAGGATGCACCCAACCGTATTCCACGGATTGCCATACCCGCACATCAATTGCGATGAGAAAAGCTGTCATCCGCACTTTTCAATACGCATAATTAGTCCCATCAAAAAGAAGAGATCTAAAAATATTACCACCTTCACCCGACATGATAGATAAACCTCAAACCCGCTCTGATACCAATTGTTGGTTTTTAATAATAAGGATCCACAAGGATCTAAATAGGTACTATCAGACAACTAGAGGTGTGGTGACCCGGATCTTTGCAGGGCTTCTACAGTGTGACCAGCAGCTTCTGGAAGCCTACGTGGCATGACGGCGGTGTTCGCGCGCCAATTTGGACACAAGAGATGGACTCGGGGCTTAAAATGGATCACGTGGGTAATCGGGGGACCCCGTCGGATGTTTAGAAGAGTTTACGCGCAGATTGGATATCAGTTTTAGGCTCGGCGCGAAATTCGGATTAAAAATACCCTTTCGGGAGCCTTCGGCAATTTTTAGAGTTGGAATTTGGCGAAACGGACATCAAATTCGGATTCAGCGCGCGAAAACGGTCAAAATAGACTACCGACTTGATATTTTTGAGCATCGGTTACTGTTCACTGCCGGAACAGTGTTTCCGGCGATCGCCGGCGGCGGCCGGCGGCGGCGCAGGCTCGGGCAGGCGGCGGGCGGCCGCGGGCATGCGCACAGGGGCGCGGGCAGGCGCGCGGGGGCGCGGTCAGTGCGCGGTCCACGCGGCCGTCGTGCACCGGAGGATGGGACACGTGGCAGGTTCTTACTGGTCGGTGTTGTGGTCTGGGTTCACGGAGTAAGACGGTGGTGCACGGTGGACCGGCTTAGGACATGTGGCATCTGCGTACTGGTTCGGTGCATTGAAATTACGTACACCGGGCGCAGCAGGTGAGGGTGTGACACGTGGCGCCTCCCCATTGGTCAGGGTACTGTGCGCGGCAGGCGGGGCGACGTGCGCTGGCAGGCGGGCAGGTGGCCGTACCGGCGGGCAGGTGGCCGTACGCGCGGGTCAGCCGGGGCGACGTGCGCGGGGCAGGCGCGGTCAACGCCACGTGGCGGAGCACGGGACGCCGGTTTTGCTGTCGCCTGTTTGGGCGACACGTGGCGGGCGCAGGGGCGGGTCGGACAAAGCTGGGATCCCGTCCGACCGCGCGTATTGGGCTGGGCCGCACTGTGCGCGCCCGAAAGTTTTCGGGCGCCCGGAAAACCGGACAAATTCGTCATTTTGGCATTTGTTTTCTTCAGCCTATTTAAAGGCAGCCCGAGCCCTCTTTTCAGGCCTTTTACTCTCAGCCCTTGCAAGATCTGCCCGAGCACCCTTAAGAAGATTTGTTCCTCTCTAAGTTCTGGATCATCCTGCAGCATTTTGGGATTTTTGGGTGCACGCATCCCGAGGTTCTGGATTTTACGGCGCGACGCGACGTTGCATTTCCTGTGTTCCCCTTCGTCGCAGCAACAGTGTTTTGGCTCCCCTGGGCTACCCCGAGATCCTTTTTCTGTGATTCTTGCGCCGACAGACTCCTAAGAGGTAGGGCTTCATCTTTCGTTTTGATCGCGCTTTCCCATTTTGAATGTTTGGCACGGATCCCGAGGCAAACAGTGCCCCTTTTTCTGTGTGGATTTGTGAGACAGCGGCAGGGTATTTCGGCCATATCTTCGCGCACGAGCGTCAGACGGAGACGTGCTTATACAACTTTTTCATCTACGGATCGCAAGGAACGCGCTCGTATTTTTTTTGGAATTTCCTGAGATTTGTTTCGAGGTAAAAATCACTGTTTTCTCTGTGTACAGTGTGCAGTTTTCCTTCACAGTTTGTTGTTCGGATTACCACCTTGCCGAATTTATATCTTGACTTACCGAACTCAGATTTGGGCGTGCAAGCTACCGTTGCGAAGCTATCGATGCGAGGATCGCCGCGATATTTTTCTGGGAATTTTCTGGGCACTTTCTGTAGGTGATAATTTAACAGTTTTGGGGACAGATGTTGTATGTAATTATAAGAGCTGTATTTGGGAACTTAAAGTGTGTTTTGTGGACTTTGTATTGTTCCAGGAGTGTTACGGGTGTGCTGAACTTGTTGGAGCAAGGGATTAGAGTTATCTGGTATTTTCAGCTGTTGAGACTTGGACAGTTAGCACTTCAGGTGGGTGCCTTATTCTCGGAACCGGTGGACGGTTCTCTAAATTGTTATATGTTAGCATTGCATGCAGGTGTACGGTACAATAGCTGGGATTGATCGGTAAGTTTGACAATGAGGATCTTATGGAAATGGCAAGTGAATTACTCATGGTATGACAATGGTATAAATCAAATATTCATGTTGATGAATAGTTGAAGCCTACCTAAGACAAGGTTACCATATATGATTAATTATTTTGCCTTTTTAGCACATAACGTTTTATGAGGCCGGTTTATGCAATGGGATAGGATTATGTAGTTACGTGCAGGTTCTGCTCTGAGGAGCCATTATGGATTGAGGACTATGGACAGGTATGGTCATTAATAATTTTGGCATGAGGTATATTTTTTACTTATTTTGCTTTGAGGACAAAAGCATGCTTGTATGGACATATAGCTAGGCCACCTTTTACTGCTACACTTTCATGTTGGGATATGGCTTAGGAGAAACCATGTTTGTTCTTCTCCTTTCTTTCTAGATACTAGATTCGCGTTGCTCGGGTTCGAGCAGGGATTTGGGATAGTTTAGCTGGGGTCCCAGTGTCGGGGACAGGTTGTGCCGGATTGTGATAGGTTGTGGTTCATGGGGTATTGCGGCAGCCGCGGATATTGGGCGGTTGACCGGAGATTGTTTATGCATCAGATTGGGTATCAGGCTCCTCTAGTGGTTGGAGTTTTCCACTTATTGTTTCCAGATTATTTCTGTTAGGGATCGGGTTTCCCTTTTTGTGGAGGGTTTTTCCCACTTGATCATGGTCTCGATCCAGTCCTGCTATACAGTGATACTTGATACAGTGATACTTGATACAGTGATGCGTGATACAGTGATACTTTACTCGTGTGGGTCGCTCCCCTCGAGTGCCACTCCGGAGTAGGCTTTCCACGGTGCAGAGCGCCGGGCACCATGCTGGGTTCTTGAGTTCGACAGCAGAGCAGACAGTACCAGTGTTTACTGGTGACATCAGATTGGGTCTATTACAGATATTCACTTTATTGTTGCACTCGTGTCAGGGGGACTGAGTGGAGTCTAGCGGCTGTGTGTAGACCAGTGCTAGTGTTGTTGGGAACCGTTTGGGGTTTGACGGTGGTCCGTGGTCGTTGTGAGTTCCTTGACCATTGTGTGAGAGGTTGAGCATCTTGAGTCTATCCGTTTTGAGAGAGAGAGGGCATGGATTTGACTATAGCCTGCATGAGCCACTGCTCGATAGCGAGTTAGTCCATTTGGACGCCCTACGTAATTCCTGCCCGTCAGCGGGAGGTGGTTGTAGGTGGGCGCAGGTTTGACTGGACCCGATGTGGCAGTCCGCTCGATTGGGTCGATTGAGCACCTCGTGTGCGAGTGTCGCATATCTTTATCGTAGTTTCCCCATTTGAGCATTTAGATAGAGGCGTGGTAGCTGTAGAGTGTTTCCAGCTTCTCTTTTCAGTTTTACTGCATTGGTTATCTTTTGCCTCTAGTAGTCTTGGTGGGCAGATCGTCGGGCCTTGTGGCGATACCCACTGAGAACTCCCTTTTTGCGTAGTTCTCACGCCCATTTGGGGGTTTTCCCCCTTTTTGTCCTTTCTCTCCTTTGTTTTGCAGAGTCTTAGCGGGTGTTGCCGTTCTGTGGTTGCTGTTCGTGGTGAGGGAGTAGCGAGCTAGATCCAGACCCATCTTTGGCGGGTAGCGGTACCCCCCTTTTGGGGAGATCTTCAGTATAGTCGGTAGATCGGTATTTATTTTCTCTTTTGAGAGATTGATGTAGTGAGGATTTGACGTATTGAGAGCTTGTACACTGATGTTTTATTTGAGATATCTCCCTGTTGAGCTATGAGTTTTGTACTCGAGGTTATTGTATGATTATCTTTTTGGGAGATGGACCTTGTAGTTTTATCTTCAGTTGTACAGTGGTTGATTTTATTTCTATAGCAGTTTTATCTTTTAGCTCTGATATCTGTTTAGCTGTAGCTCTTTTTGCAGGTAGGACGCTTCGCCTATGCGGGTTCGGCATAGGTGGCGGATCTGTTGGCGAGCCCGGGTCGCAGTTTCGACCCCGGGGCGTGACAGATTAAGTTGGTATCAGAGCTTAGGGATAGGTCATGGTGGACTTAGAAACCCTAGGCTTGTGGTTGGACCCTAGGATGACTTCGTGAGAGTCGTGACTTGTAGCGAGAGTCCTGATTGAGTTCTGCTCCTCTCCCAAGGGACGGGAGGGGTGATTGGCATGTTTATTCTCCTAAGTAGTTATGTTGGCTGCAGACAACATAACGCTGTGGAAAGGGGTAACATGCTCTAGACTTTCGCCGGATTGGGTCGAGCGTTGTTGTGTGCTGATTTGTGGTTTCGTCGTGGCGAGCGGTGTCTCCCCGACGCTGGGTTTGGGACCCTTGTGCATCCTGTCATGACAGTTGAGCTTGAGCGGTTGGTTTTGGGCTGGATACCCGGATTGAGGTCAGAGAGTTCCGGACCCAGATGACAGGATTGTTAGAGGCATATCAGCGGGGGAGTGAGCAATTAGCTTGGTGATACAGTTGTCAGAGCAGTAGGCAGCCCCGACAGTACTTTTTTTCTGAGACCACCAGGATGTAGTATCCTCAGCGGCAGGGATTTCTGTGGCGCCAATGGAGTGAGTAGCCCCCTCCGTGCTAATGTTTGGTGCCAAGGCACCGAGGTAGGGTGGATAGTTGACAGCAGAGGAGCTGTGGGGCATGTTTGATTTAGTGAGCCAGATTTAGCAGATGAACCACCCCGACTCGTAAGATTGAGCTTGGAGCCTTGAAGGCAGAGTCGTGGTTGGGGGTGATGGAGTGATCAATTGAGAGCCTCCCTGTGTTAGAGAGTTCATGCAGCTGTTGAACTGGCGCTCCAGGTTCCGAGGGACGAGGCACATAGGATAGGTGACACTGGGAGTGGATTGCGCCAGGATACTTTTCAGTTTATTCGGTCCGTCCTGTTCGGATTTTGGATTGTGGATGCCTCGACGGAGTAGGCATTGTGTTTGGAGCTGGGCACTGCAGTTCCTTTGGATGGTGGCGCTTGGCGCTAGGTGAAGGGGGACAGATCGGCCGGCAGCGACCTTTTCGTTTTGCGTACCTGATGGTGGATATCCTGGTGGATGGTTAAGGTAAAGCTCACCCAAGGGAATACTACCCTTTGTGATTAATGGCATGCATAATTGGGGTATAATATATGTGTTTGAGGGGTGAGCTTAGTAAGGATAATTGTATAAGAAATTGCGGGAGATTATAGGTGTTTTGTCTTGGCGGTTGCATTAATGGATTTCTGAGATGTTGGAGATCGGGTGGACCCCGATGGCAGTATCAGCATCTATCAGAGTAGCGCAGTGGTAGCGTGGTTTGGCTATCTACGGAAGACCGTATCCGTCACCGCAGTGTGAGCGGAGACAAAGGTTGTGCTCCTTTTGTGTTTGGTTCGTATGCTTTCTGGCTGACTGAGCGACAACCGCTTTCATCTTGTGGATGAGTTGTGCCGCCTGGTTGGAGGGTGCCACGGCAGTGGATCGGGTTGTTGCAGGTGTGATTTCCTCATAGCAGTCGGAGTTAGTGCACTTTGCATTCCGGCATGGACTAGAGGCAGAGTTGTTACCACGCGCACTAGAGGTACAGGTTACCATCGGTGTTGTGCTTATGAATGAGGCATGTGGATTATGTCCAGTGTCGTTGAGACCATGAGTTATACCGGCGAACCTATTGATATGGGTGGCAGTTCGATGTTTTGACCCAGTGCTTGGGATTGGTTGGCACAGCACCACTGGATGGTTCGGTGTGGAGAGAGTGATGATTGTGACTTTTGCGGGGCAGACAAAGGAGGCTTGTTATATGGAGACTGTTCGAGCACACGGGTTATAGTGACAGTGTGAGAGGAGCTATTGGCGGCACCGGGACCAAAGGATCTTACCATCACCGCGAAATCCCGGGTGTGAGTCCACTCGAGTCGATGATTACGCCGCCTGTTAGGGAGTTTGAGATTGCGGTTGACGTGGTTCTGGAGACTGCGCCAACCTCAATAGCACCGCTGGGACATTACCTGTAAGAGCTGGGAGAGTTGATCGCACCGGTACAGGGATCTGTTGGATCGAGGGTCTGTTTGACCTAGTGCCACGTCGTAGATGCACGACGGTGAGAGCCCTTTGGGATTGGAGCCCAGGCAGGTCCAGGCATTATTGATGGAGCTATGTTCCGGCAGTCATTGTATGATGCCTGCACCAATATGGAATTTCAGCTGAGGGCTTTGTCTTGATGGTGTTCAGGACACAGTAGGGGCATTACGAGTACAGTGAAGCCAATAGATTGCCTAATGCCCTGTTGCCTCTAGATTGAGGAATTCTGTGTTTCAGTTGGCCTTGAACGGTTTGTTAGCGGCATCCTCCAGGGATATTTTGGTTTTACCCCCCTCCCTGAGTGATTTAGAGCTTGTGCAGCTTTGTAGATGGTGTGTCAATGTCTGTAAGGAAGGAGCCTTATGCCAAGTCGTTGTGGTACAAGTTTTAGCTTCGAGAGCATATCTTCCTGGATTACTTATTCTAGCCGTAGGGGCGGCGGTGGAAATCCAACCAAAATGGATGCTATTTAAGACTGGCCGAGATCGACGGGTATTGTTGGGGTGAGGAGCTTGTGGACTGGATAGTGCCAGCAGAGCTTGATGAGCGGGTGATGAGATTTGTACCAGCGCCGATTCTAACCTTGTCAGTGGTGGGAGATGGATTTGCGAGTTTTAGTGATACCTCCCGTAGTGGCTGTAGAGCTACCATTGGAGTTTGTTGAGCATCCAGTATCACCCCGATAGAGCCACTGTGGTGGCGGATACTTGGAGCAGAAGAGCTTTTGGGAGTCGGGTGTGGCGGTTCCTTAGCTGGCGCTGTGTGGGGCCATTCTAGTGTGCAGGGGTTGAGTTCGTGTCCCAGAGGATCCCTTTTGTTGAAAGGCTGCGGCTGAGCAATCCACTTGGGTGGTTGAGTTTTGAGGGTGACTGAGTGTGAACCCCTGCTTGTTAGGGCCCCTTTTCTGTGCAGGTGTTTGTGTGGTTGTGTTCCGGGTCGCTTGGGTTGGGTTGGCTCTTAGGAGTGTTGTTAGAGCGTGTTGCTCGGGCTATTTGTTCCTTGTTGGGTTTAGGTTAATAAGGATCTAATAGGGGAAAAAACACCTAGAGGGGGGTGAATAGGTGTAAACAATAAACACTCAAAAAATCATTGTGCGATAAAACCCAATGCGGAAAAATAAAAGAACACACAAGATTTTTACGTGGAAAAACTCCAAACCGGAGTAAAAAACCACGGGACCGATAACACGGCGAAATCCACTAGAATTAACACACGTACAAGGTGATATAGCGTACTCACTGACGACTCAACCTCTTACCATACGCTCCTAGTAGATCTTCTCCGCTCGCTCCACGACGCTTCTCGAATCCACGATCCGCGCCCAACGCTGAATCCACAGCGTCCAACGTCGAGTCCACGACGTCCAACCGAATCCACGGTCTTCACCCAATGGCACGCTTCGAATCCACGAACGCACCTCGCTCCGAATCCACGAGAGCGATAACACCTTGAATCCACAAGGCCACGCGAGTCCACGCGCCGATTTTGGGATAAATCGTTGTTTGTTTGGGTGGTGATGATCCGCCGAATACTTAGATTAAAGATAGATCGGAAATACCATCTAAGTATTCATTGATTTGATTCTACTCAAAATGTGAGTATGGAAAACCTAGAATCAAATCAATCAATATAGATGAAGAACCATTGAATAGATCTAATGATTTCCGTTCTTCTCTATATATGTGGATTTTTCTTTTCGGCTATCTTTTCTTAACCAGCCGATCTATTGCGGATGCCCTAGAAATGAAATGGAAGGGCTATTTATAGGTTAGAAACCCTAGGAAGAATATTCGGATCAAAAACAGCCTTTTCTGGAAAGAAATCCCGACGGCGATCCGGATCAGATCTGGCGATCCGGATTGCAGAAGCAAAAACCACGATTTCCAGAAAATTGCCTGTTCGGGATCCGGATCGTAGTCACCGATCCGGATCGTTCATACAGTTTTACCAGAATATCATGTTCGGGATCCGGATTGCAATTCCTGATCCGGATCGAAGAAGCACACAGGTAAAACTAGTGTTCGGGATCCGGATCAGAGAGTGCTGCGATCCGGATTGAACCAGTGTATGAACAAACACCTTTCGGGATCCGGATTGAAAGCCACGATCCGGATCCTGAACATGTCCCATGTCCAGTTTTTGATGAATAAGCAATTAAAACCTCTTCCAGGTGTTTCTACACTATAAGAAGTATTCGGATCATCAAAATTCTTTAGTTAAACGTACCTGATCCTTTTGAATTCTTCTTTCTTGAGATTGAGGTATACGATCCAAAGTTTCTTCATCTTCAATCTTCAAGACTTAACACATTCACGAAATACGCCAACTCAAATTCCGTAACAATCTCCCCCTTTGGCGGTTTCGTGACAAAACACAAATCCACAAAGAAAATTCAAAAAGAATATTTTTGTTGCTATCACCATACAACAAAAATTTACAAAAGAGTTCCAGAAATTAAAAACATGAGATAAACTCCTAGAACAGACTCTAGACTTAGACATCTGTAATCTCTGCACACAGAAAACATTCTTGACAAACAAATTCGTTAGATACCTCAAGAATTGGAGCATACAAAACCAAATACAGAGATAGAGTTTAGTCTCAACATGACATTTGAAAAAAAAAAAAACAGATATGTGAAAGAAGCATAGTTAAAAACCAACATATCTTCTAAGCAGTTGAAAACCAAATGTCAAAGTATGTTAGTCCAACATCAACTTGCTAGTCATATTACATGCCCAAATAGTTAGTCGAATAGTTAGTATAGAAGCATGTCACAAATCACAAAAGAAAAACCAAAGTTGAGTTGAGGTTCATACTTACCTTGATATCATCGATATTCACAATCATTCATTGTTCAGAGTTCTTTCTAACTCTCTCACTCTCTCCCCCTTTTTGTCACAAAACAAAGCCAAAACGTAGCATGAGCTACAATATGTAAGGAGAGTAAAGAAAACATAAAGTCCTAATAGTATGCACAAACTGAAAACTAAATTAAAAAAAAAATCCTGCACAAAAAGAAAAGGTCAGTTTTCAGAATCTGAATCTTCAGAACTTGTGCACCCAATCTTGGACATTATCTTTCGCATCCGCTTGTCCATTGAATTTATCTTCTTCGTGATGGTGATGTGAGCTGCTGTTGATATTTCTAGCTCATTGGTAATCCGCTGTTGTTCTTTCAAAATTTGTTCCTGCTGGATAGACAGTCGTTGCTGTAACTTGAAAATCGAATTCAATGATGCGACATCATCTGTGCCAGGTGCTTGATGAGATGGTGATGCAGCCGTGCTTGGGTCAGGCTTCTTCCAGATGCAGAAGCTTGAGTGACATGTGGCAACTTGTGAAGGGATTTGACAATTGTGGACTCATCTATCATGTTCAGACATTGATGATAGGTTGTAGAGGTGATGTCAACTTGAAATTTCTTTAAAATCCTCATTATAATCAGTGGAAAAGGAATTCTTTCGCTGGGGTGAGGATGCTCAACATATCGTGCCATTCTATTCCAGATGATGTACGGGATGTTGATATTCAATGCCGTTGCCTCTGATGGATGTCCGATGAGATATAAGAACAACAATCGTTCCCATCTCACAACCTTCGTCTGCATGTTTGGAAGTATATTGTAACACGTGATGAAATTTAAGAAGCGATATTCAAGACGAAGTTCTTTAGATCGAACTGATTTTTCGGTTGACTGTGTTCCCTCGAGACAAATTCCTTCGATAACTTTTCGCCATAAAGTATTTGTCAAATTTATCCCTTTCAGGTAGTGGACTCCTTTCTTGCTGGCTTCCATTCCCAAAACCTCGCCAATCAACTGTGGAGTGATTTTGAATCTCGTGCCTTGGATATTCGTGTAGAACTCCATAGGACCGTTTTCAAATTCGCGAAGATGCCGTGCGTTGGTATAGAAGGTCCTCACCTGGTGCAGGCAGTAACCGAGAGTTTCTGGGAAGCGACATACTTGAATGAGATTTGCTTGTTCAATCAAAGTACCAAATTCAGGGGAGTGACCTTGTAGAGCCTCAATGTTCACGTGCCTTTCGCCAATGCATTCGCGATGTGCAAACGCTCTAAGACGGTCACTGTTAACAAATACTTCTTCAACACGTGGCGGAGAGTCAGGAGCTATTGGTGGGTCAACCTTGGTCTCCTGTCCCAGTCCAAAACGTCGAGCAAGTCGCTTACGTTTTATAGAGATAGTTGGGGCAGGCATAGGAGCGTTCCCAGTGTCCAAGGGAGCTTTTCCTTTTCGTGTTGAGTTAGTCGGCAATACCTCATCATCTTCATCATCTGTTATCATGTCCCAATGAATCTCATTCTCATTCTCTTCAAGTTCAGTGTCACTTATGACATCGACTTCTCCTTTTCTTTGGAGTTTCTTGGCTCTTTTCAACTTATTAGTTGCTCTGGTGAGCACCATCGTAACCAGTAGCAGAATTAACCAGGAGAAGGCCATTGCGTCTAGTGCTTTGAGTTTAAGAAAGTGTCCTGTGAAACCAACTCAAGAACATATGAAAAATTGTCAATTTTGAAAAAATTGAAAACATTGTACCTAGACAATCATATTCATGTAGAGAAGCCAAGAATCAAATTAGTTTTCCAAAAGGAATTTTAAAAATAGATCAATTCCATGATTTACAAAAATTCCTCTTTTATGCCCTAAAACCGAATTTTTAGAAATCGAAGCCTAAAAACTCGTTAATCAAGTAAAATCCCAGCATAAAAGCAAAACTAATTGACCCAGAGTTCTTATTTCAAAAGAAATTTGATCAAAAACCATTCACAAACGAAAAAATTCCAATTTTTCAACTCACGTTTGGTGAAAAACCATAAAAACTGAGAAAAACCGAGTTTTGATCATGAAAACTTACTTGAATCCGAAGAACTTTGAGTTTTGAAGCACCAAGAAGCAAGAAATCTAGAGAGAGAAACTCTAGAGGCTTGAAAACCAGAGATTAGGGTAAAGAAATCAAGAATCTGTATGTTTCTATATAAAACCCTATCCGTGATCCGGATCGGCCGAGAATGTGATCCGGATCGGCTACCCGCAGGAAAAATCCTGCGTTCGGGATCCGGATCACTTGCTCCGATCCGGATCGGCTACACCTTTTTCTTGAGAAAAATTTAGAAAAACACAATAAAATCCAGAAAAAGTATGTAAGCACTTTACCATGTCAACTTCAAACAAATGGCATCGTTTCATGCAACAAGAAATAGATTATGCAAAATCTATCAAAAATATCCAAAAATGAAACGAAGATTTACGAAAGTTAAAACACTTAAAGTTGAACAACTTCAATTACATCTATCCTGATCCTATGTGTAATGTCTTTATCAAATCATCAATTTCAGTAAAGAAAATGAAGTACCAAGATCAATAGATGTTTGAAATCCCAGATAAGTTAGATAATATATCTAGACAATCTGTTGAAGGAGTGGCTCTTTGAGCATCTTTTAAAAAAAATCCCACCTTATACCAACCATGAAATACGACTGAGTCAAATATTTCAATATGAATTTCATCAACAATTTTTCAAACAAAAATTTGCTTTTCATTCATGGAGTATCTTTTTCTTTCATTTTCTCCATGTGGTGGTAGTTTTCACACTCCTCATTGGGATGTAACTCTTTCCACATCTTTTGAGCATTTCACATTTCATTGACTCCCCCTCAATTGGCTATCAATTATATAATATATAAGGTATTCAACCAAACCATTGATCTCGAATTCATACTCGACTAAGCAATCAAATATGATAATGACTATACCAAGAGATCATTGAGAGAGAAATTGACTTTGATCACTTAAAAGATGGTTTAATTAACGTAAATGATCATTGCAACATTGAAATATTATGACATCAAAACATAATAAATTTCTAAATGCATAAAAGGATGCAATTAAAGTCAATTATGATATATGCTCAATTAGTGTGCTATGTACAGAACATAGATAAAGAACAAAACAAAAACAAGAACAAAAACAAAACCTAATCTAAGCAAAGGTTTCAAAAAGAGTTTATTTCAAGGAAAGCATGCCAATTGCTTTACGCAAGTGAATAAAACGTTTTTGATCCAAAGGTTTTGTTAAGATGTCGGCTAATTGATCCTCAGTTGAAATATATGACAGTTGAAGAATGTTTGATTCAACTAGCTCTCTAAGAAAATGATATCTAAGTTCAATATGTTTTGTTCTAGAGTGCAACACAGGGTTTTTTGAAATGTTAATAGCACTAGTGTTGTCACATAAAATGGTTACCGAAGATGTTGAAATTCGGAAATCGCTCAACACGCTCTTCATCCAAATCAATTGGGTTGAGCAACTTCCTGCAGAAATGTACTCCGCTTCGGCAGTCGAGAGTGCTATGCAGTTCTGCTTTTTACTGTGCCATGCAACAAGGCAGTGGCCGAGATAGAAGCATGCACCACTCGTGCTTTTCCGGTCATCCACCGATCCAGCCCAATCGGCATCTGAGTATCCAACAATATCCAAAGTCGTTCCCATAGGATACCAAATTCCGAAATTGATTGTACCTTTGATATACCGGATGATCCGTTTCACCGCTTTCAGGTGAACCTCCTTCGGTGCTGATTGATATCTCGCACAAATCCCAACACTGAAGGATATATCCGGGCGACTAGCCGTGAGATATAGTAGACTTCCAATCATACTGCGGTACAGTTTCTCGTCTACATTCTCACTTTGTGATTCACTTCCAAGTCCCTTATGGCTAGTTCCCATTGGAGTCGGAAAATCTTTCGAATTTTCAAGATCAAACTTTTTGACCAACTCCAGTGCATACTTGGATTGACACAAGTGAATTCCTTCATCGTTCTGCTTAACTTGTAATCCAAGAAAATAGTTCAACTCGCCCATCATGGACATCTCAAATTCGCTTTCCATGGTCTCCGCGAATTTAGAAGCATCATTATCTCTTGTTGCTCCAAAAACAATGTCATCAACATAGATTTGAGCAACTATGAAATTGTTTTGATAATGCTTCACAAAGAGAGTCCTGTCAGCTCCCCCTCGAGTGTAGCCCTTTTCCAAAAGGTGCTTTGTCAACCTTTCGTACCATGCTCGCGGTGCTTGTTTCAGACCGTAAAGAGCCTTTTTCAGTCGAAAAACATGGTTAGGTAGTTTATGATCCACAAAACCTTTCGGTTGAGCTACATAAACTTCCTCATTTAAAAATCCATTTAAAAAGGCGCTCTTAACGTCCATTTGAAATAATCTGATTTTAAAATGACAAGCGATCGCAAACAATATACGAATGGACTCGAGTCTAGCTACAGGGGCGAAAGTTTCATCAAAGTCTATACCTTCTACTTGAGAATAGCCTTGAGCAACTAACCTTGCTTTGTTCCTGATGATAGTACCTTCTTCGTTTTTCTTGTTCTTGAAGATCCATTTGGTACCTATCACATTGTGTTGCTTCGGAGGCTTCGTCAGTTCCCAGACTTTGTTTCGCTCGAATTGATGGAGCTCTTCCTGCATTGCTTTAATCCAATAATCATCTTGGAGAGCTTCATCAACATTCTTTGGTTCGATTTGTGATACATAGCATGCAAATCCGCAAACCAATTGTCTCCGTGTTCTAACTCCTTCTTGTGGATCTCCAATTATGTTCGACTCAGGGTGATCCTTGGAGATGCGTAACGTTTGAGGTAGAGGAGTAGGCGGAGGTACACGAGATGATTCCTGCACATCAGATAAGCTTGAAGAACCGTTAGATGCATCAACGTTATTATCGAAAGAATTGTTAGAGGAAGATGCATTAGCAGGTGTATCATCATCAAGAGAGATATCGAGGGTAGATTTTTCAGATTCAAAATGAAAAGCTTCATCTACCTTAACATTTATCGATTCTACGATCGTCTTAGATTCTAAGTTAAAAACTCGATATGCTCTGCTGTTTGTAGAATAACCTAAGAAAATCCCTTCGTCACTTCGAGAGTCAAATTTTCCAAGGTTCTCACGATCACGTAAAATAAAACATCGACTCCCAAAGATGCGAAAATATTTGATGTTAGGTTTTCTACAAAACCAAAGTTCATATGGTGTATTCAAGGTCCCCGGGCGCAAATACACGCGATTGATAACATAAACAGCAGTGTTTACCGCTTCAGCCCAAAAGTAAAAAGGTAAGTTCCGGCTGTGAAGCATCACACGTGCCATTTCCTGTACGACCCTGTTTTTGCGCTCGACTACACCATTTTGTTGAGGTGTGTAAGGTGCGGAGAATTCATGTTTAATGCCATTAGAAATGCAAAAATCAATGAATTTGGAATTTATGAATTCACCACCTCTATCACTCCTAACTCGAGTAATCCTATCATTCTTTTCTATCATAATACGATTGCAGATTTCGAGAAAAGAATCAAAGGTATCAGCTTTTTCTTTTAAGAAGGCTACCCAAGTATATCTAGAAAAGTCATCAACCAACAAGAAAATATACCATTTACCTCCCAGAGATGGTTGACGAGTTGGCCCCATTAAGTCCATATGCAAAAGTTCCAAAGGCCGTTTTGTACCTATGTGGTTCAAATTCTTGTGTGCAGTCCTAGACTGTTTTCCCTTTTGGCAACCGCCACACACAAGGTTTTGTTCAAAAGAAAGTTTTGGAACCCCCTTGACCACATCTTTATTTGAAATTCTAGAAAGTTCCTTAAAGTTTATGTGACCTAGCCTTTCATGCCAAAGTGTTTCATTTTTCAAAGATGCTAGGTTACATTTTTCAGAAATCTTAGAAGGAACTACATAACAGTTGTTTTCTGATCTAACCCCCTTTAAAAAGAAAGCATGGTTCATGTCAGTTACAGTGCATTTATCAGATGAAAAATTAACTGAATAACCACTATCACACAGTTGACTTATGCTTATGAGGTTAGTCTTAAGGCCATGAACAAATAATACATTATCTAGAACCGGGCCATCTGGAATAGCTACCGTTCCCTTTCCAACAATTTTGGAAGACCGACCATCTCCGAAAACAACAAGTCCTCCGGAGTTTTTCTCAAATGTTTGAAAACAGTTTTTATCGCCGGTCATATGACGGGAACACCCGCTATCCAGGTACCAAGACGAACTATCATATGCATGCAAAGAAACATTGGTAGCAAGACAGGGAAAGATCTCACCTTTGCGCACCCAAACCTTTTTGAAGTGCGTTGGTAATGGTCGTGAGGTTGATTTCCTAGGTGAGGGCGTCTTGCTTGAAGAATTGCTGCTCCTTGATGATGTTGTCTTGAGAGATGTGCTACCAAGGCTCTTTTCCTTTGAATGAATTGAACTTGTTTTCCGAGGAGTAGCCCTTTTGGTAGTCGTTGCAAGATGTGCTTGAGATGTGCGTTTAGCTTCCGTCTTGCAATTTCTTCTTATGTGCCCTGAAATGCCACAACGAAAACATACCTTGGTTCTTGTCGATTCCGAGGAAGATGTAGTAGGTTCGTTGTCGTTGCTTGTCGTGAACACCGATGTCGGAGGAGGAGATACCGACTGGGGCACAAACACTGTACCACTCGAACTTGGAATGTCTCCAGTTTGAGTGTATCCGAGGCCGAACTTATTTCTTTGACCGAGACCAAGCAGTCTGTCCAACTTACTCCTTCCAGAAGAAAATCTCTTTAAGTCATCCTTTAGTTGGCGTATGGTCTCCGTCATTTCCAATTTTTCCTGTCGAGCCTCGCCGTTGAGCTTCAAGAAGTAATTCGCTTTGTTCACCATATCCATATAATTCTTCTCGAGTTGCTCATTGGACTCTTGAAGGGAAACATTTGTCTTAATCAGATTGTCCCTTTCCACTTCAAGATCGGTTGAGATAGAGGTTACCCTTTTTACTTCATCTTCAAGATCCTGTAATCTCTCTTTCAACCCCTTGTTTTGCTTAGCCAGTTTCTTTGAATCCCTCAAAAGCTTATGGTAGGCTAAAACAAAATCTTCACCTTCCGAATCATCTGATTCATCGTCCGTTGCAATCTTTTCAACAGTGGAGTTGGACAGTGAGTCAGATGTACTTGCCATTAAGCACATGAAGGGTGAAGGTGTGGTGGACGCGTGGAAAGCTGTCGCGTTGTCTTCTTCATCACTTGACGATGACTCATTTGACGTGGAGTTGTCATCCCAAGTAACTACTTGCATCGCTTTCTTCTTAGCCGGATTCTTGTTGGGACATTCAGTTGCAATGTGGCCGTAGCCTCGACATTTGAAACACTGAACTTGTCCCTCAGAACTTTTCTTATCCTTTGAGAAGTTCTCTTGATTTCTTGACTTGTGATTGAAGGACCCTTGCCTTTCTTCGTCTTTCCGAAGGATTGAGGTTTGCTTGAATTTCCCCTTCGAAAGTTGCGGCGAAACTTCCTTGTCAAGAGAGCGAGCTGCTTCTCAAAGTCCTCCATAGAAATGTTCTCGTCGTCGTCCGAGGAGGATGAATCCGCGTCTTCTTCTTTAGTTGATTTCAATGCGTAACCTGAAGACTTAGAAGAGGATGCCTTTCCAGAAGAATAGTTAGTAGGAAAAGTCATTTCATAAGTTTGTAAAGCACCTACTAATTCTTCTACACGCATTTCGTCCGGGTGTTTAATTGTTTCAATGGCTGCGACCTTCGGGCGAAATCGTTCAGGAAGAGTTCTTAGAATTTTTCTTACAACTTTAAATTCTGGAATCTTCTCTCCCAAGTTAGCACATGAGTTCACGATATCTTGCAATCGTGTGTAATAGTCAGTGAAGGATTCATTCTCTGCCATAGAGATAGAGTCAAACTTGCTCGTGAGCATTTGCAGTTTCTGAATCTTCACTAAGTTAGTTCCCTCATGCGTAACTTGAAGAATATCCCAGATTTCTTTCGCAGTCTCACATGCCGAGACGCGAGAGAACTCAGTTTGTGACAAAGCATTAAATAGAGCATTAATCCCTTTGCCATTGTAAGAAGATAAGTCTATCTCTTCCTTGGTCCATTTCGACCTAGGTTTTAAGGTGCGAACATCATCTAAAATTTCAGTTGGATTAGACCATCCTAATTCAATTGATTGCCACACCCTTTCGTCGATGGAAATTAAGAAAGCTTTCATCCGTACTTTCCAGTACGCATAATTAGTTCCATCAAAGAAAGGGGGTCGATTGATGTTTCCACCTTCAACCATTGTTTACAACCCTATTCCCGCTCTGATACCACTTGTTGGGTTTAGGTTAATAAGGATCTAATAGGGGAAAAAACACCTAGAGGGGGGTGAATAGGTGTAAACAATAAACACTCAAAAAATCATTGTGCGATAAAACCCAATGCGGAAAAATAAAAGAACACACAAGATTTTTACGTGGAAAAACTCCAAACCGGAGTAAAAAACCACGGGACCGATAACACGGCGAAATCCACTAGAATTAACACACGTACAAGGTGATATAGCGTACTCACTGACGACTCAACCTCTTACCATACGCTCCTAGTAGATCTTCTCCGCTCGCTCCACGACGCTTCTCGAATCCACGATCCGCGCCCAACGCTGAATCCACAGCGTCCAACGTCGAGTCCACGACGTCCAACCGAATCCACGGTCTTCACCCAATGGCACGCTTCGAATCCACGAACGCACCTCGCTCCGAATCCACGAGAGCGATAACACCTTGAATCCACAAGGCCACGCGAGTCCACGCGCCGATTTTGGGATAAATCGTTGTTTGTTTGGGTGGTGATGATCCGCCGAATACTTAGATTAAAGATAGATCGGAAATACCATCTAAGTATTCATTGATTTGATTCTACTCAAAATGTGAGTATGGAAAACCTAGAATCAAATCAATCAATATAGATGAAGAACCATTGAATAGATCTAATGATTTCCGTTCTTCTCTATATATGTGGATTTTTCTTTTCGGCTATCTTTTCTTAACCAGCCGATCTATTGCGGATGCCCTAGAAATGAAATGGAAGGGCTATTTATAGGTTAGAAACCCTAGGAAGAATATTCGGATCAAAAACAGCCTTTTCTGGAAAGAAATCCCGACGGCGATCCGGATCAGATCTGGCGATCCGGATTGCAGAAGCAAAAACCACGATTTCCAGAAAATTGCCTGTTCGGGATCCGGATCGTAGTCACCGATCCGGATCGTTCATACAGTTTTACCAGAATATCATGTTCGGGATCCGGATTGCAATTCCTGATCCGGATCGAAGAAGCACACAGGTAAAACTAGTGTTCGGGATCCGGATCAGAGAGTGCTGCGATCCGGATTGAACCAGTGTATGAACAAACACCTTTCGGGATCCGGATTGAAAGCCACGATCCGGATCCTGAACATGTCCCATGTCCAGTTTTTGATGAATAAGCAATTAAAACCTCTTCCAGGTGTTTCTACACTATAAGAAGTATTCGGATCATCAAAATTCTTTAGTTAAACGTACCTGATCCTTTTGAATTCTTCTTTCTTGAGATTGAGGTAGACGATCCAAAATTTCTTCATCTTCAATCTTCAAGACTTAACACATTCACGAAATACGCCAACTCAAATTCCGTAACATTCCTTTCCCCCGTCTTTTATTGGAGTTTTTGAGGTTTTTCTGCGTCTCAGCTCGGGAGTGTTATGTTTTGGACCCCTCGCCCGTGTTTGACTCGTTCCCTTTGAGGTCTGTGAGAGTTGGGAGTTCGAGGGACGCCCGTTGCGAATTTCGGCTCGTGAGGTGAGGGAATTGCGCAATCGGGCTATGCCGTTCTGGTTGTTGCTGATGTTGTTGCTGTGGAGTAATCACGGGGAGTGGTTGGTGACTTGGGAGCTGGGGACGGCATTGTCGAGTATCAACCCCTGGTTTCTGAGACTCTTTGGGAGTTGCTTTAGTTTCGAGGACGAAACTTTCTTTTAGTGGGGGAGGATGTGGTGACCCGGATCTTTGCAGGGCTTCTACAGTGTGACCAGCAGCTTCTGGAAGCCTACGTGGCATGACGGCGGTGTTCGCGCGCCAATTTGGACACAAGAGATGGACTCGGGGCTTAAAATGGATCACGTGGGTAATCGGGGGACCCCGTCGGATGTTTAGAAGAGTTTACGCGCAGATTGGATATCAGTTTTAGGCTCGGCGCGAAATTCGGATTAAAAATACCTTTTCGGGAGCCTTCGGCAATTTTTAGAGTTGGAATTTGGCGAAACGGACATCAAATTCGGATTCAGCGCGCGAAAACGGTCAAAATAGACTACCTACTTGATATTTTTGAGCATCGGTTACTGTTCACTGCCGGAACAGTGTTTCCGGCGATCGCCGGCGGCGGCCGGCGGCGGCGGAGGGCAGCGGCGCAGGCTCGGGCAGGCGGCGGGCGGCCGCGGGCAGGCGCACAGGGGCGCGGGCAGGCGCGCGGGGGCGCGGTCAGGTGCGCGGTCCACGCGGCCGTCGTGCACCGGAGGATGGGACACGTGGCAGGTTCTTACTGGTCGGTGTTGTGGTCTGGGTTCGCGGAGTAAGACGGTGGTGCACGGTGGACCGGCTTAGGACACGTGGCATCTGCGTACTGGTTCGGTGCATTGAAATTACGTACACCGGGCGCAGCAGGTGAGGGTGTGACACGTGGCGCCTCCCCATTGGTCAGGGTACTGTGCGCGGCAGGCGGGGCGACGTGCGCTGGCAGGCGGGCAGGTGGCCGTACGCGCGGGTCAGCCGGGGCGACGTGCGCAGGGCAGGCGCGGTCAACGCCACGTGGCGGAGCGCGGGACGCCGGTTTTGCTGTCGCCTATTTGGGCGACACATAGCGGGCGCAGGGGCGGGTCGGACGAAGCTGGGATCCCGTCCGACCGCGCGTATTGGGCTGGGCCGCACTGTGCGCGCCCGAAAGTCGCGGGCCGGGCCGCACTGTGCGCGCCCGAAAGTTTTCGGGCGCCCGAAAAACCGGACAAATCCGTCATTTTGGCATTTGTTTTCTTCAGCCTATTTAAAGGCAGCCCGAGCCCTCTTTTCAGGCCTTTTACTCTCAGCCCTTGCAAGATCTGCCCGAGCACCCTTAAGAAGATTTGTTCCTCTCTAAGTTCTGGATCATCCTGCAGCATTTTGGGATTTTTGGGTGCACGCATCCCGAGGTTCTGGATTTTACGGCGCGACGCGACGTTGCATTTCCTGTGTTCCCCTTCGTCGCAGCAGCAGTGTTTTGGCTCCCCTGGGCTACCCCGAGATCCTTTTTCTGTGATTTTTGCGCCGACAGACTCCTAAGAGGTAGGGCTTCATCTTTCGTTTTGATCGCGCTTTCCCATTTTGAATGTTTGGCACGGATCCCGAGGCAAAACAGTGCCCCCTTTTCTGTGTGGATTTGTGAGACAGCGGCAGGGTATGTCGGCCATATCTTCGCGTACGAGCGTCAGACGGAGACGTGCTTGTACAACTTTTTTATCTACAGATCGCAAGGAACGCGCTCGTATTTTTCTTGGAATTTCCTGAGATTTGTTTCGAGGTGAAAATCACTGTTTTCTCTGTGTACAGTGTGCAGTTTTCCTTCACAGTTTGTTGTTCGGATTACCACCTTGCCGAATTTATATCTTGACTTACCGAACTCAGATTTGGGCGTGCAAGCTACCGTTGCGAAGCTATCGATGCGAGGATCGCCGTGATATTTTTCTGGGAATTTTCTGGGCACTTTCTGCAGGTGATAATTTAACAGTTTTGGGGACGGATGTTGTATGTAATTATAAGAGCTGTATTGGGAACTTAAGTGTGTTTTGTGGACTTTGTATTGTTCCAGGAGTGTTACGGGTGTGCTGAACTTGTTGGAGCAAGGGATTAGAGTTATCTGGTATTTTCAGCTGTTGAGACTTGGACAGTTAGCACTTCAGGTGGGTGCCTTATTCTCGGAACCGGTGGACGGTTCTCTAAATTGTTATATGTTAGCATTGCATGCAGGTGTACGGTACAATAGCTGGGATTGATCAGTAAGTTTGACAATGAGGATCTTATGGAAATGGCAAGTGAATTACTCATGGTATGACAATGGTATAAATCAAATATTCATGTTGATGAATAGTGGAAGCCTACCTAAGACAAGGTTACCATATATGATTAATTATTTTGCCTTTTTAGCACATAACCTTTTATGAGGCCGATTTATGCAATGGGATAGGATTATGTAGTTACGTGCAGGTTCTGCTCTGAGGAGCCATTATGGATTGAGGACTATGGACAGGTATGGTCATTAATAATTTTGGCATGAGGTATATTTTTTACTTATTTTGCTTTGAGGACAAAAGCATGCTTGTATGGACATATAGCTAGGCCACCTTTTACTGCTACACTTTCATGTTGGGATATGACTTAGGAGAAACCATGTTTGTTCTTCTCCTTTCTTTCTAGATACTAGATTCGCGTTGCTCGGGTTCGAGCAGGGATTTGGGATAGTGTAGCTGGGGTCCCAGTGTCGGGGACACGTTGTGCCGGATTGTGATAGGTTGTGGTTCATGGGGTATTGCGGCAGCCGCGGACATTGGGCGGTTGACCGGAGATTGTTTATGCATCAGATTGGGTATCAGGCTCCTCTAGTGGTTGGAGTTTTCCACTTATTATTTCCAGATTATTTCTGTTGGGGATCGGGTTTCCCTTTTTGTGGAGGGTTTTTCCCACTTGATCATGGTCTCGATCCAGTCCTGCTATACAGTGATACTTGATACAGTGATACTTGATACAGTGATGCGTGATACAGTGATACTTTACTCGTGTGGGTCGCTCCCCTCGAGTGCCACTCCGGAGTAGGCTTTCCACAGTGCAGAGCGTCGGGCACCATGCTGGGTTCTTGAGTTCGACAGCAGAGCAGGCAGTACCAGTGTTTACTGGTGACATCAGATTGGGTCTATTACAGATATTCACTTTATTGTTGCACTCGTGTCAGGGGGACTGAGTGGAGTCTAGCGGCTGTGTGTAGACCAGTGCTAGTGTTGTTGGGAACCGTTTGGGGTTTGACGGTGGTCCGTGGTCGTTGTGAGTTCCTTGACCATTGTGTGAGAGGTTGAGCATCTTGAGTCTATCCGTTTTGAGAGAGAGAGGGCATGGATTTGACTATAGCCTGCATGAGCCACTGCTCGATAGCGAGTTAGTCCATTTGGACGCCCTACGTAATTCCTGCCCGTCAGCGGGAGGTGGTTGTAGGTGGGCGCAGGTTTGACTGGACCCGATGTGGCAGTCCGCTCGATTGGGTCGATTGAGCACCTCGTGTGCGAGTGTCGCATATCTTTATCGTAGTTTCCCCATTTGAGCATTTAGATAGAGGCGTGGTAGCTGTAGAGTGTTTCCAGCTTCTCTTTTCAGTTTTACTGCATTGGTTATCTTTTGCCTCTAGTAGTCTTGGTGGGCAGATCGTCGGGCCTTGTGGCGATACCCACTGAGAACTCCCTTTTTGCGTAGTTCTCACGCCCATTTGGGGGGTTTTCCCCCTTTTTGTCCTTTCTCTCCTTTGTTTTGCAGAGTCTTAGCGGGTGTTGCCGTTCTGTGGTTGCTGTTCGTGGTGAGGGAGTAGCGAGCTAGATCCAGACCCATCTTTGGCGGGTAGCGGTACCCCCCTTTTGGGGAGATCTTCAGTATAGTCGGTAGATCGGTATTTATTTTCTCTTTTGAGAGATTGATGTAGTGAGGATTTGATGTATTGAGAGCTTGTACACTGATGTTTTATTTGAGATATCTCCCTGTTGAGCTATGAGTTTTGTACTCGAGGTTATTGTATGATTATCTTTTTGGGAGATGGACCTTGTAGTTTTATCTTCAGTTGTACAGTGGTTGATTTTATTTCTATAGCAGTTTTATCTTTTAGCTCTGATATCTGTTTAGCTGTAGCTCTTTTTGCAGGTAGGACGCTTCGCCTATGCTGGTTCGGCATAGGTGGCAGATCTGTTGGCGAGCCCGGGTCGCAGTTTCGACCCCGGGGCGTGACAAGAGGGGTGGGTGAATAGGTGTAATATTCAAAAACCAATCTCAGTGCAAAATAAAAACCAATGCGAAAAATAAAAATAGCACACCGAGATTTACGTGGAAACTCCAATCCATGAAAAAAACCACGGGACCAACACGCAATAACAATCCACTAAGAATTGAAGAATAACAAGGTGATTACCGACTCCACGGACTCAAACCCCTCCTTCAAATTCTTCGGATCTTGCGCTCCACCGATTGCACGTCCACTGCACACGTTCGAATCCACGAACGCCACTTGAATTCACGAGCACACGTTTCGAATCCACGAAACGCCTTCAACACACCGAATCCACGGTGCTACTTCGAATCCACGACGCAAACTCATCCAATACAGAATATAGGCTTCGATGGTGATCCTTTGCTTAGATTATCATTGAAGAACCGTAGAAGGAATCTCTAAGAAAAGACTAGATCAATTCGACAAAAGGTATATCTTGGAAGAACCGTCGAATTGACCTAAAAGAGGCTAAAAAGAAGAACGATTAAAACCTAACCTCTAGGGTTGCTCTCGAGTGTTTCTGAATTGATCGGTTATTATCGAGAAACCCTAAGTATCTATTTATAACCTTTGGAAACTAATTAGAGTCAGTTTAGGAATCTTATCACGACATGGCATTGTGTACCAGTACTAAATAATGGGTTCCGGTACTCAATGGTGCAAAACACAGATTTTTCTATTGTGTTCCGGTACTCCAAACTGTGTTCCGGTACTCCAAACTGTGTTCCAGTACTCAATGAAAAATATAGAAAATCTTGTGTCGGGTTTGAGGAACTCAAAGTGTGGTTCCGGTACTCAATGTAAAAACTAATTTTTCCAAGATAAGTTTTATCCAAAACAGACCAAATACCGGAATCCAAACTTAAAATTAGTTGAGAGTTAAAAACCAAGTTCCTAAAACCATGACTAAACTGGGTTTCAATTAATTTCAGATTCCAATGATTATAAATGTACTTAAATCACCAAATCATACCTGAGTGTCAACTTGAGCTCTTGTTGAATCTTCTTCGAGGAAACACCGATACGAATCTTGGCGCGTGAAGATAAGAAGCTACGCAACCGGACGATCCCCTACGTGAAGGTGCAATGGGGTAACTATGAGGAGCGTGAGGCAACGTGGGTAATGGAGATGAAGATGAGAGAGTGTTTTTCCGATTTTTTTAGCGAGGGTTGAGGTTAAGTTTCGGGGACGAAACTTCTTTTAAGTGGTGTGTGGTATAATATCACGACTTTTCGTGTATCGTTTTACCCTCTCGCTAATAAACTACATGTTAGGAGAAAATCGAGTCATCAAGTTTTCGTAAGTTGACTATCACGCGGTGCTGGTATTTTTCTGTGATAGAGCTCGAAAAATGATGAACGGCAGTGAAATCGGATCAAAAATTCGACTTACGGATCTCCCAAAATGGGGTTTGGAAGATCGCGGTAATCATAGTGTGCATCAGAATCCGTGCAAAAGATCTGGCACGCTTTTCGAGGGAATGAGGAATTATCTCTTGCAATTAAATAATTAATATTAAATATTAAATACCCGGAGGTGGGTTTTAGTATACGTACCAAGAGGGAAAATCGGTTTTCCCCGAAAGAAAAGAAAAAATAAAACCCTAACCGGAGGAAAAAGAAAGAGAAAAGAAGAAAGCGGAGGAGTCTGATCGCCCCGATCGATGTGCCGGAGAACGGAGAACGAGACGCCACCATCTACGGGGAGCAGATCCAGATTCTCAGCGCGCGAAGGACGAGATCGGATCATCGTCCCCGATAGATCGAGGTTAGCGCTGTTATTCTTACGATTTCATCGTTATAGGGTTTGATGTTTTGGGTCTTTCGCAGTTCTTTTTGATATTATCGCCGCCGCCGCCGCGAAGCCCTAGGGCATCGCCGCCGCCACCACATCGCGTACGGCGCCGCGCGGGGCAGGCGCCCCCGCGCGGCCCCACCTTGTGCCGCGCCGCGCGGGGCAGGGACCCGCGCTGCCGCACAGCACGCAGCGCAGGCATCGCGTGGGGCAGGTGCCCGTGCGGCCGCACCTTGTGCCGCGCCGCGCGGGGCAGGGACCCGCGCTGCCGCACAGCACGCAGCGCACGAGCCGCGCGGGGCAGGCGCCCGCGCGGCCGCACCGCACGCGGCACGCACGTGCCGCGCAAGGCTGGAGCCCACGCGGGGCTAGAGCCCACGCAGCCGCCGCTTGCGCCGCGCGGGGCTGGAGCCCGCACGGCCGCGCCGCATGCATCACGCGGGGCTGGTGCCCGCACGGCCGCCGCATGCGCCGCGCGGGGCTGGAGCCCGCGCGGGGCTGGAGCCCGCGCGGCCGCGCTGCTTTCGCCGCGCAGGGCTGGTGCCTGCGCGCCGCCGCCGTATGCGCCGCGCGGGGCTGCAGCCAGTGCGGCCGCACCGCTTCATGCGCCGCGCGGGGCTGGAGCCCGCGCGGCCGCGGCGCTGGCGCCGCGCGGGGCTGGTGCCCGCGCGGCCACCGCATGCGCCGCGCGGGGCTGGCGCCCGCGCGGCTGCATAGCACACGGCACGCGTGCCGCGCGGGGGCCGCTTCGTCGCCGCTGTCGTCGTTGCCGCCACCGCGAGTCGTTAGTTCGTTTGTTTGTGCTTTCGGAGTCGTGTTTTCCTTATGAGAGTTGTATCTTACCTGTTATGCCCTGTTGGGGGACTTTCTTTTAGGTCCGGGTGTCGTCCGAAGGTGCGGGTCGATTTACGGAGTTCCGGTCGACACGATTTGAGGTGGGTACTTTTTGGCATTTTCGGTGTATAGTCGTTCCTGTGTAATTCGTGAGAATAAAGTAGATGTTTTCTTTGGTAAACTGTCTAACCCCATTGCATGAGAATCCCGTTTTATTTCTAACTGAGGCGACTGAGGTCGCGGTGCTGTATTACATGCCGGTTTCGGCATATATGCTCATAATTACTTACACGCACAACGACGGTCTGTCCACCGCACAGGGTGTATTTTTTCGGAAAGATGGTACGATTACCCGTGTACCCCACAACTAGGGATGATGGGGACCCCTCACGGTGAGGCGACTGCTTCTTGGGCAGTAGAGCGGTTGGAGGCACCAAGGAATGAATGCAGTATCTAGGGTAGGGGCCGAGCGTGTTTTTGACAAGGGATCTAGCGATTCATGAGGAAAAAGTGGAATGCTCTGGTGTATCGGTTTGTTCATTACAGTATTATAGCATTTACTTGTTTATCATCTACTTTATTAGCCACTGACTACCCACACTGTGACAGGTCCGAGCAGGGGTGGGAACCGGGACGACAGAGAGGCAGCGTTTAGAGGACCTTAGCCGTTTGAGGCTAATGAACATTTTAATTTCTCACGGTTATCTTTTATTGTTTTTGGTTAGTAAGCTTGTGATTGCTTGTTAGTGAAATAATGTGGATGTTGGGTTGAGATCTTAGCTTAGGGATGACATCTTGTATATGTGCTTTCTGAGACTTATATATGCGGCTTGTTTACAAATATCAAAATGGTTTCGAAAGTGTTTTCAAACCAAGTGTCGTGTGAGCACTGATTTCCAAACCCATGGATTTATCCTTTCAAGCAATGTTGCCGCTTAAAAGAGATTGCGAAAACGTTTTGTAAAACCGGGTGTCGTGTGGACACTGTCTTTCAAACCTATGGATTTATCCTTTCAGTTGTGATGTGGTAATTATTGTCATGGCTAAGTGTGATCTCTCCTTTTGATTGCTCTGTGATTGCATGGTTAAAGTACAAGTCGTGTTTGAAACGCCGTATATATACAAAGGAGACTCCGTCCGTTTGTGGAGTGAATTTGTATATAGGGCGGGTCTGACGCGCACCGGAGGCGAGGTTAATTTCAAGAAAAAAAAAAATATACACGTTTTTCCGCTCTTTTAAAACCTCCGGGGCGTGACAATGGGCGAGGTGTCCAAAAGCATAACATCCTGAGCTGAGACATGGAAAAACCTCAGGGACTCCAACTAAAGCTGGGGAGAAAAAGGGAAGAATAACCAGTGCAACACGCACCAACATCCCGGCGACTTCGGTAACAATACTTTGTGACAACACTAGTGCCATTAACATTTCAAAAAACCCTGTGTTGCACTCAAGAACAAAACACATAGAACTTAGATATTATTTTCTTAGAGAGCTAGTTGAATCAAGTACTTTACAAATCTCTTATGTTTCAACTGAAGATCAATTAGCCGATATTTTGACAAAACCTTTGGATCAAAAACGTTTTGTTCATTTGCGAAAAGCAATAGGAATGCTTTCTTTGAAATAACTATTTTTGAATCATTGCTTAGGTTAGGTTTTGTTTTGTGTTTTGTGTATATAGAACATTAACTGAGAATTTGTTAAATTGACTTTAATTGCATCTTTTCATATTTTGAGAAATTTATTATGATTTGAATATCATTATAATTCATTTGATGCAATGATCATTTATATCATTTATTTCATCTTTAATTGATCAAAGTCAATTCCTCTCTCAATGATCTCTTGGTATAGTTTTTATCTTATTTGATAATTGAGTTAAGTATGAACATAAGATCAATGGTTGGTTGAGTACTTAATATTTTACATAATTGATAGCCAATTGAGGGGGAGTATTATTTAAAGTTTCATGCTCAAAAGATGTGGAAAGAGTTACATCCCTAGTGAAGTGTGAAAACTACCACCACATGGAGGAAAGAGCTACCACCTTGGTCGTCCGAGTACTGTGTGCAGCTACCACATATTTACCAAGCATGGTGTTTCTTGTTTATTAGATAAAATGCTTTTTGGAATACTTGACTTTGTCGATTCCTAAGTTGGTATACCGAGGTGGGATTTCAAATTGAAAGATG
>CM054945.1:15948295-16053774 GCA_029168755.2 Tillandsia fasciculata | reverse complement strand
TAAATGGCCATAACAAGGGATGCCTACTATATATCATGTATCTACTATATTGAATGTGTCAACCATCATCTCTACATACATCAATCTACATGAATATAAGTTGACTACTCAATACCACTTATCTCGACCAAACAAGGTTAATTCATTCAAACTTGCGTCTTATCTATTGGGATATCGAACAATCGCACACGAACCCACATTGTACTCTCAACAGCTAGAGCGAGGCGGACAATTACATCCTCACTAAGCTATATCTCCATAGGGGCCACGACTTGTAGGTAACAACCCTCACAAGTTAAAGTACTCGTTGAGTTTATTTTGACTCTTACAAGTTATAATCGCATATTCTCAATCATTATGTCACCATTGAACAAATATAAAAGCTTCCTAACTATATTGGCTTTGGTATTTCGTTAAATACCTTATTTGCACATTTATGAATCAAGCTCCGTATCTCATCTTGTCTTATCCAATTGACGTCCCATTGCAATATCATCCGTACTAAATATGTTTAACCTAAGAAATATAATTGACAATAATTACAAGACATTCATGTATAAAAATTCCAACAATAAGAGTTAGGTTTTATATCTATGTTTAAGGATTGACTACTAACATGAAATCTCTACTTTGAGTTTTATTATGCAATATAGAGTAAAAAATAACAAGAAACAAGAGGGAGAAGATATAGAGTGAGATCAAATATTTTGGAGACTTAAATCTATCGATTCTTCGGAGGTGATTGTCATAAACTCAATCGAAATTGTTGAGTCCACTAATTACACTACAACAAAATTACCCTTTAACGAAAGAAAAAGTCGTCGTTATTGCTCCATTTTTCGTCGTTAAAAACAAATAATAACGGAATAAAATCTCGTCGTCACCGTCGTTATAGCTTCCCATACTAAAAGAATTAACGACGGTTTAGAAAAACCGGTCGTTATTGCTTTTTAACGACGGAGAAATTTCCGGTCGTTAATCAGTATTCATTAGTGACCGTATAATGCAACAATAGCGACCTATTCGTCGTCGCTAATAAGCTTAATGATTTAGAAGTTTGTAAATTTAACGACCAATATTTTTGTCGCTAATAATTAAATTATTACGAAATAATATGACAATAACGACTAAAATTGTCGTCGCTAAAAGTAAACCTTTAGAAAAATGGTATAATAATAACGACCAGTATTTTGATCGCTAATAAATATACGTTTTGAAAAAGGTATAATAATAACGACCAGTATTTTGGTCGCTAATAAATGTATAATAATACAGCATATATATTACCATTAAACCATATATCAACAAATACAATAAAGAAGACATTACATTCAATTAAAACTACATTCACATACACACCAATTTGTCAACATAATTATCAAAAGTATTGTCATCAAACATACAACCATCACATACACACCATTTCAAGTCTACATATAAAGTTACCAAAATATTTACTAAATTAAAAGTAACCACTTCAAAATAAACATGCAACCATCCATTGTGCTTCGAAAGAAGAAGTAACCACTCCGAAATAAACATGCAACCATCCATTGTGCTTCGAAAGAAGAAGTAACCACTCCAAAATAAACATGCAACCATCCATTGTGCTTCGAAAGAAAAGCAGAAAAAAGATAATTGGAAATCTACTCTGCTGGCTTCAAGACGATTCTCTTTGCTTAAATACGAACATCTTTAGTTATCTGCAAAAGACCAAAGTAAATATTATTACAACATTACTAAAATAATATAAGAAATATGTGAAACATTTTTGAAATAAAAAATAATATTTTAGAAAATTTAAATGAAGATATGCTTTTGGATAATTACTATTAACAATATTAAGATTGTGTTTCTTACTCTTCAGATCGAGTCGGTGGTGGAGGAGCATTGAATTGTCGTTGTAGCATTTTCTTAATTGCTCGAAGTTCTACCTCCATTTCGTCAATGCGACTTTTAAGTGACTCATTTTCCTTTTGAGTTTCACAAAGTTTAGTATGAAGTTCCGCTCTATAAGAATAAGGAGGTCTCAAATCATTTGCTTTTACACCACCTTCGAAACAAATCACATGATTACGACTTTGAGATCCAAAGTATTTTTCAATAAGTTCTATGTTGGAAGAAGAAGGATTTGATTGCGACGCCTCAACAATTTCATCCTTCAAAATATAAATATCAACATAAAAAAAAAATGAAACTACAAAAAGAGATAGATTATAATAAAATAAATATAAAAAACTTACATATTTTTTGATAGTAACTTCTCCTTCTAGTTGTCCACCCTTTTTTCTAGTTTCATAAAATATTGTTGCTAAACTTGGTGGGTTATTATCTTTCCCTCCCTATACAAAATATAAATTAGGTTCAACCAATGCGATCAATTAAATATAGAAGTTTGAAGTTACCTACTATTATCTTTTTCCAAATAATTTGTCTAAAAGGTTTACTACCCGTGCGATGAGGCATTGATACCTTCATCCCATTTTCTGAATTTCTTTTACTTGCCGCCTATATTCACATGGTAACATGATATAAATATGAATATAAGATATAAAATAAAAAACTGGTATATGCATAGTAGTATAATTGTAGAAAATAAGAATAACAAAAAAATAAATAGTAAAAGAAAATAAATTGGCATATATTTCTATCTTTATAATCAGAAAAAATTACATACCAGAAACTTTTCACTAAAAAAATGTTCTTTAACGAGCCACTTCCAATCGTCTCGATCAACACCTTCAGGAAAAATTTTAAGAGCATCTTGAATGGTCTTGCAAGGCTTTATAAATTTACGATGCAAATCTCCTCGCCATTTGTTCCACAATCATTCATATGTTCTAAAGTTTCATCACGATATGCTTCCATTTGATTATTTTGAAATTTATTCTACAAGTACAATCATGTTTTGTTAAATTTTCCTCAAAATATGATATTGAAAAATAAAAACAACAAATACAACCAACTCAAATTTAAATTCATGTTATAAAATATTACCGTCACCGTTGCCCGCATGTGATTTTTATTGTCTTCCTCAATTTCCTTCCACGAATGTACTTGAAGAGGACATTACGATCACGCACAATTTTACCTAAGTGTCTTGAGAAAATCTTATGATTTTTTCCGATGGCACGGTTGTTGTAGAATATTACCTCCAACTTTTCACCATTTTTTAATTTTTCAATTTTCTTGCACTTGTTTTTCCCTCGCACTTTCCTTTTCTTTGGAGAAGTCACCATATCTAAAAATATCACACAACAATCATATAAAAGTGCTTAAATATACCAATTGTGTAACATTTATGTAGAAAGAAAAATATGAAATAAGATAAATATGTCCAAATGTAAAGAAAGTTTACCACTCTCTCTTACTTCTTCGACATTTTCGATATCACGTGGGAAAGAGAAATCATTTGGTGGTTCTGTTGAACTATCATTTACCGATGTACTACTGTTGATAGCACCTATTACAGCATCTCGTGATGACAATCTAATAGAAGGTCGTAATCCTTTTCCCCGACCCTTCCCTAATGAACCTAGTGGTATGAAGAGTTGCTTTTCAGATCTAGAAGTGATCATATTTTCTTTCTGTAACTTTGATGCTTGCATTTTTCGCCTACAAAATTTAATCAAATAGATGTAAAACTTAACAAATTGTATTTTATGAAAAGTAAATGTGGTACTAACTATTTTTGAGGGAAAGGCAGCATGCTGCCGCTTCATTCATTGATAGGATGAATTAGGCTACGGGGATAATGTGGTACTAACTATAGTAACAACCTAAGTAATAACAAACAGTAGCAAGAAATGCACAAACTTGATAAATTAGGATCATCGTTTTCTCTTCTTTTGTGTAAATAATATGTCCTCTATCCTTGGATCCACATCATTCCTGTTCCAACTAATTTCGTTATGCATACTCAATGTTGTGCATGCATCCATTATAGGATTGAAAGATTCTTCTTGTTGGTAGGCCTCATCCATATCTTACATATTTTTGGGATCATTATTTAACTCCTCCATTGATATCATGTACGTGTCACGAGGTTGAGTCTTTTGCACAACATGCCAACCTTTGTTAATATGATCGGTAACATAAAATACTTGTGATACTTGACTGGCCAATACAAATGGTTCATTTGTTTTAAGCAAACGTTGGAGATTAACACTGATGAACCCATATTCATCTATTTTAATTCCTTTTTCTTTGTCATATACGTCCAACCAATTACCCCTAAATAACACCACTCGATGGCCACCAAGATATTGTAATTCGAGAATCTCTGTTAAGACCCCATAATAATCTATTTTTTTCAGTTTCACTACCAATGTCTCCAACTACAACCATTCCACAGTTTTCTGTTTTTAAATTTTTGTCGTACTCTTCTTTATGAAACCTATAGCTATTTACTATATAATCACTATAGCAAGTCACATATTTCGTAGGTCCACGAGACAAGGAAAGTAAATCTTCCATAACCAAACTTTTGTCCTGCTTGTACATTTGTGTAACCTACAAGTTAAATGTTAAAATTTAGATTGTTAGTATAAATTTACAATGAATGCAAATTTATACAATATATAAAAACAAGATTAGTGCTTACTCTGTTCTTAAACCACTTAATAAGGCTTTTATCTGATACTTGTATTGTACTTCTATTTTCAATGTTTGTATATTGGCCGCATATAAGAATAAAATAGGTCAACATATAATTTGTAATAAATAAGAAAATTAATCGGAATGAGTTAGAATTATATAAAAAACTTACTTCAAAAATGGTTGTACTTCTTCACAGTTCTTTAGAACCGAAATCATGTGTTTCTAAATCACGAGTTCTACCAGCTCCAAGTATTTTTCCGATTTGAGAAAAGATAGACAAATATCCATCAATTTTATTATGTCTATTATCATAATTGCGTTCCGGACGATTAAATTTTGTCTCAACACCATGAAGATATCGTGAGCAAAATGTCATACATTCATTCCAATATACCCTTCTGCAATTGATCCCTCCAGACGAGCCCTATTGCGTATACTAGACTTTTGTGTGTACAAGTTTCGCTCTATTGGATACATCCATCTGTATTGGACAGGTCCACCAAGCTTAGCCTCATTTGCTAAATGGATTACCAAATATATCATGACATCAAAAAATGAAGGTGGAAAAACTCTCTCCAACTTGCAAAGAGTTATTAAAATTTGAGATTCAATCTGATTCAAATCATTCAAACTTATTGTCTTAGAACCCAATACTGTAAAGAATACAGATAACTCAAGAAGTGGCTCATAAACTGTTTTAGGAAGGAGACCACGTAATGCTAGAGGTAGTAGACGTTGAAGAAGAACATGACAATCGTGACTTTTTAAGCCTGAAATCTTGTGCTCTTTAAGATTCACACAATGCGAAATATTTGATGAAAATCCATCTGGAAGTTTTAGTTGCTTAAGAAAAAGGCAAAATCGATGCTTCTCTTCTGAAGATAATGTGTAACATGTAACAGGAAGTATAAACTTACTCCCATCTTGAATTGGGTGTAATTCTGGCCTTAAGTTCATTGTTTGCAAATCAAGACGCGTTTTAATTGTGTCTTTTGTTTTTTCCTTGGTATTCATGAATGTCCCAACAAAATTATCATTTATATTTTTTTCAATATGCATCACATCCAAATAATGTCTCAATAAAAGATTTTTTCAATATGGAAGCTTAAAGAATATGCTCTTTTTATTCCAATTATCCCCTCGAATATCATGTGATATTTTTTCTTTTTATTAGCAGCCTTAGTTAAATTGATCCCCTCAAGATCTTCAACTTGTTCAAGAATATCATTGCCAGTAAGTAGTTTTGGTGGTAACCTTCTCTCCTTTGTGCCATCAAATGAAGATTTGTCATTCCTCCATTTATGATTGCAGATAAGTAGCGTCGATATCCCATATAAATTTGCTAGCCACCATTGACTAATCTAATTGAAACAGTGTTCTTATTGCAACAAGGACATGCCAATTTACCCTTAGTGCTCCATCCAGATAAGTTGCCATATGCAGGAAAGTCATTAATAGTCCATAACAAAGCTGCACGCATTTGAAAATTTTGATGTATTGACGCAGCAAATGTTTCAATACCTACTTCCCATAAGTCCATTAACTCCTCAATCAAAGGTTGGAGATAGATATCAATTGCATCTCCAGGACTTGAAGGTCCTGGAATGAGCATCAATAATATAAGATTAGGTTCCTTCATACACATCCATGGTGGTAAATTGTATGGTATTAATATTACTGGCCAAATACTGTATGGTTTTCTCGTATCTCCAAAGGGTTGGAAGCCATCACTTGCAAGACCAAGTCTTATATTTCGAGGCTCTAAGGCAAATGATTCATATAGTTTATCAAAAGATTTCCATTCCATCGCATCAGCAGGGTGTCTCATAATTCCATCATCTACTATTTTATCAAAATGCCATCTCATAAAAGAAGCTGTCTTTGTGGACATGAATAATCGTTGAAGCCTAGGCTTCAACGGAAAATAACGCAATATTTTTGATGGTATTTTTTTACCTTTTGCATTATACTTGATTTCCTCATTTTTTGTATCACTCTTCCATCTAGAAGCATCACAAACTTTACAATGATTAGATTCTTCGTCGTCTTTCCAATATAACATACAATCATTTACACATGCATCTATTTTTTTATAGGAGAGCCCCAAATCCTGAATAATCTTTTTTGCTTCATAATATGAATCTGGTAAAGTTGATCCTTCAGGAAGAAAATTTTTATTTAATAATTGTAGTAACATGGTAAATGATGCATTACTCCACTTTCCAAGACTCTTGATATGAAGTAATTTTATTAGAACTGACAATTTGGAGTTCTTAGAACCAGAGTATAATGGTTGATTAGACTCTCTTAATAATTTATAAAATTTTTTAGCTTCATCATTGGGTTCCTCTTCATGCACTTCATGACTTGAGACACTAATGCTTTCGGGGTTCATACCGAGATCACTAAAATTTGGATATAAATCTCTTATAATATTCTCCACCTCGTTATCACTCTCATCTTCTTCTGTTTCCTCATTATCTTCATCATCAGACTCAGATTGAGACTCACATGATTTTTTTCCATGATGATACCAAAAAGTATAACTACGAACGATTCCATAAACTTTTAAATGAGTTTCTACCATCTCACGAGTTCCTGAATAAATGTCATTACACTTAACACAAGGACATCTGATTTCATTATTTTCTCCAGTTCTTTTAAATGCAAAACTAAGAAAACTTTGAACACCCTTATCATATGCCTCATTCAGTCGATCATCAACCAGATCCATCCAATCCTTATTAGGTGCCATTCTTTTTTTAATCGGTAAAGATTAAAGTTCAAAATTACCTAAATAAGATAGAGTCAATAAGCAACTTCACATAAAATTACTATAATATAACGGAATAGCAAAATTACATACAATCTTATATAAGTCTAATTACCACTGAAACACTGTGCACCGGCGGTGTCATAACCACTGAAACACTTTCGGGAAGCCCATTTTGGCTCCAAAAGTTGCAAACAAAGAACTAAAATCGCCAGACTGACCGGGACAGTGCCGGTAATAGCCAGGGGCATCTGGCACATAAAATTAATCACCGCAATTTCTCAAATTGCGTGATTAACGCCGAAACGCCGTTAAATTGACAATTTTGCCAATTTACAGTTCGATATCCGATTCCTGCTCAACGAAAGCTGTCGGATCTCCAACGAAGAGTTTAGAGATCATGGGCACACAGCCCAAAATAGCCCATGAGGCTATAATTGCAATTAGACCCCTCGAGTTTTACAAAATTGCATAAAAGCATGGAAATTAATTCCTTTTTCACTTGCATTTCATTTCTGAATGTTTTTAAACTGAACCAAGGCCACTAATAGGTGGGCCTCGATATACTCGATGCTGTGCTCACCATTTGGGAACAGTGTGGAACCCGAGGACAACTTCGGATCAATAAACAATATGCAAATAGGCTCAAGTTGCTACTTTTCTTATTTACACTTGACCAAACCCAAATTTAGGGTGAGCATCATGCTCAGTAGGTCGAAAAGACTCAGAGGCTCACCTTGAGGGTGCAGCCAACCTGCTTGAACAGCTTAAGGGCCATCAAGTGCCCATTTAGGGCTTATCTTACTAGATCTACCAAACCACTCAGTCATTTGCTGAAACAAGATGAGCATCAAGCTCCTGGGGTTATGAGGACACATGGGCTTGCCCTAACAGAGCTAGAAAGGTGCTGGAACAGTGCAAAAGGCAACCTAGCCTACGCTAGAGCTTGGCATGTGGAATCAAACAATCCACCTGGTCATCTTCCACATTGAGCTGAGCATCATGTTTAGGAAGCTACCAGGAGACTAGGGCTCACCATTTGAGAGCCATAGCACTGCTGGAACCGTGGTGTAACCAACCTCGATCATGCATGCAAACACCTAGAGCTCGGGTACAGACTACACAGCAAATCTCTGGTTCTATGGTACTCTTTGTGCAAGCATGAGCTTAAGGATGTTGAAGGGAGTGCCAAGAAGGCCCTGGGGTGGAGCTTCAGCAGCAGGTGGCATCTAACACCGAACTCGAACTTCAAGCTACCAAGCCTGGAGCTCTAATAGAAACTTGCCATGCGACAGTTCACAAAGCCATACAAGGCCACAGGTGACTTTCCATTGATGCCAGGAAGCTTCCTGGTGCGGTGGTCGATGGCGGCGGGCGGCGGATGGCCGGCGGCCAACATTGCGGCCAACCGAGCTCCCTTAATGGCGAAGTCGCATCTAGAGGGCTTAGGCTACATGGAAAAGCACCAGCAGGTGCTACTCGACTCCACAAATATTTCTGGGTTCATGGCCGATGGCAAAAGGCAGCGGCGGCGCCGGAGCAACAAGCTCGGCCGAAGCAAAGATGGCCCAAAACTAGGGCTAAGAACTGCGAGATCTAGAATGAACCAAACCTAACCAAACTTCATGGAGGTGTTCTATAGACCCTAAAGAAGATGCTTAGCATCTTTTATCCCGGCGCAAGCTGCCGGAAAGTGCGCGTGCACGAGGTGGCGCAAATTAGGGTTCCGGCGGGTCCAGAGTCCTCGCCGGCAACCCGGTGCACCTCGGGGGTCGAGGCTCTGCAGGTTGCATTCCCATGACCCAATGAGGTCAATGCAGTGTCCTAGGTTGCAAAAGAAATCACAGAGGAAGGGCACTCACCTCGCCGGAGATGGAGAAGATGAACGAAGAAGAAGCTTCTCCTCCCCGCCACGCGCGGCCAATGCAGGCTGCGAGGCACCTCTTGCTCGACTTTTGGATGTTGAAGAAATCCTCTAGGCCCTCAGGAGGCAAGCCAATGGGGTTTCGTTGTCTCCCACAAGTACCCGATCGAGATCAAGAACCAAGAGTTATTTAGTTGTTTTTCCCGGCGACGGGGACGGCGGCCAGCAGAGCTGGTGGTCCGGGAAGGTAGCAGAGGAGATGAAGGGACGGGTGGATGATGCGGCTACGGTTTCTAGAGGCTGACGGTTCGGTTGCTAGAGAAAACCTAGGCTGCAATGAAAATTATTGCAAAAAATGCAAATAAGTCCTCCGATTATTTTTTTTAATGATCTGGGTCCCTCAAAATAGATGATAAATGCAGAGAAGTCCCTCACCAAGAAAGTTTTATGCATTTTAGTGCATAAAATATTGGGCTTTTATGCAAAATACTATGAATTTTCCTATATATCACGCTTTTTGAGACAACCGGGTCGTCAAACGGAAAAATGGACACCACCACGACGTCTGGCTCGACGAAACCTATTGAGTAGCGATTTTGGTTCGCTGGATTCAAGCTTCGATAATTCTAAAATTCATCTTATACGATAAATTATACAGTTCGACACACTTTACAATGCTTTAGGCTCTTCAAACGCAAATTTCGTCAGCGCCACTGCGCTCAGAACGACGCCGCCATTTAAATCGACTACTCGGATCGTCAGATTCGGACTCCAGACAGTTGATCGACCAACGTTAGCCGGTGAGGGAATTAAATCAGCGGTTACTATTCATAAGTACTATTCACTTAAGTCGCGGGCCCCGGTAGCTTTTTTCGCTGATTTCTGGACGATCCGATCGTCGGATCAAAAATCAGTCTATACCATTTTCAATCGATTTGATCAGACGATCGCACTGACAATTTCAGATGTTCGAGATTAGACTCGGATCTGAAATGCAAAAATAGTGCTCCGAAAACTCTGCAATTTGCACACCGATATACAACCACTTAGATTTATTTTTGCATTTGCTCATTCACATTCACATTTAAATTCTTCAAATTCAAATTTGAATTTCACGGGTACTACACCATTACACTCTTTGCTGATTATGTATCCAAACACTTCAAAATTTAAAACCATAAAATTTTTTAATTACAAGATTTTATTTACATTCTTCACATTCTATTTTATTCTTCAAATTCTTCAAATTCTATTTTATTTACAGCAAAACCACATGTTATTAACTCCATAATTTTTTTTTACTTAATTTGGTTATTTTTAGTGGCGACTTATTGTGCTCGTCGTTAATTTGGTAGCTTTTAACAACTGCTTATTGTACTCGTCGTTAAATTTGCAGCTTTTAACAACGGCTTATTGTACTCGTCGTTAATTTGGTAGCTTTTAACGATGGCTTATTGTGCTCGCCATTAATTTCCCAGCTTTTAACGACGGCTTATTGTGCTCGTCGTTAATTTGGTAGCATTTAATTTGGTTGTTTTAGCGACAACTTATTACGCCCTTCATTAATTTTGTAATATTTAGCGACAACTTATTGCACCCGTCGTTAATTTGATTCCTATTAGCGACGACTTATTGTGTCCGTCGTTAAATAAAATGCTTGTAGCGACCACGTATTGCACCCGTCGTTAATTTACTTACTTTTAGCGACCATTTATTGCACTCGTCATTAATTTTGTTGCTTTTAGCGACGAAGTATTGCACCCGTCGTTAATTTGATTATTTTTAACGACCATTAATTACGCCCGTCGTTAATTGATTACTTTTAACGACCACTTATGGCGCCCGTCGTTAAAACTTAGTCGTTATAGCTATAATTTCTTGTAGTGTAATGTTCATCTTTTCCTTGCAGGTTTTTACTTTTAGTTCTTTTCTTTTATGAACTTTACCTCCTTTTTATTGTAATTTTGGCTAACTTTCTGTGACAAAAGGGGGGAGAGAACCTAAAAACTGAGTACTAACTATTTGTAACTTTTGGTATGTACTTTGGAACTTCTTTGGTAAGTACTTTGGAACTTCTTTGGAACTTGGGAAGAGAACATTGAAAACACTTTTGTGTTGGAACTTTGTGAACCTTTGAAAGGCGAAGTAAAGGTAAGTATGAAAACTTTGTGTACTTTGAGTACATGCCTCCACTAACTATTTGACTAACTATTTGGGCATATAATATTGCTAACAAGTTTCTTGATAATTGACATATTTATTAACTTGTTAAGTGTTTTGACATGACATTTGAATTTTTAATGATTAGGGATATGTGAATCTTTGTTTGCTAAATTTTTATACATATATGACAATTAATGTCATGGTGAGTATAAACTCCATCTCTCTAATTGTTTATTTGAATTCTTGAGATATCTAACGATTTCTTTTGTCAAGAATTTTTGTTGTATGGTGATAGCAATAAAAATATCTTTTTGATGTTTTTTAAGTGGATTTTGTTTTGTCACGAAACCGCCAAAGGGGGAGATTGTTAAGGATTTTGTATTGACATATTTCGTGAAGTGGTATAAGTCTTGGAGATTGAAGATGAAGAATTGTGGACCAACTACATCAATTTCAAGAAGAATGGATTCGGAATGATCAGGTACGTTTAACTAAATAATTTTGGTGATCCGAATACATTTGTGTAGTTTAGAAACATTTGGATAAGTTTTTATTGCATAAAAATAAAAAACTGGACAAGTTGGATGTTCAGGATCCGGATCACACCATTCCAGTCCGGACCCCGAATATAGTTTAGTTAATGCGGTTTTCCAGTCCGGACCACCTCTGTTTCAGTCCGGACCCCGAACCTTAATTTCTGCAAAATTGCATGAATAGTCTGGACCTCCCCTGTTTCAATCCGGACCCCGAACTGTGTTTTCAAGAAAATATGCCGAAAAAGATGACAGTCCGGATCAGCCAAATCCAGTCCGGACCGCCGTGCGGGAAAAATTATGTTAAGTCAGTTTTTGATGCTTATCTCTTTCCAAAAGTTTTTAACCTATAAATAAATCCTAATTTCATCTTTTAGAAAAACCGAGAATTAATCGAACAATCGATTAAGAAAAATAAAAGAAAAATCAACAAATATAGAGAAGAAAGGAAAACACGATTAAATTCATGTTTCTTCATCTATATTGTTCAATTTGATTCTAGGGTTTCCAAACTCCTATTTTTTGTAGAGTCAAATTGAAGAATACTTAGATGGTATTTCCTTATCTATCTTTGATCTAAGTATTCGGAGGATCATCACCAAACAAAACAATGATTTACCAAGAATCGGCGCGAGGATTCGAGTGGCCTTGTGGATTCAAGGTGCTACCGCTCTCATGGATTCGGAGCGAGGCTCGTTCGTGTGATCGAGGCGTGCCGCATTGGTGAAGACCGTGGATTCGGTTGGACGTCGTGGATTCGACGTTGGACTTCGTGGATTTGAAGTTGGACGCAAATCGTGGATTCGAGGAGCGTTCGCAGCGAGCGGAGAAGATCATCTAGGAGCGTATGGAAAAGGTTGAGTCGTAGGGTTACGGTAAATCACCTTGTACGTGTTTAATCTTAGTGGATTTCGCTGTGTTTTCGGTGCCGTGGTTTTTTACTCATGTTGTCACACCCCGGGGTCGAAACTGCGACCCGGGCTCGCTAACAGATCCGCCGCCCATACGGTGCACCCCGTATAGACGAAGCATCTAACCTGCAAAAGAAAGATGCTATACTAAACAGATATCAGAGCTGGAAGTAAAAGTTGAAATAAATAAAGTAATTACAAGTCCAATTGATACAATCCAAGTCCTCACCAAAAGTACATAAGTCTCTCGCAGCAAAAATAGAAAAGTACAACTCTATGCCTCACTACAAGGGTCTCTCAACAAGAAACTCTCAAAATGAAAATGGTACGTCTACTCTCTGGACGATGACTGGTAGGGATCTAGCTCGTGACTCCCTCACCTCGATCTGAAGAAGCAGCAACTGGAGCAGCAGGAACAGGAGTAGAATTCCCTGGGGAAAAAGACACCACGACGGGTGTGAGAACTACATCCCACAGTAGTTCTCAGTGGGTGCCGTCAACAAGCCCAACGGTCTGCCCACTAAGTCTACCAGAGGCATGCTGTAACAAATGAAATACTGAAGAAAAGAGCTGGAAATGAATAACTCTACAGCTACTATGCCCCTATCTATATGCTCAAAAAGTGGAATAGATGATAAAAATGGTGCATCTACTAACATATCAGTATAGTCACCCAATCTGAACTGACTGCCTCCTCGGTTCCAGTCAAGCCTGCGCCTACCTACTACCGTTACATCCCGGAGGACCGGACTTACGTAGGGCGTCCGTAGCTGCCAAAACTAGCTCAGCCAGAGGGACTGTGTCCGTAACTGCCAAAACTGGCTCAGTCAGAGGGACGGCGTCGACAAGTCGCGATACAAAAGTAACATATCTACCCTGGGCGTGGCTCTCGAAGGGCGCGACCCCACCGAGGAAAAAGGTATCCGCGCACTCTGTCGCTCAGGTGGCACTGCAGGCTATAGTCAAAATCCACGCTCACGCTCTGAACGGAAGGACTCAATCCTCAAACATCTTGCACAACAGTCGGAGCACTCTTGACGACTCAGCTGATCAGCTCTCACGAAACATGAGACACTAGCCTCACCGACAACTCACAGCCCAAAACACACTGGCTGGAGATACTCCACAACCAGGACCAACCCTTCACTCAGGGCTAACTAAACTGGTCGGATAACACTCAACGACCCGGGACCACCGTCAACCCCGACGGTTCCCAACAACAGAACATCTACCCAACCTGCAGACTCACTGACAGGATAAATCCCACAACAGACAACAATAAAGGATCCGGTAACCCCGAAAGACTAGAACCTACAACCCTATCAAACAAGAACAGGCTCTAGGCATAGCCTCTCGTTGTTCTCGTCCCAAAGAAAAAGGCAGCCCTTGAAACCCAGACCACTCGAATCATCTCGGGTGGTTAAATTTATTGGAAAAAGGTGATATTTCTTACTGAAAGCCACTTGATCGGGAAGAAATCCATTTTTAATGATTTTTAGTTCTTTTTAGGAAAACAGTTGAAAACAAGTTTTATATCCAAACCTCGAAGAGCTAATGCCTTCGCCCAATCAAACAAGAACAGACTCAGGCGACCCTACGACGCTTGGAAGAAAACATTTGGTTGACTAAAATCATATGTGTGTCCAAAAAAAAAGGTTCAGGGTTCAAGGTCCTGCTATCACTGATAAACCGCTGCGACTAGCACAGCGGCGACAGATAAAACAAGAAAAAAGGAACATCTCGGGACCGCCGCCAACTCAAACGGCTCCCGCCACAGATGATCGATCAACTACATCTACCAGACTCCACTCTGCTCCCAAGCACTAGTGTAAAATGCATCTCACAATAAAAAGAAACCCGACCACTTGGCTCACTAATCGGGCGAGTAAAACACTAAATACAGGATGAAAAGAAGTGTGGATGTCAAAAGCAGAATAAACCTAGCCCAAGTTGGAGTTTTCTACAGTCTGGCTGAACATGCTGCATATGACGGGGGTGCTAGGTCAAGTTCCAAGATAACAATAATTTACAGATAGTAGGAAGCAAGAGATCGCATGATCATCAAATAACACTAGAATTATCAGCTATCACATTCTAGCATACTATACAAGAGTATCACTATCATGCATGGTCCTACTATAGCAGATTTAATGAACATTCCATCAATCTTGGAGATAGGGCCACCCACCTGAAAGTGCACAACTGTCCAAGGTTCCACAGCTGAAAAACACCAGGAGCAACAACCTTCACTAATCCTCAACACCCACGGGTTCACAAACACCCGCAAATACCCCTGGGTACAACAACAAGTCCAAGATTACACTTTAATCCACAATTATCCAAACAAGTTACAATCTAAAAATCAGTCCCAAAGATGTCACTTTTTCACCTGAAAACAATGCTCCAAAAGTTCCAATAAAAATACTACGGCGATCCTCGCGTCGAGACGTTCGAAACGGGTACCTGCACGTCCAATTCTGAGCCCCGTAGGCCAAGTTACAAATTCCACAGTACAAGCGCGCAAAAGCTCACAACCACCCAACTGTAATAATCAGCACAGTAAAAGAAGAAATAATATACCTTCGGGCAAGCCTCAGAAAAATCCCAAAAAAATACGATGATAATCCTCGCGACGAGTAGATGTGAAAAGTGTACAGGCTCGTCTCGATCCGACGCACGAGTGCGGAGATAAAATTCCGGCAAGGGGCTGCTGTCCAAAAACTCCACCAGCAAACAACGGCTTAGAAATGTCTCAAAAACCGTGCCATAGACTCTGAATCCAGCAAGATGATCAAACGAAAGTCGAAGACGTACCTCTCGTGAATCCAATTCCGTAGAAATCGTCCAAAAATACCGTCGGAGTAGCTCTATGGACCTCTCGGACCGACATGCGGCGATAACGGGCCTTCGATGAAAGATCGTCTCTCCGCGCTACGATGCCGAAATCGTCGACGCCGCTGCTTCCAAAAAATTCGGGCCTCTGCCAGAAGATGCACAACACGAAGATCTCCAACTTTGCTGAAGGGTCCAAGGGCAGGGGAGCTCGGGAAAAGGGGCAAAAAGCCCAAGCAAGGTGCCTATTTATAGGCCCAAACAAGAGAAAGAGCTTATTGGGCTTTCGGGCCCAACATTCGGGCGCCCGAAATCTTTCGGGCTGCTACAGTAACGGGCCCGGCCCGTTACTGTGCGCGCCCGAAATCCCCATAGGCCGTCACGTGGCTCAGCAACGCTCCCCGCGCCCGGCACACGCGCGCCCGCGAACCGCGCGACGCCGCGTGTCCCGACACGCGGACATGCGCGGCTGCGCCCGACCAACCACAGGGCGCCACGTGGCGCCCCCACGTCGCCCGGCAGCGCCCACGCCGCGCCCACGTGCGCGGCCGCGCCGCTCGCAGCGCCGTGTCGGGCATGCATCCCAAGGCAGCCGCCGCCCGTCGCGTGGACCGCGCGCACCAGGACCCGCCAACCACAAGCCGCCACGTGTCCTTCCCTGGTCCACCGTGCACCGGCGACGTTCCCGTGTACCGTGCCTACTGCGCCCACCACTCACGAGGTGCCACGTGCCCCTTCCCCACGGTGCACGCTTCCGCAGTGGACCGCGCGCCTGCCCGCGCGCCCACTCGCTTGCCCGCGCCGCTCCGCCGCCTGCCCGAGCCCGCGCCGCTGCGCTCCGCCGCTGCCCGCCGCCTCCGACGCCTCTCTGGCCGCCAGAACAGTAAACCCACACCTCGAAATCCGTGTTTTCGCGTCCGGGCTCCGAAAAATACAAGTGAATAGTCCATTTTGATCGTTTTCGCGCGCTGAATCCAAATCCGAAGTACGTTTGGCCCAATTCCACTTCTAAAATTTCCCAAAAATTTCTGAAAAAGTAAACTTAATCTATTTTTCGTGCCGGGTCACTTCCTTGGTTCCAATAAGCGCGCAAAAACCTCAGTCACCCAATATGGGCCTCCTGTTAAGCAATCTGCTCCCATTTACACTAGGAATCCATTTTCGGGGCCCGACACGCGCACAAACACTCCCAGAAACCACTAATCCATCAATAAGCCTTTAAGTGGGGATTCGGGTCCTCACATCCTCCCCCGCTAAAAGAAACTTTCGTCCTCGAAACTAACACGGCTCAAAAGGGAGTCCAAAGCCATGGGTAAGCATCCGTCAACACAGTCTCCAACTCCCCAGTCGCTACTCACTCTCCACAAAGCGAGTCCAAAGTTGGAACAACCCCAGAAATTCCAAATACCGGGGACAAGAAGAACAGCCAACTCTACTCGTCCAAACTACACGAATTACGCCGCACAATTAACAAGAAAGGGTAAGGGCCCCACCAGCAGGAAAGTCATCAACCCGCAACTCTTCATTTAGAAAACAGCTGAAATTAACGAAAAGTTCGAAAATTCCGAAAGACCAGTGCCCTCGCCCCAATCAAATAAGAACAGGTTTGGGCACCGTCTCCATTTTTGGAGTAGCCTTTCGAAGCTTTCGTCCTATTCATAAATTTCAGCGCAAGGGCGAGAAAAAGGGAGAGAAGTGTTGATGCCGTTCCTGCTGTGGCAACAAAAACGGAAGCTACGGTCTATCCGTGCCCCTAAAAGAAAAACACAACCCTATCCGAGACCCCTAGAGACATAATCTCTAGTCCTAGGCGTCACCTACGCTCAACAAGTAGCACCTAACCCAAAAACCGCTGAAGCCACTGCCGCAGAAAGAATGCCTCGGTGACCTGTGGAAATGATCTCCTGTTGTCCAACTCGCGGAAAGGTCATTGTTCTCAATCCACCATCAATCATTGCACGATACTGCACCAAATGGTCCATCCCGTGTGCTCAATCTGAGTCGTGGAGCTGTAACTGAATCGTCACACCTGCCGGTGTACTTCCCGAAGTCTCAGCTGTCCTGATCATGCCCCAAAATCCTCCTCTGCTCGCAGGATACTGTGCAGAATCCAAAGGCAATTACCTGTAGCAACTTCCTATCTCTTATCCATGCAGAGATGCAAAAGCCCTACTAACATGTGCAGGAGGATGCAGCAGTATCCAAAAAGCTCAACTTAGCTGACAGAAAAATAAAGTCATACCTGCGGCGATAGGGTCTGTTGCCGGGGTGCCCTCCACCAGGGCCGCGTAAACCCGTCCACTGGGTGCTGAAGACCGTCGTCCCGTCTGTCCCGACGTCGTACCCCACTCTGTCTGACGGTGTGCCGTAGGGGCTTCCGCTTCCTGAATAAGCAAGGAGGGGGTGCTATAGCAAGGGATCACACTGACAGAATGGCTCGGGGACAAGCTGCTCGAAAATGTCCAAACTCTCCACATAGGAAACACCGTCCCTGTCTCTGGTCACACTATGACGGTGGATGAGGGCTGCCACAGATGACACACTGCTCATGTCGCTGCTGCCGATACTGCTACTGCTACGGGTGTCCACCTGAACTCTGGCGCCTCTGAAACTCACGACCCTCAGGGTGAGATCGTGGAGGTCTCAAAGATGCATGCTGACTCGTCTGTCCCTCATCAACCGATGCTGGGCGCTTCGCCCCTGGAATCACTGCGGGAACTGGAGCCACCTCATCCATCACCGCCTCTCCGCACTCAACGTAAAGTGCCTGCTCCATAAATGCATCCAACGTCTGCAATCTACGCGAACGGACGAACTGATAAATCTTCCGGCGTAAACCCCGCTCAAACATATAAATCCGATGCGACTCGTCCCTCGCAGCGTGCGGTACACAGGCCAACAACTAGTTGAAGTCTGCGATGTACTCATGTACGGCCCGATCTTCCTGATGGTGATTCTTTAGCTGTTCCTCCAACCTCTGCCTGATGCTCTCCGGGAAGGAGGCCCCTCGAAGAAGGCTGCGGAACTCCGCCCAAGAAAGAAGCTGCGTCCCAGGCGGACCAGCAGGTCGCACATGCCGCCACCAAGCCTCGGCGTTGCTCTTCAAGAAGTGTGTAGCCAAGAGGACTCGAAACCGCTCCTCAATGAACAAACTCTCAAAATGACGCTCCATGGCCGTGATCCAAGACTCAGACTCCCACGTCTCTGCACTCAATCCAGAAAAATGGTGTGGATTGAACTGGCGGAACCTCATCAATAGGTCCACCACCTCACGCTGCTCTGCAGGGGTTAACTGTTCCGCCGTCCCGGACGGCTGACCACTGGTGACCGGTGCAGTAGAGGCTGCCTGTGCTGCTGATACAACTGGGGGTGCTACAGCTGGTGAAGGAGGTGCGGGGAAACTCTCAGGGGGAGTGACAATAGGATGCGCTCTCTGCTCCAACATGCGCATCATCCGGTCCATGGTCTCCTCCTGGCATCGGACAACCTCCGACATCTGCGCCATCTGGATCCATAACTCTTGGGTCTTGCCTTGCTCTGATAGCTCTGCCTCCCGCTGCTCGGGTTACTCATCAGATGCGGGATGTGCCCTCTTCACTACACGACGTCTCAGGGGCATCGGAGTCCACTACACAATAATAAACATCAGGACACAACAACCATTCGACCCAATTCAGCGAAAGTCTAAGACATGTCATCCATTCCATAGCATTATGTTGTCTGCAGCCAGCATAATCTCTTAGGAGAATAAACATGCCAATCACTCATCCCATCCCTTGGGAGAGGTACAAAACTCAATCATGACTCTCGCTAAAAGTCACGACTCTCACGTAGTCATCCTAAGGTCCAACCATAAGCCTAGGGTTTCTAAGTCCTCAATGATCTAAAACCTAGGCTCTGATACCACTCTAATCTGTCACGCCCCGGGGTCGAAACTGTGATCCGGGCTCACTAACAGATCCGCCGCCCATACGGTGCACCCCGTATAGACGAAGCGTCTAAATTGCAAAAGAAAGATGCTATACTAAACAGATATCAGAGCTGGAAGTAAAAGCTGAAATAAATAAAATTATTACAAGTCCAATTGATACAATCCAAGTCCTCACCAAAAGTACATAAGTCTCTCACAGCAAAAATAGAAAAGTACAACTCTATATCTCACTACAAGGGTCTCTCAACAAGAAACTCTCAAAATGAAAAGGGTACGTCTACTCTCTGGACGACGACTGGTAGGGATCTAGCTCGTGACTCCCTCACCTCAATCTGAAGAAGCAGCAACCGAACAGGAGTAGAAGTCCCTGGGGAAAAAGACACCATGACGGGTGTGAGAACTACATCCCACAGTAGTTCTCAGTGGGTGCCGTCAACAAGCCCAACGGTCTGCCCACTAAGTCTACCAGAGGCATGCTGTAACAAATAAAATACTGACGAAAAGAGATGGAAATGATAACTCTACAGCTACTATGCCCCTATCTAGATGCTCAAAAAGTGGAACAGATGATAAAAATGGTGCATCTACTAACATATCAGTATAGTCACCCAATCTGAACTGACTGCCTCCTCAGGTCCAGTCAAGCCTGCGCCTACCTACTGCCGTTACATTCCGGAGGACCGGACTTACGTAGGGCGTCCGTAGCTGCCAAAACTGGCTCAGCCAGAGGGATTGCGTCCGTAACTGCCAAAACTGGCTCAGTCAGAGGGACGGTGTTGACAAGTCGCGATACAAAAGTAACATATCCACCCCGGGCGTGGCTCACCAAGGGCGCGACCCTACCGAGGAAAAAAGTATCCGCGCACTCTGTCGCTCAGGTGGCACTGCAGGGTATAGTCAAAATTCACGCTCACGCTCTGAACGGAAGGACTCAATCCTCAAACATCTCGCACAACAGTCGGAGCACTCTCGATGACTCAGCTGATCATCTCTCACGAAACACGAGACACTAGCCTCACCAACAACTCACAGCCCAAAACACACTGGCTGGAGATACTCCACAGCCAGGACCAACCCACCACTCAGGGCTGACTAAACTGGTCGGATAACACTCAATGACCCGGGACCACCGTCAACCCCGACGGTTCCCAACAACAGAACATCTACCCAACCTGCAGACTCACTGACAGGATAAACCCCACAACAGACAACAATAAAGGATCTGGGAACCCCGAAAGACTAGAACCTATATGTCACGCCCCGGGTGTAAACCAGAACCCGGGCCCGTCTACAGATTCGCCATGCACACGGTATTTTTCGTGTACACGAAGCTTCGGTAACCTGCTCAGATATAAGAATCATAATAAAAGAGCATAAAATCAGAGCTAAACTAAATCTACTATATCTCAGACAAAAGCTGAAAGTAAATAAAGTACAACTGTAAAATAAATACAAATATCTCTCCCAGCTCACCACAAATATACAACTAACTGGCTAAAGCCAGACCCAAAAAGAAATATAAAGGAACTGTCTGAGAAAAACCGGGTACACCAAAAACTCCTGCTAGCAACTGTCGGGTGGCTCTCTATCTAGTCCGCAATCCTCTTACCTCGATCAGCTGCTGACGGCCCAGCAACTCCCGCAGAGGACTCTGCAAAACAAAGGGAGAAAAACAAGGAAGGACGATGAGGGTAAGAACTACTATAAATACAGTAGCCTCCCCTAGTGGGTAAAGCCTCAACTCAGACATGCCCACCAGGTCTACCAGAGGCAAAAAGAGAAGAAAGGGGTGGAAGCTAAGTATAACAACTGAATAAAAGAGCTACCACTAAAATGCCTCTACATGTCAAGCTAGTAAGAACAGCTAAAAGTATGCATCAGTATGTAAAAGCCTGCCTAAATAACCAAATCCGACCACCAGTAGACACTGGTACTGCCTGCTCTGCCTGCCGCGACGGGTATGCCAGCCTACGCATAACACCGAAGCAAAGGAGTCTCAAGGACTCAAAGTCTGTCTGACGCACACTCCGGAGTGGCACTCGAGGGGAGCGACCCACACGAGTAAAGTAAGTAACCACAAGTAACCTGAAATAGCAGGACTGGATCACAACTCAGATCAAGTGGGAAAAACCATCCACAAAAGAAAGCCCGATCCCCCTCTCCCAATCTGATGCAATAGTACAGCCCGGTCAACCACCCGAAATTCGTGGTTACCGCAATACCCTACCATCAAGCCCAGCCTGTCTCAAAATCCCTAGCAACCTGACTACACTATCCCAGCCCCCCGCTCGTACCCGAGCATGCTAACCCTGAAGTCTAAATAATAGGAGAAAGAAATAAAAGCATGATTTCTCCTAAGTCAAATCCCAAAAGATAGTGTATCAGTAAATAGTGACTTAATTGTATGACCATTTAAGCATGCAATTGTCCCAATATTTTAGTCTATTTCACAGGAATAATTAAAATAAAATAACGAGTGTTAGGATTATTGTCTCAAGGTGATGATCCCTATTGCAAAGTCATTAATTGCTAACCGGCCACTAATCATGCTGTCCCGAATAATTAAATGATTAAACAAAGTGATCATGATACCGAACTCATGCCAATAATGTAACGACCCGACCCACTAGCAATAATAACTCGTTGGGCCCAAATCACAGCCCAAAATGCTTAAGCCCAGTTATTATTAGTAGTGTCCATGTCTCTTATAAACACAAACACAACCACATTCCCATCCGATGTGGGACTATTTGGGGCGTCACAGACTCCCCCCGTTTAGGCCTGACGTTCTCGTCAGCCCAAACACACACACAACAGCCCAAGATCACCAAGCGATGTGAGACTTGTCTTGCTAGCCCTGTCATCTAGACACAAGCTCAGCCCAGACTCGCCGCACACTTCCGGCTGGTTATTGGCTCTGATACCAAATGTAACGACCCGACCCACTAGCAATAATAACTCGTTGGGCCCAAATCATAGCCCAAAATGCTTAAGCCCAGTTATTATTAGTAGTGTCCATGTCTCTTATAAACCCAAACACAACCACATTCCCATCTGATGTGGGACTATTGGGGGCGTCACAAATAATGCCATCATCATGGATAAACTATCAATTATTTAATTCCCTATTGCATGCAAGGTTATCAACAGTAAGCTAGGCCTTTCTAACATTGGGATACTCTGATGTTCCTAGTGAGCATACCAAAGGAGAGGAGTACAACAACCACCCACCTGAAGAGCTGACTGTCCAAATCCCAACAGCTGAAAATACCAAAAAATCCAAATCTCCTACTCCAAAGGGTCCAGCAATACCCGCAACTCTCCTGGGTACAACACAAGGCCCACAAATACACATAAATTCCAAGACTATCCATACAAACACAAAAAAAAATCAGTCCCAAAGATGCCCTTATTTCACCTGCTGAAAATGCCTAAAAAATTCCAAGAAAAAGATCACAGCGATCCTCGCGTCGATACCTTCGAAACGGGTACCTGCACGTCCAAATCCGAGTTCTGTAGGTCAAGATACAAATTCGGCAAGGTGGCCTACTCAAAAAATTTCTGTACCAAAAACTGTAGCACTGAACAAAGGGAAAAAGGGATTTTCACCTCCAATAAAATCTCAGAAAAATCCAAGAAAAATACGAGCTTGTTTCTTGTGATGTGTAGATAAAAAACTTGTATAGGCACGCTTCGATCCGATGCTCGTACGAGAAGATATGGCCAAAATACTCCAATGCTGTCCCAAAAACCACACAGAAAAAGAGGTCACAAAGGCACCTCTGGAACCATGCCAAAAACTCGAAACGGGAGTGCACAATCAACACAAAAGATGAAGCCCTACCTCTCAGGAGTATGTTGGCGCAAGAGTCATCGAAAACGAAGGTCGGGGTGGCCCAGGGGAGTCCTCACACTGCGCTGCGACGAAGAAGATCACCGGAAATGAAACATGGCACCGAGCCGTAAAATCCGAAACCTCGGGATACGTCCCCCTAAAAATCCCAAAACTCTGCAGGTGGAAGCAGCACTCGAAGGTGAACAAATGTCTATAAGGGAGCTCGGGGAGAGGAGGCTTGGAAGAGGGAGAAAAATCTCCAAGAAGACAGCTCGGGTTGCTTTATATAGGTTGTGGGGAACAAATCTGGAAATTTCGAATTTGTCCCCAGTTTCGGGCGCCCGGCCCGGCCCGCCGGGTTTTCGGGAGTGCACAGTGCGGCCTGGCCAACCAAGTTTCGGGCGCGCACAGTGCTGCCCGGCCCAGCCCGCTCGCGCACGGGATCCGTCCGCCCCGCTCGCCGCCGTCCGACCCGCCTCGGGGCCTGCCACGTGTCCACCGAACACGCGGTAGCCGTGCAAGCCCAGCGGGGGAGCGCCACTCGTCCCCCACCTCGGTCAGCGCGGTGGGTGGCGCCCGCGAATCAGCGGGCGCCACGTGGCGCTGGCCACCTGCCCCACCTGCCCCGCGGTACGGCATCTGCCCCGACCGCCTGCTCCCGCGCGCTACGTGGACCTCGCGCACGTAGGCCCGCCAACCCAGGGCCGCCACGTGGCAAGCCCCGGTCCACGCACCCCCGCGCGCCCCCGTGGACCGAGCGCGCGCGGGCCGACCGATCCGGTGCTGCCACGTGGACCCCCGCCGGTCCACGCCTCCCGCGATGCACCCCGGCCTTTCCCAAGCCGCCCCGTGGACCATGCCACATGCGCCGACCAACCAGAGGTCGCCACGTGGCACCCCCGCCGGTCCACGGCTCCCCCATGCTCCAAAATTCTAGTAAAACTTCCGGGAGTCCGTTTTTGGGCATCCGGACTCAGAATTTAATAAGCAAATAGCCGTTTTCAAGCGTTTTTCCGCGTTGAATACAAATCCAACCTCTGTTTGGCCTAAAACCTTTTCTAAAATTTGGCAAAAGCAGCCGAAGGCCAACCCAGCTGACAATAACTCACAAGGTCCATCGGTGGCATCCCTTTGATGCACTATGGGCCAAACACACAATCAACAGGTGTTTTGCACAGTTGATTCACGAGAAAAAGTTGCATGGGGTTCAGGGGTCCTATATCCTCTCCCACAAAAAAAAAATTTCGTCCTCGAAACAAAGAAAGCAAAGCAGACGTACCTCAATCGGAAGTCTCGAACAGAAAGGGGTAGGTATCTCTCATCTCCGTCTCCAGCTCCCATGTAGCCTCTCGTTCCTCGTGATTGCTCCACAAGATCTTCACATACGGAATGGCCCGGTTGCGCAATTCCCTCACATCACGAGTAAGAATTCGCAACGGGCGCTCCTCGTACACCAGGTCCTCGCCGATCTCTAAAAAAGTGAAGTCAATCACGTGCGATGGGTCAAAAACATATCTCCTCAGAGCTGAGACGTGGAAAACATCGTGAACTCCGGCCAGGCGTGGAGGTAAGGCAACTCTGTAAGCCACAGGGCCAACTCTGTCAAGTACCTCGAAGGGTCCAATAAAGCGGGGACTGAGCTTCCCACGTACTCCAAATCTACGGACCCCTTTCGAGGGCGAGACCTTCAAGAAGACATGATCACCAACCTGAAACTCTAGGTCTCGCCGTCGAGTATCAGCGTAGCTCCTCTGATGACTCTGGGCTGTCTCAAGATGTCGGCGAACAACTCTGACTTTCTCCTCAGCCTCCAAAAGTAAATCCGATCCCAAAGTCCTCCTCTCACCCACGTCACTCCAATACAAGGGAGACCGACACTTGCATCCATACAACGCCTCAAACGGAGCCATCTGAATGCTTGCCTGATAGCTGTTGTTGTACGCAAACTCAACCAATGGTAAGTGTCGGTACCACTCTCCTCCAAAATTCATAACGCACGCTCTCAACATATCCTCGAGGGTCTGTATGGTGCGCTCAGACTGTCCATCAGTCTGTGGGTGGAAAGCGGTGCTAAACCTGAGCTGGGTCCCCAAAGCTGACTGTAAACTCCCCCAAAAGTGTGATACAAACCTCGGGTCCCTATCTGATACAATCGAAGTAGGTACACCGTGTAGCCTCACTACCTCATCCAAATACAACTGGGCTAGACGCTCCAACGACCAAGTCATCTGAATAGGCAAACAGGCAAGAAATGTGCAGACTTGGTGAGTCTATCCACAATAACCCAAATCGCATCTGCCCCACTCTGCGCCCACGGCAATCCAGTGACGAAATCCATAGTAACGTGGTCCCACTTCCACTCGGGAATTGGAAGACTCTGCAACTTGCCAGCAGGAACCCTGTGCTCTGCCTTCACTTGCTGGCAAGTTGAACAATGAGCCACAAATCTCCCAATGTCCCGCTTCATTCCGGGCCACCAAAAATGTGCCTTGAGGTCCTTATACATCTTAGTACCACCAGGATGAATGGTATAAGGTGTATAATGGGCCTCCCTCAAAATCTGGTCTCTAATCTCAGGATCCGTAGGCACACATACTCGGTCCCTGTACCGCAGTACTCCCGAGCTATCCACAGAAAAATCCCCTATCTGATCTGCCTGAATCTGCGACCTAATCCTCGCCAAGTGGGGGTCCTCACTCTGTGTGTCTCTAATCCTGTCCAACAGAGTGGGCTCCAAGACCATAGACATAAGTCTAGCAGAGATCCCAGGGGATACCACCTCTATCTGTAGCCGCCTTATCTGCTCGACCAACGGCGCCTGCTGCGAGATCATCAAGCTCAGACTCGTCCTCCTACTCAAAGCATCTGCCACAACATTGGCCTTGCCGGGATGATAAAGGATACTCAAATCATAATCCTTTAACAACTCCAACCACTGGCGTTGCCTCAAATTCAGTTTCTTCTGAGTGAACAGATACTTCAAGCTTTTATGATCAGTAAAGATCTCGCAGTGCTCTCCATACAAATAATGCCGCCATAGCTTCAGAGCAAACACCACCGCTGCCAACTCAAGATCATGAGTAGGGTAATTTTTCTCATAGTCCTTTAGTTGCCGTGAAGCATAGGCAATCTGTCACGCCCCGGGGTCGAAACTGCGACCCGGGCTCGCCAACAGATCCGCCACCTATGCCAAAACCCGCATAGGCGAAGCGTCTAACCTGCAAAAGATAGTACTATAGCTACACAAATATCAGAGCTGAAATAAAATGCTGTAGAATAAAATTCAATTACTATACATCTTGAAATAAAGTACAATATCCATTTCTTCGAATACAGGTAATCCACATACAATGTCCTCACTACAGCATCTCTCAAGAAACTAAAACTATAGTACATCAGTCTCAACTCTGTCTCTCCAAATACAAAAGATCTCCCTCCAAGGATAACAGTAAATATCAGCTGACAGCTATCAGGAATCTCCAGCCAGGGGGTACAGCTGCACACATCGGGTGGTACAGATCTAGCTCGCGACTCCCTCGCCCCGAACAACGACCGAAGATCAGCAACTCCCATGAGGACTCTGCAAAACAGGGGGGAGAAAAGAAGAGGAAACAACAGTGGGGGTGAGAACCACTAGTAAACCAGTAGCCTCCCCCTGTGGGTAAAGCCTCAAGCTCCGGCGTACCCACTAAGTCTACTAGAGGCAAGAAAAGGGCAAGGGGGTAAAGCTGTAACAGAACTACTGAATAAAAGGGGAAACCACCACAAGTATGCCTCTAAATGCAATACCGAAGGAAATGACGGTATGAATGCATCGGAAAACAGATCCTGACCAAATAGACCCAATCTAGACACCAGTAAAAACTGGTACTGCCTGCTCTGCTGTCGAACTCAAGAACTCAGTAGGGGACCAGCACATAAGGCTCGAAATCCCAAGGTGCCCGGCGCTCGGCACGGTGTAAAGCCTACTCCGGAGTGGCACTCGAGGGGAGCGACCCACACGAGTAAAGTATCACTGTATCAAGCATCTCTGTAACCACTGTCTCATAATAGCAGGACTGGATCATGACTATGATCAAAGTGGGAAACTCCGTCCACTAATGAAACCCCGATCCGATACAATAATACTCAAAAGTGGGAAATACCATCCACTAGAGAAATCTGATACCCAATCTGATGCAATAGTAAACATCCGGTCAACCGCCCAAAGTCCGCGGTCACCGCAATAACCCACAACCCGCAATTGGGTAAAATAATCAAGATCCGGTCAACCGCCTACTGTCCGCGGTTGCCGCAATAACCCACAATCCACATCAAGTACACCCTATCTCTGACCCTCAGGTCCCGGCTACACTATCCCAAACCTCTGCTCGAACTCGAGCAACATGACTCAAAAGTCTAAATAAGAAGGAGAAAGAAAGCAATCATGGTTTCTCCTAAGTCAAATCCCAATATGATAGTGTAGCAATAAAATAGTGGCCTATCTAGATGTCCAAATAAGCATGCAAAAGTCCTCATGCAATGTGAAAGGGAGAATATGTCAAATAACAGTTTACATGTGTAATAATTAATAATATCCACATAAATATCACCATCAGGCTAAAATCATCAGTCGACTACACATGTATAAGATCCCTGTTCCATAATAATTCCCAGAGTGAAACCCGCACATTGATATATCATTATGTCCCAACAGTTAATCCATTTAATCCGTTTTTCATAAAATCTGGGTGCTAATGTAGCATGTTAATTATCACAATTAAGTATATTCCCGCAATCATGTCCCCTCAGTGATATTATCCCAAAACATGCTATATCCACATAATTAATCCCCCAAAGATAGGCTCACATGTATATCAGTCAATTAGGCATGATAATCAAACAATATGCTCAATAGTGGGGTTTTCTAATAAACTTAGTGAGTAAGTCAGATATAGAGGCAAGCAACAACCACCCACCTGAAGCGCTAACTGTCCGGGTCCATACAGCTGAAAATACCAAAAACTCCAATCCTGCGCTCCAACAAGTACAGTATACCCGAAACACTCCTGGCACAACACAAAGTCCACTAAATACATTTAGGTTCCCAAATATTGCTTTAATTAACCCATACAACAACAGTCCCGAAACTGTTAAATTATCACCTGCAGAAAGTGCCCAGAAAAATCCCATAAAAATATCACAGCGATCCTCGCATCGATAGCTTCGAAACGGTACCTTGCACGCCCAAATCCGAGTTCGGTAAGTCAAGTTATAAATTCGGCAAGGTGGTAATCCAAACATCAAACTGTGAAGAAAAACTGCACACTGTACACTGAGAAAACAGTAATTTTCACCTTCGAAACAATTTTCTAAAATCCCAGAAAAATCACCACTGTGTTCCTCGCGACGAGTAGATCAAAATCGACTCTTGAATCGTCTCGATCCGATGTTCCTAGGCTGAGATATAAATTCGGCAAGTTGGTGCTGTCCAAAATCCACCACAGAAAAATGGGGGTCAAAGATGCCTCGGGAAACGTGCCAAAACCTCGAAACCGAAAAGCGCAATCAAAATGAAAGTTGAAGCCTTATCTGTAAGGAGTCATCCGGCGCAAGAATCACTGAAAAAGGACCTCGGGGTAGCCCAGGGGAGCCAAAACATCACTGCTGCGCCGAAGAAGGAAACAGGAAAGGCAACGTCGCGCCGCACCGTAAAATGGGGAACCTCGGGATTCGTGCCTCCTAAAATCCTAGAACTTGGCAGGAAGATCAAGCATCAAGAGGTGAACAAATCTCCTTAAGGTGGCTCGGGCAGAGGATGCACGGTTTGGGAGAAAAAAGCCAAATGAGGAGGCTCGGGTTGGCTATTTATAGGCCATTCCAAACAAATCCCAAAATGACCAATGGGTCCCGGGTTTCGGGCGCCCGAAAATTTCCGGGCTGCTACAGTAACGGGCCCGGCCCGTTACTGTGCAGGCCCGGAACCACCACGGCCCGCCACGTGGCCCGCACAGTACCCGGCCCACGGCCCAGCCCACGATCCGTACCCGCACAGCGGATCCGGCCGGACCGCTGGGCGTCCGACCCGCCCATTGCGCGACACGTGTCTCCGAACACGAAACAGCGAGTCCGCCCAACCTCCTCGCGCCGCGTGGCCCTTCCTCGGTCAACGCAGCCATTGGCGCTGGCCAATAGACGGCCGCCACGTGGCGCACGCGTGCGCCACGTCGGCGCCGTGGCCGCCACGCCCGCCGGCCCGCTGCCACGCCGCCTGCCGCCTGCGCGCCTGCTCCGCCTGTCGCCGCCGCCTGCCGTCCGTACGCGCACAGTGACGCGCCCAATCCCCGCGCGCCACGTGTCCAATCCAAACACTCGCTGCACCCGGTGCACGACAATCCCAACACCGAACCAACAACGTACTGCCACGTGTCTCCAACCGGTCCACCGTGCACCACGCACCGTCCCTGCCTGTCGCGCACAGTGGCGCGCCCAATCCCCGCGCGCCACGTGTCACGCCTCTCGCTCGCTGCACCCGGTGCACCCGACTTCATGAACCGAACCAATAGAATGATGCCACGTGTCTTCCCGCCCAGTCCACTGTGCACCGCACAACTTCGTAGACCGGGACCAGTGGACCACCCAATCCAGACACGCCACGTGGCACCCCGCTCCGGTGCACGCCTGCCGCGTGGACCGCGCGCCCTGCCCGCGCGCTGCGCGCTGCCCGCGCCTGCCCGCCGCCGTGCTGCCGCCTGCCCGAGGCCGCGCCGCCGCTCTCCGCCGCTGCCCGCCGCCGGCGATCGCCGGAAGTACTGTTCCGGCGTGAACAGTAACCCGAGCTCCGAATTGACAAGTGGGTAGTCCATTTTGACCGTTTTCGCGCGCTGAATCCGAATTTGACGTCCGTTTCGCCAAATTCCAACTCTAAAAATTGCCGGAGGCTCCCGGAAGTGTATTCTTAGCCCGAACTTCGTGCGGAGCCCAATTTAAATATCCGATTCGCGCGAAACCACTTCTAAACCCTCCACGGGGTCCTCCGATCACTCACATGATCCATTTGAGCCCGAAGTCCAACACTTGTGTCCAATTATGCCCCAAACACCTCCAACACACCATGTAGGCCTCCAATAGCCACCCCAACGCACTGTAGCAGCTCTGCGGAGATCCGGGTCATCACATCCTCCCCCACTAAAAGAAAGTTTCGTCCTCGAAACTAAAGTCGTTCCTCAACACGGAATCTCAACCAAATAAAGGGGGTAAACATCCAATCATCCACCACTCAAGCTCCCAAGGCTGACAAGTACCTCCTCCAAAGGCGCGATGCGGTCCTCGGGTCTCCAACTAGAACAAAGTAAAGGCGGGCACTCCAGAAAAACCGCACCAACTCAACCAAGTGCAGCTGGGCTAACTGCTCGAGCTACCAAGTAATCTGCATCGGTACAAGCCTCCGCTCTTCCCAGGGCCTCAGATAATCCAACCACAAGTCCATCGGCACAACAAGCTCGATCCAAGTACCTCTGTACTCCCGGGGCATCCGATATAAGTCCTCCAACTGGTCACGTAAACTCTGATCTCTAATCCAAAAACCAACAGGGTGTAGAAACACCTCCCCAACTCTCGGGCGTCAGCACACAACTATAAGCTGTCGCAAGAACCAGATCGCAAATCGATCCTCGAGAAGATCCAGTACCCTTGCAGCTGGTAAATCCAATCCTCCAGGCTCGACAAAGGGTACCTGCTCCAGACGATCACTTCATCCAATTCCGGGAGTTGTGCCCTCAACTCCCAAACCAGTGATGTGTTAGGCACTCCGAAAGGAAAAGAGCCCTCAGTGACACCATCATACGCCACGTCTGCCTCGACAGTCCACACAGCGCCAGCTGTGGCATCAACAAGCTCGACCTCTGACATCTTTCCTGCTCCAGGTATCCGCCACCACAGTGGCCCTATCAGGGTGATATTGGATGCTTGCCACAAATCCAACTGTAGCTTCATAGCTACTATGGGAGGTATCACAGTATATCACAAATCCATCTCCCAACACTGGCGATACTGAAATCAGGGCTGGTATCAATCTCATCACCAATTGTCAAGCTCTGCTGGCACTATCCGGCTCACAAGCTCCTCACCTCAACAAATAACTGCCGGTCTCAGCCATTCTCGCATAGCATCCATTTTGGCTGGATTTCCACCATCGCCTCTGATGGCTAGACTCAGTGATCCAAGATGATATGCTCTCGAAGCTAAAACTCGCGCCACAACAACTTGGCACACAGCTTCTTCCTAATAAACCTTGTTACACCACCTACAAGTATTCCACCAGCTCTAACCCTACAGAGATGGGGTAAAATCAAAATATCCCCGAAGAATATCTCCAATAATTCTTCCAAGTGCAGCAAGAATACACAATTCCTCAGATCTTAAAGACGACAGAGCATTAGTCGTTCCATTTATCCTCACTGTACTCACAATGCCCCTACCGGGTCCAGAACCCCATCTTGGCGGAATACTCAACTGTAGGATTCCAAACAGATACATGTATCCTAAGCAGACCACTGTCGGGGTATAACTCCATCAAAAGGTCCTAAATAATATCCAGACCTGCCTACGGTCATCCCGCACAAGGACCCTCACTGTCGTGTGTCCACGACGTGACATCACCACCGTGTATCAACGGTGTGGCATCACCACCGTACATCAACGGGGTGGCACTAGGTTGAACAGACCCTCGATCCATCAGATCCTGCGACTGCGCCATCAGCTCTGACGGCTCTACAGGTGATATCCAATGAGGCGCTATCGGGGTTGGCGTGGTTCCCTGAACCACGTCAATCGCAATCTCAATCTCCCTAATCGACGGCATCATTATCAGCTTCGGTGGAATCACACCCGGGATCTCATGATGACAGGGATATCCTTGCGTCCCGGTGCCGCCGTAAGCACCTCTCGCATTGTCGCTACAACTTGTGTACTCTGACTGTCTCAAAGAACAAGTCTCTAATGTCTGCCTTGCAGAAGATCATAATCTTCTCTCTCCGCAGTCATACACCATGTGGCACTATGCCAACCAATCCCACGCACAGGGTCAAACACTGACCAGGTACAAATACCAATTAATCCGCCGATACCACTCGAGGTCTCAACTGCACTGGACATAATCCACAAGCTTCCCCCACATGCACCACCCCAACAGGAATCTGTACCTCAAGTGCATGTGGTAACAAATCTACCTCTAGTCCATGCAGGAATGCATCATGCTCCAACTCTGGCTGCTGTGATGAAATCACACCTGCGACGACCCAATCTACTGCCTTGGTGCCCTCCACCCAGGCAGCACAGTCTCAATCGCTCACTGTAGGTAGTCGTCACTTAATCTGCCTGCAAAAATCAAGGCTATCCACAAAAGGAGCACAATTCTCCGCCTTTGCTCATACTGAGGTGATGAATACGGTCTTTCGCAGACAACAAATCCACGCTACCGCTGCGCCACTCTGATAACGATGCTGATGCTGTCACCGGGGTCCACCTGACCTCTGACATCTCAGAAAATCCACTATTGCAATCGTCATATGACAAAACACAATTGATTCCTGCAATTCCTCATTCAATCATCCTTACTCAGCTCACCCCTCAAACACATCCATTGTACCCCAAACACAAATGTTATCAATCACAAAGGGTAACCTTCCTTAGGGTAAGCTTTACATAATCTGTCCACAAGGATGTCCACCATCCAAAAGGAACACGAAAGGGCCTCCGCCAGCCGATCTGTCCCCCAACACTTAGCGCCAGGCGCCTCAATCCAGAACTCGCCTCTGGCGGCAGATCCCTATCCACGGGAACTGCAACAGTACGCTCCACACACAATGCCTACTCCATCGAGGCATCCAAAATTCAAAATCCAAAACAGAGGAATCAGATAAACTCAAAGGGTATCCTGGCGCAATCCACTCCCAATCGCACACATCCTACGCGCCTCGTCCCTCGAAACCTGGAGCGTACAGTTCAACAACTGCCCCAACTCTCCAGCACAGGGAGACCCTCAATTGATCACTCCATCACCACCAACCACGATTTTGCCTCCAAAGGCTCCAACTTAATTCCATGAATCAGGGTGGTTCATCTGCCAAAACTGGCTCCATCGATCAATGATGTCCCACAACTCATCGGCTGTCAACTATCCACCCCACCTCGGTGCCTCGACACTAAACATTGGCACGGAGGGGGCTACTCGCCCTTTCGGCGCCACAGAAATCACTGCTGCTGAGGATACTGTAACCAGGTGGTCTCAGGAGAAAAACACTGTCGGGCTGCCCACCGCTCCGACAACTGTGTCACCTAGACCAGCGGCTCACTCTGCTGCTGATAAACCTCAGACAATCCTGTCATCTGGGTCCGGAGCTCTCTAACCTCAATCCGAATATTCAGCCCCAAAACAATCCGCTCAAACTCCACTGCTGTGACGAGTGCGCACCAATCCGCACAACGCGTCGGGGAGACACCGCTCACCACGACTAACTGCACCACAGCACAAAACAAAACTCGACCCAATCCGGCGAGAGTCTAGAGCATGTCAACCGTTCCGCCGCACTATGTTGTCTGCAGCCAACATAATTGCTTAGGAGAATAAACATGCCAATCACCCATCCCATCCCTCGGGAGAGGTATAAAACTCAATCAGGACTCTCGCAAAACTCACGACTCTCACGAAGTCATCCTAGGGTCCAACCATAAGCCTAGGGTTCCTACGGTCCCAACTGACCTATCCCTAAGCTCTGATACCAACTTAATCTGTCACGCCCCGGGGTCGAAACTGCGACCCGGGCTCGCCAACAGATCCGCCACCTATGCCAAAACCCGCATAGGCGAAGCGTCTAACCTGCAAAAGATAGTACTATAGCTACACAAATATCAGAGCTGAAATAAAATGCTGTAGAATAAAATTCAATTACTATACATCTTGAAATAAAGTACAATATCCATTTCTTCGAATACAGGTAATCCACATACAATGTCCTCACTACAGCATCTCTCAAGAAACTAAAACTATAGTACATCAGTCTCAACTCTGTCTCTCCAAATACAAAAGATCTCCCTCCAAGGATAACAGTAAATATCAGCTGACAGCTATCAGGAATCTCCAGCCAGGGGGTACAGCTGCACACATCGGGTGGTACAGATCTAGCTCGCGACTCCCTCGCCCCGAACAACGACCGAAGATCAGCAACTCCAATGAGGACTCTGCAAAACAGGGGGGAGAAGAGAAGAGGAAACAACAGTGGGGGTGAGAACCACTAGTAAACCAGTAGCCTCCCCCTGTGGGTAAAGCCTCAAGCTCCGGCGTACCCACTAAGTCTACTAGAGGCAAGAAAAGGGCAAGGGGGTAAAGCTGTAACAGAACTACTGAATAAAAGGGGAAACCACCACAAGTATGCCTCTAAATGCAATACCGAAGGAAATGACGGTATGAATGCATCGGAAAACAGATCCTGACCAAATAGACCCAATCTAGACACCAGTAAAAACTGGTACTGCCTGCTCTGCTGTCGAACTCAAGAACTCAGTAGGGGACCAGCACATAAGGCTCGAAATCCCAAGGTGCCCGGCGCTCGGCACGGTGTAAAGCCTACTCCGGAGTGGCACTCGAGGGGAGCGACCCACACGAGTAAAGTATCACTGTATCAAGCATCTCTGTAACCACTGTCTCATAATAGCAGGACTGGATCATGACTATGATCAAAGTGGGAAACTCCGTCCACTAATGAAACCCCGATCCGATACAATAATACTCAAAAGTGGGAAATACCATCCACTAGAGAAATCTGATACCCAATCTGATGCAATAGTAAACATCCGGTCAACCGCCCAAAGTCCGCGGTCACCGCAATAACCCACAACCCGCAATTGGGTAAAATAATCAAGATCCGGTCAACCGCCTACTGTCCGCGGTTGCCGCAATAACCCACAATCCACATCAAGTACACCCTATCTCTGACCCTCAGGTCCCGGCTACACTATCCCAAACCTCTGCTCGAACTCGAGCAACATGACTCAAAAGTCTAAATAAGAAGGAGAAAGAAAGCAATCATGGTTTCTCCTAAGTCAAATCCCAATATGATAGTGTAGCAATAAAATAGTGGCCTATCTAGATGTCCAAATAAGCATGCAAAAGTCCTCATGCAATGTGAAAGGGAGAATATGTCAAATAACAGTTTACATGTGTAATAATTAATAATATCCACATAAATATCACCATCAGGCTAAAATCATCAGTCGACTACACATGTATAAGATCCCTGTTCCATAATAATTCCCAGAGTGAAACCCGCACATTGATATATCATTATGTCCCAACAGTTAATCCATTTAATCCGTTTTTCATAAAATCTGGGTGCTAATGTAGCATGTTAATTATCACAATTAAGTATATTCCCGCAATCATGTCCCCTCAGTGATATTATCCCAAAACATGCTATATCCACATAATTAATCCCCCAAAGATAGGCTCACATGTATATCAGTCAATTAGGCATGATAATCAAACAATATGCTCAATAGTGGGGTTTTCTAATAAACTTAGTGAGTAAGTCAGATATAGAGGCAAGCAACAACCACCCACCTGAAGCGCTAACTGTCCGGGTCCATACAGCTGAAAATACCAAAAACTCCAATCCTGCGCTCCAACAAGTACAGTATACCCGAAACACTCCTGGCACAACACAAAGTCCACTAAATACATTTAGGTTCCCAAATATTGCTTTAATTAACCCATACAACAACAGTCCCGAAACTGTTAAATTATCACCTGCAGAAAGTGCCCAGAAAAATCCCATAAAAATATCACAGCGATCCTCGCATCGATAGCTTCGAAACGGTACCTTGCACGCCCAAATCCGAGTTCGGTAAGTCAAGTTATAAATTCGGCAAGGTGGTAATCCAAACATCAAACTGTGAAGAAAAACTGCACACTGTACACTGAGAAAACAGTAATTTTCACCTTCGAGACAATTTTCTAAAATCCCAGAAAAATCACCACTGTGTTCCTCGCGACGAGTAGATCAAAATCGACTCTTGAATCGTCTCGATCCGATGTTCCTAGGCTGAGATATAAATTCGGCAAGTTGGTGCTGTCCAAAATCCACCACAGAAAAATGGGGGTCAAAGATGCCTCGGGAAACGTGCCAAAACCTCGAAACCGAAAAGCGCAATCAAAATGAAAGTTGAAGCCTTATCTGTAAGGAGTCATCCGGCGCAAGAATCACTGAAAAAGGACCTCGGGGTAGCCCAGGGGAGCCAAAACATCACTGCTGCGCCGAAGAAGGAAACAGGAAAGGCAACGTCGCGCCGCACCGTAAAATGGGGAACCTCGGGATTCGTGCCTCCTAAAATCCTAGAACTTGGCAGGAAGATCAAGCATCAAGAGGTGAACAAATCTCCTTAAGGTGGCTCGGGCAGAGGATGCACGGTTTGGGAGAAAAAAGCCAAATGAGGAGGCTCGGGTTGGCTATTTATAGGCCATTCCAAACAAATCCCAAAATGACCAATGGGTCCCGGGTTTCGGGCGCCCGAAAATTTCCGGGCTGCTACAGTAACGGCCCGGCCCGTTACTGTGCAGGCCCGGAACCACCACGGCCCGCCACGTGGCCCGCACAGTACCCGGCCCACGGCCCAGCCCACGATCCGTACCCGCACAGCGGATCCTGGCCGGACCGCTGGGCGTCCGACCCGGCCCATTGCGCGACACGTGTCTCCGAACACGAAACAGCGAGTCCGCCAACCTCCTCGCGCCGCGTGGCCCTTCCTCGGTCAACGCAGCCATTGGCGCTGGCCAATAGACGGCCGCCACGTGGCGCACGCGTGCGCCACGTCGGCGCCGTGGCCGCCACGCCCGCCGGCCCGCTGCCACGCCGCCTGCCGCCTGCGCGCCTGCTCCGCCTGTCGCCGCCGCCTGCCGTCCGTACGCGCACAGTGACGCGCCCAATCCCCGCGCGCCACGTGTCCAATCCAAACACTCGCTGCACCCGGTGCACGACAATCCCAACACCGAACCAACAACGTACTGCCACGTGTCTCCAACCGGTCCACCGTGCACCACGCACCGTCCCTGCCTGTCGCGCACAGTGGCGCGCCCAATCCCCGCGCGCCACGTGTCACGCCTCTCGCTCGCTGCACCCGGTGCACCCGACTTCATGAACCGAACCAATAGAATGATGCCACGTGTCTTCCCGCCCAGTCCACTGTGCACCGCACAACTTCGTAGACCGGGACCAGTGGACCACCCAATCCAGACACGCCACGTGGCACCCCGCTCCGGTGCACGCCTGCCGCGTGGACCGCGCGCCCTGCCCGCGCGCTGCGCGCTGCCCGCGCCTGCCCGCCGCCGTGCTGCCGCCTGCCCGAGGCCGCGCCGCCGCTCTCCGCCGCTGCCCGCCGCCGCCGGTTGCCGCCGGCGATCGCCGGAAGTACTGTTCCGGCGTGAACAGTAACCCGAGCTCCGAATTGACAAGTGGGTAGTCCATTTTGACCGTTTTCGCGCGCTGAATCCGATTTTGACGTCCGTTTCGCCAAACTCCAACTCTAAAAATTGCCGGGGGCTCCCGGAAGTGTATTCTTAGCCCGAACTTCGTGCGGAGCCCAATTTAAATATCCGATTCGCGCGAAACCACTTCTAAACCCTCCACGGGGTCCTCCGATCACTCACATGATCCATTTGAGCCCGAAGTCCAACACTTGTGTCCAATTATGCCCCAAACACCTCCAACACACCATGTAGGCCTCCAATAGCCACCCCAACGCACTGTAGCAGCTCTGCGGAGATCCGGGTCATCACACAATCACCCTACCATGCTGCATCAACACACATCCCAGACCACTGTGAGAGGCGTCACTATAGATCACAAACCCTTCTCCCATAACCGGAAGAGCCAAGATCGGAGTGGTCATCAATCTCTGCTTCAGTTCTTCAAAACTGCTCTGGCAAGTCTCGCTCTAAATAAATTTAACCCCTTTCCTGGTCAGACGTGTAAGGGGAGAGGAAAGCTTCGCAAAGCCTTCTACAAATTGGCGATAATAGCGAGCCAATCCAAGAAAACTCCGCACCTCGGTGATAGTTGTCAGCCTCAGCCAATCCCGAATAACATCCATCTTGGCCGGATCAACCGCCACTCCTGCAGCTAAAACAACGTGGCCCAGAAAGGCGACCTCTCGGAGCCAAAACTCGCACTTCTTAAACTTGGCATACAGCTTCTTCTCTCGCAGAAGCTGTAGCACAGTCCTCAAGTGCTCCTCGTGCTCCACCTCACTCCGGGAGTAAATCAGTATATCATCAATAAACACCACCACAAACCTGTCCAAAAACGGCTGAAATATCCTGTTCATCAAGTCCATAAATACGGCAGGGGCATTAGTCAACCCAAACAGCATCACCGTAAACTCATAATGCCCGTACCGCGATCTGAATGCCGTTTTGGAGGTGTCCTCGGCCCTCACCCTCAGCTGGTGGTAACCGGACTGCAGATCAATCTTCGAGAACACTGACGCTCCCTGCAACTGATCAAACAAATCATCTATCCGTGGTAGGGGATACTTGTTCCGGATGGTCACTTTATTCAACTCCCTATAATCCACACACAATCGAAGCGACCCATCCTTCTTCTTCACAAACAATGCAGGCGCTCCCCACGGAGAAACACTGGGCCTAACAAAGCCCCTGTCCATCAGATCCTGAAGCTGGGCCTTCAACTCCCTCAACTCGGCTGGTGCCATCCTATAAGGTGCCTTTGAGATTGGTGCAGTCCATGGAACCACATCAATCACAAACTCTATCTCCCTCTCTGGCGGCATAGTCGTCAACTCTGGGGGAAACACATCTGGGAACTCGCGGACAATAGGGATATCCTCGAGTCCCAGTGCCGCCATAGGCACCTCCACAACAGTGGCCAGAAAGGCAGTGCAACCTCTGCTCATCATCCACCTAGCTCTCGCCGAAGAAATAGTCGCTGCAAACAGCGTGCTCTGGCAACCTCTGAAGATGAACTCCTCCTGTCCTGGCTCGCGGAGAGTCACCGTCCTCTCTCTGCAGTCGATAGTTGTGGAATACCGAGACAGCCAATCCATCCCTAACACCAACTCAAAATCCTGGAGCTGCTGCAAGACAAGCAAGTCTGCAGGCAATATCCAAGGCCCCAACTGCACCGGGCAAGCCACACAATACTCCTCGACATGCAAAACGTGATCAAGAATCCGAACCTCTAATGCATGTGACAAGGACTCTATCTCTATACCATGAAGGGATGTAAATGCTCGACTAATAAAAGAATGAGATGCTCCAGTGTCGAATAAAGTGCGAGTCCTAATACCAAAGAGTAAGATAATACCTGCCACCACCTGGTCGGCCGCTGAAGAGTCCGCTAACTGGGCGGCATATACTCGCCCGCTCTGTGCTGGAGGCCTGAAATCGGTGGGATATGAAGAAGACGGCCTGCTCGCTGGAGCATAAGGCCGTTGAGCTGGTGGCCGCTGCTGAGGGGAATAAGGAGCCGACGCCGAAGAAGGTGCCGAGGAAGTAGTAAGGGGGCAGGTAGCTTGCACATGTCCCGGCTGTCCGCACCGAAAACATCGACCCCACCTCTGATCACAAGTGCCGGCGAAATGCTGACCTCCAGAAAAGATGCATCTGTCGGAAGACCGGGGCTGTCTCGGCTGCTGCTGCTGCCTCGAGGACTGCTGCTGAGATCTCTGCTGCCTCGGCTGTGATCTCTGTTGCTGATTCTGCTGCTGATGCTGCGGCGGCCTCTGGGGTCCACCAGGCCCTCTCCTCTCGGAACGCCCATGGCCAGAAAACTAGGGCTGCGGCGGTCGTGGCGGTCTCCATGAACTGGCCTGTCCCCCGTCGTCTAGGGCTGGTCGCTTCCTGTCGGAACTCTGCGCGACCACACCCCTCCGTCTAGCTACCACTTGATCTCCTCTCTCAACCCACTGTGCATGCTCCGCGGCCGCCTCAAGGGTCTGAAACCTCTGGGCGTGCACTAATGTGTAAATCTCTGGACGGAGGCCTGCCTCGAATAACTCCACCTGGTGGGGACCATCACGAGCGACGAAAGGCACACAGTTGAGCAACTCCATGAACTCCTGAAAATAAGCTTGAGCCAATCGGTCGCCCTGCTGAAGGTTCTTCAAATCATCCTCCAATTTTCTCTTCACGCTAGTCGAGAAGTAGGTATCCATTACCATCCGCCGAAACTCATCCCACGGTAGCTGTCGGGTAATCCGAAACTCTAGTGGCTCTACCCGTTGCCACCAAGCATCTGCATCACCATCCAAACAGTGCACCGCCATGTGCACTCGGTACCTCGGATCGATGAAAAAGTCTCGGAAAAGCTTCTCCATCGCAGAAAGCCATCTCCCAACGTCCCAGGGCTGTGCATCCCGCCCTGAAAATCTAGGCGGTCCTCGCTGAACAAACTTGGTGAGTTTGTCAGCGATGTCCTGCTCCTCCTCCGCAGTCAATGGCTGGATAGCTCCTGGAGCCCCACTACTAGATGATGGCGCCGATGGCACAGAAGGTACAACTGGGGGCACAGGGGCCTCAGGAACTGCCGGGGGTGGTGCCTCTCTCTGGGCAAGAAACTGGTCCATCCTCTGCTCCTGTCGGCGCTGACCCTCCGCCAATTGGGCCACCAAGGCCCTCAACTCGCTAAGCTTGGAGGATCTGGACTGCTCCGGCACATCCGGGGGTAAGGGAGTACCCCGGGTAGGAATCTGGCGTCGAGGAGGCATCCTGCCACAAGAAACGAAACATCAGTAACAAAATTCCACACGACCCAATCTAGCGAAAGTCAAAAGATATCCCCCTATTTCTGTAACTTTATGTTGTCTGCAACCAACATAATTGTTCAACAGAAGTAGACTATGTCGATCCCTCTTCACTCACAGGAAGAGTCAACTAAATAAATCACCGACTTTCGCAAAAATATCACGTCACTCACGTCCTATCATCCTAGGGTCTGCCCAAAAGTCTAGGGTTTCCTAAGTCCCGACTGACCTATCCCTAAGCTCTGATACCACCTAATCTGTCACGCCCTGGGTGTAAACCAGAACCCGGGCCCGTCTACAGATCCGCCGTGCACACGGTATTTCCCATGTACACGAAGCGTCGGTAACCTGCTCAGATATAAGAATCATAATAAAAGAGCATAAAATCAGAGCTGAACTAAATCTACTGTATCTCAGACAAAAGTTGGAAGTAAATAAAGTACAACTGTAAAATAAATACAAATATCTCTCCCAGCTCACCATAAATATACAACTAACTGGCTAATGCCAGACCCAAAAAGAAATATAAAAGAACTGTCTGAGAAAAATCGGGTACACCAAAAACTCCTGCTAGCAACTGTCGGGTGGCTCTCTATCTAGTCCGCAATCCTCTTACCTCGATCAACTGCTGACGGCCCAGCAACTCCCGCAGAGGACTCTGCAAAACAAAGGGAGAAAAACAAGGAAGGACGATGTGGGTAAGAACTACTAAAAATACAGTAGCCTCCCCTAGTGGGTAAAGTCTCAACTCAGACATGCCCACCAGGTCTACCAGAGGCAAAAAGAGAAGAAAGGGGTGGAAGCTAAGTATAACAACTGAATAAAAGAGCTACCACTAAAATGCCTCTACATGTCAAGCTAGTAAGAACAGCTAAAAGTATGCATCAGTATGTAAAAGCCTGCCTAAATAACCCAATCCGACCACCAGTAGACACTGGTACTGCCTGCTCTGCCTGCCGCGACGGGTATGCCAGCCTACGCATAACACCGAAGCAAAGGAGTCTCAAGGACTCAAAGTCTGTCTGACGCACACTCCGGAGTGGCACTCGAGAGGAGCGACCCACACGAGTAAAGTAAGTAACCACAAGTAACCTGAAATAGCAGGACTGGATCGCGACTCAGATCAAGTGGGAAAAACTATCCACAAAAGAAAGCTCGATCCCCCTCTCCCAATCTGATGCAATAGTACAGCCCGGTCAACCACCCGAAATTCGTGGTTACCGCAATATCCTACCATCAAGCCCAGCCTGTCCCAAAATCCCCAGCAACCTGACTACACTATCCCAGCCCCCTGCTCGTACCCGAGCATGCTAACCCTGAAGTCTAAATAATAGGAGAAAGAAATAAAAGCATGGTTTCTCCTAAGTCAAATCCCAAAAGATAGTGTATCAGTAAATAGTGACTTAATTGTATGACCATTTAAGCATGCAATTGTCCCAATATTTTAGTCTATTTCACAGGAATAATTAAAATAAAATAACGAGTGTTAGGATTATTGCCTCAAGGTGATGATCCCTATTGCAAAGTCATTAATTGCTAACCTACCACTAATCATGCTGTCCCGGATAATTAAATGATTAAACAAAGTGATCATGATACCGAACTCATGCCAATAATGCCATCATCATGGATAAACTTTCAATTATTTAATTTCCTATTGCATGCAAGGTTATCAATAGTAAGCTAAGCCTTTCTAACATCGGGATACTCTGATGTTCCTAGTGAGCATACCAAAGGAGAGGAGTACAACAACCACCCACCTGAAGAGCTGACTGTCCAAATCCCAACAGCTGAAAATACTAGAAAATCCAAATCTCCTACTCCAAAGGGTCCAGCAATACCTGCAACTCTCCTGGGTACAACACAAGGCCCACAAATACACATAAATTTCAAAACTATCCATACAAACACTCACAAAAATCAGTCCCAAAGATGCCCTTATTTCACCTGCTGAAAATGCCCAAAAAATTCCAAGAAAAATATCACAGCAATCCTCGCGTTGATACCTTCGAAATGGGTACCTGCACGTTCAAATCCGAGTTCTGTAGGTCAAGATACAAATTCGGCAAGGTGGCCTACTCAAAAAATTTCTGTACCAAAAACTGTAGCACTGAACACAGGGAAAAAAGGATTTTCACCTCCAATAAAATCTCAAAAAAATCCAAGAAAAATACGAGCTTGTTCCTTGTGATGTGTAGATAAAAAACTTGTACAGGCACGCTTCGATCCGATGCTCGTACGCGAAGATATGGCCAAAACACTCCAATGCTGTCCCAAAAACCACACAGAAAAAGGGGTCACAAAGGCACCTCGGGAACCATGCCAAAAACTCGAAACGGGAGTGTGCGATCAGCACAAAAGATGAAGCCCTACCTCTCAGGAGTATGTCGGCGCAAGAATCGTCGAAAACGAAGCTCGGGGTGGCCCAGGGGAGTCCTCACACTGCGTTGCGATGAAGAAGTTCACCGGAAATAAAACGTCGCACCGCGCCGTAAAATCTGAAACCTCGGGATGCGTGCCCCTAAAAATCCCAAAACTTTGCAGGTGGAAGCAACACTCGAAGATGAACAAATGTCTATAAGGGAGCTCGGGGAGAGGAGGCTTGGAAGAGGGAGAAAAATCTCCAGGAAGGCAGCTCGGGTTGCTTTATATAGGCTGTGGGGAACAAATCCGGAAATTCCGAATTTGTCCCCAGATTCGGGCGCCCGGCCCGGCCCGCCGGGTTTTCGGGCGCGCACAGTGCGGCCCGGCCCGCCAAGTTTCGGGCGCGCACAGTGCGGCCCGGCCCAGCCCGCTCGTGCACGGTATCCGTCCGCCCCGCTCGCCGCCGTCCGACCCGCCTCGGGGCCTGCCACGTGTCCACCGAACACGCGGCAGCCGTGCAAGCCCAGCGGGGGAGCGCCACGCGTCCCCCAGCTCGGTCAGCGCGGTGGGTGGCGCCCGCGAATCCGCGGGCGCCACATGGCGCTGGCCACCTGCCCCACCTGCCCCGCGGTACGGCACCTGCCCTGACCGCCTGCTCCCGCGTGCTACGTGGACCTCGCACACGTAGGCCCGCCAACCCGGGGCCGCCACGTGGCAAGCCCCGGTCCACGCTCCCCCGCGCGCCCCCGTGGACCGAGCGCGCGCGGGCCGGCCAATCCGGTGCTGCCACGTGGACCCCCGCCGGTCCACGCCTCCCGCGGTGCACCCCGGCCTTTCCCAAGCCGCCCCGTGGACCATGCCACGTGCGCCAACCAACCAGAGGTCGCCACGTGGCACCCCCGCCATCCACGGCCCCCCCATGCACCAAAAATCCAGTAAAACTTCCGGGAGTCCGTTTTTGGGCATCCGGACTCAGAATTTAACAAGCAAATAGCCGTTTTCAAGTGTTTTTCCGCGCTGAATCCAAATCCAACCTCTGTTTGGCCTAAAACTTTTCTAAAATTTGGCAAAAGCAGCCGAAGGCCAACCCAGCTGACAATAACTCACAAGGTCCATCGGTGGCATCCCTTTGATGCACTATAGGCCAAACACACCATCAACAGGTGTTTTGCACAGTGGATTCACGGAAAAAAGCTGCATGGGTTTCAGGGGTCCTACAGTACAACCCTATCAAACAAGAACAGGCTCTAGGCATAGCCTCTCCTTGTTCTCGTCCCAAAGAAAAAGGCAGTCCTTGGAACCCAGACCACTCGAATCATCTCGGGTGGTTAAATTTATTGAAAAAAGGTGATATTTCTTACTGAAAGCCACTTGATCTGGAAGAAAATCATTTTTAATGATTTTTAGTTCTTTTTAGGAAAACAGTTGAAAACAAGTTTTATATCCAAACCTCGAAGAGCTAATGCCTTCGTCCAATCAAACAAGAACAGACTCAGGCGACCCTACGACGCTTGGAAGAAAACATTTGGTTGACTAAAATCATATGTGTGTCCAAAAAATAAGGTTCTGAGTTCAAGGTCCTGCTATCACTGATAAACCGCTGCCACTAGCACAGCGGCGACAGATAAAACAAGAAAAAAAGAACATCTCGGGACCGCCGTCTACCCAGACGGCTCCCGCTACAGATGATCGATCAACTACATCTACCAGTTTCCACTCTGCTCCCAAGCACGAGTGTAAAATGCATCTCACACTAAAAAGAAACCCGACCACTCGGCTCACTAACCGGGCGAGTAAAACACTAAGTACAGGATGAAAAGAAGTGTGGATGTCAAAAGCAGAATAAACCTAGCCCAAGTTGGAGTTTTCTACAGTCTGGCTGAACATGCTGCATATGACGGGGGTGCTAGGTCAAGTTCCAAGATAACAATAATTTACAGATAGTAGGAAGCAAGAGATCGCATGATCATCAAATAACACTAGAATTATCAGCTATCACATTCTAGCATACTAGACAAGAGTATCACTATCATGCATGGTCCTACTATAGCAGATTTAATGAACATTCCATCAATCTTGGAGATAGGGCCACCCACCTGAAAGTGCACAACTGTCCAAGGTTCCACAGCTGAAAAACACCAGGAGCAACAACCCTCACTCATCCTCAACACCCACGGGTTCACAAACACCTGCAAATACCCCTGGGTACAACAACAAGTCCAAGATTACACTTTAATCCACAATTACCCAAACAAGTTACAATCTGAAAATCAGTCCTAAAGATGTCACTTTTTCACCTGAAAACAATGCTCCAAAAATTCCAATAAAAATACTACGGCGATCCTCGCGTCGAGACCTTCGAAACGGGTACCTACAAGTCTAATTCCGAGCCCCGTAGGCCAAGTTACAAATTCCACAGTACAGGCGCACAAAAGCTCACAACCACCCAACTGTAATAATCAGCACAGTAAAAGAGGAAATAATATACCTTCGCGAAAGCCTCAGAAAAATCCCGCAAAAATATGATGATAATCCTCGCGACGAGTAGATGCAAAAAGTGTACAGGCTCGTCTCGATCCGACGCTCGAGTGCGGAGATAAAATTCCGGCAAGGGGCTTCTATCCAAAAACTCCACCAGCAAACAGCGGCTTAGAAATGTCTCGAAAACCGTGCAATAGACTCTGAATCCAGCAATATGATCAACACAAAAGTCAAAGACGTACCTCTCGTGAATCCAATGCCGCAGAAAGCGTCCAAAAATACCGTCGGAGTAGCTCTATGGACCTCTCGGACCGAAATGCGGCGATAACGGGCCTTCGATGAAAGATCGTCGCTCCGCGCTACGATGCCAAAATCATCGACGGCGCGGCTTCCAAAAAATCCGGGCCTTTGCCAGAAGATGCGCAACACGAAGATCTCCAACTTTACTGAAGGGTCCAAGGGCAGGGGAGCTCGGGAAAAGAGGCAAAAAGCCCAAGCAAGGTGCCTATTTATAGGCCCAAACAAGAGAAAGAGCTTATTGGGCTTTCGGGCCCAACATTCGGGCGCCCGAAATCTTTCGGGCTGCTACAGTAACGGGCCCGGCCCGTTACTGTGCGCGCCCGAAATCCCCACAGGCCGCCACGTGGCTCAGCAATGCTCCCCGCGCCTGGCGCACGCGTGCCCGCGAACTGCGCGACGCCGCGTGTCCCGACACGCGGACGTGCGCGGCTGCTCCCGACCAACCACGGGGCGCCACGTGGCGCCCCCACGTCGCCCGGCAGTTCCCACGCCGCGCCCACGTGCGCGGCCGCGCCGCCCGCGGCGCCGTGTCGGGCACACATCCCGAGGCAGCCGCCGCCCGTCGCGTGGACCGCGCGCACCAGGACCCGCCAACCACAAGCCGCCACGTGTCCTTCTCTGGTATACCGTGCACCCGCGATGTTCCCGTGGGCCGCGCCTGCTGCGCCCGCCACTCACGAGGTGCCACGTGCCCCTTCCCCACGGTGCACGCTTCCACGGTGGACCGCGCGCCTGCCCGCGCGCGCGCCTCCCCGCGCTGCTCCGCCGCCTGCCTGAGCCCGCGCCGCCGCTGCCCGCCGCCGCCGGCGCCTCTCCGGCCGCCGGAACAGTAAACCCACACCTCGAAATCCGTGTTTTCGCGTCCGGGCTCCGAAAAATACAAGTGAATAGTCCATTTCGATCGTTTTCGCGCGCTGAATCCAAATCCGAAGTCCGCTTGGCCCAATTCCACTTCTAAAATTTTCCGAAAATTTTCGAAAAAGTAAACTTGATCCATTTTTCGTGCCGGGTCACTTCCTTGGTTCCAATAAGCGCGCAAAAACTTCAGTCACCCAATATGGGCCTCCTGTTAAGCAATCTGCTCCCATTTAAACCAGGAATCCATTTCCGGGGCCCGACACGTGCACAAACACTCCCAGAAACCACTAATCCATCAATAAGCCTTTAAGTGGGGATTCGGGTCCTCACACCTGTGACGGAGTTTTCCACGTAAATCTTGCGTACTTTATTTTTTTTCCGCATTGGGTTATTTTTTTTTACGCAACGATTTGGTGTGTTTATTGTTTTCACCTATTCACCCCCCCCTCTAGATGGTTTTTCCCCTATTCAGATCCATATTATCCATAACCCACAAGCAGAAACACCTTGGGATACAATCTCCAGTCTAATTCGTCTCATCTCCTTAAGTAAAAGTGTATGTCCTATGATCATCATGCTCAAACTCTGCACTATTTTCCGCCTCAAAATATCAACCACCACATTAGCCTTACCAGGGTGACACATAATACTCACATCATAATCCTTAAACAATTCCAACCAACGTCGTTGTCTGGAAATCAATTTCTTCTGTGTGAGCAGATACTTTAGACTCTTGTTATCAGTATAGATCTCACAGTGCTCCCCATACAAATAATACTGCCAAAACTTCAAAATAAACACAACTGTGGCAAGCTATAAGTAATGAGCAGGGTAATTCTTCTCATAATCCTTTAATTGTTAGAAAGTATAAATAATTACCCTATTCTACTGCATCAACATGCAACCAAGTCTACTATGCGATCCACCACTAAAAATCACATATCCTTCCCCTATAACAGGGAGAGAAATGACAGGAACTAACATTAATCTCTACTTTAGCTCCTCTAACATTTCTCACTCAAGATAAATTTAATTCCCTTTCGAGTCAAACGAGTGAGAGGTGTAAAAAATTTCGCAAAACTTTTCATAAACCGACAGCAACCACTGTTCTTAATAGTCATTTTATTCAACTCCCGATAATTAATATAATGTTAAGTATTTTATTATTTACGAATTTCATTAAGTCTTTTCGGAGTCTTGAAAATGAGAGAAGATTTGATGAAGAGTGAAGACAAAAACTTTGATTGTGAAGCACATGGACCCAAGTATAACTTTCATAAAGTTAATGATATTTTATACATATACATATGTGTTTGGAAACAAATTGAAAATGGGTATAATTTATTTCTAACATTTATATAAAATTGGTTAAATTACAGAAAATCCTCCTGTAATATCACGTTTTTTCACTTTACCCCCCTATCATTTAAAAGCCTATATTTTGCCCCCTCGTAATTACGAAATTATTTTTAGGGGGCAACGGGGTTAAAAAATCATGCGAAATGACGATAATGCCTTCTTATCCCTGTGCTTTATCCCGCCGAATTCGCAGCTCCGCAGAGCCTCAGCCGAGGGAAAGAAGGTGGCGCACCGCGGCCAGGCCGGCCAGGCCGGCGCCGATGACGAGGACGGGGGGGGCCAGGAGCAAGGGGGCTCAGCGGGGCGGGCCAAAGAGGACGGCCGGGGCGAGGCCGAAGTTGATGTAGGCATGGTCGAGGAGGAAGGCGTAGGCTGCAGCGACGAGGGCGCGGTGCTCGGCGCGAATGGACTCCAGGGCGTACGACTCGGTGACCCACGCAGAGGGGTTGGACCGCCACCGCGCGATGATGTGGTTGCAGACCACGATGTAGTTGGACTGGGCGGCGCCGCCGAGGGCGGGGACGACGGAGGCTGGCCTCGATCTCCTCCTCCGCGAGGGAGTCCACGGGGAAGCCCACGGCCGTGGCGATGAGCGCCTCCACGTCGAGCTCGCGGGCGAGCCGGAGGGAGGACGATGAAGGGGGGCGGCCGCGGCGCCGCGGGGCCGACGATGCTGGCGCCGCCTCGTTGAGGTGGATCGCCAGTAGGTCGTCGAGGGCCTTCTCGCTATGGGCGATGGGGGCAGCGGAGCGGGACGGGTGGGGGGTAATAACTAGGAAAAGATAGAATTGGGCTGAATTGAATATATCATTCATGAGGGTTTTCACCCTATCATTCATAAGGGTTTACACCCTTTATATAATACAAGAATAAGACTTACATGGTAAATATCAATCAACCCCAAAAGGAAAGGACTTACATGGTAAATATCAATCAACCCCAAAAGGAAAGGAATACATGGTAAATATGGTATGTAATTAAGAAGAATATGGAAGGTGAATGAAAGCACATATGGCAGTAAGTATGCGGAGATTATTTCCTTTAACACCCCCCCTCAAACTGAAGATGGTTTGTTGGAAATCAGCTGAAGTTTGGATACCAGAGTCCGAAAACGCTCCAAGAAATGTGTCTTGGTAAAAAGGTCAGCAGCTTGTTGTTTTGATTGAATATATTGAAGTTTGGGTAACGGAGACGGCGTGGATGCGGATGAACTCGTCGACGGAGGCGCCGCGGCCGACGTCTGGGTGGCTCACGCGCGCGAGGCGCCGGTAGGTTGGTTATGCAATCTCAATTCCAGATGCTTTCAGAACAGGGGAAGCAGACGAGGGCGGCGAAGGCCCGGAGGAGACGAGGGCGGCGAAAACCCTCCGCCCCCGTGGGAAGGCGCGGCCGGACTTCCCGACGCATTCGGCTCTCCCGGTGCATTCCGCGCTGGCGACGGAGAATTCGAAGTCGCCGCGGGGACTGGTGACGGTGCCAGCCGAGCAGGAGACGGTGCCAGCGGAGCAGGAGACGGTGCTAGCGGAGCAGGAGAGACGGTGCTAGCGGAGTAGGAGACGGTGCTAGCGGAGCAGGAGACGGTGCTAGCGGAGTAGGAGACGGTCAAGCAGACAGGCTCTGAGTACGGTGGTGACAACGTCGACGACAACGCGCAATGCTGGATGGAATCGATGATATCGACCGGGATAGATAACCTATCGTCTAAAAAATAGAGTAATTGGAGTAACCTTGCTCCGATACCATAATAACTAGGAAAAGATAGAATTGGGCTGAATTGAATATATCATTCATGAGGGTTTTCACCCTATCATTCATGAGGGTTTACACCCTTTATATAATACAAGAATAAGACTTACACGGTAAATATCAATCAACCCCAAAAGGAAAGGACTTACATGGTAAATATCAATCAACCCCAAAAGGAAAGGAATACATGGTAAATATGGTATATAATTAAGAAGAATATGGAAGGTGAATGAAAGCACATATGGCAGTAAGTATGCGGAGATTATTTCCTTTAACAGGGGGGAGCACGCGGAGCCGCGCCGTGGGCACCATCCCCGGGAACTGCTTCTTGCGGCGCCGCTGCTTCTATGAGGAGAGAGAAAGGGGAGGGAAAGAGAGAAAGGAAAGGAAGAGGGGAGGGAAGAAGGGTATTTTTGGTATATTACCTAAAAAATTGATGGTCAACTCACGGTCAACTGACGGTGGGGGGATAAATGTACAATTCCGTAATTATAGGGAGATAAAATATAGGCTTTTAAATGATAGAGGGGTAAAGTGGAGAAGCGTGATATTACAGGGGATTTTTTTATAATTTAGCCTTTAAAATTTACATACTTTAAGATCCGGATCCCGAAAGGATAATATTTTGTGACGAGCAGAGGATCCTATCCCTGTGGAGTATCCGAATCTCAAACAGCTAATTTGTTGTTTTGCTGTCAGGATCCGAACCCTGTGGAGGATCCGGATCTTGGAAGTTGATTTTCCTGTCAGGAATAGGAGATTCGGACCCTATGGAGGATCCGGATCCGGACCGTGGAGGAAGGAGACGAACGGGAGCGGAGAAAAACGAACGAGAGAATTAAAAAAAAGAGAAAAAATAAATTTGAGAAGTTTTTTAAAAATTTAAACTAAATCTGTAAAATTTAAAATAATAATTTATTTTTGTAAATTTACAAAACCTGCCAATTTTTAATGCAAATTGGCCTTGTTTTAAGGACAATAAATGGATCAATTTATTGAGGTCAAATTTTTTGGGGCCCTAACTAATTAAGCTTCCATAAATATAGCTCGGAGAAAATGTGCCCTACGGACGTAACACAGCCCGAAGCAAAAGCATTGACCCGCGAATTATAAAACAGCTGAGCATTTGAGTGCTCCGTTCCATTCCCACTCACCCCACAAGCAATAAAGATCAAAAAAAGAAACAGTGTACGTACATGGTACACTGTTTTATTTAATTGTGCCTAGTTTTTATTTAATTGTGCCTAGCTAGTTTCACCCGCTTTTTAAACGTAGAATCACTTCAGTAATATTGCTTGGTAAATGCCACAATATTTTACTGTGATCATAAGTTAAAATATTTATATTTTAGTGTGATCATAAGTTAAAATGATTTTAGGAACAATAATTTTTTTTTTTCCAATTTTGAGTCTTCTACATTTAATGTAGAAACTTATAGAAATCAAGAGTTTTTACTTCTACCTTAACAGGCCCGTCTTTAATTTTCATGCTTTTTATCTTACAGAGTCCTCCATATTTTTCATTCAAAATGTATATTCAAATTTTAAATTATTTCTATTATAATTCACAAAATACTTAATGATTGGTACCTAGAACTCAAGTTTGAAGTCTAATTATTTTATATTTTTAACTAAATTTGTTTTTAAAATAAATGGACAAAGCAAAAAACATGGCAACCTTTCTCTATCAAAAATTAATTAACATGACATATATTCACATCATCACCATTCAATTCACATACCAGAGTCCAGCTACTATACTTATATAAGCACCAATTATTTGGTACTCGTAAGTTTTCTAACGTTAGATCTACCCTTTTGACTAATTTCATCCCTTAGAACATTCTATACTCACTTAATCTAAGAGGCCTACTATCATTCTAACCACATATTTTTTCATCTAAGGCCTAAAAACTTACAAACATCAATGACTTGGTACTTTCAAAAGTATAAAAACTCAATTCCTTATACAATTCCAACAATGAACTTATAATAATAACAAATTTATAAATATTCTAAGAATCCGCAATACAATCATAACAATCAAATAATGTTATCAAATAAGAATCCCAACAACCTATATATAATCTAGACGATGCAATTGTAACACTAATTAAAAAAAAAAATCCAACAATTCACATATAATTTTGACAATTTTATAAAAATCATAACAATGGACACAAAAAGCCCACAAACAACAACAACAACCTGAAATTTCTAAAGACGGTAAATAATTTATCACTGATTTTATAGAATACTATATATATATATATATATATATATATATATATATATATATATATATATATATATATATATATATTTGTGTGTGTGTGTGTTTGTGTGTGTGTCGACTTAGTATACTATACAATTAATAGCACCAAGTTATTGGTGCTATTAGATTTTCAGTCACTTGGATGAAATGATGTACGATTAAGATGATAGAAGTCCCATATGGTTTACTAGGTGGTTGGTGGAATAGTATAATCCAAGGAATGGAAATGATCAAAAGGGTAGATCTAATGATAGAAAACTTGGTAGCACTAAGTGCTTGGTGATATCAATAGCATAGTAGGTGGACTGTCATGCCCCGAGGCCGCTAATTTGGTCGGTTTGGGCACGCCAACAGACCCGCCAATATGGCATGACCTCTCATATACCCAAAAGGAACGGCAACCATCTCAATCCATATAATGCGTACAATGAGATACATAATATCAGAGTATAATGAATTGAAACTTCCAACTTTAACATGCAACACAAGGAATAAAGCAGAAAGGTATCTATACTATAATGAACATTAAGTACATATTGTTTATAATTTTTCTTTGCTTTTTCCTCACTAAAATATAATGTTCATTCCATACGCAAAAAGGGTAAACAAAAGCTAGACCCTCTAGGTCCACTATATTGCCAGGCTCTTACCCTTGTCGTGTGCCTCATCGGTTGTATCTGAATCTGTAAAAAGGTGGAAACTACGGAGTATAAGAACTACAAATAGTTTCTAGTAGGTTCATCAACCGGGAAATATGCTCTACACTTCTTGATCCAATGGAAGCACTAGTAGCAAGATATATATAAAAAGCAGTAAAACTAAACTAGTATGCGATATAAAACCTTATACAACTAGTCCATGCGTACATGCCAACATGCTACTATGCCATGCCACACTAGGATACTATACTACTTGTCCACTATGCCGCCACTCAAGGGTTACATCTAACTCGACCGCAACCGGTCACACTAATCACATTATGATTTAGATTTCATATAAAGTGCTTCGTACAAAGTTGACTTATGTGCAGAACTCTCTCCACTTGCCAAAAATGAATTTAAGAAACCTCGACACTCATTCGCATAGGAAGTCAAAATATGCTCGTAACCCTCCCCCGGGAGTCGAAATATGCCCGTAACCTTCCCGTTGGCTCTTTATAGCTTCTAGAAGCTTTATTACCTTTTACTTTTTTCTTTTACCCTAGGTTATTACTCTAGGGTAATTAGGATGCACCAAGGACACCAATTTGCATTTGAGTTCTTCTGTTTACTCAATTTATACATAAGACCCCTAGTTCAAGACTCTAGGGTTCAAGATGTCCCAAGAACATCAAACCCCAATACCATTTCATTCTAATCTAAAGTTCAATGACTCTATGTTGAGACTCTATACCTTTTTTCTTAGATTTTTTCCTAAGTTCAATGCTACTCATATCAACCTAGATTTTCCTAGGTTTCATGCCACATATAATCAACCTATTTGTGCTTGTATTTATAGGGCTAAAACCCTAAGATAGTTTCTCTAACACAATTCTTAGGAGTAAACCCTAACTTTCCTCATGAACTTTGCCTCACTATGCCCTACTTTTACAACAATGCTTCTAGATCATAAGAAAGCATGGGAAAAGAGAAGAGATCACCCTTTTGAGTGAAATCCCCCACCTTGGTGTATTCTATTGCAAGAGATGTGTCTTGATCACTTGAATCTCCCAAGAAAATTCCTAAAATGTGATAAAACCCATAAGAGATCACAGAGTCTTTTTTAAACATCAAAATCCCTAAAATTCTAAATTTTCTACCCACCTCTCACAAGCTTCTAGCCAAAAGGGATGGAGAAAGCCTTCTTCTTCTCCTCCAAAAGCTCTCCTTAGAGGTCCCCTTTGATTTGAATGCTGCTTGGGAGATCAAGGCCCAGCTCAATAGGGACACCAACTACTGCTCTCCTTCCCTTCCTTCTTCTTCTTCTTCTCTGGGAGGAAATAGACAGAGAGAGAAAGAGGGAAAATGTAAGGGAAAGAGAGAGTGAGAGAGAAGGGGTTTTAGGTGGGTTTTGTTAGGAGAGTAGGTGGTTGGAACATTTGGGCCCCCGCAACCCTATTATGGGCATCCGAAACATCGGAGCTACAATCCCACAAGGCTTCTAGGGCGTCCGCAGGACGAATGGGGTGTCGGAAACCACCTGCGCACAAAATGGCTGCTCTAGGGTTGAGAGTTCAAAAGTACGAACATGGCTCCCTCCCCTGCGCCCACGACTATTGCTCTGGGCGCCCGTAGGACACCTTGGGCATCAGAAAGACCTCGAGTCCCAGAACCCAACTCTCGGGTTGAGAGCTGAAAAGTACAGACTCGGGCGTCCTCCGAGGGATCGAACTGTACGGCCGGATGTCCGCATCCTATTTAGGGTGCCCGAAAGAGCTCAGAAGCTCTGGATTGAGTTTTTCTCGCCCGTCGTCGAATCAACTTTTGTCCAAATGCATTTTGTTTCGAACCAAACTTTCTCTAAACTCTTTTTATCATATTTTAATACGTGTTCAAGGTGACTTAGCCGCACTTTGCTAATTTAGCGAAAGCCGGTGTTGAGACCAAAATTTTCGCCACTTAAGGGCGTGACACGTGGCAATAATCGTCGGCTAACGACATCAGCCGACGGAAGGAAGGGACAGCAGAAGAAGGGTCCGGCCCCGATCCAGACCAATCTCTGTCGCATACGAACATAGCATGCGATGCATGCCATCAGCTGAAGTCATCAGCCGATAGGAGAAGCAGCAGACGAGAAGACTATTGGCTCATCCAGAAGCGAATTCGGCCAAAGGAGGATTCCAAGCCGCCCGGTCAAATGACAAAGAAGGCAGAGTCAAAGTAAATGTCACGCCCCGGGGTCAAAATTGTGACCCGAGCTCGCCAACAGATCCGCCGCCTATACAGGAAGCCCCACATAGGCGAAACGTCTAACCTGCAAAAGATAGTACTAACAGCTATACAGATATGAGAGTGAGAAAAGTAAGCTGCTGAAATACGAAATACAACTCCAAAAAGTATATGTCAGATCCTCACAATACATAAGTCTCTCAAAATAAACTCTCAAAAGTAAAATATACAATCCAACTAACAGTACTATAAATCTCCCAAAGGGGGTATAACTACTCTCCATGGACAGGTAGGGATCTAGCTCGCGACTCCCTTATCTCGATCAGTAGAAGAGCAACTAGAGCAGAAACTGGAGTAGATGACTCTAGAAAATAGTCACCATAGAGGGTGTGAGAACTATATGAAACAATAGTTCTCATTGGGTACCGTCTCCAAGACCAACGATCTGCCCACTAAGTCTACTAGAGGTATAAGATAACAATGCGGTAAAAGTGGAGATAAAAAGCTGGAAATAACTCTACAGCTATCGTGCCTCTATCTATCATGCTCAAGGGATGATACAGATGATAAAATGCATCTACTCGATCTCAATATGCTCAGTCAATCCAATCACACTGACTGTCACATAGGGTCCAGTCATGTCACGCCCCGAGGTCAAAACTATGACCTGGGCCCACCAACAGATCCGCCGCCCATACGGGAAGCTCCGTATAGACGAAGCGACTAACCTGCAATAGATCATACTAACCACTATACAGATATCAGAGCGAAAAAGTAAACTGCAGAAATAAATAAATACAACTCTAAAAAGTACATGTCAGGTCCTCACGATACAAATGTCTCTCCAAAATAAAGCTCTCAAGTAAAATAAATACAAGACACCACCAAACCACTGACAATACTAAAACATCACCAAAAAGGGGGGTACATCTACTCTCTCGCTGAAAACGGGTAGGGATCTAACTCGCGACTCCCTTACCTCGGTCAGATGGAGCAGCAATTGGAGCAGCATTAACTAGAGAAGAAGTCCCTGAAAAAGGTCACCAACAGCGGATGTGAGAACTACAACCAACAATAGTTCTCAGTGGGTAGCGCCACCAAGCCCGATGGTCTGCCCACGAAGTCTACTAGAGGCATAAAGTAACAAATGCAGTACTATAAAGGAAAGGCTGGAAATAACTCTACAACTACTATGCCTCTATCTAAATACTCAAGGGGTGATACAGCTGAAACATGATGCATCTACCATCTCTCGATAAAATAATCACCCAATCTATACTGACTGCCACATAGGGTCCAGTCAAACCTGCACCCACCTACTGCCATTACATCCTCAGAGGACTGGACTTACGTAGGGCGTCCGTGACTGCCCAAAAAGGGCCTAGCCAGAATGACTGAATCGACAAGTCGCGATAGCAAAGTAACAGGCCTAGCTCCGATGTCACACCCCGGGTGTAAACCAGAACCCGGGCCCGTCTACAGATCCGCCGTGCATGCGGTATTTCCCGCATACACGAAGCGTCGGTAACCTGCTCAGATAAAAGAGATAATAATAAAAGAGCATAAAAATTAGAGCTGAACTAAAACTACTGTATCTCAGACATAAGCTGGAAGTAAAAAAAAGTACAACTGTAAAAATAAATACAAACATCTCTCCCAGCTCACCACAAATATACAAACAGCTGGCAAAAGCCAGACCCAAAAAGAAATAGTAAAAAGCTGTCTGAGAAAACCGGGTACACCAAAAACTCCAGCTACATCCCTCGGGTGGCTCGCTATCTAGTCCGCAATCCTCTTACCTCGATCAGCTGCTGACGGCCCAGCAACTCCCGCAGAGGACTCTGCAAAACAGGGGGAAAAAGAGACAAAGAAAAGACAGTGGGGGTAAGTACTACTATAAACAGTAGCCTCCCCTAGTGGGTAAAGCCTCAGCTCAGACATGCCCACCAGGTAATCAGAGGCAAAAGGGGAAGGAAAAGAAAGGGGGTGAAGCCAAGTGTGACAACTGATAAAATGCTACCCCTAATATGCCTCTACATGACAAACCAACAAGGATGGGAAAAGTATGCATCAGTATCTAGAAGCCTGTCAAAACGACCCAATCTGACCGCCAGTGGACACTGGCACTGCCTGCTCTGCCGCAACGGGTATGCCAGCCTACGCATAACACCGAAGCAAAGGAGTCTCAAGGACTCAAAGTCTGTCTGCCGCGCACTCCGGAGTGGCACTCGTGGGGAGCGACCCACACGAGGAAAGTAAGTAACCACAAGTAACCTGATATAGCAGGACTGGATCATGACTCAATCAAGTGGGAAAAACCCTCCACAAAAGATAGCCCGATCCCCATCACCCAATCTGATGCAATAGTACAACCCGGTCAACCACCCAAAATCCGTGGTTGCCGCAATACCCTGTCATAAAGCCCAGCCTGTCCCAAATCCCCAGCACCTGACTACACTATCCAACCCCCGCTCGAACCCGAGCAAGCTATCCCTCAAGTCTAAATAATAGGAGAAAGAAAAAGAATAAAAGCATGGTTTCTCCTAAGTCAAGTCCCAAAAGATAGTGTAGCAGTAAAAAGTGACTTAACTAAGTGACCAGTTTAAACATGCAATTGTCCCAGTATTTTAGTCTATTTTACAAAAGTAATCAATTTAAAGCAACAAAAGCCAAGGTGACAGTCTCATTTGAATGATCATTAATTTAAAGTCATCAATTGCTATCCTGCCCCTAAACATGCTGTTCAGAATAATTAAGCGACTAAAAAGAGTGATCATGCTATCAACATCATGCCAAAAGTATCATCCTCATGGATTAATTATCAATTAATTAAATTTCTAGTGCATGCAAGGCTACCAACAATAAGCTTAGCATCATTAACATTGGGACACTCTAATGTTCCTAGTGGGCATACCAAAGGAGAGGAGTACAACAACCACCCACCTGAAGTGCTAACTGTCCAAATCCTAACAGCTGAAAATACCAGATAACTCCAAATCTCCTACTCCAATGAGTCCAGCAACACCCGCAACTCTCCTGGGCACAATACAAAGTCCACAAATACACATAAGCTCCCAAAACTGCTCATACAACCACATGCAATTTCAGTCCCAAAGATGATTAATTTTCACCTACTGAAAATGCCCAGAAAATTCCCAGAAAAATATTACAGCGATCCTCGCGTCGATACCTTCGAAACGGCTACTTGCACGCCCAAATCTGAGTTCGGTAAATCAAGCTATAAATTCGGCAAGGTGGTACACTCAAACAAAATCTGCAACAAAAACTGTAGCACTGTACACAGGGTAACAGGGATTTTCACCTCGAAATAAAACTCTAAAAAATCCGAGAAAAATACGAGCGCGTTCCTTGCGATCTGTAGATGAAAAAGTTGTACAAGCACGTTTCCGTCTGACGCTCGTGCGCGAAGATATGGCCAAAATACTCCGATACTATCCCAAAAATCCACACAGAAAAATAGGTCACAATGATGCCTCGGGATCCGTGCCAAAAACTCGTAACGGGAAAGCGTGATCGATAAGAAAGATGAACCCCTACCTCTTAGGAGTCTGCCGATGTAAGAATCACAGAAAAATAAGGTTGGGGTAGCCCAGGGGAAATTTTACACCGAACTGCGACGAAGAGGAACACCGAAAATGCAACGTCGCACCGCGCCGTAAAATCTGGAACCTCGGGATGCGAGCTTCTAAAAATCCAAAACTTTGCAGGTAGATCAAGAACTTGAAGATGAAGAAATCACCTTAAGGGAGATCGGGCAGAGGAGGTTCGAAAATGGGAGAAAAACCCTCAAGAAGGCAGCTCGGGCTGCTATTTATAGGCTGAGGAAAACAATTGCAAAAATTCCGAGCCTGTCCCAACTTTCGGGCGCCCGGTCCGGCCCGCCCGGTTTTCGGGCGCGCACAGTGCGGCCCGGCCCGCCACTTTCCGGGCGCGCACAGTGCGGCCCAGCCCGGCCCATCCCGTCGCACGGGATCTGACCGAACCCCGCAGCCGTCCAACCCGCATTGGGCTTGACGCGTGTCTGCCGAACACGGGACAGCCGTGCAAGCCCCGCCAGCGCCCGCCATGTGGTCCCGCCTGCGGTCAGCGCGGTAGGTGGCGCCCGCGAATTAGCGGGTGCCACGTGGCGCACGCCACCTGCCCCGACCTGCCCCGCGTACGGCACCTGCCCCGACACCTGCCCCGCGCGTTGCGTGGACCGCGCTCGCGAGCCCGCCAATAAGGAACTGCCACGTGGGGCGCCCCCGGTCCACGACTCCCCGCGCGTGCCCGTGGACCGAGCGCGCGTGGGCCGCCCAATCGGGCGCTTCCACGTGGACACCCGCCGGTCCACGCCTACAGCCGTGCACCCAGGTCACACTCCAGCCATTCCGTGGACCCAGCCGCGTGCGCCAACCAATCAGAGGGCGCCACGTGGCACTCCCGCCGGTCCACGGCTCCCCCATGCACCAGAAATCCAGTAAAACTTCCGGGAGTCCTTTTTGGGCATCCGGACTCAAAATTTAACAAGCAAATAGCCGTTTTCAAGCGTTTTTCCGCGCTGAATCCAAATCCAACCTCCGTTTGGCCTAAAACCTTTTCTAAAATTCGGCAAAAGCAGCCGAAGGCCAACCCAGCTAACAAAAGCTCACATGGTCCATCTGTGGCATCCCTTTGATGCACTATGGGCCAAACACATCATCAACAGGTGTTTGCACAGTGGATTCACGGGAAAAAGCTGCATGGGTTTCCGGGGTCCTACATCCGGAGCGACACTTGAGGGGCACGACCCTAACGAGGAAAGTATTTGCGCATCTCTGTCGAGCTCAATATGGCTCATGTAGAGTACCAGGGCTACATGTAGTGCACCGACTTCGCAAGATGGCGTGGTGCGGTGAAATCGCCCGCAGCAGGTTCAGAATATGATTACGCTTGAGTTCGGGATGATTCAGATCGACGCGGGAGCCTCCGGATCGAAAAGTGAGTTAACAGCGTCGGAATTGGAAGCCTCAGCTTGAATATGCATTTTTGGGGCATTGCGTACCGGTACGCGAAGATGGGTACTGGAACGAATTGCTCGAGGATCCGACAGAGAGTTTCGGTTGGGGAAATCAGCAGAATTGGGTACCAGTACTGAGTGGTGTGTACCGGTACGCCAGTTCCCAAATGTATTGAGTACCGGAACGCCGGATAGGGTACTGGTTAAGGAATTTGTTTTGGCGTATTTCGTGAAAGTGTTCAAGTCTTGAAGATTGAAGATTGAAGATGAAGATGTTTGGACCATATACCTCAATCTCAAGAAAGAAGAATTCAAAAGGATCAGGTACGTTTAATTAAATAATCTTGGTAATCCGAATACTTCTTATTGTGTAGAAACACTTGGATGGTTTTAATCGCATAAAAATCAAGAAACTGGACTGTTATATGTTCAGGATCCGAATAAGGGTACTACAGTCCGGACCCCGAACGTAGGTAGGTTCATGCGCAAATCCAGTCCGGAACACCCTTGGTTCAGTCCGGACCCCGAACGTGGATTTTGCAGAAATCGCATGAACAGTCCGGACTGTGGTTATTTCAGTCCGGACCCTGAACACTGTCTTTTCAGGAATTCTCTGAAAAACAACGACAGTCCGGATCAAGCCAAATCCAGTCCGGACCGTCGTGCGGGAAAAAGTTTGTTACAGTCAGTTTTTGATTCTTATCCACTTCCAATGGTTTCTAACCTATAAGTAAACCCTAATTTCATCGTTTAGGGCAATCCAAAATAATCCACAATAAGTTTTGTTGGGTTATGTATAATTGGATCTAAATAGGGGAAAAAACACCCAGAGGGGGGTGAATAGGTGTAAACAGTAAACACTCAAAAATCGTTGCGCAATAAAACCCAATGCGGAAATAAAAAGTAACACGCAAGATTTTTACGTGGAAAAACTCCAAACCGGAGTAAAAAACCACGGGACCGATCACACGGCGAAATCCACTAGAATTGAAACACGTACAAGGTGATATACCGTACTCACTTACGACTCAACCTTTTCCATACGCTCCTAGTAGATCTTCTCCGCTCGCTCCACAACGCTTCTCGAATCCACGATCAGCGCCCAACGCCGAATCCACGGCGTCCAACGTCGAGTCCACGACGTCCGACCGAATCCACGGTCTTCACCCAGTAGCACGTCTCGAATCCACGAACGTACCTCGCTCCGAATCCACGAGAGCGGTTGCACCTTGAATCCACAAGGCCACGCGAGTCCACGCGCCGATTTTGAAAAAATCGTTGTTTTTGGGTGGTGATAATCCGCCGAATACTTAGATTAGAAATAGATCGGAAATACCATCTAATTATTCATTAATTTGATTCTGCTCAAAATCTGAGTTTGGAAAACCTAGAATCAAATTAATCAATATAGATGAAGAAACATAGAATTAAATCTATTGATTTCCTTTCTTCTCTATATGTGCATTTTTTCTTTCGGTCGTATAAATCGATCTATTCGTCTGTACCCTAAAAATAAATTATAGGGTCTATTTATAGGTTAGAAACCATTGGAAGAAGATAAGCATAAAAAACTAACCATTTCTGAAAATTTACAGGACGACAGTCCGAACTGAAAATTGGCGGTCCGGACTGTCTCAGCGAAACAGACTTTTTCCAGAAAAGAGGACATTCGGGGTCCGGACTGAAATTCCACGGTCCGGACTGTTCATGCAATTCCTTCAAATTTCACGTTCGGGGTCCGGACTGAAATTCCACGGTCCGGACTGGAATTGCTTATGAACCAACCTCTGTTCGGGATCCGGATTGTAAAGCCCGATCCGGATCCTGAACATGTCCCATGTCCAGTTTTTGATTTTTATGCAATTAAAATTCTTCCAAGTGTTTCTACACTATAAGAAGTATTCGGATCACCAAAAATCTTTAGTTAAACGTACCTGATCCTTTTGAATTCTTCTTTCTTGAGATTGAGGTATATGATCCAAGCTTCTCATCTTCAATCTTCAAGACTTAAACACTTTCACGAAATACGCCAATTCAAATTCCGTAACAATCTCCCCTTTGGCGGTTTCGTGACAAAACACAAATCCACTCAAGAAAATTCAAAAATATATTTTTGTTGATATCACCATACAATAAAAATTTACATTGGAGATCCAAAGAAAGATAAATACATGAGTTAAACTCCTAGAACAGACTCTAAACTTAGACATCTGTACTCTCTGCAAAAGAAATCATTCTTGACAAAAGAGATCGTTAGATACCTCAAGAATTTTCAACAATCAAAACCAAACACAGAGATAGAGTTTATACTCACAATGACATTTACAAATTCAGATATGTAAGAGGATCATAATCAAAAAACAACATATCTTCTATGCATTAAAAATCTAAATGTCACAAATTGTTAGTCAACATCAACTTGTTAGTTATATTACATGCCCAAATAGTTAGTCGAATAGTTAGTAGGGACATGCATTCAAATCACAAGATAAAAACCAAAAGTTAAAGTTATACTTACCTTCCAAAAGTTGAAGTTATACTTACCTTCACAGTTTCAAGTTCTCACACAAGCATTGTTCTCACAAGCATTGTCCAAAGTTAAAGTTCATCCCTCTCTCCCCCTTTTTGTCACAAAACTTAGCCAAAATTACAAAAATTCAAGGAGAGTTAAAAGTTTCAAAACATGAAAAACCTGAGAACTAAAACTAAAAAGAAAAGGAAACTAAAAGCAAAAAGACTAAAAGCCTGCACAAAAAGATGTTAGAGCACAAATTAATCATCTGAGTCTGATTCATCAGAGGCACTACATCCCATCTTAGAAAACATTTTCTTCATCAATTTCTTCATCGAGGACACTGTCTTGGTCAATGTGATTTGAGACGCGGTGATGATTTCAAGTTCTTCTGAGATTCGCCTCTGTTCTTTCGTGATCTGCTCTTGTTCAAAAGATAAGCGCTGTTGCTGCTTGTAGATTGAGGTTACCGATGCGTCATCATCTGGTGCGGGTGCTTGCCGTGACGGAGATGCAGAAGTGCCGACGCAAGGTTTCTTTCCGGATGAAGGAGTTGGAGTGATATGGGGTAGTTTATGAAGAGACTTAACAATGGTGGATTCATTTATCATTCCCAAGCAATGTTGATATGATGTTGAGCTGATGTCAATCTGAAACTTCTTCAAGATTCTCATAATGATTAATGGAAAAGGAAGTCTTTCGGAAGGATGAGGATGCTCAACATATCTAGACATTCTATTCCAGATTATGTAAGGGATATTCATGTTCAACCCCACGGCCTCAGAAGGATGACCTAGGAGATACAAAAACAGCATTCTATCCCATCTCACCACCTTTGTCTGCATGTTAGGGAGAATGTTGTAACACGTAATGAAGTTGAGAAACCGGTATTCAAGCCGGAGTTGTTTGGACTTAACAGACTTTTCTGTTGATTCAGTGCCTTCCAAACAAATTCCTTTTATAACTGTTTGCCACAGAGCATTCGTCAAGCTTTTTCCAGTTAAGTAGTTAATCCCCGATCTACTCGATGGCATTCCTAGGACTTCCCCGATTAACTGCGGAGTTATTTTGAGTCTCATCCCTTGGTGTAAAACTGCATCGAACCATGTTCATCTTCCTGAAGATGTCTCGCATTTGTGTAAAAGGTTCTCACACGATGCAAACAATACCCAAGTAATTCCGGGAATCTGCAAACTTGAATAAGATTAGCTTGTTCAATCAAAATCCCGAACTCCGGTGAGTGATCTCGGAGAGCACCAATATTGACATGTCTTTCCCCGATGCATTCTCGATGTTCAAATGCCCTAAGACGGTCAGTATTAATGAACACTTCTTCCAAGCGAGGCGGAGAATCAGGAACTATTGGTTCGTTAATATCAACATCTCGCGCTCGTCCAAAGCGTCGACCAAGTCTTTTCCTTTTCACCGAGATGGATGGTGAAGTCATTGGTGCTTTTCCTCTATCCATGGTAGTTTTTCCTTTCGATGTGTCAAAAGTCTTTCGCGTTGACTTAGCAGGCGTCTCTTCTTCATTCATTAATTCATCCCAATTTACTTCATCCTTTTCTGACTCAGTTGCTGAATCTTCAAGTTGAACACATTCTCCTTTACGAAAAGGTTTCTTCGCTCTCTTTAATTTATTGGTCGCTCTTGTGTGTACCATTATGACCAGAAAGAAGATTATCCATGCAAACTCCATTGCTGCTTGTGCTTAAGAAAGAAAAGAGTCCTGTGAGCAAAACTCAAGAACACGAAAAATTGTTAATTTTCAAAAAAAAATAAAAAATTGAACCCAAACAATCTTTATCGTGTAGAGAGACTAGGGATCAAATTAGTTTTGCAAAAAGAATTTTAAAAATAGATCAATTCCATGATTTTCAAAAATTCTCAAAATATGCCCTAAAATCGAAATTTTTGAAAACAAAGCCCAAAAATTCGTTTATCATGAGAAAACCTAGCATATAATCAAAACTAATCTACCCAGAGTTCTTATTTCAAAAGAAGTTTGATCAAAAACCATCCACAAACGAAATTCTTCCATGATTTCTACTCACGTTTTGAGCAAAGAAGAAAAAACAGTAAAAAACTGAGATTTTGATCATAAAAACTTACTTTGATTCGAAGAAAATGAGTTGGGAAGGCTCCAAGATTTTTGCTTTCAAGAGAGAGAAACTCAGGAGACTTAGAAACGAAAGTTTGTGATGAAACAAAATCAAAAACCTCTTCGTTTCATATAAACCCTAGCCGCGGTCCGGACTGCCTGAAGACTCCAGTCCGGATCGGCTACCCGCAGGACTTTCCTGCGTTCGGGGTCCGGATCGGCTTGTCCAGTCCGGACCGGCTCCAACCTTTTTCTTCAGAAAAATTCAGAAAAATTCCAGAAAATCCAGAAAAAGATTGTAGGCACTTTTGTGTATCAACTTTAAAAAAAAATCATCGTTTCATACAACAAGAAATAGATTATGCCAAATCTATCAAAAATATCCAAATAACGAAACGAAAATTTATAAAAATTAAATCCCTTAAAGTTGAACAACTTCAATCACATCTGACATGATCTTATGAGTAATGCCTTTATCAAATCATCAATTTGGTAAAGAAAATGAAATACCAAGATCAATAGATGTTTGAAATCCCAAATATGTTAGATAATATATCTAGTCAATCTGTTGAAGAGAGTGGCTCTTTGAGCATCTTTCATTAAAATTCCCACCTTATACCAACCTTGAAATTTGACAGAGTCAAGTATTTCAACATGCATTTTATTTAATTAAGCTTGAAAAACCTTGCTTGGTATACATGTGGTAGCTGCACACAGTACTCGGACGACCGAGGTGGTAGCTCTTTCCTCCATGTGGTGGTAGTTTTCACACTCCTCATTGGGATGTAACTCTTTCCACATCTTTTGAGCATATTACTTTTCTTTGACTCCCCCTCAATTGGCTATCAATTATTTAAGATATAAGGTATTCAACCAAAAATTGATCTCGCATTCATACTCGACTAAATAGTCAAATAAGATAATAACTATACCAAGAGATCATTGAGAGAGAAATTGACTTTGATCACTTAAAAGATGACTTAATTGACATAAATGATCATTGCATCATTGAAATATTATGATATCAAAAGCATAATAAATTTCTAAATGTGTAAAAGGATGCAATTAAAGTCAATATAACTAATGCTCAATTAATGTTCTATGTACAAACATAGATAAAGAACAAAAACACAAAAACAAAACCTAACCTAAGCATTGGTTTCAAAAGAGATTATTTCAAGGAAAGCATTCCAATTGCTTTACGCAAATGAATAAAACGTTTTTGATCCAAAGGTTTTGTTAAAATGTCAGCTAATTGATCCTCAGTTGAAAATATGAAAGTTGAAGAATATTTGATTCAACTAGCTCTCTAAGAAAATGATATCTAAGTTCAATGTGTTTTGTTCTAGAGTGCAACACAGGGTTTTTGGAAATGTTTATAGCACTAGTGTTGTCACATAGAATGGTTACCGAAGATGCTGAAATTCGGAAGTCGCTCAACACACTTTTCATCCAAATGAGTTGGGTTGAACAACTACCCGCTGAAATATATTCCGCTTCGGCAGTCGAGAGTGCTATGCAGTTTTGCTTTTTACTATGCCATGCAACAAGGCAATGGCCAAGATAAAAACATGCACCACTCGTGCTTTTCCGATCATCCACAGATCCTGCCCAATCGGCATCTGAGTATCCAACAATATCAAGACTTGTTCCCATAGGATACCAAATTCCGAAATTTATTGTTCCTTTGATGTACCGGATGATCCGTTTCACCGCTTTCAGGTGAACCTCCTTTGGTGCTGATTGATATCTCGCGCAAATCCCAACACTAAAGGATATATCCGGGCGACTAGCCGTGAGATAAAGTAGACTTCCAATCATACTGCGATAAAGTTTCTCGTCTACATTCTCACTAAGTGATTCACTTCCAAGTCCCTTATGGCTAGTTCCCATTGGAGTCGGAAAATCTTTAGAATTTTCTAAATCAAACTTTTTGACCAACTCCATTGCATACTTGGATTGACACAGATGAATGCCTTCATCATTTTGTTTAACTTGTAATCCAAGAAAATATGTCAATTCGCCCATCATGGACATCTCAAATTCGCTTTCCATGGTTTCAGCGAATTTAGAAGCATCATTATCTCTTGTTGCACCAAATACAATGTCATCGACATAGATTTGTGCTACAATGAAATTGTTTTGATAATGCTTCACAAAGAGAGTCCTGTCAGCTCCCCCTCGAGTATAGCCCTTCTCCAAAAGGTGCTTTGTCAACCTTTCGTACCATGCTCGCGGTGCTTGTTTCAGACCGTAAAGAGCCTTTTTCAAACGAAAAACATGGTTAGGTAGTTTATGGTCCACAAAACCTTTCGGTTGAGCCACATAAACTTCCTCATTTAAAAACCCATTTAAAAAGGCGCTCTTAACGTCCATTTGAAATAATTTGATTTTAAAATGACAAGCAATCGCAAATAGGATACGAATGGACTCGAGTCTAGCTACAGGGGCGAAAGTTTCATCAAAGTCTATACCTTCTACTTGAGAGTAGCCTTGAGCAACTAACCTTGCTTTGTTCCTGATGATGGTACCATTCTCATTTTTCTTGTTCTTGAAAATCCATTTAGTACCTATCACATTGTGTTGCTTCGGAGGCTTCGTTAATTCCCAGACTTTGTTTCGCTCAAACTGATGGAGCTCTTCCTGCATAGCTTCAATCTAGTAGTCATCCTGAAGAGCTTCATCGACATTTTTCGGTTCTATCGTGTAAACGTAACAAGCGAATCCACAAACCAATTATCTCCGAGTCCTGACTCCTTCTTGTGGGTCTCCAATAATGTTTGATTCAGGATGATTGTCACGCCCCGAGTTCAAAAACCTGTGTATAATTTTTTTTTTTTTTTTTTTTTTTTTTACATTAGAGTTGCAAAAACAGCCAGGGCAATGACAGACCGCCACATATATAGAAGAGTCCCAATCCCCTATGGAATTGAGCCTTTTCTATATATGCACGGCTAGCTTGGCAACAACATCAGAGTACTAACTACGTACTATAAATAACAACAACAAGTAAACTTTACAACTATCTTTACAAATATATAACTGAAATACAATACCTTTCTCTCAAACATCTATTACATAACTTTTCGGCTGTCCAGGGTCAACCTCTATATCGATACCTCGCCAATTCGTCCCGACATCCCAACACCCGTTCGACCTGAAAAACAGTCACCCGAGGGTGTGAGACACACCGGAGTGTATCCCAGTGGGCATGACGAGCCGAGAAATAGCAGATCGTACCTATTGGTATACAATACTAGAGGATAGTAAAAGATCACATGTTAGGATGAGCAGTTATACAATTGAAGCTGTAATTAAATTACTTAGAAAATCTTGAAGCAAGCATAGGCTGACATATATAACAGGAATAGAAATCAGGAAAATCATATTATAAGACAAAAGCAGGCTAAAAGCAACATATGCATCAAATAAATGATATATCAAATTACCCAATCACAAGCCACCATATTGGTCCCACAAGACCTCAGGCAAAACTGCCCACCTGGCACCACCTGGTCGACATTCCCTCAACTGAGGGTCACGGGTTGCAACTGCTAACCACTTTACCGGTAAAGAACATCGCTGCGGGTCATGACTCCGCTGATGTTCGTGAAGTACAATGGTGCGGGCGATCAAGTGCAAATGCTCAAACTCACGGTCCACTGACCGGGTAATCGGCAACAAGCCGGGAAATCCCCACTGGGATGCAATAACCAAATCAACTGAAGCTCAACTCGCATGCAGGATCAAAGGCAAATCTCAACTCAACATAAGATCAACAGCAAATCTCAACTCAATCATGCAGACCAACCAAACATACAAAACTAAACACATATTTTTGAGAAAACTATTTTGAAAAGTCCAAACCTCGAAGGGCGTTGCCCTCGTCCTATCAAACAAGAACAGATTCAGGCTACCCTACAAAGCTTGGTAAAACATTGGTTGATAAAAATTATGTGTTCAGCAGTGTAATATTTGATCATCAAGAAAGCAAGCTCAAAATCTAATAACAACAGAACTCAATGCAAGAACAATTAATAGCAGTTATGAACCATAGATCAAGATAATCAGGAGTGCTGAAACTCATGTATAACAGATATCCAGGCATCACATCATAGGATCTGGAAGCAACTACTTACCAATCAAACAGACTAACCCCTTATGCAACTAAACACATATTTTTAAGAAAACATTGGAAAATAGGTTTTCGGGTCCCAAACCTCGTAGAGCGTTGCCCTTGTCCTATCAAACAAGAACAGACTCAGGCTACCCTACAAAGCTTGGTAAAACATTGGTTGATAAAAATTATGGGTTTAGCAGCATAACAGGCGAACAACAGGGAAGCAGGCTCAACTATCAGATGACCAAATAGACATGGCAATGTATAGAGTAATGAAATAACCACTGGGAGCAATTTAAACATTACATAAGATAAGGATCACTAAAGCAGATCATCAGCAGGCATAAGGCAGGCATGAAGTAGTAAACAACTGAATCAAGGGAATGGCAGGCTCAATTTAAATTCCTAAGTTAACAAGAATAGGGGTCCAACCAATACCGTACACAGAGGGCCGAAATGATAAAGCCCGGACCGAAGATAACCCACCGTCAAACCGCAGGCGACTAGACTGAATCGGTTGTACGCTCGAAACCCAGAAGTAATCAAACAGGCCTGAATCAAACATATTGTTCAGGAAAGAATTCTAACTTTAACTTAGACATCAGTGTTTGACAACAACACTCAGACTAAATTCAATCGTATTTCCAAACTTTGGTAAAATTACCAAATTGCCCCTCCCGAATATTCCTTTTTGGACCTCCGGGAGATTAGGGCTTTACAACTTAGCCGCTGGCTCAACTAGATTCTACTGGGACTCAACAGTCGGCTCAGTGAAACCGCCGCAATTTCTCAAATTGCGCGATTGCCACCCGGATACCGAAAAATCGAAGATTTTGCCGATTTTCGAACCGTTATCCGATTTCTGCTCAACGGGAGCCCTTGGATTCCTAACAAAAATCTTAGGAATGAATTAAATACTTTACTAAACAGTACACATTGTCTATTTTGCATGTAGACCCCTACAGTTTCCAAAAATCACATTTTAGTGCTATTTGAGCATTGTTTTCTCTCGTTCTTTCAACTGGAAAATCATTTTAACAATCCGTCACTTCCAGCAGGTGACATTTATCATGTTGAACACCGTGCTCACCAATTTGTGGCAGCACGGAACCCGAGGCAAACTTCGGGCCATAAAATACTCTCTAACCTAGCCTAAAATGAATTTTTATTTCTCCGGGACTTCAAACTCTGTTTTTAACGCGAGCATCGCGTCCAGTGACCCCAAATTAGCCAAGGGCACACTGTCGCGGCATCGCAAACAGCCCGGAACATGGTTTTGGGCCAAAATTACTCTTAGAGGTTGTTTTAACTACAACTTTTAATCTAAACATCAAACAGTAAAACTTTAAATATTAAAGAGTCTTTAAACAGTGCAAGGATACTGGGGCTCACCTCCTTTGCAGCCCAGACCTGCTGGTTCAACCAGAACCATAATCTTGCACACATACAAGTTCACAATGCTCTAAACTTTAATCCACACAGATCCTGTTTGATCTGAAGTGAGCACCAAGCTCAGAGGATGAAAAGAAGCAACTTTCATAGTTACAACTTTGCCAAATTCCAAATAAAAGTTCATTGCGGCATTTTAGCAAGCAGTTGGTGGGCATAAATTGTTAACAACTATATATAACAAATCTCGAGCTCAATCTCTGCAATTACTGAACCAGAGGGCATCAAACTTGGAGCAACAGATTCTATTAAGTATTTAGAACTTTTTCCCCCATCTTGGAGCAGTCCAGAAGCCCTCGGCTGGCCGGAGCTCGGGAAGAAGAAGATGCTTAATACATTGAAAATCGTGATGCTTCATCCAAGGGTTCTGGAGCTCAACTAAAAGCACCAGCAGGTGCTATTTGCTTCACTGAAGCTTCCCATACCCGTGGCTGGTCTCGGGGTGCGGCGGCGGCGGCGGTGGAGAAAGCTCCAATTCGAGCTACTTCACCTCTAATGGTGAATTTCAACCAAGGCTATATGAGGCCTTCCAACTTGAATGGAAACTCACCAATTATTCACAGGAAGCTTTCGGACCATCCCACTCCGACCGAAGGTGGCCGGAGCGCCGGCGGCGGCGTTGGGGTTCACTTTCGGGTTCTTTCATGGCATCTAGGGTTTTAAGATGCATGGAAGCCATGCAATGGCATGGTTGAGTTCCTCTAGGTCCCAGAAGATGTCCTGGGTAGGTGGCCGGCGCTGGGGAGGCCCGCCGGCGCCGGAGCACCAAGCTCGGCCGAAGTGTACATTTCCACAAAATTAGGGCATCACTTTTCTTCCAAGTTACTAAACCATATTCCATAAAACTTTGCAGATATGTTATACATGTTCTACAGTCCAAACCCTCCAAATTTGAGCTTTGTTTGTTCATTAGTTGCTGAGATTGGCCGCGGCGGAGCAACTACTAGGGTTCCGGCCATCCAAAGCTTCCGCCGGCCATGCACTTTGCATGGGAGCTCGGGGCTTGGCCTGTAGCATCCTAAGGACCTAAGAAGTCCACTGCTAAGGGTCTCGGGCTCATACAACCATTTGTTAAAGCTCCCTTACCTTGGCCGAATTCGAAGAAGATGGAGGAAGCCGGATCTCTCTTCCTCTCCTTTGCGCGGCCACAGCAGCAACCCAGGTTGCTCCACCAGCACAAGGAACACCACAGGATCACTTGGGTTCAAGTTGGAAGAAGTTGGTTCCAACTTTGCCTTCTCTCCCTCTCTCTCGGATTTCTTCCTCTAGGATGAAGTCCCTCGGTCACTACAGAGCACAAGGGCTTGATCAGGAAGAAGCCCAGGCACCCAGGAACTCCTCCAAAACGCCAGAACCAGGTTTGGTAAGGTTTGATTCCAACTTTGCTTTTCTCTCTTTCACTCTCTAATTTCTCTCTCTAAAGGTTGTGTTCTTGGCTTCTCTTCACTCGGGGCTTGGTCTGGAGATGGCAGGGGACCTAGGTGATGCCTGGAATCCCTACTTGACTCCTCGTGATTGCTTACAAGAAGACCAACAGCCACTTCAACTTAAATGCAAAGATTCCTTTGCAAAATGCCTTTGGGTTCGGTTCACACTTAACCCTAGACCCCGAGAACCACTTAGTGAGTGTAAAATGCACCCAACACCCTCATGTATAAAGCCCTAACCTTCTAACACATAAAATATTAATATTCCTTGCAAATTAGTCCATTTTTAGGTGTTTTTCACGCATTTCGAGAAAATTCGCTCGTCATTTTGCGAAACAAACTTCGCCACGACGTCCGGCTCGTCGAGACCTTCAAAATAGGCTACTCATTTGTTTAATTTGGTGCTCGTATGAAATCTCGGGCCATAAAGTTTGTCGAAATGCGGTATATTGCACGCATCCCGATGCACCCGGGTCGCCTGTAGTGATTCGGCCCTTAGGGGTACTTTTGACTCACATGTAAATTATTTAAGCCGTTAAGTAAAATAAAATTATTTAATTTTTAAAAGTCGGCCGGTGCGGGGTGCGGGTATTTTTCTGGCAAAGGGCACGAAAAATGAAGACCGACGGTGCGATCGGACCGGAAATCCGATGAACGGATCTCCCGGAATGGGGTTTCTAAGATCGCGATGACTTTAGGCGCGCATCGGAATTCGTGTAAAATATCGACACGCTTTCTGAGGAAGTTTGGATAATCCGTGTGATTAATTAATTAAGAAATTAATTAATCGGTGACGATAAATAAAATCGGGAATTTATTTCCCATGATTATTTAATTAAGTAAATTAAATAGTCGGTGACTAGGATTTAAAAGGTGGGATTTTATCTCGTGGATCAGATATTTATTTTAAGAAATAAAATCCGGATATTTGTGGTTTTTCCTTTCTACGTACGTACGAATTAAGGAAATAATCAAATAATAGCGATTATCGGAGGGAAAGAAAAGAAAAATAAAAATCCTAGCCGGTGAGGAGAGAAAGAAAGAGAAAAGAGAAAAGACGGAACCCTAGCCGGAAGAAAGGAAAAGGAGAAAGAGAAAGAGCCCGATCTTCCCGGACATCGAACCGAAGGCAAGAACGCGACCGGGCGACCTTCCCGTCGATCTTCGGTTAGTAAAATAATTTTTATAATTTTTCGGGATTTTTCCGTCGTTCCTTTGTTGGGTTTTTTTTGGACTTCTCCGTCGTCTCCGTCACCGTCGCCGTCATCGTCGTCGTGCTAGGGCACGGAACGGACGGCGGAGACGCGCGGTGCCGCTAGGGCATCGCGCGGAGGAATTTCGCGGACGGCCGGTCGCCGCCGCGAGCGGTGACGGAACCGCGCGGGCACCGCGCGGGCTCTGCGCGGGCCGTACCCGCGCGGGCGCCGCGCGGGCGGCACCCGCGCGGGACCGCAACCGCGCGGGCGCCGCGCGGGCGGCACCCGCGCGGGCCCGCAACCGCGTGGGCGCCGCACGGGGCACCCGCGCGGGCGGCGCGCGCGCAACCCCCGCGCGGGCGCCGCGCGGGCCCGCACCCGCGCGGGCGCCGCGCGGGGCACCTGCGCGTGCGCCGTGCGGGCAACCCCCGCGCGGGCGCCGCGCGGGCACGCACCCGCGCGGGCGCCGCGCGGGCAGCCCCGCGCGGCGCCAGCGCGGCGGCCGCACGGGCAGCACCCGCGCGGGCGCCGCGCGGCCGCCGCACGGGCAGCACCCGCGCGGGCGCCACGCGAGGCTTCCGCCGCGCGGGCGCCTCCCGCTGAGACACGCCGCGCGGTTCCGAGCCGCGCGGGGCTCCGGCGGGCGGCGACGGCGGCGCGGGGTTCCGGTTTTCGGCGAACCGGACGTTGTTGGACTTTTCCGTCAAAAAGAGTAATTTGGGCTTTTCGTTTTGGGATGTTAGTACACGTTTTGATTATAGTTTATCCTTGCGGACTTTCCTTAGGTCCAGGTGCGCAGCGGGAGTGTGCAAAAGACTCAGGTGTCCCGTTTTCTCCTCAACTAGGTGGGTACGGTTGCTATAAGTGCAACAAGTGCAGTAAGTGCATCTATCATCATTAAAATGCTCTCAATTTGTCTAACAAAGTAGATGGACAGTTTAACCTTTCGCATGAATGTATTTTATCTTATATAATACAACTGTTGCGGCTGCAGTCACGGTGCTTACTACACGCCGATCTCGGCAAATCCGGTTTCGGATGCTGCACGTACACAGGCGGATTGGCCTCCGCATGGGTGTACTTTTTCGAAAAAGTGGTCTTTTTGACCCGTGTGCCTCACAAAAGAGTGGGAGCCGTGAGGACCTCTTCACGCCAGCTGAAAATGGCACACCAGCACCGTGAAGAGGTTAAAAGCATCAAAAGGTGATTGTGCACGAGGGGAGACTTCAGTCTCCCCGACAGGTACTCTGGGGTTGGTGCCCAACTTATTTATGTACAAAGTTTAGCGAAAGGTTTCGGTGTAATCGGTTTGCTTCTTATTCCTTATTGATATTTAGACATCTACTTTGTTTGTCACTAACTTTACCCACTCCGTGATAGGTGTTACTAGGTGCGTTAGCCGGGAGGGCGGTGAGACTGCGTCGAGAGGACCGTAGTCAGGATTCTTGGTTTTTATCTCATTTTCCTTCATGCTTTAATTAGATAATTTGCTTGTGGACTATATTAGTTGTGGACATGTATTAGTTAGCACTGTGGATGAGATGTACCTTTACGTTTTAGATACTTTTAGTGATGTTTTCTTATGCGGCACGTTTTCATGAAAAACCAAATAATTTCGAAAATGTTTTCTCAAAACGAAGTGCTGTGTGGGCACGGGTTTTGCAACCGCTGGATTTATCCTTTCCAAACGGCGACGCCGCTTTAATAACTTGCTTGGAAAGGAAAAAAATAAGGTGTCGAGTGGACACCGGTCTTTTAAAACAGTAGTTAAATTAATGTACTCTGATTGGTGATGTATGCCTACTGTATGGTTGATGGTTGATGGTTGATGGATGTTGTAAATGAGACGTCGTGCATATACAAAGGAGACTCTGTCCGTTGGCAGAGAGAATTTGTGTATGTGGCGGTCTGGCACGCACCGGGGATGAGGTTTATGTCCATTTGTTAAGAAAAAAAAAATATACACGCAATTTTCCGCTTTGCTTGACTCAAAAACCCCCGGGGGCGTGACAGATTAAATGGTATCAGAGAGAAACAACCATAACCATAGTAGACGTGATCCACATCCACAGTGTAAGGTGCCACAAGCAAATTGGACGTGAGATAACCAAGGTGTAGGTGCGGTAGTACGTGAGAGTACGGGGAAAAAGGGATTGTAATGTAGGTGAAATCGTAAGATAGGGTGCTAGGGCGATAACCTTAGGGTTAACATGGTTTCTTTGTTTACAGCGGACGATGGCCCGGACTAGATCGTCCACCGAGAATGCGGACACGGACGGGGTGATCCCGGCTGCCGCAGAGAACCAGCTCCTCCGGCGACAACTGCGGGAAATGGCCGGGCAGTTAGCGACACTGACGGAGCAGGTTCGTCAATTGACGCAGCGACAGGCAACCGCGCCAGCCGAGCGCGATCCGACCCCTCCGCCCGAAACCACCGCACCCACTACGGAACCGCACGGGGCGGGTGGTACGACAACGGAACAGCCCCCAGCCCCAAGGGATGTACCTACCCCGACGACCTCGGGGCCCGTATTGGGAGCGATAGCGGGGGAGGCAGGAACGACCCCTGCTCTTGGGGGGTCCGCCACTGCAGGAGGGATCACGGAGCAGCGAGCGACGCGAGAAAGGGTCAGGACGAATTTGACCGAGTTCAAGAAGCATGACCCTCCCACTTTCGAGGGAGAGACGACCGATCCATGGGTCGTCGAGAAATGGGTGGATACCATGGAAAAACTCTTCGAGGACCTACTGATGGAGGAGCACGAGCGGGTTCCACTAGCTATCCACTTTCTCGAAGGGAATGCACGCATCTGGTGGAAGACGGTACGCCCGGATCCGTCTACAAATGACCGACTACCGACATGGTCGGCCTTTAGAGAGGAACTTTTTGGCGCTTTCTTCTCCGATAGCGTCAAGCGGCAATTGGAAGACGACCTGAAGAACATTAGACAAGGGAACCGCTCGGTCATGGAATATCAAAGGGAGTTTGTAAGATTGGTTAACTGCGTCCCGTTTGTTATACGGGATGAACCCCACAAGGCCCGTCTTTTTGTGGACGGGCTACGGAGCGACATCTTCGAGATGGTTCAGGCAGCGGACTTGCGCACGTTCCGGGAGGTGGTGGACAGGGCCACCATTGTGGAGCGGGGATTCGCTATCACCCGAGCTCGACGTGAGGGATCAGAAAATAACCGGGAGAAGAAGCGGACACAGACTTACCCGGGAGGGGGCCCTTCTGGTGGGAGCCGACCCCCAAAGTACCCCAAGACGCAACAAGGAAGCAAGAGTGCGCCTGCCGGAAAGCCGCGACCAGCGAACAAGCCATGTGTTATTTGCGGAGCATCGCATCCAGTGACGGAATGCCCTAAGAGATAAGATCACTGTTACCGCTGCGGCAAACAGGGGCATTTCCGATTCAACTATCCCCTGAACACTGGAGCGGCATCTTTCGCAGCTTCCACCGCGCCGGCGCAGCCACCAGGACGGGGTAGAGCGTCAACGGGAATGCCCCCACACCCCCCGGCGCCAAGAACAGAAGGAGAATCGCGACCACAACCAGGAGGGAGGCTCTACTCCATGGGCCAGCATGGAGCGGCACTGCCAGAGGAGGTGGTCGCAGGTATTACCTCTGTTTCTAATTTTCGAGCTCGAACCCTGTTTGACATCGGGGCGACTCGCTCCTTCATTTCCCGCACTTTTGCACAAACACATCTGCTAGAAAGTAGTCCCCTTGATGTCTTAATGACCGTCCAGACCCCTGGGGGGCCAATCGCGGCAACTGGTCTGGTACCCTCGTGTCCAATAAGACTGGGAAGGTTGTCGTGCCCCTGGGATCTGGTGGTCATACCGCTAAAAGAATACGACGTGGTCTTGGGCATGGACTGGCTTACCGAGTATCAGGCGGTCATCGACTGCGAGAAGCGCCAGGTGCAACTACAGAAGCCGGGATTCCCGGAAAACGTGTACTTGGCGTGTAAAAGTACTTCCTTTTTGGCTGTCATCTCCGCGTCGCGGGCTAGGAAGCTGATAGAGGGTGGGTGCGTGGCCTATCTAGCCTCGGTAGATTTAGCCACCCGACCCGTTCCCTCGCCTTCCGAAATTCCAGTGGTAAAGGAATTTCCGGATGTATTTCCGGCGGAGCTCCCCGGAATGCCGCCAGAACGAGAGGTCGACTTTCCTATTGAGTTGCTTCCTGGCACCAAACCCATCACCAAGGCACCGTACAGGATGGCCTTCGCGGAATTGAAAGAACTCAAGGCACAGTTGGAGGACCTTTTGGACAAGGGTTTTATCAGACCAAGCGCGTCACCCTGGGGCGCGCCCGTCCTGTTTGTGAGAAAGAAGGACGGAAGTCTCCGGTTGTGCATCGACTACCGGGAGATAAATAAGGTCACCGTTAAGAACAAGTACCCCCTACCAAGGATCGACGACCTCTTCGACCAACTACAAGGGGCGACGGTGTTTTCAAAGATCGACCTGCAGTCGGGCTATCATCAGGTCCGGGTTAAGGGGGAGGACATCCCCAAAACGGCTTTCCGGACTCGTTATGGCCATTACGAATTTACAGTAATGCCGTTCGGGCTCACAAATGCCCCAGCGGTGTTCATGGATATGATGAACAGGGTATTCAAACCCTTCCTGGACTTATTCGTGGTGGTCTTCATCGACGATATCCTCATCTACTCCCGTACAGACGAGGAACATGAAGAATATCTGCGAACAGTCCTCCAGACCCTACGGGAACAGAAACTCTACGCCAAACTCAAAAAGTGTGAGTTTTGGCTCCGTGAGGTCGGTTTCTTGGGGCACGTAATCTCGGCAGCTGGAGTCGCGGTGGATCCGAAGAAGATAGATTCGGTGACGGACTGGCCCCAACCGACGACCGTGACGGAGGTTCGAAGCTTCCTGGGATTAGCCAGGTATTATCGGCGCTTCGTGGAGGGTTTCTCCAAGATAGCCACCCCCTTAAACCGTTTGACTAGAAAGGGGGAAAAGTTCATCTGGACGGACAAATGTCAGAGGAGCTCAAGGATAGATTGACGCGAGCCCCGATTCTCGCCCTGCCAGAACCAGGGGAGGATTATGAAGTGTATTGCGATGCGTCGCGAAACGGACTGGGTGGAGTACTCATGCAACGGGGAAAGGTTATAGCCTATGCGTCAAGGCAGCTCAAGGAGTACGAGCGGAATTACCCCGTGCACGATTTGGAGCTCGCAGCGGTTGTGTTCGTCCTCAAGCTTTGGAGACACTACCTGTATGGGGCACACTGCAATGTGTACTCAGATCATAAAAGCCTTAAGTACCTTTTCACCCAAAAGGAGTTAAATTTGCGACAAAGACGGCGGCTCGAGCTACTGAAGGATTACGATTTAACGATCCACTATCACCCGGGAAAGGCAAACGTGGTGGCCGACGCCCTGAGTCGCAAGGGGCAGGCCGAGGAGGCAGGTGTAAGTGCCATCACCCAGCAAGATAGTCTGATTGCGAAATTTTCGCGGTTGAGACTAGAAGTAGTACCGGCAGGTACAGTCGCACAACTTCTGACACTGGTGGTCAGACCTACCTTGCTGGACAGAATTCTCGAAGGGCAATCGACTGATGACCAACTCCAGCCAGTGCGAAGTAGAATAACCGCCGACCAGGAAGGTGATTTCACAGTAAACTCCGACGGCACGATACGATTTCGGGGACGAATCTGCGTGCCGGATCTACCGGAACTCAAAGAGGAAATCCTGCGGGAGGCGCATACTGCCCCATATGCAGCGCACCCCGGGGGAACGAAGATGTACAAGGACGTCAAACAGACCTTCTGGTGGCCCAAGATGAAGGAAGACGTGACTCGATTTGTGGCACACTGCCTGGTGTGCCAACAGGTGAAGGCCGAGCATCAGCGCCCGGCAGGAAAATTGCAACCTTTACCGGTGCCCGAGTGGAAGTGGGACATGATTACCATGGATTTTGTGACCGGATTCCCGAGATCGCCACAGGGACACGATGCAATATGGGTGATTGTGGACCGTTTGACGAAATCGGCCCACTTTCTGCCCATACACACGACGTGGACGCGGGAACGACTGGCACAAACTTACATCAACGAGATAGTAAGGTTGCATGGGGTACCGACATCTATCACGTCGGACAGGGACACGCGATTTGTGTCAAACTTTTGGCAAAGCCTGCAGCGAGCAATGGGAACCAAGTTGCACTTCAGTACGGCTTTTCACCCGCAGACCGATGGACAATCAGAGCGGGTGATACAGATTGTGGAGGACATGCTTCGAGCATGCGTTTTGGACTTGGGCGAAGGGTGGGCACGGTGTTTGCCCCTAGTGGAATTTGCCTACAATAACAGTTACCAGGCCAGCATTCAGATGGCACCATACGAGGCCCTGTACGGGCGCCGCTGTCGGTCTCCAATATGCTGGGACGACTTGGGTGAGCGTAAGTTTCTGGGCCCAGATTTGGTGGAGGAGACCGAAGCAAAGGTGCGATTGATTAGGCAAAGGCTACTGACCGCCCAGAGCAGACAGAAAAGCTACGCGGACAACAGACGCCGAGACTTAGAGTTCATGGTAGGTGAGCATGTGTTACTCCGAGTTTCGCCCTCCAAGGGGAACCGACGTTTCGGCATAAAGGGAAAGTTAAGCCCAAGGTACGTGGGACCGTTCGAGATCCTAGAACGCGTAGGACCGGTGGCGTACCGATTAGCCTTGCCGCCGAACCTCGAACGAGTCCATAACGTGTTCCATGTCTCGATGCTCCGGAAGTACCTCGCTGACCCCTCTCATGCCTTGGATGCCTCCACCATCGAGTTGCGAGAGGATTTGAGCGTCGAGGAGACGCCGGTGCGGATTTTGGCAATAGAGGACAAGAAGTTGCGCAATCGAACTATCTCCTATGTAAAGGTCCAGTGGAGCAACCACGAAGAGCGCGAGGCAACATGGGAACTGGAATCGAAGATGAGGGAATGTTTTCCCGAATTGTTTAGTGAGGTTTGTACTTAAGTTTCGGGACGAAACTTTTTATAAAGTGTGAGTGGTGTAGTGATTCGGCCCTTAGGGGTACTTTTGACTCACATGTAAATTATTTAAGCCGTTAAGTGAAATAAAATTATTTAATTTTTAAAAGTTGGCCGGTGCGGGGTGCGGGTATTTTTCTGCCAAAGGGCCCGAAAAATGAAGACCGACGGTGCGATCGGACTGGGAATCCGATGTACGGATCTCCCGGAATGGGGTTTCTAAGATCGCGATGACTTTAGGCGCGCATCGGAATTCGTGTAAAATATCCGACACGCTTTCTGAGAAAGTTTGGATAATCCGTGTGATTAATTAATTAAGAAATTAATTAATCGGTGACGATAAATAAAATCGGGAATTTATTTCCCATGATTATTTAATTAAGTAAATTAAATAGTCGGTGACTAGGATTTAAAAGGTGGGATTTTATCTCGTGGATCAGATATTTATTTTAAGAAATAAAATCCGGATATTTGTGGTTTTTTCTTTCTACATACGTACGAATTAAGGAAAAAATCAAATAATAGCGATTATATAAGTGATCCCGATTATCGGAGGGAAAGAAAAGAAAAATAAAAACCCTAGCCGGTGAGGAGAGAAAACAAGAGAAAAGAGAAAAGACGGAACCCTAGCCGGAAGAAAAGAAAAGGAGAAAGAGAAAGAGCCCGATCTTCCCGGACATCGAACCGAAGGCAAGAACGCGACCGGGCGACCTTCCCGTCGATCTTCGGTTAGTAAAATAATTTTTATAATTTTTCGGGATTTTTCCCTCGTTTTTTTGTTGGGTTTTTTTTGGACTTCTCCGTCGTCTCCGTCACCGTCGCCGTCATCGTCGTCATGCTAGGGCGCGGAACGGACGGCGGAGACGCGCGGTGCCGCTAGGGTATCGCGCGGAGGAATTTCGCGGACGGCCGGTCGCCGCCGCGAGCGGCGAGGGAACCGCGCGAGCTCCGCGCGGGCCGTACCCGCGCGGGCGCCGCGAGGCCGCCGCGCGGGCGGCACCCGCGCGGGCCCACAACCGCGCGGGCGCCGTGCGGGCAACCCCCGCGCGGGCGCCGCGCGGGCCCGCACCCGCGCGGGGCGCCGCGCGGGCGCCGCGCGTGGCCACACCCGCGCGGGCGCCGCGCGTGGCCACACCCGCGCGGGCGCCGCGCGGCCGCCGCACTGGCAGCACCCGCGCGGGTGCCGCGCGAGGCGCCGCGCCGCGTGGGCGCCGCCCGCGGAGACACGCCGCGCGGGGTTCCGGTTTTCGGCGAACCGGACGGTGTTGGACTTTTCCGTCAAAAAGAGTAATTTGGGTTTTTCGTTTTGGGATGTTAGTACACGTTTTGATTATATTTTATCCTTGCGGACTTTCCTTAGGTCCAGGTGCGCAGCGGGAGTGTGCAAAAGACTCAGGTGTCCCGTTTTCTCCTCAACTAGGTGGGTACGGTTGCTATAAGTGCAACAAGTGCAGTAAGTGCATCTATCATCATTAAAATGCTCTCAATTTGTCTAACAAAGTAGATAGACAGTTTAACCTTTCGCATGAATGTATTTTATCTTATATAATACAACTGTTGCGGCTGCGGTCGCGGTGCTTACTACACACCGATATCGGCAAATCCGGTTTCGGATGCTGCACGTACACAGGCGGATTGGCCTCCGCATAGGTGTACTTTTTCGGAAAAGTGATCTTTTTGACCCGTGTGCCTCACAAAGGAGTGGGAGCCGTGAGGACCTCTTCGCGCCAGCTGAAAATGGCACACCAGTACCGTGAAGAGGTTAAAAGCATCAAAAGGTGATTGTGCACGAGGGGAGACTTCAGTCTCCCCGACAGGTACTCTGGGGTTGGTGCCCAACTTATTTATGTACAAAGTTTAGCGAAAGGTTCCGGTGTAATCGGTTTGCTTCTTATTCCTTATTGATATTTAGACATCTACTCTGTTTGTCACTGACTTTACCCACTCCGTGACAGGTGTTACCAGGTGCGTTAGCTGGGAGGGCGGTGAGACTGCGTCGAGAGGACCGTAGTCAGGATTCTTGATTTTTATCTCATTTTCCTTCATGCTTTAATTAGATAATTTGCTTGTGGACTATATTAGTTGTGGACATGTATTAGTTAGCACTGTGGATGAGATGTACCTTTTCGTTTTAGATACTTTTAGTGATGTTTTCTTATGCGGCACGTTTTCATGAAAACCAAATGATTTCGAAAATGTTTTCTCAAAACGAAGTGCCGTGTGGGCACGGGTTTTGCAACCGCTGGATTTATCCTTTCCAAACGGCGACGCCGCTTTAACAACTTGCTTGGAAAAAAAAAAAAATGAGGTGTCGAGTGGACACCGATCTTTTAAAACAGTAGTTAAATTAATGTACTCTGATTGGTGATGTATGTCTACTGTATGGTTGATGGTTGATGGTTGATGGATGTTGTAAATGAGACGCCGTGCATATACAAAGGAGACTCTGTCCGTTGGCAGAGAGAATTTGTGTAAGTGGCGGTCTGGCACGCACCGGGATGAGGTTTATGTCCATTTATTAAGAAAAAAATAATATATACACGCAATTTTCCGCTTTGCTTGACTCAAAAACCCCCGGGGGCGTGACATCGCCAAACGCGAAATCCGTCAGTGTCATCGCGTTCAGAACGTCGAAATTAGCTAGGACTCATTACTCATACCCCTATGTTAAATTTTAGAACAATGAATCGGCCTTTAGTGTTCTAAGGGGAATTAAATTATAGTGTTTACTATTCACTTAAGTTGTGGGGCCCGCCCGCTTCTTTTCTGATTTCTGGAAGATCCGACCGTCGGATCAAAAACATATGAATATGAAACTTCTATGTTTCGACGAGACAATCGCAATGGTGATCTCGGATTTTCCAGATCAGACCCCGATCAAAAGTCGATATTTTTGGGCCACTGTTGCACTACTATTTACCAATTTTTGCTATTTAAATAATTCTGGAAATTATTTAAACCTGAATTCTGGATTTTAAAATCATGGTTACTACATCACTCACCACTTTAAGAAGTTTCGTCCCCGAAACTTAAACTTAACTAATCCACTATTACGCCTCTAACAGGTTCACAGTAGTGACAATCAGTCACAAAATGTTGACAACTCTCAGGTTATTCATTTAGACCCAATCTGAATATTCCCCTTTACAGGGCAGAGTATTTCTCGGTTCTTTCGGAAGTACGTTGTCGGCCGCCCAACGTGCTTATCAAAAGAAAGGCGAAATACCATAGATCTGTCGCCAACAACTAGTTGGGGACATCACTCACATCTGAAGGTACATCACATACCTTCCTACACAGTTTCTATGTCGATAATATAACCTTTACCAAATGTCACTACCATTACGGGGTCAATCCTTGAACCACAAGTACTGATCTGAGCCCTCTGGCTCCACTGAAGTATTAAGCCCACAGTCGAAACAATGACCGCGGCTAACCCTTCACTAACAACGGTTCCCGAAACATGAACACGAAACACTTCCAAGTTCCAAACCACTATTCCGAAACCCAGCGCTCTCACGAGAACACTAGTCATTCTAGGGTTCGTTCCTAGCCAAACCTAGACATCATATTCCTATTGCTCTGATACCATCTAATCTGTCACGCCCCGAGTTCAAAAACCTGTGTATAAATTTTTTTTTTTTTTTTTTTTTTAAATCAGAGTTGCAAAAACAGCCAGGGCAATGACAGACCGCCACATATATAGAAGAGTCCCAATCCCCTATGGAATTGAGCCTTTTCTATATATGCACGGCTAGCTTGGCAACAACATCAGAGTACTAACTACGTACTATAAATAACAACAACAAGTAAACTTTACAACTATCTTTACAAATATACAACTGAAATACAATACCTTTCTCTCAAACATCTATTACATAACTTTTCGACTGTCCAGGGTCAACCTCTATATCGATACCTCGCCAATTCGTCCCGACATCCCAACACCCATTCGACCTGAAAAATAGTCACCCGAGGGTGTGAGACACACCGGAGTGTATCCCAATGGGCACGACGAGCCGAGAAATAGCAGATCGTACCTACTGGTATACAATACTAGAGGATAGTAAAAAATCACATGTTAGGATGAGCAGTTATACAATTGAAGCTGTAATTAAATTACTTAGAAAATCTTGAAGCAAGCATAGGCTGACATATATAACAGGAATAGAAATCAGGAAAATCATATTATAAGACAAAAGCAGGCTAAAAGCAACATATGCATCAAATAAATGATATATCAAATTACCCAATCACAAGCCACCATATTGGTCCCACAAGACCTCAGGCAAAACTGCCCACCTGGCACCACCTGGTCGACATTCCCTCAACTGAGGGTCACGGGTTGCAACTGCTAACCACTTTACCGGTAAAGAACATCGCTGCGGGTCATGACTCCGCTGATGTTCGTGAAGTACAACGGTGCGGGCGATCAAGTGCAAATGCTCAAACTCACTGTCCACTGACCGGGTAATCGGCAACAAGCCGGGAAATCCCCACTGGGATGCAATAACCAAATCAACTGAAGCTCAACTCGCATGCAGGATCAAAGGCAAATCTCAACTCAACATAAGATCAACAGCAAATCTCAACTCAATCATGCAGACCAACCAAACATACAAAACTAAACACATATTTTTGAGAAAACTATTTTGAAAAGTCCAAACCTCGAAGGGCGTTGCCCTCGTCCTATCAAACAAGAACAGACTCAGGCTACCCTACAAAGCTTGGTAAAACATTGGTTGATAAAAATTATGTGTTCAGCAGTGTAATATTTGATCATCAAGAAAGCAAGCTCAAAATCTAATAACAACAGAACTCAATGCAAGAACAATTAACAGCAGTTATGAACCATAGATCAAGATAATCAGGAGTGCTGAAACTCATGTATAACAGATATCCAGGCATCACGTCATAAGATCTGGAAGCAACTACTTACCAATCAAACAGACTAACCCCTTATGCAACTAAACACATGTTTTTAAGAAAACATTGGAAAATAGGTTTTCGGGTCCCAAACCTCGTAGAGCGTTGCCCTTGTCCTATCAAACAAGAACAGACTCAGGCTACCCTACAAAGCTTGGTAAAACATTGGTTGATAAAAATTATGTGTTTAGCAGCATAACAGGCGAACAACAGGGAAGCAGGCTCAACTATCAGATGACCAAATAGACATGGCAATGTATAGAGTAATGAAATAACCACTGGGAGCAATTTAAACATTACGTAAGATAAGGATCACTAAAGCAGATCATCAGCAGGCATAAGGCAGGCATGAAGTAGTAAACAACTGAATCAAGGGAATGGCAGGCTCAATTTAAATTCCTAAGTTAACAAGAACAGGGGTCCAACCAATACCGTACACAGAGGGCCGAAATGATAAAGCCCGGACCGAAGATAACCCACCTGTCAAACCGCAGGCGACTAGACTGAATCGGTTGTACGCTCGAAACCCAGAAGTAATCGAACAGGCCTGAATCAAACATATTGTTCAGGAAACAATTCTAACTTTAACTTAGACATCAGTGTTTGACAACAACACTCAGACTAAATTCAATCGTATTTCCAAACTTTGGTAAAATTACCAAATTGCCCCTCCCGAATATTCCTTTTTGGACCTCCGGGAGATTAGGGCTTTACAACTTAGCCGCTGGCTCAACCAGATTCTATTGGGACTCAACAGTCAGCTCAGTGAAACCGCCGCAATTTCTCAAATTGCGCGATTGCTACCCGGATACCGAAAAATCGACGATTTTGCCGATTTTTGAACCGTTATCCGATTTCTGCTCAACGGGAGCCGTTGGATTCCTAACGAAAAGCTTAGGAATGAATTAAATACTTTACTAAACAGTACACATTGTCTATTTTGCATGTAGACCCCTACAGTTTCCAAAAATCACATTTTAGTGCTATTTGAGCACTGTTTTCTCTCGTTCTTTCACTGGAAAATCATTTTAACAATCCGTCATTTCCAGCCGGTGACATTTATCATGTAGAACACCGTGCTCACCAATTTGTGGTGGCATGGAACCCGAGGCAAACTTCGGGCCATAAAATACTCTCTAACCTAGCCTAAAACGAATTTTTGTTTCTCCGGGACTTCAAACTCTGTTTTTAACGCGAGCATCGCGTCCAGTGACCCCAAATTAGCCAAAGGCACACTGTCGCGGCATCGCAAACAGCCCGGAACATGGTTTTGGGCCAAAATTACTCTTAGAGGTTGTTTTAACTACAACTTTTAATCTAAACATCAAACAGTAAAACTTTAAATATGAAAATGTCTTTAAACAGTGCAAGGATACTGGGGCTCACCTCCTTTGCAGCCCAGACCTGCTGGTTCAACCAGAACCATAATCTTGCACACATACAAGTTCACAATGCTCTAAACTTTAATCCACACAGATCCTGTTTGATCTGAAGTGAGCACCAAGCTCAGGGGATGAAAAGAAGCAACTTTCATATTTACAACTTTGCCAAATTCCAAATAAAAGTTCATTGCGGCATTTTAGCAAGCAGTTGGTGGGCATAAATTGTTAACAACTATATATAACAAATCTCGAGCTCAATCTCTGCAATTACTGAACCAGAGGGCATCAAACTTGGAGCAACAGATTCTATTAAGTATTTAGAACTTTTTCCCCCATCTTGGAGCAGTCCAGAAGCCCTCGGCTGGCCGGAGCTCGGGAAGAAGAAGATGCTTAATACATTGAAAATCGTGATGCTTCATCCAAGGGTTCTGGGGCTCAACTAAAAGCACCAGCAGGTGCTATTTGCTTCACTGAAGCTTCCCATACCCGTGGCTGGTCTCGGGGTGCGGCGGCGGCGGCGGTGGAGAAAGCTCCAATTCGAGCTACTTCACCTCTAATGGTGAATTTCAACCAAGGCTATATGAGGCCTTCCAACTTGAATGGAAACTCACCAATTATTCACAGGAAGCTTCCGGACCATCCCACTCCGACCAAATGTGGCCGGAGCGCCGGCGGCGCCGTTGGGGTTCACTTTCGGGTTCTTCCATGGCATCTAGGGTTTTAAGATGCATGGAAGCCATGCAATGGCATGGTTGAGTTCCTCTAGGTCCCAGAAGATGTCCTGGGTAGGTGGCCGGCGCTGGGGAGGCCCGCCGGCGCCGGAGCACCAAGCTCAGCCGAAGTGCACATTTCCACAAAATTAGGGCATCACTTTTCTTCCAAGTTACTAAACCATATTCCATAAAACTTTGCAGATATGTTATACATGTTCTACAGTCCAAACCCTCCAAATTTGAGCTTTGTTTGTTCATTAGTTGCTGAGATTGGCCGCGGCGGAGCAACTACTAGGGTTCCGGCCATCCAAAGCTTCCGCCGGCCATGCACTTTGCATGGGAGCTCGGGGCTTGGCCTGTAGCATCCTAAGGACCTAAGAAGTCCACTGCTAAGGGTCTCGGGCTCATACAACCATTTGTTAAAGCTCCCTTACCTTGGCCGGATACGAAGAAGATGGAGGAAGCCGGATCTCTCTTCCTCTCCTTTGCGCGGCCACAGCAGCAACCCAGGTTGCTCCACCAGCACAAGGAACACCACAGGATCACTTGGGTTCAAGTTGGAAGAAGTTGGTTCCAACTTTGCCTTCTCTCCCTCTCTCTCGGATTTCTCTCTCTAGGATGAAGTCCCTCGGCCACTACAGAGCACAAGGGCTTGATCAGGAAGAAGCCCAGGCACCCAGGAACTCCTCCAAAACGCTAGAACCAGGTTTGGTAAGGTTTGATTCCAACTTTGCTTTTCTCTCTTTCACTCTCTAATTTCTCTCTCTAAAGGTTGTGTTCTTGGCTTCTCTTCACTCGGGGCTTGGTCCGGAGATGGCAGGGGACCTAGGTGATGCCTAGAATCCCTACTTGACTCCTCGTGATTGCTTACAAGAAGACCAACAGCCACTTCAACTTAAATGCAAAGATTCCTTTGCAAAATGCCTTTGGGTTCGGTTCACACTTAACCCTAGACCCCGAGAACCACTTAGTGAGTGTAAAATGCACCCAACACCCTCATGTATAAAGCCCTAACCTTCTAACACATAAAATATTAATATTCCTTGCAAATTAGTCCATTTTTAGGTGTTTTTCACGCATTTCGAGAAAATCCGCTCGTCATTTTGCGAAACGGACTTCGTCACGACGTCCGGCTCGTCGAGGCCTTCAAAATAGGCTACTCATTTGTTTAATTTGGTGCTCGTATGAAATCTCGGGCCATAAAGTTTGTCGAAATATGGTATATTGCACGCATCCCGATGCACCTGGGTGGCCAAACGCGAAATCCGTCAGTGCCATCGCGTTCAGAACATCGAAATTAGCTAGGACTCATTACTCATACCCCTATGTTAAATTTTAAAACAGTGAATCGGCCTTTAGTGTTCTAAGGGGAATTAAATTATAGTGTTTACTATTCACTTAAGTTGTGGGGCCCGCCCGCTTCTTTTCTGATTTCTGAAAGATCCGACCGTCGGATCGAAAACATATGAATATGAAACTTCTATGTTTCGCGAGACGATCGCAATGGTGATCTCGGATTTTCCAGATCAGACCCCGATCAAAAGTCGATATTTTTGGGCCACTGTTGCACTACTATTTACCAATTTTTGCTATTTAAATAATTCTGGAAATTATTTAAACCTGAATTATGGATTTTAAAATCATGGTTACTACAATGATCCTTGGAGATGCGTAACGTTTGCGGTAACGGAGTACTCGGAGGTACACGTGATGATTCCTGCACATCAGATAAACTTGAAGAACCATTAGATGCATCATCATTATCGGAAGAATTGTTATGAGAAGGTGCATTTGCAGGAATATCATCATCAAGAGAGATATCAAGGGTAGATTTATCAGATGCAAAATGAAAAGCTTCATCTACTTTAACATTTATTGATTCTACCATCGTTTAGATTCCAAGTTAAATACCCGATATGCTCTACTGTTTGTAGAATAACCCATGAAGATCCCTTCGTCACTTCGAGAATCAAATTTTCTAAGATTTTCGCTGTCACGTAAAATGTAACAACGACTCCCAAAGATACGAAAATATTTGATATTCGGTTTTCTACAAAACCATAGTTCATATGGTGTGTTTAACGTTCCCGGGTGCAAATAAACTCGATTAATAACATAGACTGCAGTGTTTACAGCTTCAGCCCAAAAATATAACGGTAAATTCCGGCTATGAAGCATAACAAGTGCCATCTCTTGTACAACCCTGTTTTTGCGCTCGACTACACCATTCTGTTGAGGTGTATAGGGTGCTGAGAATTCATGTTTAATACCGTTGGAAGTACAAAAATCAATGAATTTAGAATTTATGAATTCTCCACCTCTATCACTTCTAACACGAATGATCTTTTCATTCTTTTCAGTCATAATACGATGGCAAATATCGTGAAAAGAATCAAAAGTATCAGCTTTCTCTTTTAAAAATGCTACCCATGAATATCTAGAGAAATCATCAATCATCAAGAAAATATACCATTTACCTCCCAGGAATGGTTGACGTGTTGGCCCCATTAAATCCATGTGCAAAAGTTCCAAAACCCGTTTTGTACCAACGTGGTTCAAGTTCTTGTGTGTAGTCCTAGATTATTTTCCCTTTTGACAACCGCCACACATAATGTTTTGTTTAAGTGAAAGTTTTGGAACCCCCTTGACCACGTCTTTGTTTGAAATTCTAGCAAGTTCCTTAAAATTTATGTGACCTAGCCTTTCATGCCAAAGTGTTTCATTATTCAAAGAGGCTAAGTTGCAATTTTCAGAAATTTTATTAGGAACAACATAACAGTTATTTTCAGATCTAACCCCTTTTAAAAAGAAAACATGGTCCTTATCAGTTACAATACATTCAACAGATGAAAAATTAACTGAAAAACCATTGTCACAAAGTTGACTGATACTGATGAGGTTAGTCTTAAGGCCTTCAACAAATAACACATTGTTCAGTACCGGGCCATCTGGAATAGCTACTGTTCCTTTTCCAACAATTTTGGAAGACCGACCGTCTCCGAAAACTACAAGTCCTCCGGAGATTTTCTCAAAATTTTGAAAGCAGTTTTTGTCACCGGTCATGTGACGGGAACATCCGCTATCCAGATACCAAGACGAATTATCATAGCATGCAAGGAAATATTAGTAACAAGACAAGGAAAAATTTCACCTTTGCGCACCCAAACCTTTTTGGACTGCGTTGGCAATGATCGTGATGTTATTCTTCTTGGTGAAAGCGTCTTGTTAGATTGATTGCTGCTCCTTGATGATGTCGTCTTGAGCGGTGAACTACCAAGGCTCTTTTCCTTTGAATGATTTGCATTTGATTTCTGAGGAATCACCTTTTTGGTAGTCGTTGCAAGAAGTGCTTGAGTTGAGCGTTTGGCTCCCATCTTGCAATTTCTCCTTATGTGCCCTGAAAAACCACAACGAAAACATACCTTAGTGCTTGATGATCTCGAAGAGGATGAAGTAGGCTTGTTGTCATTGTTTGTCGTGAATTCCGGTGTCGGAGGAGGAGATACCGACTGAGGCACAAAAACTGTTCCACTCGAACTAGGACTGTCTCCAGTTTGATTGTATCCGAGGCCGAAACGGTTTGTTTGACCAAGACCAAGAAGCTTGTCCAACTTACTCCTTCCCAATGAAAATCTCTTTAAATCATCCTTGAGTTGGAAAATGGTCTTCGTCATTTCCATTTTTTCCTGTCGAGCCTCGTTGTAGAGCTTCAAGAAGTAATTCGCCTTATCCACCAGTTTTACATGTTCCTTCTCGAAATGCTCATTTTTCTCTTGAAGGGAAACATTTGTCTTGATCAGGTTATCCCTTTCCACTTCAAGAGCGTTCGAGAGAGAAGTTGCCTTTTTCACTTCATCTTCGAGTTCTTGCAATCTCCCTCTCAAACTCCTATTTTGCTTTGCCAGTTTCTTTGAATCCCTCAAAAGTTTGTGGTAGGCAAGAGCAAAATCTTCACCTTCAGAATTACTCGATTCATCGTCCATGGCATTCTTTTCAGTATGGGAGGAGTTGGACAGTGAATCGGATGTACTTGCCATTAAGCACATGAAGGGTGAAGATGTGGACGCGTGGAACGCCGTTGCGTTGTTTTCTTCATCACTGGAAGATGACTCATTTGACGTTGAGGGGTCATCCCAAGTGACGGCTTGCATCGCTTTCTTCTTTGCCGGATTCTTATTGGGACACTCCGTTGCAATGTGGCCGTAGCCTCAACATTTGCAACATTGTACTTGTCCCTCTGAGTTTTTCTTATCCTTAGAAAAACTCTCTTGCTTTCTTGACTTGTAGCTTGAAGAACCCTTGCCTTTCTTTGACTTTCCGAAGGATGGAGTTTTGCTTGAATTACCCCTTCGAAAATTTCGGCGAAACTTCCTTGTCAAGAGAGCAAGTTGCTTCTCAAAATCCTCCATAGATAGGTTCTCGTCATCGTCTGAGGAGGATGAATCCGCGTCTTCTTCTTTGGTTGATTTCAATGCAAAACCTGAAGACTTAGAAGATGATGCTTTCCCAGAAGAATAGTTAGTAGGAAATGTCATTTCATAAGTTTGAAGTGCACCAACTCTCTTGCTTTCTTAACTAACAGTAGCAAAAAGGAAATGAGATGAACCCAAGGAACTACGAGTAGCAAGCCTCCTACGACTACGATCCTCTCGACACAGTCTCACCGCCATCCCGGCTAACGCACCTAGTCAGACCTGTCACGGAGTGGGTAAAGTCAGTGACAAATAAAGTAGATGTCTTAACGATTATCATAGATTCAAGAACAAACCGATTACACCGGAACCTTTCGCTAAATCCCTGCACCAAAAATAAGCTGGGCACCAACCCCAGAGTACCTGTCGGAGAGACGGAAGTCTCCCTTCGTGCACAACCCCTTGATGCTTTTAACCCCTTCACGGGGCTAGTGCGGCTCCTTAGCTGTCGTGAAGAGGTCCCCACGGCTCCCTCCCCTTTGTGGGGCACACGGGTCAAGTTGACCACTTCCCCGAAAAAGTACACCCATGCGGAGGCCAATCCGCCTGTGTACGTGCAGCATCCAAAATCGAATTTGCCGATGTCGGCGTGTATTAAGCCCCGCGACTGCAGCCGCCACAATTATTAGGTTAAAATAAACAAAAGCATTCATGCGAAAAGTTTAACAGTACATCTACTTTATTAGACAAATTAACGAGCCTTTTACGGTGATATGGTGCACTTACTGCACTTGTTGCACGTATAGCAAGAGTACCCACCTGGTTGCGGGGAGATCGGAACACCTGAATCTTTTGCACATTCTCGCCGCGCACCTGGACCTAAGAAGAGTCCACAGGGGTAAACTATAGTCAAAACCACGCACTAACATCACCAAAACGAAAGTCCAACATTACCCACTTGACGGAAACCCCAAACAAACCGTCAAATTTGCCAAACACCGGATCCCCGCACGGCTGTCGCCGCCCGTCGGAGCCTCGCGCGGCCTGGAACCGCGCGGCGTGCCTCCGCGAGCTGCGCCCGCACGGGTGCGGCCCATGCGGCGCCCACGCGGGTGCGGGCCCGCGCGGGTGCAGGCCCGCGCAGCGCCCGCGCGGCGCTCGCGCAGGCGCGGCCCGCGCGGCGCTCGCGCAGGCGCGGCCCGCGCGGCGCCCGCGCGCGCTTGCGCGGCGCCCGCGCGGGTGCGGGCCTGCGCGGGTGTTGCCCGCGCGGCGCCCGCGCGGGTGCAGCCCGCGCGGCTGCCGCGCGGCGCCCGCCCGGGTACGGCCCGCGAGGTGCCCGCGCGGCTCCCGCGGTTGCCGCCCGCGGGCGACGTCCGTCCGCCAGTGGCGTCCATCCACGCGATGCCCTAATGGCATCACGCGTCTCCGCCGCCCGCCCCGTGCCCTAACTTGCGCAACGACGGTGGCGGCGGCGGAGACGACGGGGATGACCAAAAACCCAACGAGGAAAAATAAAGGAAAATCCCGAAAAATTACAACGAGGGTTTACTCACCTGATTAATCGACGGGGAAGTCGTCCGATCGCGTTCTCGCCTCCGGTTCGTTGTTCGGGATGATCGGACTCCTTCTCTCTCTCCTTTTTCTTCTTTCTTTCCTTCGGCTAGGGTTCCGTCTTTTTTTCTTTCTCTCTCGCGTTCTTTCTTTCCGGCTAGGGTTTCTTTTTGCAGAAAGTGAATTTTCCCTTTTCGTACGTATTAAAATACCCCTCTTTAAATCCTAGTCACCGATTAATTAATTTCCTAATTAATTAATCATAGAAAATAAAATCCCTGAAATTAATTTCTCGTCACCGATTAATTAATTTCTTAATTAATTAATCACACGGAGAAATCCGAAATTCTCCAAAAAGCTTGCCGGATATTTTACACGGATTTCGACGCACGCCTTAAGTCACCGCGATCTTAGAAACCCCATTCCGGGAGATCCGTACATCGGATTCCCGATCCGATCGCACCGTCGGTCTTCATTTTTCGAGCCCTTCGACAGAAAAATACCCGCACCACGCACCGACCGAGTTTCAAACATTAAATAATTTTATTACACTTAAGGGCATAATTAATTAACATGTGAATCACAATTACACGTAAAAGCCGAATCACTACAGTATGGTAAAAGTCCAAGATATACTGAGAACATAGTAAATATCTGATAGCTAGCTAATGACCAATCAGGCATGGTAAAAGTCCAAGATACAAGTTAGATGACCAATCCAACACGAAAAGTGTCCAAGTATAAACTAGATGACCAATTATGCAGGATAAGTGTCTAGATATAATCAAGCATGATATAAAAATCTAGATATAAGCTGATAATAACCAATCAACGGAAAGAATGCTCAAATATAGAATCTGGGCTACCACAAGAACAGGATTCCGACCAATTAAGGTACCCCAGAGGGCCGAAGAGATAAAGCCCAGACCGAAGATAAACCCACCTGTTTGCGGGCGATCTGACAACACCAACGAAATGCTCGAAGACTAGAGTCAAACCGTGCCAACCTGAATCAAAGATGTTGATCAGGGAACAACTCACACATACCCAAACCACAGACTCACTATTCTTACTTAAACCTGGATCTTTTCCAGATTAACGCCAAATTTACCAAAATACCCCTCCCGAAAAATCATTTAGATTCCCGGGAGATACGGGTATCAACCCTATGCCATTGGCTCAACCAGATTCTACTGGGACACATCAGACAGCAAGGCTCGATCGCCGCAACTCCTCGAATTGCGTGATTAACACCGTGATGCCGTTAACCCGACGATTTTGCCGATTTACGGACCAATAGTCAATTTCTGCTCAACGAGAGCCATTGGATCCCTAACGAAAAGCTTAGAGATCATGGACACAAAGTCCAAGATAGCATGTGAGGTTACAATTGCGTTTAGACCCCTAAGGTTTTCTAAAATTGCCAAAATACGCGCCTTTTAGAGCTTTTTTCGCTCGTATTAATTATCGGTGTATCATTTTAACGAACCGTCACCACCAGTAGGTGGCCCTCGACTTGCTAGACACAGTACTCACCATTTGGAAGCAACACGAATCCCAAGGAAGACTTCGGCCCATGATTTTCTTTACTAACATGGCATTTTTCAATTTTTCACTCGACCATTCCCATTTTTAAAGTGAGCATCACATTTAGTGACCTCAAATTAGTCAACGGCTCACTGCTGCGAAGTTGCTAAGTCGCTAAAACAGCCCCGAGGTCAATTGGACCCACATAAGCCACCATTTACTAAAACTTTACTTTCTGCTTATGCAAACAGCAAAGAAGCTTGAGCATCATGCTCAGTACATCACAGGGACTCAAGGGCTCACTCTAGTGCAGCCTAGTTGCTGCTGGATCAACAGATCCAAGCCCAAGCTCTCTAATGGACATGAAGGCTCCACACAAAAATCCACAAAGTCAAACTTGAAACTGAAGTGAGCATCAATCTCAGGGGATCATGTGGAGACATTGGCTCAATTTATGGATGCCTAACAATGGCTAAAACCAACTTCGAGCTCTTGCAGCCAATTCATCAAACACTTGGTGGGCACAACTTCTTAACACACAAGCTTCCCAACTAAGATGGCAACTAGAGCATGCATGGATCTGAGGGTTCTAACTTGGTTGGAAAAACTTTACAAGGCAGCAGGAGCATTTCTCATCCAAGCTCGGGCATCGTGCACCCATGCAAACCGAGAAGAAGAAGAAGATGAAGCTCGAGAACCACCTTGGGCAACAATGGTGGATTTCCATTCACAGCCTCTGGGCCACATGCAACAGCACCTACAGGTTCTTCTCGATCCCACGAAGCTTACTGGACCCATGCCCGGCGATAGGACAAGGCGGCGGCGGCGGTGGAGCAAGCTCGACCCAAGCTTCCACCAACAATGGTGGAACTCCACCCGGGCTGCATGGACCCCATGAAAATGCATGGCTAGACTCACCTCGATCCCAGGAAGCTTTCTGGGTAGGTGGCCAGCGGTGAGGAGCGTCGCCGGCGCCGGAATAAAGAGCTCGGCCAAAGCACAAAAACTCAAAAATTAGGGTTTCAATCTGCAACGCGTATACTCAACCAAATCCCACCAAATTTTGTGGGGATTATCTACAAGTCCTACAGTCCAATCCCACCATTTTGGTTCAAGCTTTTAGTTAATGTTTGCGACGCACGGCCGCGGCGGAGCTTTTTAGGGGTCCGGCGGTGATATTTTCCCCGCCGGCAACCGGGGGCTTCCCAAGGGCTGTAACTTGGCGTGGAGTATCCTAAGAGCCTACAGAGAATACTTCCATGGGTCTCGGGTGCTACAACACAGAGGAGGAAGAAAGCTTACCTCGCCGGAGTTGGAGAATAAGAGGATGAAGCCGGTTCTCCTCCCCCGCGTCTCGCAGCCACCCAGCTTCCTCGGGCTTGCTCCCAGAAAGCAGATGAACACTCCAGATGGCACAAGCTTGAGGTCGGGGTTCCTTGTGCACACCCTTCTCTTCCTCTCTCACTCTCGGGTTCTCTCAATGGTGGTGTCCCCTCGGCCACCCCCAGCACTTTGTGACTTGGTGGAGTGAATCGGAGGAGTGAGGGGAGCCCAAATATCAAGTTTGGCCCCTCGTGCACCCACCAAAGAATACCAAAGGGCACCCTTGCCTTTAATGCATGGTTTTGTGAAAATTTCGGTTTAGTTCCTACACAACCAACTATTTACCCTAAGGCCCCTACTGTAGATCCATTTTGCATCCAGATACTTCGCAATTAAATCTCAATTAATTCGGTACATAAAATATAGGGGTTTTTGCAAAAATACCCATTTTATTCAGTGTATTTCACACATTTCGAGACGCACAGGTCATCAAATTGAAAAACGGACTTCGCCACGACGTCCGTCTCATCGAGACCTTTCAAGTAACGTATTTGCTTTCTTGATTCGGTGCTCCTAAAAATTCTCAGCCCATAAAATATAGTGAATTTCACTATTAGCTACGCATTCCGATGCACCAGGGTCGCCAAACGTGAATTCCGTCAGTGCCATTGTGTTCAGAACATCAGAATTAGCTAGAATTGACTACTCGTACTGTTATGTTTGGGGTCCAAACGGCGAAACAACCGACGTTAGTCGAGAGAGGAATTAAATCAGGGATTACTATTCACAACTTAAGTTGTGGGCCCCGCTTCTTCTTTGCTGTTTTCGAGGCGATCCGACCGTCGGATTGAAAATTGGCTTATATCATTTTAATCGATTCGATGAGACGGTCGCACCGGCGATTTTAGGTTTTCAAGATCAGATTCAGATCTATAAGCCTGAAGTCAGTATCCGAAAACACTGATAATTTATACTTTTTGACTCATAAACATTCCAAAAATATGCTTAAACTTAAATTTCAGTTTTCAAAATTCACGGTTACTACATCACCCACACCTTATAAAAAGTTTCGTTCCCGAAACTTAAACTTAACTACAGTACTATCATAGTTTAATAAGACCCAAAATCACAAGGTAGTTTAATACAACTTCACTCAAGTTTCTGGGCTAGCGGTGGGGCCGGTGCAATAATAGCAATCATCTGGTGCTGTGCCATCTGCTAGACGATTACGGCAAAAGTGGTGATCTGACCTTTCAACCGCTGTAATCGATCCGAACCATCTGGCTCCACTGAAACATCAAGCCCACGGCTCGTACCACGACCGCGGCTAACCTTGCACCAACAGCGACCCCAAAGCCCAGAGCGCGTGCGAACACCGCTCATAATCACAACAACGAGACTCAACTGTGTTTGAACACACCTGAGCTCCAATCCACTATACCAATACCCCGCGTTCTCACGTCAATAGGTCATCCTAGGGCTAAGTCCTAACCAGATCCTAACCAATTTCCTAGGTACTGTGTACCTATTGCTCTGATACCATAAAATCTGTCACGCCCCGAGTTTCGAAAAGCAAGCTAATTTTTTTTTTTTTTTTTTTTTTAAATATCAGAGTTAAAAGCAATCCAGGGCATGAGCAGATCGCCACGTGTATAGAAAATTCTCAATCCCCTTGGACTGAGCCTTTTCTATACATGCACGGCTAAGCACTTATAGCATATACCAGAGTAGTCTAAACTACGCACTAACTATAAAAGATTACAAAAAATTATTATTTAACATTTACAACAACTTATTTAATTACATGTTTACAACTGGTAAAATTTCAACGGCTGACAAGGGTCAAAGCTATCTCGATAACCTCACCAAAACGTCCCGACATCCCAGCACCCGACCGACCTGAAAAATGGTCACCCAAGGGGTGTGAGATACACTGTACATGTATCCCAGTGGGTACGACGAGCCGAGAAATAGCTAATCGTACCTACTGGCATACAATAATTAACGGATAGTAAAAAATCAATAGGTAAGGCAGGTATAACAAGCTGATAACTGAATAATCATGAATAGAGTGCTGAGCATAACAGGGTACTGAACTATCATAATAAGAGCATGCTGATATAGATACTGAATCAAGAAACTGAGCAATCATAAGAGTATAATGACTAAGCATGCTAAGCAGGTAATCAATGCATCAATGATAGAATAACCAAATACCCAATCAAGCCACCATGTTGGTCAACAAGACCTCAGGAAAGAATGCCGAATAATCATGAATACAGTGCAGAGCATATCAGGGTATTGAAAACTAAAATAAGAGCATGCTAGTATAACGACTGAATCAAGAAACTGAGTAATCAAAAGAGTACAATTACTAAGCATGCTAAGCAGGTAAACAATGCATCAATGGTAGAATAACCAAATACCCAATCAAAGCCACCAACCACAACCATACTGGATTCCACTTAGCCAAGCTGAACAGCAACCCCGTACCATTGATATAGCAGCGAGGATCCTCGTACCTAACGGTACAGCCGAGAGTTTCCTCATATCGGTACAGCCGAGGGGCTCCCCGTACCAAGTGATACAGCAAAAGAGGATAGCTCACGGGTCAACCAGATCGTTTACCGGTAAAGAACGCAACGTGGGGGACCAATCCCACAGCGTACGCGACTGAACAGCAAGTGCACAACGATCATAATGCTAATGCTCAAGCTCACGGTCCACAGACCGGGTAATCGGCAAAATGCCGAAAATCCCCACAGGGATGCAATAACTGAAAGCCAATCTGATCTCATCTCATGCAATACTGAATGCAAGAAATAATGACTGTCTGTACAAGAGTAATATCCAAGATAATGAGAAACATAGTAATATCTGATAGCTAGCTAGTGACCAATCAGGTATGGCAAAAGTACAAGATATACTGAGAACATAGTTAATATCTGATAGATAGCTAATGACCAATCAGGCATGGTAAAAGTCCAAGATACAAGCTAGATTGTTGGGTTATGTTAATATGGATCTAAATAGGGGAAAAAACACCTAGAGGGGGGTGAATAGGTGTAAACAATAAACACTCAAAAAATCATTGCGCAAATAAACCCAATGCGGAAAAATAAAAGAACACGCAAGATTTTTACGTGGAAAAACTCCAAACCGGAGTAAAAAACCACGGGACCGATAACACGGCGAAATCCACTAGAATTAAAACACGTACAAGGTGATATAGCGTACTCACAGACGACTCAACCTTTTACCATACGCTCCTAGTAGATCTTCCCGCTCGCTCCACGACGCTTCTCGAATCCACGATCCGCGCCCAACGCTGAGTCCACAGCGTCCAACGTCGAGTCCACGACGTCCGACCGAATCCACGGTCTTCACCCAATACCACGCTTCGAATCCACGAAACGTAGTTGCACCTTGAATCCACAAGGCCACGCGAGTCCACGCGCCGATTTGGGGTAAATCGTTGTTTGTTTTGGGTGGTGATGATCCGCCGAATACTTAGATTAAAGATAGATCGGAAATACCATCTAAGTATTCATTGATTTGATTCTACTCAGAATGTGAGTATGGAAAACCTAGAATCAAATCAATCAATATAGATGAAGAAACATAGAATAAATCTATTGATTTCCTTTCTTCTCTATATATGTGGATTTTTCTTTTCGGCTATTTTTTTCTGTAATAGCGGATGCCCTAGAAATGAATACAGGGCCTATTTATAGGTTAGAAACCATTGGAAGAAGATAGGATCAAAAACTGCCTTTTCTGGAGATTTTACCGACGGCGATCCGGATTGGAATTGGCGATCCGGATTGCAGAAGCAAGAAAGACGATTTCCAGAAAAATGGTAGTTCGGGATCCGGATCACAAAGTCCGATCCGGATCGTTCATACAGTTTTACCAGAACATCAATGTTCGGGATCCGGATTGCAAGCCCTGATCCGGATCGAGGAAGCAAACAGGTAAAACAAGTGTTCGGGATCCGGATCAGAGGATGCTGCGATCCGGATTGAACCAGTGTATGAACAACACCCTTCGGGATCCGGATTGCCGAGTCCGATCCGGATCCTGAACATGTCCCATGTCCAGTTTTTGATGTTTAAGCAATTAAAATTCTTCCAGGTGTTTCTACACTATAAGAAGTATTCGGATCATCAAAATCTTTAGTTAAACGTACCTGATCCTTTTGAATTCTTCTTTCTTGAGATTGAGGTATACGATCCAAAGTTTCTTCATCTTCAATCTTCAAGACTTAATACATTCACGAAATACGCCAACTCAAATTCCGTAACAATCTCCCCTTTGGCGGTTTCGTGACAAAACACAAATCCACAAAAGAAAATTCAAAAAGATATTTTTGTTGCTATCACCATACAACAAAAATTTACAAAAGATCCAGAAATTAAAAACATGAGATAAACTCCTAAGACAGACTCTAGACTTAGACATCTGTAATCTCTGCACAAGAAATCATTCTTGACAAAAGAAATCGTTAGATACCTCAAGAATTGAATCATACAAAACCAAATACAGAGATAGAGTTTATTCTCATCATGACATTTGAAGAATTCAGATATGTAAGAGAATCATAGTTAAAACCAACATATCTTCTAAGCATTCAAAAACCAAATGTCACAAAAATTAGTCCAACATCAACTTGTTAGTCAATATTACATGCCCAAATAGTTAGTCGAATAGTTAGTATAGAGGCATGTCACAAATCACAAGAGAAAAACCAAAGTTGAGTTGAAGTCATACTTACCTTGATATTCACACCAAATTCACATCATTGTCAACTGTTCATCATTGTTCAAAGTTCTCTCTAACTCTCTCCCCCCTTTTTGTCACAAACAAAGCCAAAACGTAGCAAGAGCTACAATATGTAAGGAGAGTTAAAAAAGTTCTATATCAAGAAAAATCTGAGAACTATGCTAAAGGTAGAACAAAAACTAAGTCCTAAAAAAAAAAATCCTGCACAAAAAGAACGAAAAGAAAATCAGTCAAAAAATCAATCGTCAGAATCCGAGTCGTCAGAGCTCGTGCAACCCATTTTGTAGAACATCTTTGTCATTCGCTTGTGCATAGAATTGACCTTTTAGTGATGGTAATGTGAGCTGCCGTGACGATTTCAAGCTCATTGCAAATTCTTTGTTTCTTCTTCAAGATCTGTTCTTGCTTGACAGATAGTTGTTGTTGCAACTTGAAGATCGAAGTTAATGATGCTTCATCATCCGCGCCGGTTTCTTGTTGAGATGGTGAGGCCGAGGTGCCGACACAAGATCTCTTTCAATAACATGAGGTAATTTGTGAAGTGACTTCACAATTGTTGATTCATCTATCATCCCGCAACTGTGCTGATATGATGTTGAGCTTACATCAATGTCAAACTTTCGTAAGATCCTCATGATGAGTAGAGGAAATGGAAGTCGCTCAGAAGGATGAGGATGCACAATGTATCTTGACATTCTATTCCAAATTATATAGGGAATATTCATGTTCAATCCAATAGCCTCAGAGGGATGACCTATGAGATATAGGAATAGCAGCCGCTCCCATCTCACAACCTTGGTCTGCATGTTGGGCAGAATGTTATAACACGTTATGAAGTTTAAAATTGGTACTCCAGTCGTAGATGTTTGGATCTGACATTTTGCCATCAACTGATTTAGTTCCTTCCAAACAATCTGTCGATCACAGTTTGCCACAATGCATTTGTCAAACTTTTTCCTTTCAAAAAGTTAAGCCCGGATGTGCTAGATTCCATTCCAAGGACTTCACCAATTAACTGCGGTGTGATCTTAATCTTCATTCCTTGGATGTTTGTATAGAAATGCATAGACCCATTTTCATCTTCTTGAAGATGTCTCGCATTCGTGTAAAGGTTCTCACACGATACAAACAATATCCTAGAAGTTCAGGGAATCGGCAGACTTGAATAAGAGAAGCTTGCTCAATTAAGTTCCAAATTCTGGTGAATGATTGCGAAGGGCTTCAATGTTGACATGACGTTCTCCGATGCATTCACGTCGTTCAAAAGCTCTAAGACGGTCAGTATTAACAACTACCTCTTCAACACGTGGCGGAGAGTCAGGAGCTATTGGCGTGTCAACATTAGTGTCTCGTCTTAGTCCAAAACGTCGAGCAAGTCGTTTCGTTTCACAGAGATAGTTGGAGCAGACATAGAAGCTTTCCCAGTGTCCATGGGTGCTTTTCCTTTTTGTTAGATTTAGTAGGCAATACTCTTCATCATCATCATCATCTGTTAACATATCCCAGTGTATTTCATCATTGTTTTCTTCAGTTCATTGTCACTTATAACATCAATTCACTTCACCTTTCGTTGGAGTTTCTTGGCTCTTTTCAGTTTGTTGTTGCTCGAGTATGTACCATCGTACCAGTAACAGGATTAACCAGGAGAATGCCATTGATCTGAGTGCTTTGAGTTTTGAGAAAGTGTCCTGTGAAGAACCAACTCAAGAACATATGAAAAATCGTCAATTTTGAAAAATTTGAAACATTGTACCTAGACAATCATAATCATGTAGAGAAGCCAAGAATCAAATTAGTTTTCCAAAAAGAATTTTAAAAATAGATCAATCCCATGATTTTCAAAATTCCTCTTTTATGCCCTAAAACAGAATTTTTAGAAATCGAAGCCTAAAAACTCGTTAATCTTGAAAAAACCCAGCATAAAAGCAAAACTAATTGACCCAGAGTCTTATTTCAAAAGAAATTTGATCAAAAACCATTCACAAACGAAAAAGATCCAAGATTTCAACTCACGTTTGATGAAAACCATAAAAACTGTGAAAAACCGAGTTTTGATCAATAAAACTTACTTGAATCCGAAGAACTTTGAGTTTGGAAGCTCCAAATGCAAGAAATCTAGAGAGAGAAACTCTAGAGGCTTGAAAACAAAAGATTAGGGTAAAAGAACGAAATCCTCTTGTTCTTATAAAAACCCTAGCCGTGATCCGGATCGGATCGAGAATGTGATCCGGATCGGCTACCCGCAGGAAGAATCCTGCGTTCGGGATCCGGATCACTTACCCCGATCCGGATCGGCTTCAACTTTTTCTCCAGAAAAATTCAGAAAAATTCCATAAAATCCAGAAAAAGTATGTAAGCACTTTACCATGTCAACTTTAAACAAAAGACATCGTTTCATACAACAAGAAATAGATTATCAAAATCTATCAAAAATACCCAAAAATGAAACGAAAATTTACGAAAGTTAAAACACTTAAAGTTGAACAACTTCAATTACATCTATCCTGATCTTATGTGTAATGCCTTTATCAAATCATCAATTTTGGTAAAGAAAATGAAATACCAAGATCAATAGATGTTTGAAATCCCAGATAAGTTAGATAATATATCTAGACAATCTGTTGAAGGAGTGGCTCTTTGAGCATCTTTTATCAAAATCCCACCTTATACCAACCATGAAATATGACTGAGTCAAGTATTTCAATATGAATTTCATCAACAATTTTCAACAAAATTTGCTTTGCATTCATGGAGTATCTTTTTCTTTTTCATTTTCTCCATGTGGTGGTAGTTTTCACACTCCTCATTGGGATGTAACTCTTTCCACATCTTTTGAGCATTTTACATTTCATTGACTCCCCCTCAATTGGCTATCAATTATTTAATATATAAGGTATTCAACCAAACCATTGATCTCGAATTCATACTCGACTAAGCAATCAAATATGATAATGACTATACCAAGAGATCATTGAGAGAGAAATTGACTTTGATCACTTAAAAGATGGTTTAATTAACGTAAATGATCATTGCAACATTGAAATATTATGACATCAAAAGCATAATAAATTTCTAAATGCATAAAAGGATGCAATTAAAGTCAATTATGATTTATGCTCAATTAATGTCCTATGTACAAAACATAGATAAAGAACAAAACAAAAACAAAAACAAAACCTAACCTAAGCAAAGGTTTCAAAAGAGTTTATTTCAAGGAAAGCATGCCAATTGCTTTACGCAAGTGAATAAAACGTTTTTGATCCAAAGGTTTTGTTAAGATATCAGCTAATTGATCCTCAGTTGAAATATATGACAGTTGAAGAATGTTTGATTCAACTAGCTCTCTAAGAAAATGATATCTAAGTTCAATATGTTTTGTTCTAGAGTGCAACACAGGGTTTTTGAAATGTTAATAGCACTAGTGTTGTCACATAAAATGGTTACCGAAGATGTTGAAATCCGGAAATCGCTCAACACGCTTTTCATCCAAATCAATTGGGTTGAACAACTTCCTGCAGAAATGTACTCCGCTTCGGCAGTCGAGAGTGCTATGCAGTTCTGCTTTTTACTGTGCCATGCAACAAGGCAATGGCCAGATAGAAGCATGCACCACTCGTGCTTTTCCGGTCATCCACGATCCAGCCCAGTCGGCATCTGAGTATCCAACAATATCCAAAGTCGTTCCCATAGGATACCAAATTCCGAAATTGATTGTACCTTTGATATATCGGATGATCCGTTTCACCGCTTTCAGGTGAACCTCCTTCGGTGCTGATTGATATCTCGCACAAATCCCAACACTGAAGGATATATCCGGGCGACTAGCCGTGAGATATAGTAGACTTCCAATCATACTGCGATACAGTTTCTCGTCTACATTCTCACTATGTGATTCACTTCCAAGTCCCTTATGGCTAGTTCCCATTGGAGTCGGAAAATCCTTAGAATTTTCAAGATCAAACTTTTTGACCAACTCCAGTGCATACTTGGATTGACACAAGTGAATACCTTCATCGTTTTGTTTAACTTGTAATCCAAGAAAATAAGTCAATTCGCCCATCATGGACATCTCAAATTCGCTTTCCATGGTCTCCGCGAATTTGGAAGCATCATTATCTCTTGTTGCGCCAAAAACAATGTCATCGACATAGATTTGAGCAACTATGAAATTGTTTTGATAATGCTTCACAAAGAGAGTCCTGTCAGCTCCCCCTCGAGTGTAGCCCTTTTCCAAAAGGTGCTTTGTCAACCTTTCGTACCATGCTCGCGGTGCTTGTTTCAGACCGTAAAGAGCCTTTTTCAGACGAAAAACATGGTTAGGTAGTTTATGATCCACAAAACCTTTCGGTTGAGCCACATAAACTTCCTCATTTAAAAACCCATTTAAAAAGGCGCTCTTAACGTCCATTTGAAATAATTTGATTTTAAAATGACAAGCATCGCAAACAGTATACGAATGGACTCGAGTCTAGCTACAGGGGCAAAGTTTCGTCAGAAAGTCCTATATACCTTCTACTTGAGAGTAGCGTTGAGCACTAACCTTGCTTTGTTCCTATGA
>CM054945.1:15885408-15948195 GCA_029168755.2 Tillandsia fasciculata | reverse complement strand
TTCGGTCGGACGTCGTGGACTCGACGTTGGACCCGTGGATTTGGCATTCGGCTGCTGATCGGGATTCGAGTAAGCGTTGTGGGCGAGCGGAGAAGATCTACTAGGAGCGTATGGAAAAGGTTGAGTCGTAAGTGTGTACGGTAAATCACCTTGTACGTGTTTCAATTCTAGTGGATTTCGCCGTGTTATCGGTCCCGTGGTTTTTTTTACTCTTTGGAGTTTTTCCACGTAAAAATCTTGCGTGTTATTTTTATTTCCGCATTGGGTTTTATTGCGCAATGATTTTTGAGTGTTTACTGTTTACACCTATTCACCCCCTCTAGGTGTTTTTTCCCCTATTTAGATCCAATTAATACATAACCCAACATAGATTACATTTTACCCCCCCCCCCATTATGTTCTAGGACTGGTTCAAATGTAATTTTGTATTTATTGGATCTTTCACGCAAAGAAAATCAATGTTTTGGTGATGACATTGAATTTCGATTTTTGGTTTAAGATGAGTGACTTGAGCGTTTTATGTATTTTTGGGTTTTGTCACGAAATTGCCAAAGGGGGAGATTGTTACGGCATTTTGGTGTTGGCATATTTCGTGAGTCAAGTCAGTGAGTCGGAGTCTTAAAGGGATCAAATTGTCAATCAGCAATTCGAAGACTCAGAGAAGATTCAACAAGAGCTCAAGTTGACACTCAGTGTTTGAGTCTTGAAGATTGAAGATGAAGAATTGTGGATCAATTACATCAATCTCAAGAAGAATGGATTCGGAATGATCAGGTACGTTTAACTAAATAATTTTGGTGATCCGAATACTTTTTTAGTTTAGAAACACTTGGATAATTTTTAATTGCATAAAAATAAAAAACTGGACAAATTGGATGTTCAGGATCCGGATCAGACAATCCAGTCCGGATCCCGAACAGAGTTTAGTTCATTTGGAATTCCAGTCCGGACCACCCCATTTCGTCCGGACCCGAACACAATAGAAAATCCAGTCCGGATCCCGAACTATTTTTTCCGGAACATTGCTAAGTGGACGTCGGATCACAATCCGTCCGGATCGTCGTGGAAAAATTCTGTTAAGTAAGTTTTTGATTCTTATCTCTTTCCAAAGGTTTCTAACCTATAAATAGACACTTAGGGTTTCTCAAAATACGACAAATACCGAAAACACTCGAGAGCAACCCTAGAGGCTAGGTTTTTATCGTTCTTCTTTTAGCCTCTTTTAGGTCAATTCGACGGTTCTTCCAAGATCTATCTTTTGTCGAATTGATCTAATCTTTGCTTAGAGATTCCTTCTACGGTTCTTCATGATAATCTAAGCAAAGGATCACCATCGAAGCCTATATTCTTATCGGCTGAGTTTGCGTCGTGGATTCGACGTGGCATCGTGGATTCGGTGTGTTGAAGGCGTTTCGTGGATTCGAAACGTGTGCTCGTGGATTCGAGTGGCGTTCGTGGATTCGAACGTGTGCAGTGGACGTGCAATCGGTGAGCGCAAGGTCCGAAGAAGTTGAAGGAGGGGTTTGAGTCCGTGGAGTCGGTAATCACCTTGTTATTCTTCTTTTCTTAGTGGATTGTTATTGCGTGTTGGTCCCGTGGTTTTTCTCCTGGATTGGAGTTTCCACGTAAATCTCGGTGTGCTGTTTTTATTTTCCGCATTGGTTTTTATTTTGCACTGAGATTGGTTTTTAAATATTACACCTATTCACCCCCCTCTAGGTGTTTGATAGTACCTATTTAGATCCTTGTGGATCCTTATATTAAAAACCAACAATTGTAGGAGCCCGAATTCACCGATCACGCCACGTGTAGCTCCCGAATCCACCAGATCACTCCACGTGTACCCCGCCGCCCTGTGCTCCGTGCGCCTGCGCACGTGGGAGGCCTGCGCCCGCCAATAGAACAGTGCCACGTGTCCACGTGGTTCACGCGGCGCACGCGCCCGGTCTACGCACCGGGTCTTTCGGAATCTGTCGACCAATCACACGACACCACGTGTCACAGCCGCCGCCGCCACCTCCTTTGACACCATCCAACCAATAGGGTGCTGCCACATGGCATGACCATCCTCAATACTCCCGGGTGCACGCGCCTGCCCGTGGACCCACCGCTCGCGCACCGCGCCTGCCCTCGCCTGCCCGCGGTCGTGTTGCGCCGCGCGCCGTCTCCTGCCCGTCGCCGCCGGCGATGCTCCGGCCGCTGGAACAGTAACATATGCCTCGAAATCCGTGTTTTGGCATCCAAGCTCCAAAAAATACAAGTAAATAGTCCTTTTCATCATTTTCGCGAGTCCAATCCGCTGTCCGTTTCGCCAAATTCCCATCCTAAATTTAGTCGAAAGCCCCAGGAAAAGCCAACTTGATCCGATTCTCGCATCGGTTCCAAATCTGGGATCCGATTCAAGCAAAACCAACTCAAACACGCAACATTGGCCTCCATAAGCCACTACTCACCTGCAAATCCATCATGGAGATCCGGATCATCACAACAGGTTATTGTATTCATTGGTTAGAACTTTCTACCTTTGTGCGATCAGCTTCAGGATGTTGAAGGTGGACCAATGGAGTTTAAGACAACGGTACAGAACACCAAACTCACGATAACACCTCGGCTTATCGGAGAGGTTTTGGGTATGAGTGCTAATCTTGAGGGAACTCATTATTTGAAGAGTTGCCCTATGACAAGCTTAGATTGGCGAAGAGTTGTAGATGCATCTACATGTCGGAAACTTGATCGGCGGGAAACTCGGTATTGTCAAAAGAAACTTCGACCAGAATACCGATTTCTTAATTTCATTGTTTGCTACAATATCTTGCCAAATATGCAAACGAAGGTACTTCGATGGGATAGGATGTTTTTTCTGTATCTTCTAGGGCATCCCACAGCAGCTCGAGGATTGAATGTTAACATTCCATATATCATCTGGAATAAGATGGCTCGCTACGTGGAGCATCCTCATCAAACGGAGCGATTACCATTCCCAATGATAATTATGCGAATCCTAAGGAAATTTGACGTCGATATTCGCTCGTCAAGCTATATGCATAGTTTGGGAACCATCAATGATACAACAGTTGTAAAGTCACTCCCCAAGAAACCAGATGACACCCCGACACCTCCCCGTGGCAAGAGATATTCAGCAACAGCAGCAACAACGACAGCAGAAATAGTAGCACCAGCAACAACACAACCAGCAGCAACAGCTTCAGGTCTTGGACCTTTTGATACCTCAGAGGATGACGCCTCTATCACATCCATCTATCGGGAGCAACAACGGTTGTCTTCAGAACAGGAAAGAATTTCCATTGAATAAGGTCGGATTTCTTCGGACCTTGCACGAATCACAGCCACCCAACTGGACTTGAAGAAGAAATACAAGTCCTTGACGAAATTAGTGAAGAAGATTTTTGCAAAGTTGGGTTGCAGCAGTTCGGAAGATTCTGATTCAGGATGAAATTTTTTTTCTAACGATCTTTTACCGAAAGTTTTTTTTACTTTTGAACTTTTTTTCCTCCTTACTATTCTTTTTTGGCGATTGTGACAAAAAGGGGGAGAGAACTTTGAACTTTGAAGGTAAGTAGGACGAAACTTGTGATAACATGCCTTGTGAGTTAACTATTTGGACATGTAATTTCTAATAAGTGACTAGCGACAACTGACAAAACTTTGACTTTGAACTTGTTAATTTTTGTGACCTTGAACTATGACATTTGGAACTTTATTGATTGTCTATTTTCGTACATATCTTATAATTAATGTCATAAGTTAAATGAATGTAAACTCTCTGGTTACTTATTGAATTAAAATTCTTGAGATATTATGATTTCTTTTGTCAAGAATTGTTTCTTTTGCAGAGAGCACAATTTGAACACTCCTTCTGTGAGGACCCGAATCCCCACTCTAGGGTTTACTGTTGGTTTGGGCTTCAGGGAGTGCGTGGGTGCGTGTCGGGCCCCAGATTTGAGTTTCTGGTGAAATTAAAGCTTGTTTCTTTTCTGGAAGTCCATTTTGGGTGTGTGAGGTGTTTGCGCGCTTATTGGAGCTAAGATTGTGACCCGGCACGAAAATTGGATCAAGTCTACTCTTCCGAGAATTTTTGGGAAATTTTAGAAGTGGAATTTGGCCGAACGGACCTCGGATTTGGATTCAGCGCGCGAAAACGAGCGAAATGGACTATTTACTTATTTTTTTCGGAGCCCGGACGCGAAAACACGGAAACGAGGCCCGGGTTACTGTTCCGGCGGCCGGAGAGGCGCCGGCGGCCGCCGGCGGCGGCGGAGCGCGGCGGCGCAGCCTCGGGCAGGCGGCGGAGCGGCGCGGGCAGGCGGCGAGCGGCGCGGGCAGGGCGCGCCGCGCGGGCGGCGCGCGGCGCGCGGTCCACCGCGGAGTCGTGCACCGTACGGATGGGACACGTGGTGCTTTCCTGTTGGTCGGTTCAGCAGGCGCGGTCCACGGGATTTCGGCTCTGGTGCACGGTAGACCGGGGGACACGTGGCGTTGTGCGATTGGCGGGTCTTGGTGCGCGCGGTCCACGGTGCGGGGAGCAGTTGCCTCGGGTTGCGTGCCCGACAGGCGCACGTCGCGCGGCGTGGCCGTTGACCGGGGCGACGTGGGGGCGCCACGTGGCGCCCCGCGATTGGTCGGGGCGCAGCGGTGCACGTCGTCCTGCCGGACACGTGGCGCAACGGCGTTGGTCGGCGCGCGTGCGCCGGGTGCAGGAAGGCTTCCAGGGACACGTGGCGGCCTGAGGGAAATTCGGGCGCGCACAGTAACGGGCCGGCCCGTTACTGTAGCAGCCCGAAACTTTCGGGCGCCCGAAATTGGGCCCAAATCGAAAATCCTGTTTTGGGCTGCTTTTCGGGAAACCCTATATAAAGGCCTTTTGGGGCCGAATTTTGAGCCCTTTCCGGGAGAATTAGCCTTGCTCCCTTTACCAAATTCTTCCTCTCCCTCTTGGGCATCTCCTGGTGAAATTTCAGATTTTCTGGAAGCCGCGACGACGTTTTCTGCCTCGTAGTGCGGAGCGACGGATTTCTGTTGGAGGCCCGTTATCGTCGCATTTCGGTCTAAAAATTCCACAGAGCTACCCCGACAGCCGATTTCAGCGATTTTTGCGGCGTTGGATTCACGAGAGGTAAATCTTCGACTTTGTGTTGAGTGTTTTGCCTAGATTTGGGTTTTTGGCACGGTTTTCGAGGCATTACTGAGCCGCTGTTTTGCTGTGAGATTCCTGGACAGCACTCACTTCGCGGATTTTTATCTCCTCATCCGGACATCGGAATTCGACGATTCAAGAGCCTATCGACATCTACACTTCGCGAGGATCGTCGTGATATTTTTATTGGAATTTCTGGAAAATATTTTCAGGTGAAAATTTCGTGTGAACAGGACTGTTCATGCAGATTTTGGAACTTGAAATTTGTGTGGATTTGTATGTAATTGTGGATTGTGGTTGTACCCAGGACATTGTAAGCACCACTATGGTGCTCTTTGCTTGTGGACTCTGTGATTATCAGTTTCTGGACTTTTTATCTGTGCGACCCTGGACAGTTAGCGCGATCAGGTGGGTGATCCTGCTTTCAAAATCTATGGACTGCACTCTAATTCTATGAATGTAGTAGCATGCATGTTAAATTATGACCCCAATATTATGTGAGAACTGTATGTTAGTACCCACAGTTGATAGATGTTAAATTTGATGACCTCATTGAACCACTTGCATTAATTGAACTCTTACAACATGAAAACTCAACTTAGCTTAATTGCCAGTTAATTAATTATTCATGCACAATTAGACTACAGGAAATGTGAACATGTATTCAGATTTGTTCATCATCTTAGCTTCCCCACAGTGGTAGTACTCTCGTCATTCTGAACATAGTGATTCTTCCCGAGTCGTGGACTGGGAGGTCTACTAGCTGGGGTTACATTTGCACTCGCGTCTGGGGACCGAGTGGAGTCTGTAGCAGTCTGTAGACCAGTGTGCATTATGATAGTGATGGCGGTAGTGATAGTAGATCTGGGTTCTAGGGACCGTTCCGATTTTGGGACGAAAGCCAGGGGCCGAGCCTAGAACCTGTTCTTGTTTGATAGGGTTGTAGGTAGTAGTGGTCTGGGACTTTCGGGCCCTGGTTGATGTCTTCCGCTTGTTGTTCTGAGGTTGTCGTGTCCGTCTGACTGTCCCAGTGTGGAGTCACGGTTCCCCTACGGTAGACCCGTCCTGTTGAGGATGTGCGGCAGTAGGTGGGCGTAGGTCTGACTGGCCCAGTGTGGCAGTCACGGTTCCCCTACGGTAGACCCGTCCTGTTGAGGATGTGCGGCAGTAGGTGGGCGTAGGTCTGACTGGCCCAGTGTGGCAGTCACGGTTCCCCTACGGTAGACCCGTCCTGTTGAGGATGTGCGGCAGTAGGTGGGCGTAGGTCTGACTGGCCCAGTGTGGCAGTCACGGTCCCCTACGGTAGACCCGTCCTGTTGAGGATGTGCGGCAGTAGGTGGGCGTGGGTCTGACTGGCCAGTGTGGCAGTCACAGTTCCCCTACGGTAGACCCGTCCTGTTGAGGATGTGCGGCAGTAGGTGGCGCAGTTTGACTGGACCCGACGTGGCAGTCAGTTTAGATTGGGTGATTTCTGTAGAGAGTTAGTTGTGGCATATCGTTCTCCTTGCTCCACTCTTTGAGCATTTAGATAGAGGCATAGTAGCAGTAGATGTTTTACTTTCCAGCTTTTCTATACTGCATTTCTTTTGTTACTTTATGCCTCTAGTAGACTTAGTGGGCAGACCGTCGGGCTTGTTGGCGGCACCCACTGAGAACTACTGTGGGAGGTAGTTCTCACACCCGTCGTGGTGTCTTTTCCCCAGGGACTTCAGCTCCAGTTCCTGCTGTGCCAGTTGCTGATCCAGCTCTTCCAGACCGAGGTAAGGGAGTCGCGAGATAGATCCCTTCCCCCTTCAGCTTCAGTGTGGATAGAGGTACCCTTATATTTTGGTTGTGTCATGTTTGAGAGATCTTGTAGTGAGGTATCGAGTTGTACTCTTTTGGTTTCTTTGAGAGACTTCTGTATTCGGGTGAGGATATTATGTATTTTTATGAGAGACTGTACTATTTTCTGTTCATAGTTAGTTTACTTTTACAGCTCTGATATCTGTTAGTATAGTATCTTTTTTTTGCAGGTTAGACGCTACGTCTCTACGGGGCTTCCCGTAGGGGCGGCGGATCTGTTGGCGAGCCCGGGGTACAGTTCTGACCCCGGGGCGTGACAGATTAGAGTGGTATCAGAGCTTAGGGTGTAGGTCTTGAGGACTTAGGAACCCTAGGCTTATGGTTAACCCTAGGATGACCCACGTGAGAGCCGAGACTTTTAGCGAAAGTCTTGATTGGGTATCTAACTCTCCCGAGTGGATAGGGATGAGTGATAGACATGCCTTCCTTCTGTGGCGACTATGTTGGCTGCAGACAACATAGTGCTTCGGGAAGGGGGACATGCCTTTTGACTTTCGCTAGATTGGGTCGAGTGTTGCTTCTGGTTCTGATTGTTTGCTTTGTCCCTCAGGTGGGGATGCCTCCTCGACGTTCGATGGTGACGCGTTCGCAGCCTTCGTCCTCAGAGCCCGAGCAGGAGGACTCGGGGCGAGGACCTCAGGCTGAGATTCAGGAGCTCCGTGCCCAGATGGCACAGATGGCTGAGGCGGCTAGACGCCAGGAGGAGGCAGTGGCGCGGCTGACGCTCTTATTGGAGCAGAGAGCACAGCCGGCAGTGGCACCCCCTGAGGCTTCGCCGGTGCCTTCTTCCCCTGTTGTGGCACCCCCTGTGGTGCAGCCTGCACCAGCGATTCCTGCTGAGCCGGTTTCGAGTAGGCCACCGGCCGGGGCGACGGGAGCGTTGACTGAGACAGAGCAGCGGGAGGTTGTAGATTTGTTGATGAGATTTCGGCGGTTCGATCCGCCCCGCTTTTCGGGCATGAGTGCTGAGCCTTGGGCAGCCGAGACTTGGATTACCACTATGGAGCGCCACTTTGAGAGCTTATTTGTGGATGAGAGGTATCGGGTTATTTTGGCTACCCATTTTCTGGAGAGCAACGCCGAGGCGTGGTGGCGGCGTGTGCGACCAGCTGGTCCACCTGGGACGCAGCTTCTTTCCTGGACCGAGTTTCGGAGCATGTTGCTGGGAGCCTTCTTTCCTGAGAGCGTCCGACAGCGACTGGAGGAGCAGTTGAAGAATCTCCGCCAGGGAGATAGGCCTGTGCACATGTACATAGCGGAATTCAACCAGCTTTTGGCATGTGTGCCTCATGTGGCTAGAGATGAGAGCCATCGTGTTTATATGTTTGAGAGAGGACTTCGCCGAGACATTTACCAGTTTGTCCGCTCCCGCAGACTGCAGACCTTGGAGGCCTCGATGGAGCAGGCTTTGTATGTGGAGTGTGGAGAGGCCGTGATGGATGAGGTATCTCCGGCCCCTGTAGCGACTTCTGGGGCGAAGCGCCCGGCTTCTCCGGAGGAGGGGCAGTCTAGCAGGCAGGGACCCCGAGACCTCCACGTTCCCACTCTCAGGGCCGGGGGTACCAGGGACACCAGAGATCGGGGGCATCTCGGCAGACACAGCAGCAGCAGCAGCGTGACCACCCGCGACAGCAGCAGTCATTTCAGCAGACTTCTCAGCAGCAGCGCCCAGATCGGTTGATGAGGGGCAGACGAGTCAGCAGGCACCTCTGAGACCTCCACGACCTCACTCTGAGGGTCGTGAGTTCCAGGGGCGACAAAGATCTGATGGACAACCACAGCAGCCGCGGTATCAGCCTAGACAGCAGCGCCGGCAGCAGCAACGTGTGTGCGTCATTTGTGGCGGCCCTCATCCCCCGTCGCAGTGTGACCAGAGACAGGGACGGTGTTTCCTTTGTGGTGAGTTGGGACATTTTCGAGCAGCTTGTCCCGAGCTATTCTGACAGTGCTACCCCTGGCTATAGCACCTTCCTTGCCCGTTCGGAAGCCTAAGCCCCTCCGATGCATTATCAGACCGAGTGGGGGTACGACGTCGGGACACACGGGACGACGGTCTTCAGAACCCAGTGGACGGGTTTAGGAGCCATGGTGGAGGGCACTCCAGTAGCTGATCTTTCGCCGCAGGTATGGTTTTAATTTATGTCAAGCTGAGTGAGTTTTGGTACCACGACATCCATCTGCATGATATCAGGGCATGTGCATTTTTTTGCATATTAAGGGATAGAATTCTGTTGACATGCATTAGTGATCGGATTCGTCCCTGTATCTTCCAGCAGTGGCTTCGCGGCTTTGGGTTAGGTGCGACTTGTCGAGCGTAGGTGACGCCTAGGACTAGAGGGGTTTGTCTCTAGGGGTCTCGGATAGAGTGGTGTTTTAGGGGCACGGATAGACCGTAGCTTCCGTTTTGCTGCCACAGCAGGAACGGCATCAACACCTTCTCCCTCTTTCTCGCTCTTGTGCTAAAATTTGCGAACAGGATGAAAGATTCGAAAGACTACTCCAGAAATGGGGACGGTGCCCGAACCTGTTCTTGTTTGATTGGGGTGAGGGCATTGGTCTCTTGAATTTGAACTTTCGCTAATTTCAGTTATTTTCTAAATTGGAGAGTTGGGGTTGATGACCTTCCTACTGGTGGGGCCCTTTCTTTTTCTGTTAACTTCTGCGGCGTGATTCGAATAGTTTGGACGCGTAGAGTTGACTGTTCTACCTCGTCCCCAGGTTTGGGAATTTCTGAGCTTTATCCAGCGGTTGGAAATCTTGCAGCCGGGGAAATGTGCCAAGATGGTGTTCAGGACATGGTAGGGCATCTGAGTTCATAGTGAAGTCAGGAAATTGACTGATCCCTGCTGCTTTTATGTGTGGAACTAGTATAAGCGGTTGTGCTTGGACGGATTGATGAAAGTGTCCTGCAAAGATTTTGGACTGACTCCCTAAGGGACTTCGATTATTGAGTGAGCGCTTTTGATTAGTACCACGTGTCAGTGAGAAGGAGGTTATGCCAAGTGGTCGAGGTATAAGTTTTGGCTTCGGGAGCTTACCTGCTTGGACTACTTTATTCTAACCATATGGGCGGTAGTGGAATCTGGCCTTTCGAATTTGCGGACCTTTCGCCGTCGTCGGGTTTTTTTACATTGAGTGTTAGGGTTGATGATATTCCTGATGTGTGCTTTTCTCTTGCCGGTTTAGCTGTGAGAGTGTTTGGCATATCCTGTTTGAGTTGTGGAGGGTTTGATTTGTGGAGCTTGATGTTGTTTTCTTTTCCCCAGCTTTTTGTTGGAGTCCCTGAGGTTATTTCGTCTCAGCTCAGAGGTGTTTTGGTTGTGGATCCCTTGCCGTGATTGACTCGCTCTTCTGAGATCTGTGAGTGTGTGTAGTACGAGGGACGCCCGTTGCGAATCTGGCTCGCGAGTTGAGAGAATTGCGCAACGGGTCATACGTACTAGTTGTTGTTGAGCAGTAATCGCGGGGAGGAGTTGTGACTTGGGAGCTGGAGACGAAGAGGTTGGGTGTTTACCCTTGGGTTTTTGTGACTCCTGTTGAGTTGTGTTGGTAGATGCTTACCTTTGGGCTTGGAGACTCCTTTTTGAGCCGTGTTTGTTTCGAGGACGAAACTTTCTTTTAGTGGGTGAGGATGTGAGGACCCGAATCCCCACTCTAGGGTTTACTGTTGGTTTGTGGCTTCAGGGAGTGCGTGTGTCACGCCCCGGGGTCGAAACTGCGACCCGGGCTCGCTGACAGATCCGCCATCTGTACGGAAACTGCCGTACAGACGAAGCGTCTAGCCTGCGAAAGACAAAACTACAGCTACACAGATATCAGAGCGGATAAAAAGCTGTACTATAAAATTTCACAACTACAAAGTTGCTACAATACAAAGCCTATCTCCCAAAATCAGGCGATACAAATAGAAATCCACCTATACAATATCTACAAATCCAAATGGGAGATAGCTAAACAGGAACTAAAACCAACTCCCACAATCCGGGATGGTACATCTACCTCTCTATAAAGTAACAATGCTGGTAGGGAACTATCACGCGACTCCCTGTCCTCGGTCCGTCCAAACAGCTCGGCAGGAACGGAAGAAAGCCTCAGCAACCTGTCACCGACAGAGGGTGTGAGAACTACATCCTACAGTAGTTCTCAGTGGGTACCGTCTCCAAGAATCACGGTCTGCCCACTAAGTCTACTAGAGGCATAAGATAACAGAAAAGACTGAGATAATATAAATAAGCTGGAAAAGAATCTACAGCTATCATGCCTCTATCTACTATGCTCAAAAGGAAGAGACTATGGATGATGGTATGCAGCCACTCACTGCTGACAATATGTCACTAGTACTATGCCCAAGACACTCTACTATGACACATGCTATACCAACACTCTCTCAGTGTGACCCAAATCTCATCGACTGCCCCACAGGGTCCAGTCCAGTCAAGTAACCCAAATCTCATCGACTGCCCCACAGGGTCCAGTCAAGCCTGCGCCCCCTGGTGTATCAACCAGGGTGTCCAAACGGACAAACTCGATATCTCACACAGTGACCCCATGGTAGCTCGGCCAGGGGTATCAAGCGACCTCTAGTATATAAACTAGGCGCATCAAGCGACCTCGTCAGGCTCGGTATCATCATCGCAGCCTCATCAGGCCCGGAATCATCAACGCACCCGGGGCGTGGTTCGAGGGGTGCGACCCCACCGAACTCAAATATCTCAACAGTATCACTGTCTTCACAAGTGGCTCCTGCAGGCTATAGTCCTCGATCAAACAGATCGGTATCTCGATGCTCAAAGCACAACTCAGTCGGAGAACCCTCGACGACTCAATCTCACAACACTGACCCACTCAGCGAAAGTACCACACAACTGGGACCACCGTCTCTCCCAACGGCTCCCACAAGAACCCCCACTCACTCAACACACAAACTCACGGCCGGAGATGCTCCACGGCCAAATCTACGAAGGGTCCGAAACCCCGGGAGACTAACATCTACGTCCCCTAGAGAGAAAACAGCCCTTAGAACCCAGATCACTCGAATCCGCTCGGGTGGATAAGTTTATAAGAAACCATGCCATTTATTTCAGAAAACCATTCGATCTGAAAGAAATCCATCTTTTTAACGATTTTAGTCTTTTTAGGAAAACCCTTTGAAATCAAGTTTTATGCCCAAACCTCGAAGCTAACGCCCTCGTTCTATCAAACAAGAACAGACTCAGGCAACTTGCGAGGCTTGGAAGAAACATTGGCTGACTAAAATCATGTATTCGTCCAAAAAGGTTCTGGGTTCTAAGGTCCTGCTAACACACGTGCACCACGCTCACAACAGGGTGGTGACGAGAAGAACAGCGAAAAGGAAACCCCGGGACCACCGTTTACCCGAAACGGTTCCCCAAAACGCTAACACTGGCCTAATCCAGCCACCAGACTCCACTCGGCCCCCCGGGCCCGAGTGCAACACCGTCCCACAACACTCTGACCTCTCGGCCCACTATCGGGCGAGGAACTCTATGTCCAGAAGGATATAAAAAGTGTGGGATGTCTAAAGCATAAAAGAACCTAGCCCAGATTAAGGTTCTCTAACAGTCTGGTCAAACACATGCACATATGACGGGGGTGCTAGTCAAGTTCCAAGAAAACGCTTAAACTAGCATGCAATTCTATTACAATAGAATTAGAAGGAAGTCCGTAGACTTGGAGAGAAAACCAACCCACCTCAGCTCGCCCCCAATTGCTTGTCGACACTTGCAATTGGGACAGCGGACCTACCTGGCCTCCAAGGGGTCCGCACGCAACGCGAAGCCCGATGCCAGAATCCGCACGCGAATCGGAGCACGCAGCGACCAACACACGACCGCGCGCTCCGCGGATGCTAAAAACCGCACCGCAAGCTGCCAGAAGCGAAGAAATCGCAAAATCAATCAAAACGGTCAAAACCGAACATCCGACAGCGAAAAACGGCCTCCGTCGGCGAAAACAGCCTCCGTCAGCGAAAACCAGCGCCGACGGCGAAAAACGGCACGCGGCGGCGAAAAAACAGCTCCGTCGGCGAAAAACAGCGCCCGACGGCGAAAAACAGCACGCGGCGGCGAAAAACAGCTCCGTCGGCGAAAAACAGCGCCCGACGGCGAAAAACAGCACGCGGCGGCGAAAAACAGCTCCGTCGGCGAAAAACTGTGGCCGACGGCGACCAACGGCTCCGACGGCGAAAACACGGCGCCGGCACGCAAACCGAGGAGTCGCCCGCCGTCCGGGAGCACGCCGAGCGGCGAAAACCCAGCCGCGCGACGAGGGAGGCCCGCCGCACGGCGCCCAACCAAGCAGCGCCGCGCAGCGACCCGCTGCGCGGTGCCGGAGCGCGCCGCGCAGCGCCCTGCGGCGCTGCGCGCGGCGCCCAGCGGCGCTGCGCGCGCAGCCCGCAGCGCTGCGCGCACCCGCGCGCCCGCGCAGGCCCGCGCGCGGCCCGTGCGGCCCGCGCGCCCGCGCAGGCCCGCGCGCGGCCCAGCGGTGCCGCGCGCGCCCGCGCGCGGCCAGGCAGCGCCGCGCGCACCTGCGCGCGGCCCTGCCGCGCGCCCCTGCGCGCGGCCCTGCCGCGCGCTCCTGCGCGCGGCCAGGCAGCGCCGCGCGCACCTGCGCGCGGCCCTGCCGCGCGCTCCTGCGCGCGGCCAGGCAGCGCCGCGTGCTGCACTTTGCTGCACGCGGCGCCGCGCCCAGCGGCACGCCGCCGCAGGGTGCTGCCAACAGCAGCACCCTGGCGCCGCGCGTGCGCCATTGCGCGCGCGCGGCGGCCGCCGGCGACGGAAAATCCAGAAAATAATATAAAAATCCCGAAAAACCACAAATCCAAGAAATCCCAAAAATCCATTTTTGCTCTTTAAAAATCCAACCAAAAATCCAAAGCTTTCAAAACCCGAGAAAACCTCAAAAATCTGAATTTTGCTTACCTTGCCGACGCTCGCCGCACGCCCACGAGCTCCTCACGGCCTCCAACGGCGAGTCCGAAATCCAAAATGCTCCAAATCCTTCCTTCCTCTTTTTCTTCTTCTCTCTTCCTCTCTTTTCTTTCCTTTCTTTCTTTCTTCCTTTTCTTTCTTTCTCTGCTGCCACAGGGAGGAGGGTGCCCTTTTATAAAGCAAAAAATCCTTTATTAATTAATTTCTTAATTAATTAATTCCGTAAATCCAACTCCAACTCACTTTTCGACCTCGGGCTCTCCGCCGTTGCCCGGAACCTCCCGAACTCCGCTGTAAATCGAAAATACACGTGCTCACAGCTTTTTCTCTCCAAAAAGCTCAACCGTTGAGTCGGGGTGCTCAAATCAATTACCGGCTCCGAAATTGCCAGTTCCGACTCACTTTTTGCCTCCGGGTCCTCCGCGTCAGTCCGGAACCTCCCGAACCTCGCTGTAAATCAAAAGTACACGTGTCCACAGCTTTTTCTCTTCAAAAAGCTCATCCGTTGAGTCGGGGTGCTCAAATCAATTACCGGCTCCAAAATTGCCAGTTCCGACTCACTTTTTGCCTCCGGGTCCTCCGCGTCAGTCCGGAACCTCCCGAACCTCGCTGTAAATCAAAAGTACACGTGTCCACAGCTTTTTCTCTTCAAAAAGCTCATCCGTTGAGTCGGGGTGCTCAAATCAATTACCGGCTCCGAAATTGCCAGTTCCGACTCACTTTTTGCCTCCGGATCCTCCGCGTCAGTCCGGAACCTCACGAACCTCGCTGTAAACTGGAAATACACCTGTTCCCAGTGCTCCTAAATTTCCGGCACCCCACGGCACAGTCGGTAATTTCCAAATCTCATCCTCAATCGGCGTACAAAGCCCGGAAAAACCCCGAATCGAGCTGGAGCTTCCGCGTTGATCCGAATCAACCCGGCATCAACTGTAAACTCAAATGCAACCTGCCCACGGCAACTCTCTGCTCCAAGCCATCAGTGGTCGGCGCGCTATCCAAAGACCCGGTACTCTACACTCTCCCCCCCTTAAAAAAGGTTTCGTCCTCGAAACCAGAATAAATCCATAACTCAGGAGGGGGGTCTCGATCAAATGGGGATAGGAACAACTCAACTCATCCTCAGGCCCTCAAGTGGCCGTTCGCACTCATCAAGACGGCTCCACTGATCCTTCACTCAAGGTATGATCCGTCGGCACAATTCCTTCGCTTCACGAGCAAGGGTATGCATCGGTCGTACCAAAGCTCAATCCCCCGACCAACTCCAAAGGAAAGAAATCCAAAACATGAGGGGGATCAAGTACAGTTCTTCCGGCCAGGTAATTACTCGCGGACCAAACACCCCGCGTAACTTAAAACAGCAAATCTCCGCGGATCGTGGCTTCCACAAATCAAGATCCCCAATTTTCTAACTCTCAATTTCAAGTTCCAAAAGTGGCAACCATGGATCAAACACCTCATTCCGAGGTTGCTCTGCTCGCCTAGCCAAGGCGTACTAACCATAAAACCCTTGCCGGAATAATGATATGCTAGAGAACCATCCCAAACCCAGTAGCTTGACCACCGGCGTTGCCTCAACCAAAATCTCCTGAGTAACCAAGTATTCCAGGTTCGAGGATCAAAGAATAACTCAAAGCTTTCTCTATCACTGGCGATCATGCAAATCGATGTAGCTCTAACTCCTCGAAGCTAAACAGGCCCTGCCTAGTCCAAAACTTTTGACCTCAGTCTCAATCATAGGCTTAGGCTAATTCCAACGGCATCACTCTTCGTTGGGTCCTCAGTCGCTCTTGCAGCCGAAATCAAACGGGATAAACATCAAAACTTTCCAAAAAGGCCGCAGGGTCCCCAGTCAATCCACTTGACCATACAAAAGCTCATTATGCCCTTACTGGTCCCTACACACAATCAAGGCACAGCCCTCGGCTGTATGGTTCCATAACGCTATCAAACTCACAAAGGGCATCTGCCGCAACACAATCCAGCCTGCCTATGCTCGAACCATCACAGAACTCTCACCGTTGTGTATTCACAACGTGGCATCACTGCCGTGCATCAACGGCGAGGCATCATACTCAGGTATCAATCTCTAGGATCCCCACAGTCGTATACCCACGACGTGGAACGGGTCACATAGACCCCTCAACCCTTCACATCCCACAACCGCGCTATCAGCTCACTGCCTTGCGGGTGATACTCCAAGAGGTGCTGTCATAGTCGGCGCAGTTCCAAAACTATGTCGACCACTATCTCGATCTCAATTCCACTAGGCGGCGGCTTCAAAAATCAGCTCAGGGGGACTCACACCCGGGGGCACACGGCGATAAGAATAAACTTTAGTCCCGGCGCCGCCATAGGCACTGCCTCTACAGTCGCTCGCGAAGCGATATGCAACCACAACTCAACCTCTAACGTGCTCCAGCATCCTCTAAAAACACACTCCTCCTGACCAGGTCCACGGAGGGTGATTGTCCTCTCTCGACAATCCATGATAGCAAACAACGGGATAACACATCCCTATCCAACCATCATAACAACTCCCCTATCTCTGGCCCACACGAAGCTACCCCTGCTTCACTGAAGTACACACAAGCGGTGTCGGCATCAACCATGCTCTAACTCCGATGACCACACCTGGTGAGGCGCGATCCACTATCCTGGTGCCTCTAACCAGCTACACAAACTCGTCCTCTAGATGCTGGCGGTCATCGCTCTATCCGCCTCAGTATCACTGCTTTCTCAGCCTACTGGTAGACTGATGAAACTCTTCATCCTAAGGGACAGTGGGTGACACAGGAGGTGTCCTCTGCTCCAGCACGCGCATCATGCGCTCCAAATTTTCCTCCTGGCGCCGCAACGCCTCCGACAACTGGGCCACCTGAGCCCGCAGCTCCTGTACCTCACTCTGCCCGGCCAGCCCGGCCTCTCGCCGCTCGGGCTCCTCATCCGAGGTCAAACGCCCTCTCGTCGCTGCACGACGTCTCGGCGGCATCGCGGGTAACTGCACAAAACGAACGTCAGGACAAAACAACCATACGACCCAATCAAGCGAGAGTCTAAAACTTGTTATCCCTCCTAAAGTATTATGTTGTCTGCAGCCAACATAATCACTTTGAGAGAATAACAAATCAAATCACTCATCCCGACCCGAGGGAGAGGTAAAAACTCAATCTGGACTCTCGCTAAAATCACGTCTCTCACGACAGTCATCCTACTGTCCAACCAATAGCCTAGGGTCACTAAGTCCTCAACGACCTATACACCTAGGCTCTGATACCACTCTAATCTGTCACGCCCCGGGGTCGAAACTGCGACCCGGGCTCGCTGACAGATCCGCCATCTGTACGGAAACTGCCGTACAGACGAAGCGTCTAGCCTGCAAAAGACAAAACTACAGCTACACAGATATCAGAGCGGATAAAAAGCTGTACTATAAAATTTCACAACTACAAAGTTGCTACAATACAAAGCCTATCTCCCAAAATCAGGCGATACAAATAGAAATCCACCTATACAATATCTACAAATCCAAATGGGAGATAGCTAAACAGGAACTAAAACCAACTCCCACAATCCGGGATGGTACATCTACCTCTCTATAAAGTAACAATGCTGGTAGGGAACTATCACGCGACTCCCTGTCCTCGGTCCGTCCAAACAGCTCGGCAGGAACGGAAGAAAGCCTCAGCAACCTGTCACCGACAGAGGGTGTGAGAACTACATCCTACAGTAGTTCTCAGTGGGTACCGTCTCCAAGAACCACGGTCTGCCCACTAAGTCTACTAGAGGCATAAGATAACAGAAAAGACTGAGATAATATAAATAAGCTGGAAAAGAATCTACAGCTATCATGCCTCTATCTACTATGCTCAAAAGGAAGAGACTATGGATGATGGTATGCAGCCACTCACTGCTGACAATATGTCACTAGTACTATGCCCAAGACACTCTACTATGACACATGCTATACCAACACTCTCTCAGTGTGACCCAAATCTCATCGACTGCCCCACAGGGTCCAGTCCAGTCAAGTAACCCAAATCTCATCGACTGCCCCACAGGGTCCAGTCAAGCCTGCGCCCCCTGGTGTATCAACCAGGGTGTCCAAACGGACAAACTCGATATCTCACACAGTGACCCCATGGTAGCTCGGCCAGGGGTATCAAGCGACCTCTAGTATATAAACTAGGCGCATCATCGCAGCCTCGTCAGGCTCGGTATCATCATCGCAGCCTCATCAGGCTCGGAATCATCAACGCACCCGGGGCGTGGTTCGAGGGGTGCGACCCCACCGAACTCAAATATCTCAACAGTATCACTGTCTCACAAGTGGCTCCTGCAGGCTATAGTCCTCGATCAAACAGATCGGTATCTCGATGCTCAAAGCACAACTCAGTCGGAGAACCCTCGACGACTCAATCTCACAACACTGACCCACTCAGCGAAAGTACCACACAACTGGGACCACCGTCTCTCCCAACGGCTCCCACAAGAACCCCCACTCAACTCAACACACAAACTCACGGCCGGAGATGCTCCACGGCCAAATCTACGAAGGGTCCGAAACCCCGGGAGACTAACATCTACGTCCCCAAGAGAGAAAACAGCCCTTAGAACCCAGATCACTCGAATCCGCTCGGGTGGATAAGTTTATAAGAAACCATGCCATTTATTTCAGAAAACCATTCGATCTGAAAGAAATCCATCTTTTTAATGATTTTTAGTCTTTTTAGGAAAACCCTTTGAAATCAAGTTTTATGCCCAAACCTCGAAGCTAATGCCCTCGTTCTATCAAACAAGAACAGACTCAGGCAACCTTGCGAGGCTTGGAAGAAACATTGGCTGACTAAAATCATGTATTCGTCCAAAAAGGTTCTGGGTTCTAAGGTCCTGCTAACACACGTGCACCACGCTCACAACAGGGTGGTGACGAGAAGAACAGCGAAAAGGAAAACCCCGGGACCACCGTTTACCTGAAACGGTTCCCCAAAACACTAACACTGGCCTAATCCAGCCACCAGACTCCACTCGGCCCCCCGGGCCCGAGTGCAACACCCGTCCCACAACACTCTGACCTCTCGGCCCACTACCCGGGCGAGGAACTCTATGTCCAGAAGGATATAAAAAGTGTGGGATGTCTAAAGCATAAAAGAACCTAGCCCAGATTAAGGTTCTCTAACAGTCTGGTCAAACACATGCACATATGACGGGGGTGCTAGTCAAGTTCCAAGAAAACGCTTAAACTAGCATGCAATTCTATTACAATAGAATTAGAAGGAAGTCCGTAGACTTGGAGAGAAAACCAACCCACCTCAGCTCGCCCCCAATTGCTTGTCGACACTTGCAATTGGGCACAGCGGACCTACCTGGCCTCCAAGGGGTCCGCACGCAACGCGAAGCCCGATGCCAGAATCCGCACGCGAATCGGAGCACGCAGCGACCAACCACACGACCGCGCGCTCCGCGGATGCTAAAAACCGCACCGCAAGCTGCCAGAAGCGAAGAAATCGCAAAATCAATCAAAACGGTCAAAACCGAACATCCGACAGCGAAAAACGGCCTCCGTCGGCGAAAACAGCCTCCGTCAGCGAAAACCAGCGCCCGACGGCGAAAAACGGCACGCGGCGGCGAAAAACAGCTCCGTCGGCGAAAAACAGCGCCCGACGGCGAAAAACAGCACGCGGCGGCGAAAAACAGCTCCGTCGGCGAAAAACAGCGCCCGACGGCGAAAAATAGCACGCGGCGGCGAAAAACAGCTCCGTCGGCGAAAAACTGTGGCCGACGGCGACCAACGGGCTCCGACGGCGAAAACACGGCGCCGGCACGCAAACCGAGGAGTCGCCCGCCGTCCGGGAGCACGCCGAGCGGCGAAAACCCAGCCGCGCGACGAGGGAGGCCCGCCGCACGGCGCCCAACCAAGCAGCGCCGCGCAGCGACCCGCTGCGCGGTGCCGGAGCGCGCCGCGCAGCGCCCAGCGGCGCTGCGCGCGGCGCCCAGCGGCGCTGCGCGCGGCGCCCAGCGGCGCTGCGCGCGCAGCCCGCAGCGCTGCGCGCACCCGCGCGCCCGCGCAGGCCCGCGCGCGGCCCGTGCGGCCCGCGCGCCCGCGCAGGCCCGCGTGCGGCCCGCGCGGCCCGCGCGCCCGCGCAGGCCCGCGCGCGCCCGCGCCGCGCGCGCCTGCGCGCGCCCCAGCGGTGCCGCGCGCGCCCGCGCGCGGCCAGGCAGCGCCGCGCGCAGCTGCGCGCGGCCAGGCGCGCCGCGCGCACCTGCGCGCGGCCCTGCCGCGCGCCCTGCGCGCGGCCAGGCAGCGCCGCGCGCACCTGCGCGCGGCCCTGCCGCGCGCTCCTGCGCGCGGCCAGGCAGCGCCGCGTGCTGCACTTTGCTCGCGTTTGATGAAAAAAACTAAAAACTGTGAAAAACCGAGTTTTGATCATGAAAACTTACTTGAATCCGAAGAAGCTTGAGTTTTGAAGCACTAGGAAGCAAGAGATCTAGAAAGAGAAACTCTAGAAGCTTGGAAATCAGAAATTTTGGTAAAGAAATCTTGAATCTGAAGGTTTCTATAAGAAGCCCTAGCCGCGATCCGGATCGGTTGTGAATGAGATCCGGATCGGCCACATACAGGGAAAATCCTGCAATCGGGATCCGGATCACTTGGCCACGATCCGGATCGGCTATACGCAGGAAGAATCCTGCGTTCGGGATCCGGATCACTTGCCACGATCCGGATCGGCTACACCTTTTTCTCCAGAAAAGTTTAAAAAAATACAATAAAATCCAGAAAAAGTATGTAAGCACTTTATCATGTCAACTTTAAACAAATAGCATCGTTTCATACAACAAGAAATAGATTATGCAAAATCTATCAAAAATATCCAAAAATGAAACGAAAATTTACGAAAGTTAAAACACTTAAAGTTGAACAACTTCAATTACATCTATCCTGATCTTATGTGTAATGCCTTTATCAAATCATCAATTTCAGTAAAGAAAATGAAGTACCAAGATCAATAGATGTTTGAAATCCCAGATAAGTTAGATAATATATCTAGACAATCTGTTGAAGGAGTGGCTCTTTGAGCATCTTTTACTAAAAATCCCACCTTATACCAACCATGAAATACGACTGAGTCAAGTATTTCAATATGATTTCATCAACAATTTTCAAAACAAAAGTTTGCTTTTCATTCATGGAGTTTCTTTTTCTTTCATTTTCTCCATGTGGTGGTAGTTTTCACACTCCTCATTGGGATGTAACTCTTTCCACATCTTTTGAGCATTTCACATTTCATTGACTCCCCCTCAATTGGCTATCAATTATTTAATATATAAGGTATTCAACCAAACCATTGATCTCGAATTCATACTCGACTAAGCAATCAAATATGATAATGACTATACCAAGAGATCATTGAGAGAGAAATTGACTTTGATCACTTAAAAGATGGTTTAATTAACGTAAATGATCATTGCAACATTGAAATATTATGACATCAAAGCATAATAAATTTCTAAATGCATAAAAGGATGCAATTAAAGTCAATTATGATTTATGCTCAATTAGTGTGCTATGTACAAAACATAGATAAAGAACAAAACAAAACAAAAACAAAAACAAAACCTAATCTAAGCAAAGGTTTCAAAAGAGTTTATTTCAAGGAAAGCATGCCAATTGCTTTACGCAAGTGAATAAAACGTTTTTGATCCAAAGGTTTTGTTAAGATGTCAGCTAATTGATCCTCAGTTGAAATATATGACAGTTGAAGAATGTTTGATTCAACTAGCTCTCTAAGAAAATGATATCTAAGTTCAATATGTTTTGTTCTAGAGTGCAACACAGGGTTTTTAGAAATGTTAATAGCACTAGTGTTGTCACATAAAATGGTTACCGAAGATGTTGAAATCCGGAAATCGCTCAACACGCTTTTCATCCAAATCAATTGGGTTGAACAACTTCCTGCAGAAATGTACTCCGCTTCGGCAGTCGAGAGTGCTATGCAGTTCTGCTTTTTACTGTGCCATGCAACAAGGCAGTGGCCAAGATAGAAGCATGCACCACTCGTGCTTTTCCGGTCATCCACTGATCCAGCCCAATCGGCATCTGAGTATCCAACAATATCCAAAGTCGTTCCCATAGGATACCAAATTCCGAAATTGATTGTACCTTTGATATACCGGATGATCCGTTTCACCGCTTTCAGGTGAACCTCCTTCGGTGCTGATTGATATCTCGCACAAATCCCAACACTGAAGGATATATCCGGGCGACTAGCCGTGAGATATAGTAGACTTCCAATCATACTGCGGTACAGTTTCTCGTCTACATTCTCACTTTGTGATTCACTTCCAAGTCCCTTATGGCTAGTTCCCATTGGAGTCGGAAAATCCTTAGAATTTTCAAGATCAAACTTTTTGACCAACTCCAGTGCATACTTGGATTGACACAAGTGAATTCCTTCATCGTTTTGTTTAACTTGTAATCCAAGAAAATAATTCAATTCGCCCATCATGGACATCTCAAATTCGCTTTCCATGGTCTCCGCGAATTTAGAAGCATCATTATCTCTTGTTGCTCCAAAAACAATGTCATCGACATAGATTTGAGCAACTATGAAATTGTTTTGATAATGCTTCACAAAGAGAGTCCTGTCAGCTCCCCCTCGAGTGTAGCCCTTTTCCAAAAGGTGCTTTGTCAACCTTTCGTACCATGCTCGCGGTGCTTGTTTCAGACCGTAAAGAGCCTTTTTCAGACGAAAAACATGGTTAGGTAGTTTATGATCCACAAAACCTTTCGGTTGAGCTACATAAACTTCCTCATTTAAAAATCCATTTAAAAAGGCGCTCTTAACGTCCATTTGAAATAATTTGATTTTAAAATGACAAGCAATCGCAAACAATATACGAATGGACTCGAGTCTAGCTACAGGGGCGAAAGTTTCATCAAAGTCTATACCTTCTACTTGAGAATAGCCTTGAGCAACTAACCTTGCTTTGTTCCTGATGATAGTACCTTCTTCGTTTTTCTTGTTCTTGAAGATCCATTTGGTACCTATCACATTGTGTTGCTTCGGAGGCTTCGTCAATTCCCAGACTTTGTTTCGCTCGAATTGATGGAGCTCTTCCTGCATTGCTTTAATCCAGTAATCATCTTGGAGAGCTTCATCAACATTCTTTGGTTCGATTTGAGATACATAGCATGCAAATCCGCAAACCAATTGTCTCCGTGTTCTAACTCCTTCTTGTGGATCTCCAATTATGTTCGATTCAGGGTGATCCTTGGAGATGCGTAACGTTTGAGGTAGAGGAGTAGGCGGAGGTACACGAGATGATTCCTGCACATCAGATAAGCTTGAAGAACCGTTAGATGCATCAACATTATTATCGAAAGAATTGTTAGAAGAAGATGCATTAGCAGGTGTATCATCATCAAGAGAGATATCGAGGGTAGATTTTTCAGATTCAAAGTGAAAAGCTTCATCTACCTTAACATTTATCGATTCTACGATCGTCTTAGATTCTAAGTTAAAAACTCGATATGCTCTGCTGTTTGTAGAATAACCTAAGAAAATCCCTTCGTCACTTCGAGAGTCAAATTTTCCAAGATTTTCACGATCACGTAAAATAAAACACCGACTCCCAAAGATGCGAAAATATTTGATGTTAGGTTTTCTACAAAACCAAAGTTCATATGGTGTATTCAAAGTCCCCGGGCGCAAATACACGCGATTGATAACATAAACAGCAGTGTTCACCGCTTCAGCCCAAAAATATAAAGGTAAGTTCCGGCTGTGAAGCATAACACGTGCCATTTCCTGTACGACCCTGTTTTTGCGCTCGACTACACCATTTTGTTGAGGTGTGTAAGGTGCGGAGAATTCATGTTTAATGCCATTAGAAGTGCAAAAATCAATGAATTTGGAATTTATGAATTCCCCACCTCTATCACTCCTAACTCGAGTAATCCTTTCATTCTTTTCAATCATAATACGATTGCAGATTTCGAGAAAAGAATCAAAGGTATCAGCTTTTTCTTTTAGAAATGCTACCCAAGTATATCTAGAAAAATCATCAACCAACAAGAAAATATACCATTTACCTCCCAGAGATGGTTGACGAGTTGGCCCCATTAAGTCCATATGCAAAAGTTCCAAAGGCCGTTTTGTACCTATGTGGTTCAAGTTCTTGTGTGCAGTCCTAGACTGTTTTCCCTTTTGGCAACCGCCACACACAAGGTTTTGTTCAAAAGAAAGTTTCGGAACCCCCTTGACCACATCTTTATTTGAAATTCTAGCAAGTTCCTTAAAGTTTATGTGACCTAGCCTTTCATGCCAAAGTGTTTCATTTTTCAAAGATGCTAGGTTACATTTTTCAGAAATCTTAGAAGGAACTACATAACAATTGTTTTCTGATCTAACCCCCTTTAAAAAGAAAGCATGGTTCATGTCAGTTACAGTGCATTTATCAGATGAAAAATTAACTGAATAACCACTATCACACAGTTGACTTATGCTTATGAGGTTAGTCTTAAGGCCATGAACAAATAACACATTATCTAGAACCGGGCCATCTGGAATAGCTACCGTTCCCTTTCCAACAATTTTGGAAGACCGACCATCTCCGAAAACAACAAGTCCTCCGGAGTTTTTCTCAAATGTTTGAAAACAGTTTTTATCGCCGGTCATATGACGGGAACACCCGCTATCCAGGTACCAAGACGAACTATCATATGCATGCAAGGAAACATTGGTAGCAAGACAGGGAAAGATTTCACCTTTGCGCACCCAAACCTTTTTGGAGTGCGTCGGTAATGGTCGTGAAGTTGATTTCCTAGGTGAGAGCGTCTTGCTTGAAGAATTGCTGCTCCTTGATGATGTCGTCTTGAGCGGTGTACTACCAAGGCTCTTTTCCTTCAATTGATTGCAGTTGATTTCCGAGGAATAGCCCTTTTGGTAGTCATTGCAAGATGTGCTTGAGGTGTGCGTTTGGCTCCAGTCTTGCAATTTCTTCTTATGTGCCCTGAAATGCCACAACGAAAACATACCTTGGATCTTGTCGATTCCGAAGAGGATGTAGTAGGTTGTTGTCGTTGCTTGTCGTGAACACCGGTGTCGGAGGAGGAGATACCGACTGAGGCACAAATACTGTACCACTCGAACTTGGAATGTCTCCAGTTTGAGTGTATCCGAGGCCGAACTTATTTCTTTGACCGAGACCAAGAAGTCTGTCCAACTTACTCCTTCCAGAAGAAAATCTCTGTAAGTCATCCTTTAGTTGGCGTATGGTCTCCGTCATTTCCAATTTTTCCTGTCGAGCCTCGCCGTTGAGCTTCAAGAAGTAATTCGCTTTGTTCACCATATCCATATAATTCTTCTCGAATTGCTCATTGGACTCTTGAAGGGAAACATTTGTCTTAATCAGATTATCCCTTTCCACTTCAAGATCGGTTGAGAGAGAGGTTACTCTTTTTACTTCTTCTTCAAGATCCTGCAATCTCTCTTTCAACCCCTTGTTTTGCTTAGCCAGTTTCTTTGAATCCCTCAAAAGCTTATGGTAGGCTAAAGCAAAATCTTCACCTTCCGAATCATCTGATTCATCGTCCGTTGCAATCTTTTCAACAGTGGAGTTGGACAGTGAGTCGGATGTACTTGCCATTAAGCACATGAAGGGAGAAGATGTAGTGGACGCGTGGAAAGCTGTCGCGTTGTCTTCTTCATCACTTGACGATGACTCATTTGACGTGGAGTTGTCATCCCAAGTAACGACTTGCATCGCCTTCTTCTTTGCCGGATTCTTGTTGGGACATTCCGTTGCTATGTGGCCGTAGCCTCGACATTTGAAACACTGAACTTGTCCCTCAGAACTTTTCTTATCCTTTGAGAAGTTCTCTTGCTTCTTGACTTGTAACTTGAAGGACCCTTGCCTTTCTTCGACTTTCCGAAGGATTGAGTTTTGCTTGAATTTCCCCTTCGAAAGTTGCGGCGAAACTTCCTTGTCAAGAGAGCGAGCTGCTTCTCAAAGTCCTCCATAGAAATGTTCTCGTCGTCGTCCGAGGAGGATGAATCCGCGTCTTCTTCTTTAGTTGATTTCAATGCGTAACCTGAAGACTTAGAAGAGGATGCCTTTCCAGAAGAATAGTTAGTAGGAAAAGTCATTTCATAAGTTTGTAAAGCACCTACTAATTCTTCTACACGCATTTCGTCCGGGTGTTTAATTGTTTCAATGGCTGCGACCTTCGGGCGAAATCGTTCAGGAAGAGTTCTTAGAATTTTTCTTACAACTTTAAATTCTGGAATCTTCTCTCCCAAGTTAGCACATGAGTTCACGATGTCTTGCAATCGTGTGTAATAGTCAGTGAAGGATTCATTCTCTGCCATAGAGATAGAGTCAAACTTGCTCATGAGCATTTGCAGTTTCTGAATCTTCACTAAGTTAGTTCCCTCATGCGTAACTTGCAGAACATTCCAGATTTCTTTCGCAGTCTCACATGCCGAGACGCGAGAGAACTCAGTTTGTGACAAAACATTAAATAGAGCATTAATCCCTTTGCCATTGTAAGACGATAAGTCTATCTCTTCCTTGGTCCATTTCTGTAGAGTCCTGGCGTTCCCTTGCCCTTGTATACCCCCTTTTTATTTTGACGGGACTAGTAGGGAAGACTTTTCACCGCTTTCTGCAATGAACTGACCGGGGCCGCTAGTATTTTTCTGCGATTGAGCTCGAAGAACGGAGGGTGGCAAAGCGAACGAATTCGGATTCCGATTTACGGATCTCCCGGGACGGGGGTCAAAGCGGTTGCATTGGGTAGTGCATCAGAATCCGTGCTAAGTGGCGGGCACGCTTTTCGAGGCGATCAGACCTTTCACCTTTTTATGTCAGTGGCTTATTTTTATCTTTTGGGCGGTACCTCGACCTTACGGTTTCCGTGTTGAGTCCTAATTAAATAGTTCTTTTTTTTCAGTTGATTAAGGAGGGGTTGGAATTCGAGAATTTCTGGGCAGACCGTCGGGGCGCGCGGGTATTTTTAGGTGGTAGAGCTCGCAAAACGGTGAACGGTGGCGCGATCGGATTTGAATTCCGACTCCGGGATCTCCCGGAATTTAATTTTGAAGTTTGGACCCCTTTTAGGCGTTCCGGGATCCGTGTGAGCGATTGGCACGCTCTACGAGACAACCGTAGCCATCGGTTTTTGTTCCGGTTATTTTTTAGGGTTTTCTTAAAACCGGGGGCCGTAGGGTTTCTTTTCTCTTGACGGCTAGGGTTTAAGGCGGTGAAAAAGGGGAACCCCAATTCATATTTCCTCTCTTTTCAATCGTGGGCATGAGGAACCGAGGCGACGAAAGCGAAGGGAAAAGAAGGAACTGCCGGAACCGATCGGGCGACGACGGCCGATCCTCCTTCCTCCTCCCCCGTCGGCGGAATCAAGGTGAGAGGTTCAAGTTTTCCTTTTGATCTGTCCGTTTTGGGGGTTTCGGTTGATGTCGCGGCAATACGGGTTGCTGAACGGGAGGCCGCCGCCGCCGTGGTTAAACGGGAGGCCGCCGCCGCCGTCATCGTGTTGGCGGGGTCGTCGCCGGTGTCGCACGGGAGCGAAAACGGAGAGAAAACGCGAAAAGGGGGGCGTTACTGTTCATCCCGTACGGCTCCCTCAGCCGCGGTCCACCGGCCGATCGTGCACCCGGCGCACGGCTCGGCCACCTGCGGGCGTGAACCCGGCGCACAGCTGCGTGCGCCAGACCGGGCCGCAAGTGCGCGGTCCACACGCCGGGCGTGCACCCGGCGCACGCCCCGCGGCCCGGGGGCGCAGACCCGGTGCACGGGTGCGTGCGCCGGCCCAGCCCGCAAGCGCGGTCCACCGCACAGGGTGCGCCCGGTGCTGCGCCGCGGCCGGGAAGTGATGAACCCGGCGCGCGCCTTTTGCCTGTGCGCGGCCCGGCCCAGGATGGGGCGGTCCACCGCACAGTGTGCGCCCGGTCTGTGAGGGCCGCCACCCTTGGCCGCAGACCCGGTCCACGCCTGGACCGTGCACCAGCCTTCAGCTTTTGAGCCCAGAAACTCCGTTTTTGGCCCGTTTCGTCCCGTTTTTGAGTGTTTTTGACCGCGACGACGTGTTTAACAGTATTTTTTCACTGTAGCTGTTCCGGGCACAAGGTGGGAGTGTCTTAGCTGGAGTTTCTACGCATCTTCTTTTACGTATTTCAGGTGGGTACCCCTTAGAACCCCTTTGTACATATTCTTGTTACTATTATGTTTCATTGTCCTCATATTTGTGGTGACTGAGGGTCACGGTGCACGAGGATACATCCCGTGGTGGGGAATTTTTCCGGTGGTTGATTTACGGTATTGTGGGAAAGGTGTAAGAGTAAGTAGTGGCATCATTTTAATATTGTTAACTCCCGTTATTATTTATCACATGCTCTTATCGACGTTTTAGCAACCAAGTGTCGCGGTGCCCTATATTATGTATATGTATGTGGGTTTTATTGTGGTGTCTAGCGCCGGCCTCCGGCAGTCTTTTACTCTTGATATTACATGTTATCGTTTTACCTTTGATATTACATGTTATTGTTTCACTCTTGATATTACATGTTACTGTTCTACTCCTGATTATACATGTTAGAGGGGCACTTTAGATTTCACATGTCACCATTTTACTCTTAGTTACTAATCATGTTGCTACCGGGATAGCGGTTATAGTTTGCTCTTGATTATATATTATGATGCTAACATGATTGTGGTTATGGTTACTTTGCTCGAGGCTGCAGCACGCGCACCCGCGGTTTGGCCACCGCTAAGGGTGCGCTTTTCCGGAAAAGTGGTCTATGACCCGTGTATACCCACGAGGTGACGTAGTGGGGCCCCTTATTAGTTGTGGGGTTTGAGGCGCCGAGGTGCGAGCGGTGCGACCCGTCGGTTTAGTTGTCCGACGTGGTCGGGTTTTTGCAGGTACGGTGCGACCCGTCGGTTTAGTTGTCCGACGTGGTCGGGTTTGTTACAGGTACGGTACGGCCCGTCGGTTTAGTTGTCCGACGGGGCCAGGTATTACAGGTACGGTACGGCCCGCCGGTTTAGTTGTCCGACGGGGCCAGGTATTACAGGTACGGTACGGCCCGCCGGTTTAGTTGTCCGACGGGGCCGGGTATTGCAGGATACAGGGGCACAGGTTATCTCTCCACGCTTGGGAGGGTGGTTACTCCGGTTTGCTTTACGGTTTGATTTACTACTTTTCCTGCTCTATTGTTATTATTCGTCACTGACTTCCCATATCGTGACAGGGTCCAGACGGGGGGAGCGGTAGGCGACGGTGAGGACGGGGCAGGAGCTTCTGGGTCGCTGGGGACCCTGGACTGTATTTCCTCTTTCATTTTTACATTTCATTTACGTTTGTAGTTATTTGTGAGGTTCTCGATACCCTCGTGGGGTCGGTGTGGATGTCGGCATGGTTTACCTTTGGTTCTCTTCTTAAGCATTTATTTTTCCTCTGTTCCTGTTGGCCGTTTGAAAAAAAAAAAAAAACAAAACCAAAGAAAAGACTGCGAAAACCGTTTTTAAAATTTAAGTGTCGTGTGGGCACCGATTTCAAAACCCTGTGGATTTTATGGATTGCGAAAATGAATTTCAAAACCCGAGTGTCGTGTGGGCACTGTTTTCAAACCCTGTGGATTTATGCTGTTTTCGAAATGCGTTTCAAAATCTGAGTGCCGGGTAGGCGCTTTTTCAACGACTGTGGATTTATCCTTTCAAACTGATCGGCCGTGCATTTTAATAAATTATGGTACCTAGTTGTGTGTTAGTGACTGTTGTGATTGAATGGTTGGTTGTGTTGGAACTTGTACTAAACGCTACGCCGTGCATATACAGAGGAGACTCTGTCCGTTTGCAGAGAGATTCTGTATATGCGGCGGGTCTGGGCATGCGCCGGGGAATAAAGGTTTTCTTTTATCAAAAAAAAAAAAAAAAAAAAAGTTTCTTATACGTCAAATGTTCGACTTCTGTGAACCGTTTCCGCTAAAACGAACCCCCGGGGCGTGACAGATTAAGATGGTATCAGAGAGGTTCTTTCAATCACAACAGTTAATGCCGACATCCGTGGGGATACCTCACTTGCCTACAGGTGAATGAAATGGGTAGGGCATAGGAAGGTAGAACGCGAGTGATCGAGGGGGGGAAGAGTCCGAGTCCTTTTCTCTCGCTAGGTGGTTCGTTGTTTTGTAAGTGAAGTCTAGGGCTGACTCTTGTTGTGTGTGTACAGATATGGCCCATACCAGAGCATCGGCTGGGGACGCGGAGGCAGATACGACGACGTCGACGGCCGCGGAAAACTAGCTCCTGCGGCAATAAATGCGAGAGTGCGGGGACTATCGAGTTCTTTTCTCGATATGGCTCGGGCGGTAGCACATCCCACCTGTGGTTGTTGGTTTGTTGGCCGTCTGCCGGCCATGGGTAACCGGATAGCTGTTTGTCTAAACTTGTACCTTCTGGGTTTCCTGGTGTTAAGTTACAGCGGGTGGTCGGTCGATCCCTTTTGCACCATGGGCAAGGTACTGGTGGGAATGAGGATTCCTCCCCTATGATCGTTACCCATAGTTCGGCTTTTCACCGTAACCACTGCGATTGGTTGTAGAGATCGTCATGTTGGGTTCACGGGTGGCTCCTTTTAGTGGGGTTGTGGTGGTAAAGCTTCGGGTTGGGCTTCTGTTTTCTGCACAAGTGCGTCGGTTCGGTTGTCCTGCTGGTGGGTTGGCGTGTGATTCTTCGAGTGCGTTTGGTGAACCTAGGCAATTTTCGACACGGTTCTTCTCGCCGTTTTCGTTGCTTGTCTTCTTCCGACCCTTAGATTTCAGATGGATAGTCTTCAGTACCTGGAGGTCTTTACTGAATGGACCTAGAGCTTAGCTTTTCTTCAAGTTGGGAGTGTCAGTGTTGGCCTAGAAGTTACCGTTTGATTAGATGCCCGGTGCTTGGTGGGGCAACGGTTGGGACCGAGAGCTAGTGGCGTTTTGGAGCGTCGCACCCCGTCGGTGCCAGGACGGAAGTAGGACATTACCTTGTTGGTTTTGTCGCCAGCTTTCTATGACTAACGCGTAGCCTTGAGGCTTGGTTGGGAGCGTTGTGGAGCTGGTGTGAGTCAGGGGGGGAGGGATCTAGCGACTACTCGGAGTTTTAGTACTGGTCACCTCCGGTTAGGAGGCCCTGTACGCAGCCCTTTCTGTAGGGTAGACCTTGTGGTAGGTCTTAGAGCTGAAACCTAACGTTAGTCTTGACCGTCGCCTCGGTAGGATGGATAGTCGGAACGAGTGGTCCGTGTGGGTGACAGGGGAGTTCGTTGTTTTTGGGAGAAAACTTCGGATAGTTAATAACCCGGCTATAGCATTTTGGATGGTAGCAAGATCCAAGAGGAACATGAGAGTTAAGCGTGCTAGAGCTAAAGTAGTTCTAGGATGGGTGACCCCCTGGGAAGTGGGGCGTCACAGCCTATTTTGTTGGCACCTCTTGGAGCCTTGTGAGGGTGTTAGTGTGGTTAGTTTTTCTTGACGTCGGGTTAGTTGTTTTAGATCTTAAATGGTTCATCAGACCGAGTGTGTCATCTTGGGGCACACCCGGGCTCTTCGTGCGAAAGAAGAACAGAAGCCTGCATCTGCGCGTTGACTACAGGGAGATAAGCAAGGTTACAGTGAAGGACAAGCCCAGGGTTGATGACCTCTTCAATCAACCGCAAGGAGCACTGGCGGATTATTCTCCGGAACCTCAGGGACGAGCCGGTTGCTAAGTTGAAGAAATATGAGTTCTGACTTTGCGAAGTGGACTTTTTGGGGCACATTGTGTCAGCGACGGGAATCGCAGGGAATGTGAGCGGAACTGCCCGACATGCGATCCGGAACTGGCTGCAGTTTCAAAAACTTTGGAGACACCACCTTTTGGAATTCATTGTGATGTGTTTTCGGATCGCCAGAGCCTTAAGCTTTGCTCACCGAGAGGGATTTGATTTTGCGGCAGAGGTGTTGGTTGGAGTTGCTGAAGGATTCGGCATGTCCACTCAGCATCACCCCGGGGAAAGGCAAGAGTAGCAGCGGATGTTTTGAGCATGAAGGGTCAAATCGAGGGGGGAAACCGATGAGCACGAGCACTCAGCAGGACCGGTGTTGTCGCGCGACTTTTGTCCTTGATGGTCAAGCCAACCCTCTTAGAGAAACCCTAGAAGGTTAGAAAATGGGTGCGCGGATACAGTTTATTCGAGACAAGACCCCCGGACCACACGAGCGACTTTTCGGCGAGTGCGAACGACACAGTACGTTTCGAGGGCGAGATTGCGTGCCCGAGCTGCCAGAGTTGAAGAAAGAGATACTATCAGAGGCGCACTGCGCTCCCTATGCGGCGCATCCAGGTGACACGAAGATGTACAAGGACCTCAAGCAAAATTTTTGGTGGACTAAACCAAAGGGGGATGTAACACTGTTCACTGCCCACTGTCTAGATGGTTAACAAGTAAAGTTCGAACTTCAGCGCCCAGCAGGGAAAACTACAATCTCTACCGGTACCAGGATGGAAATGGGAGCAAATCAGCATGGAATTCGTCATGGGTTTTCTGCGTCGCATCAAGAGCACGATGCAGTGTGAGTCACAGTGGATCGACGGACGAAATCGACTCTCCTTCCACCCACCCGTACGACGTGGACTAGAGACACTCGGCTGGTGTCGAGCCTTTGGCAAAGTCTACAATGAGACCTAGAGACTAAACCACACTTCAGCACGGCGTCTCACCCCCAGACCGGCGGACAGCCCGAGCGAGTGAACCGGATTCTCGAAGATGTGCTCTGAACCCGCGTACTTGATTTTGGGTGACGGATGGTCACTGCTTTTGACCTCAGAGGGGACCTGAGCTTCGACGGAACACTGGTGCGGACCTTAGCACGAGAGGACAGAAAGGACTGCGCAACCGGACGATTCCCTATGGAAAGGTGCTGTGGAGCAACCAAGAAGAACGTGAAGCGACTTAGAAATAGGAGTCAAAGATGGAGGAGTGCTACACAGTTTTATGCGTTGCGGACCAGGATTAAGTTTCGAGGACGAAACTTTGTTTTAGTGGTGAGTGATGTAGAGTCCTGGCGTTCCCTTGCCCTTGTATACCCCCTTTTTATTTTGACGGGACTAGTAGGGAAGACTTTTCACCGCTTTCTGCAATGGACTGACCGGGGCCGCTAGTATTTTTCTGCGATTGAGCTCGAAGAACGGAGGGTGGCAAAGCGAACGAATTCGGATTCCGATTTACGGATCTCCCGGGACGGGGGTCAAAGCGGTTGCATTGGGTAGTGCATCAGAATCCGTGCTAAGTGGCGGGCACGCTTTTCGAGGCGATCAGACCTTTCACCTTTTTATGTCAGTGGCTTATTTTTATCTTTTGGGCGGTACCTCGACCTTACGGTTTCCGTGTTGAGTCCTAATTAAATAGTTCTTTTTTTTTCAGTTGATTAAGGAGGGGTTGGAATTCGAGAATTTCTGGGCAGACCGTCGGGGCGCGCGGGTATTTTTAGGTGGTAGAGCTCGCAAAACGGTGAACGGTGGCGCGATCGGATTTGAATTCCGACTCCGGGATCTCCCGGAATTTAATTTTGAAGTTTGGACCCCTTTTAGGCGTTCCGGGATCCGTGTGAGCGATTGGCACGCTCTACGAGACAACCGTAGCCATCGGTTTTTGTTCCGGTTATTTTTTAGGGTTTTCTTAAAACCGGGGGCCGTAGGGTTTCTTTTCTCTTGACGGCTAGGGTTTAAGGCGGTGAAAAAGGGGAACCCCAATTCATATTTCCTCTCTTTTCAATCGTGGGCATGAGGAACCGAGGCGACGAAAGCGAAGGGAAAAGAAGGAACTGCCGGAACCGATCGGGCGACGACGGCCGATCCTCCTTCCTCCTCCCCCGTCGGCGGAATCAAGGTGAGAGGTTCAAGTTTTCCTTTTGATCTGTCCGTTTTGGGGGTTTCGGTTGATGTCGCGGCAATACGGGTTGCTGAACGGGAGGCCGCCGCCGCCGTGGTTAAACGGGAGGCCGCCGCCGCCGTCATCGTGTTGGCGGGGTCGTCGCCGGTGTCGCACGGGAGCGAAAACGGAGAGAAAACGCGAAAAGGGGGGCGTTACTGTTCATCCCGTACGGCTCCCTCAGCCGCGGTCCACCGGCCGATCGTGCACCCGGCGCACGGCTCGGCCACCTGCGGGCGTGAACCCGGCGCACAGCTGCGTGCGCCAGACCGGGCCGCAAGTGCGCGGTCCACACGCCGGGCGTGCACCCGGCGCACGCCCCGCGGCCCGGGGGCGCAGACCCGGTGCACGGGTGCGAGCGCCGGCCCAGCCCGCAAGCGCGGTCCACCGCACAGGGTGCGCCCGGTGCTGCGCCGCGACCGGGAAGTGATGAACCCGGCGCGCGCCTTTTGCCTGTGCGCGGCCCGGCCCAGGATGGGGCGGTCCACCGCACAGTATGCGCCCGGTCTGTGAGGGCCGCCACCCTTGGCCGCAGACCCGGTCCACGCCTGGACCGTGCACCAGCCTTCAGCTTTTGAGCCCAGAAACTCCGTTTTTGGCCCGTTTCGTCCCGTTTTTGAGTGTTTTTGACCGCGACGACGTGTTTAACAGTATTTTTTCACTGTAGCTGTTCCGGGCACAAGGTGGGAGTGTCTTAGCTGGAGTTTCTACGCATCTTCTTTTACGTATTTCAGGTGGGTACCCCTTAGAACCCCTTTGTACATATTCTTGTTACTATTATGTTTCATTGTCCTCATATTTGTGGTGACTGAGGGTCACGGTGCACGAGGATACATCCCGTGGTGGGGAATTTTTCCGGTGGTTGATTTACGGTATTGTGGGAAAGGTGTAAGAGTAATTAGTGGCATCATTTTAATATTGTTAACTCCCGTTATTATTTATCACATGCTCTTATCGACGTTTTAGCAACCAAGTGTCGCGGTGCCCTATATTATGTATATGTATGTGGGTTTTATTGTGGTGTCTAGCGCCGGCCTCCGGCAGTCTTTTACTCTTGATATTACATGTTATCGTTTTACCTTTGATATTACATGTTATTGTTTCACTCTTGATATTACATGTTACTGTTCTACTCCTGATTATACATGTTAGAGGGGCACTTTAGATTTCACATGTCACCATTTTACTCTTAGTTACTAATCATGTTGCTACCGGGATAGCGGTTATAGTTTGCTCTTGATTATATATTATGATGCTAACATGATTGTGGTTATGGTTACTTTGCTCGAGGCTGCAGCACGCGCACCCGCGGTTTGGCCACCGCTAAGGGTGCGCTTTTCCGGAAAAGTGGTCTATGACCCGTGTATACCCACGAGGTGACGTAGTGGGGCCCCTTATTAGTTGTGGGGTTTGAGGCGCCGAGGTGCGAGCGGTGCGACCCGTCGGTTTAGTTGTCCGACGTGGTCGGGTTTTTGCAGGTACGGTGCGACCCGTCGGTTTAGTTGTCCGACGTGGTCGGGTTTGTTACAGGTACGGTACGGCCCGTCGGTTTAGTTGTCCGACGGGGCCAGGTATTACAGGTACGGTACGGCCCGCCGGTTTAGTTGTCCGACGGGGCCAGGTATTACAGGTACGGTACGGCCCGCCGGTTTAGTTGTCCGACGGGGCCGGGTATTGCAGGATACAGGGGCACAGGTTATCTCTCCACGCTTGGGAGGGTGGTTACTCCGGTTTGCTTTACGGTTTGATTTACTACTTTTCCTGCTCTATTGTTATTATTCGTCACTGACTTCCCATATCGTGACAGGGTCCAGACGGGGGGAGCGGTAGGCGACGGTGAGGACGGGGCAGGAGCTTCTGGGTCGCTGGGGACCCTGGACTGTATTTCCTCTTTCATTTTTACATTTCATTTACGTTTGTAGTTATTTGTGAGGTTCTCGATACCCTCGTGGGGTCGGTGTGGATGTCGGCATGGTTTACCTTTGGTTCTCTTCTTAAGCATTTATTTTTCCTCTGTTCCTGTTGGCCGTTTTGAAAAAAAAAGAAAAACAAAACCAAAGAAAAGACTGCGAAAACCGTTTTTTAAAATTTAAGTGTCGTGTGGGCACCGATTTCAAAACCCTGTAGATTTTATGGATTGCGAAAATGAATTTCAAAACCCGAGTGTCGTGTGGGCACTGTTTTCAAACCCTGTGGATTTATGCTGTTTTCGAAATGCGTTTCAAAATCTGAGTGCCGGGTAGGCGCTTTTTCAACGACTGTGGATTTATCCTTTCAAACTGATCGGCCGTGCATTTTAATAAATTATGGTACCTAGTTGTGTGTTAGTGACTGTTGTGATTGAATGGTTGGTTGTGTTGGAACTTGTACTAAACGCTACGCCGTGCATATACAGAGGAGACTCTGTCCGTTTGCAGAGAGATTCTGTATATGCGGCGGGTCTGGGCATGCGCCGGGGAATAAAGGTTTTCTTTTATCAAAAAAAAAAGGAAAAAAAAAAAAAAAAAAAAAAAAGTTTCTTATACGTCAAATGTTCGACTTCTGTGAACCGTTTCCGCTAAAACGAACCCCCTTCCGTGGTCCATTTCGACCTAGGTTTTAAGGTGCGAACATCATCTAAAATTTCAGTTGGATTAGACCATCCTAATTCAATTGATTGCCACACCCTTTCGTCGATGGAAATTAAGAAAGCTTTCATCCGTACTTTCCAGTACGCATAATTAGTTCCATCAAAGAAAGGGGGTCGATTGATGTTTCCACCTTCAACCATTGTTTACAACCCTATTCCCGCTCCGATACCACTTGTTGGGTTTAGGTTAATAAGGATCTAATAGGGGAAAAAACACCTAGAGGGGGGTGAATAGGTGTAAACAATAAACACTCAAAAAATCATTGTGCGATAAAACCCAATGCGGAAAAATAAAAGAACACACAAGATTTTTACGTGGAAAAACTCCAAACCGGAGTAAAAAACCACGGGACCGATAACACGGCGAAATCCACTAGAATTAACACACGTACAAGGTGATATAACGTACTCACAGACGACTCAACCTTTTACCATACGCTCCTAGTAGATCTTCCCGCTCGCTCCACGACGCTTCTCGAATCCACGATCCGCGCCCAACGCTGAATCCACAGCGTCCAACGTCGAGTCCACGACGTCCAACCGAATCCACGGTCTTCACCCAATGGCACGCTTCGAATCCACGAACGCACCTCGCTCCGAATCCACGAAAGCGATAACACCTTGAATCCACAAGGCCACGCGAGTCCACGCGCCGATTTTGGGGTAAATCGTTGTTTGTTTGGGTGGTGATGATCCGCCGAATACTTAGATCAAGAGTAGATCGGAAATACCATCTAAGTATTCATTAGTTTGATTCTACTCAAGATGTGAGTATGAAAACCTAGAATCAAACTAATCAATATAGATGAAGAAACATAGAATATTTCTATTGATTTCCTTTCTTCTCTATATGTGGATCTAAGGCCGTATAAAATGATATGTGAAAATGACGGCTCTATTTGGATTGCCCTAGAAAATGACCATAGGGTCTATTTATAGGTTAGAAACCCTAGGAAGAATATTCGGATCAAAAACAAACTTTTCTGGAAAGTTTTACCGACGGCGATCCGGATTGTATAAGCCACGATCCGGATCGCAGACGCACAGAATGCAGTTTCCAGAAAATCACCTGTTCGGGATCCGGATCATAATCCACGATCCGGATCGTTCATACATTTTCACAAAACATCCCATTCGGGATCCGGATTGTACAAGCTGTGATCCGGATTGCAGCAATGTATGAACGAACACCTTTCGGGATCCGGATTGAAAGTCCACGATCCGGATCCTGAACATGTCTCATGTCCAGTTTTTGATGAATAAGCAGTTAAAACCTCTTCCAGGTGTTTCTACACTATAAGAAGTATTCGGATCATCAAAATTATTTAGTTAAACGTACCTGATCCTTTTGAATTCTTCTTTCTTGAGATTGAGGTATACGATCCGAAGTTTCTTCATCTTCAATCTTCAAGACTTAATACAATCACGAAATACGCCAACTCAAATTCCGTAACACCTGGGACCATCGTCAACCCCAACGGTTCCCAACAACACGGACCGGAAGATACTCGACGGCCCGGGACTGCCGTCTGCGCAACGGCTCCCTCCACGACGGCACAACAGGGAAACAAGACCTCTCGGGACTACCGTTTACCCAAACGGCTCCCGGCACAGATAAGCAACCCAGTACAACTATCAGACTCCACTCTGCTCCCAAGCAAGAGTGCAAAAGCATCCCACACTAAAAGCAAGTCCCGACCTCTCGGCCCACTACCCGGGCGAGAAAACACTATGTCCAGGAATGAAAGAACAGTGTGGATGTCTAAGCATAAATAACCCTAGCCCAAGTGAGGGTTTTCTACTGGTCTGGTTACACATGCAACATATGACGGGGGTGCTAGGTCAAGTTCCAAGATAACTATATTAACAGATAATAAAAGGAATAACAATTCCTACAATCTAGCATGCTACACAATGAAATAAACTATCATGCATAGTCCTACATCAGTAGAAATACTGTACAGTCCATAAAACTTGGAGATAAGGCCACCCACCTCGGTTTGCCACCAATTGCTCGTAGACACTTGCAATTGGCCTCCACGCGATCCGCACGCAAAACGATGTCCGCTGCCGGAGTCCGCACGCAAAACGAAGCACGGTGCCAAAATCCGCACGCAAAACGGAGTCCGCACGCAAAACGGAGCACAGTGCCGGAATCCGTAAGCAAAACAGTGCACGGTGCCGGAGTCCGCACGAAAAACGAAGTCCGCACGCAAAACGGTGCACAGTGCCGGAATCCACATGCAAAACGGTGCACGGTGCCGGAGTCCGCACGCAAAACGGAGTCCACATGCAAAACGGTGCATGGTGCCGGAATCCGCACGCAAAACGGAGTCCGCACGCAAAACGGAGCACGCCGCAGGGGACCGCACGCAAAACGGTGCAGAAGAACACAGTCCCAAACACAGATAAGAACAAGGGGTTAATTACAGTCCAAAAGAACGCCCCGAAACTGTGCTAAAAATACTGTAAAAATAACACACGGGACCTACCCGATTGCGCCGCCGTCGCCGAAACGCTCCGCCGGGCGACCTCGCACGCAAAACGAGGTCCACGACGCGCCGCCGCACCTCACGCAACCTCCTCCCTCACTCCCTCTCGCTCCCGGGTGCAGAAGAAAGAAAAGAAAGGAAGCAAAATGGCGGTGCGGGGAGGAAGAAGAAGAAGAAAAGAGGGAGAGGGAGAAAAGCTGGTCCACGGTGCCGGTCCACGGAGCCGGTCCACCGCGCTAACCAACCGGGGGCTCCAACCGGCCGGTCCACAAGGCTGGGCGCGTGCGCCGGGTCCACGCACGCGCCCAGCGCGCCAAGTGGCGCGCGGCAACGCGCCCGCCACACGGGCGCGTTGCACCGCACCACGCGCAGGCGCGGGACACGCGCCCGTTACACGGGCGCGCGTGCCCCCCGCGCCCGCGCGGGCGCCAACGGGGGGCCGCCACGTGGCGGCCCCTGCGCTGACCCGCGCAGGCGCGCGTTCCTAACGCGCTCCAGCTGGCGCGCATTGCGCAGCGCGCAGCCGCCCACCTCGGGATCCGTGCCGCGCCACGCCTCGGTTTGCGTGCCGCGTCGTCTCGAAAAACGCGCACGCCTACCGGACTCCAAAACCAACAAATAAATAGTCCATTCTTAGCGATTTCGCGCGCTGAATCCAAAAACAATGTCCGTTTCTCCAAATTCTCATCCGAAAATTTGCCGAATGCCCACTCGATCCGATTTCCGCGCCGGGTCCATTTTTAAAGTCCGATTTGCCAAATTCCAACTCTAAAAATTCCCGAAGGCGACCGGAGAGGTAATCTGTAGAGTACTGGGACTTCGGACAGCGCGCCGACCACACAAGATGGCATGGAGCAGAGAGTTGCCTTGGACATGTTGCATTTGAGTTTACAGTTGATGCCGGGTTGATTCGGATCAACGCAGAAGCTCCAGCTTGATTCGGGGTTTTTCCGGGCTTTGTTCGCCGATTGAAGACTAGATTTGGGTATTACCGACTTCGCAGTGGAGTGTCGGAAATTCAGGAACACTTGGGACAGGTATATTTTCAGTTTACAGTGAAGTTCGGGAGGTTCCGGACTGACGCGGAGGATCAGAGGGCAAAAAGTGAGTCGGAACTGACAGTTTCGGAGCCGGTTTTTGAATTGAGTACCCCGACTCAACGGATGAGCTTTTTGAAGAGAAAAAGGTGTGAGCGCGTGTATTTTCGATTTACAGCGGGGTTCGGGAGGTTCCGGACGGCGGCGGATGACCCGAAGGCAAAAAGTGAGTTGGAGTTGGAATTTTGAATTATTTTAATGATTTAATTAATTAGTTTTGCTAATTCATTGTGCTCTTTGCTTGGTGGCAGTGGAAGTGGGTTGTGGATTAAAGGTAAGTGAAATTTTTGCTTTTTGTTTTAAGCTACTACTTACTTAATTAAAAGTTAATTAAGTTCTCTTTTAATTAGTGAGTCTGTAGCTTTATTAGGTGGGTGATCTTATCCACTCACGCCACCTCATCACCCTCAAGCTCCCAACCACCTCTGAAGCTTCTTCGTAGCAGGAAAAAAAAAAAAAGAGAGTAAGGAAGGGGAAGAAGAAGGTAGAAGAGGTGAAGTAGAGGAAGAAGACAAGTGAGATTTGGGGATTTTCTTGGTCGCGAACTTCCTCGTTGGAGGCCGTGGGGAGCGTGGGCGCGCCATTGAGGTTGGTGGATATATGTTTTTAGTTTTGGGAATATTTATTATGTTTAATTTGAGCTTTGGTAATTTTATTTTGGATTTTTGGAAAATTTTTAGAGATGAATAATTGAGTTTTGGAGCTTTGGATTTTTCTTGGGGCACTTGGGAGATTTTGTTGGATTTTTAAAGCTTAAAAAATAGATTTTTGGGAAAAATTTGGTGCTTTGAGGATTTTTTTGACAAATTTTGGAGCTAAATTAATGTTTAAAAATTATTTTAATTTTTTCTGAATTTTTTTTAATTTTTTTAAATTTTTTTTCCGCCGCCGGGGGTGCCGCTGTTGGCAGCACCCTGCGGCGGCGCTGCCTGGCCGCGCGCAGGCACGCGCGCGGCAGGGGCCGCGCGCAGGCACGCGCGCGGCATGGCCGCGCGCAGGCGCGCGCGCGGCAGGGGCCGCGGGCCGCGCGGGCCTGCGCGGGCGCCGCGGGCCGCGCGGGCCGCGCGCGGGCCTGCGCGGGCGCTGCAGGCCGCGCGCGGGCCTGAGCGGGCGCGCGCGGGCGCGCGCAGCGCCACAGGGCGCTGCGCGCAGTGCCGCTGGGCTCCGCGCGCAGCGCCGCTGGGCGCCGCGCGCAGCGCCGCAGGGGCGCTGCGCGGCGCGCTCCGGCGCCGCGCAGCAGCCCCTGCGCCGCTCGGCTTGGGCCGCGTGCCGCGCGGCCGGCCTCCCGGGCCGCGCGGCTGGGGTTTTCGCCGCTTGGCGTGCCCCGGGACTTCGTCGGCGCCTCGGTGTGCGTGCCGGGCCCGTTTTTTCGCCGACGGAGGCCGGTTTCGCCGTCGGATTTCCGTTTTTCCGCCGACGGAGGCCGGTTTCGCCGTCGGATTCCGTTTTTTTTCGCCGACGGAGGCCGTTTTTTTTTTTTCCGCCGCGGAGGCCGTTTTTTCGCCGTCGATTCCGTTTTTCTGCCGACGGAGGCCGTTTTTCCGCCGACGGAGGCCGGTTTCGCCGTCGACCGCTGTTTTTTTTTTTTCGCCGTCGACCGCTATTTTTCGCCGCCGCGAGCTGTTTTTTCGCCGTCGACCGCTGTTTTCGCCGCCGCGAGCTGTTTTTCGCCGTCGACCGCTGTTTTCGCCGCCGCGAGCTATTTTTCGCCGTCGACCGCTGTATTTCGCCGTCGACCGCTGTTTTTCGCCGCCGCGAGCTGTTTTTCGCCGTCGACCGCTGTTTTTCGCCGTCGACCGCTGTTTTCGCCGCCGCGAGCTGTTTTTCGCCGTCGACCGCTGTTTTTCGCCGTCGACCGCTGTTTTCGCCGCCGCGTGCTGTTTTTCACCGTCGAGCGTTGTTTTTCGCCGTCGGTCGCGGTTTTTCGCCGTGGAGGCTGTTTTGCCGGCGCAGGCCGTTTTTCGCCGCCGGGTGCTCGATTTTCGATCGATCTTTACTGATTTTGCGATTTCTCTTTTACTGGCAGTATTCTGTGCAGTTTTAGCTTCTGACTGGGACACGACCTTGTGACTCCGTTTTGCGTGCGGGTTTCGGCATCGTACTTCGGGTTGCGTGCGGACCTCATGGAGACAAGGTAAGCCCGCTGAGCCCAATTGCAAGTGTCGACAAGCAATTGGGGGCGATCTGAGGTGGGTTGGTTTTTCTCTCCAAGTCTTCGGACTTCCTTCTAATTCTATTATAATAGGATTTGCATGCTAGTTTAAGTGTTTTCTTGGAACTTGACTAGCACCCCCGTCATATGTTGCATGTGTTCAACCAGACCAATAGAGAACCTTAATCTGGGCTAGGTTCTTTTGTGCTTTAGACATCCCCACACATGGCTTTTCCTTCTGGACATAGAGTTCCTCGCCCGGGTCGTGGGCCGAGCGGTCAGAGTTTTGTGGGATGGGTGCTTCACTCGGGCTTGGGAGCTGAGTGGGGTCTGGTGGCTGTGTTAGGCCAGTGTTGGTGGTTTGGGAACCGTTTAGAGTAAACGGTGGTCCCGGGTTTCTAGTTGTGACGTCGTTTTCTCGTTACTACCACGTTGTGATCGTGGAGTACGTATGCTATCAGGACCTTGAACCCAGAATGCTTTTGAACTCTCATGATTTTGGTATACCAGTGTTTTTCTTCCGTATTCCTAAGGGTCGCCGGAGCTTGTTCTTGTTTGATTGGGCGAAGGTGTCACCCTTGGGAGTTCGGGAAACAAACTCGTTTTCAACTAATTTTCTCAAGAACTAAAATCCATAAAAGCTGGTTTTTCTCAATTTAAGATAGTTTTCAAAAGGGTAAATTTTACCCTCACCCCAAGGGGGTTGAGGAGAAATGATATTTCTTTATAAAGGTCATCTTTTTACTAATTCCCTCATCCGCCAGGACGGGGGATCTGGGTTCTAAGGGCTGATTTCGTCTTGGGCCGAAAACAACGGGAGGCGACACCTATAGCCGGTTCTTGTTTGATTGGGGTCGTAGGTAGTAGACTCCCGGGGTTTTCGGACTCTGTACAGTTCTAGCTGTGGAGCATCTCCAGCCGTGAGTTATGAGTTTGTGTTGAGATAGTTGCCCACTTTAACCGAGAGGGGCCGAATCCCTGAACGGTAAAGGATCGAGAACTTCGATAGGCTGAGCCTAGAGTCTGTTCCTGTTTGATTGGGGTTCTAGGCACCGGTCTATCGGGATTCTCGGACCTTGCCGCGTCAGTCGGCTCTGCTCGTCTATGAGTGGGGTGTCGTTGTGGGAGCCGTATGGAGTGACGGCGGACCCAGCTGTGTAGTACCTTCTTGAGTGAGTTGTGTTGTGAGGTTGAGTCGTGGAGAGTTCTCCGACCGAGTTGTGCTTTGAGCATCGAGATACCGATCTGTTTGATCGTGGATTATAGCCTGCTGAGCCTGGCTTTTTGCCAGTTATGAGATACTTGAGTTACTTGAGTTCGGAGGGGTCGCTCCCCTCGAGCTACGCCCCGGGTGCGATGATGATACCGAGCCTGACGAGGCTGCGATGATGCGACTAGTTGATACACTAGAGTTCGCTTGAGATAGTCGGACAGGACGCCCCACGTAAATCCCGTCCTCATGTGGATGTGTGGTGGTGGGTAGGTGCGATCCTAGTCGACAGGCGCAGGCTTGACTGGACCCTATGTGGCAGTCATAGAGATTGGGTGTTGTGTGAGAGAGTATGCATATCATGTGTCATAGATCGGTTATACCTTTGAGCATAGTACTTATGACATAGTGTCAGTATTGAGTGGATGCATACCATCATCTGTGTTCTTTCTTGTTGAGCATAGTAGATAGAGGCATGATAGCTGTAGATATTTTCCAGCTTATGCTTTCATTATTTCAGTTTCATTCTGTTATCTTATGCCTCTAGTAGACTTAGTGGGCAGACTGTGGTTCTTGGAGACGGTACCCACTGAGAACTACTGTAGGATGTAGTTCTCACACCCTCTGTCGGTGACAGGTTGCTGAGGCTTTCTTCCGTTCCTGCCGAGCTGGCTTGACGGACCGAGGACAGGGAGTCGCGTGATAGTTCCCTACCAGCATTATTACTTTAGAGTGAGGTAGATGTACCATCCCGGACTGTGGGAGTTGATCATGTATTGATTTTCTAGTCTTAGCTATCTCCCCTGTGGATTTGTAGATGTTGTATAGGTTGCTTCTATTTGTATCATCTTGTATTCGGGAGATAGACTTGTATTTATTTTCAGCTTTTTAGTAGTGAGATTTTATATTACAGCTTTTATTACCCGCTCTGATATCTGTATAGCTGTAGTTCTATCTTTTGCAGGTTAGACGCTTCGTCTGTACGGCAGTTTCCGTACAGATGGCGGATCTGTTAGCGAGCCCGGGTCGCAGTTCGACCCCGGGGCGTGACATAATCTTTTATCCAAACTTCGCCCGGAGTCCAATTTTGACATCCGAACCGCGCGGAGCCATTTCCAAACACCCGACGGGTCCTTCCAATTTTCCACGGGGTCTCCTTTTAAGCCCGAAGTCCACCACGTGTGTCCAAATTGCGCGCAAACACCACCGACACATCCCGCAGGCCTCCAGTGATGCAACTAAATCCCAGATTGCATCACAAATCCATTTCTTGGGCCCGACACGCGCACAAACACTTCCAACGGCCACTAAAAGCTGCCCAACAACCAGCAACTCCTACGCCGGTGATTACGGGACCTCACAAGTATAGCAGTAAAAGATGACATAATTAAGTGACCCGTTTAATCATGCATTGTCCCAATATTTTGTCCATTTTTTAAGAATAAACAGTTTAGAGTGACATAAGCTAAGGTGACAGTCTCATATGAACAATCATCAATTTGCAGTCCTCAATTACTATTCTGCCCCTAAACATGCAGTCCAGAATAATTAAGCGATTAAATAAAGTAATCATTCTAACAATAATTTTTCATGGATCAAATAACCAATAATTAATTTCCTAGAGCATGCAAGTCTACCAACAACCAATTAGCATCATCAAATCAGGGGTACTCTGATATTCCTAGTGGGCATACCAAAGGAGAGGAGTACAACAACCACCAACCTAAAGTGCGAACTGTCCGGATCCGTACAGATGAAAATACCAAAAACTCTAATTCCTTGCTCTAACAATTTCAGCACACCCGTAACACTCCTGGCACAATACAAAGTCCACTAAATACACTTAGGCTCCCAAATATTGATCTTATAATCACATACAACATCTATCTCAAAACTGTTAAATTATCACCTGCAGAAAGTGCCCAGAAAATTCTTAGAAAAATATCACGGCGATCCTCGCGTCGATAGCTTCGTAACGGTAGCTTCCACGCCCAAATCTGAGTTCGGTAAGTCAAGATATAAATTCGGCAAGGTGGCAATCCAAACAACAAACTGTGAAGAAAAACTGCACACTGTACACTGAGAAAACAGTAATTTTCACCTCGAAATAAAACTCAGAAATTCCAAGAAAAATACGAGCGCGTTCATTGCGATCCGTAGATGAAAAAGTTGTATAAGCTCGTTCCCGTATGACGCCCGTGCGCGAAGATATGGCCAAAATACCACAGTGCTGTCCCAACAATCATCACAGAAAAAGGTGTCACATTAATGCCTCGGGATCCGTGCCAAAACCTCGAAACAGAAAAGTACGATCAAAATAAAAGTTGAAGCCCTACCTGTTAGGAGTCAGCCGGCGCAAGAATCACTGAAAAAGGACCTTGGGGTAGCCCAGGGGAGCTAAAACACTGCTGCTGCGCCGAAGAAGAACATAGGAACCACCACGTCGCGTCGCGCCGTAAAATAGAGAACCTCGGGATGCGCGCTCCTAAAATCCTAGAACTTGGCAGGAAGATCAAGGATTAAAAGGTGAACAAATCTCCTTAAGGTGCCTCAGGCAGAAGATGCGCAGGTTGAGAGAAAAAAGCCAAAGAAGAGGGCTCGGGCTGGTATTTATAGGCTGAAGAAATCATTTGGGAAAATTCCCAACGTGTCCCAACTTTCGGGCGCCCGAAAATTTTCGGGCGCACACAGTGCGGCCCGGCCCAAAACTTTCGGGCGCGCACAGTGCGGCCCAGCCCAATTCGCGCCGTCGGACGGGATCCCGACTTCGTCCGACCCGCCTCGGAGCCCGCCACGTGTCGCCCGAACAGGCGACAGCCATGCAAGCCCCGCCAGCGCCCGCCATGTGTCCCTGCCCGCTTCAACGCGGTGGTTGGCGCCCGCGAATCAGTGGGCGCCACGTGGCACTGCCCATGACGCCCCTCACCTGCCCGCGTACGGCACCTGCCCCGCGGTACGGCGCCTGCCCCCGACACCTGCCCCGCGCGCTGCGTGGCGCGCCCCCGGTCCACGCCTCCCCGCGCGCTCCCGCAAACCGAGCGCACATGAGCCGCCCAATCAGGCGCTGCCACGTGGACACCCGCCGGTCCACGCGCCCCGCGGTGCACCCCGGCCCACTCCAGGCCGTTCCGTGGACCCAGCCGCGTGCGCCGACCAATCAGGTCGCGCCACGTGGCACCCCCGCCGGTCCACGGCTCCCCCATGCACCAGAAATCCAGTAAATTTTCCGGGAGTCCGTTTTTGGGCATCCGGACTCAGAATTTAGCAAACAAAAAGCTGTTTTCAAGCGTTTTTCCATGCTGAATCCAAATCCACCCTCCGTTTGGCCTAAATCCTTTTCTAAAATTCGACAAAAGCAGCCGAAGGCCAATACAGCTAACCAAAGCTCACAGGGTCCATCTGTGGCATCCCTTTGATGCACTATGGGCCAGATACACCATCAACAGGTGTTTGCACAGTGGATTTACGAGAAAAAGGTGCATGGGGTTCAGGGGCCCTACACTTTCGCCGTTCTTGTTTGCTCTTATCGTCATCGATGCCGCGGAAAACCCTAGGGCATCGCCGCACTGCCGCACAGCACGCAGCGCATGCGCCTCGCGGGGCAGGTGCCCGCGCGGCCACACTGCGTGCGGCGCGGAGCGGGGCATGCGCCCGCGCGGCCGCACCTTGTGCGGCGCCGCGCGGGGCAGGGACCTGCGCTGCCGCACAGCACGCAGCGCAGGCGCCGCGCAGGGCAGATGCCCGCGCGGCCACATCGCGTGCGGCGCCGCGCAGGGCAGGCGCCCGCGCGGCCGCACCGCACGCGGCGCGCGCGTGCCGCGTGGGGCTGTGCCCGCGCGGACGCGCCGCATGCGCCGCGTGGGGCTGGTGCCCGCTCGGCCGCGCTGCATGCACCGCGTGGGGCTGGAGTCCACGCGGCCGCCGCATGCACCGCACGGGGCTGGTGCCCACACGGCCGCGCCGCATGCACCACGCGGGGCTGGAGCCCGCGCGGCCGCCGCATGCGCCGCGTGGGGCTGGCGCCCGTGCGGCTGCACCATACAAGGCCCGCGTGCCGCGCGGGGGCCGCTTCGTCACCGCCATCGCGAGTCGTTAGTCCTTTTGTTTGCGCTTTCGGAGTCGTGTTTTCCTTATGAGAGTCGTATCTTACCTGTTATGCCATGTTTGGGGACTTTCTTTTAGGTTCGGGTGTCATCCGAAGGTACGGGTCGATTTTCGGAGTTCCGGTCGACGCGGTTTGAAATGGGTACTTTATTATATTCCGGTATATGGTCGTTCCTGTCGTAACTTGTGAAAATAAAGTGGAGGTATATTTTGTGAACTGTCTAACCCCATTGCATGAGAATTCCGCTCTTTTATTTCTAACTGTGGCGACGAAGGTCGCGGTGCCTTATTACATCCCGAGTTCGGCATTTATGCTCATGATTGCTTACACGCACACCGGCGGTCTGGCCACCGGACAGGGTGTATTTTTTCGAAAAGATGGTACGTTGACCCGTGTACCCCATAATGTGTGATGATGGGGACTCCTCACGGTGAGGCGACTGCAACTTGGGCAGTTGAGGGGTTAAAAGCACCAAGAGGCAAGCGGAGTAGCTCTAGGGTAGGTGCCCAGCATGATTTTGACAAGGAATATGGTGATTCATAACGGGTAGGTGCCCAGCATGATTTTGACAGGGAATATGGTGATTCATGAGGGGGAAGTAGAATGCTCTTATGTATCGGTTTGTTTACTACAGTTTTTATAGCATTACCTGTTTTCATCTACTTTATTTGTCACTGACTCCCCACACTGTGACAGGTCCGAACAGGGGTGGGAACCGGGACGATGGTGAGACTGCGTTTAGAGGACCTCAGCCGCTTGAGACAGTCATACGTCTTATTTACTTTCGGTTATCTCTTTCGCTTTTGGTTAGTAGGTTAGTGATTATTTGTTGGTGGAACAATTGTGGATGTTGGGTTGAGATCCTAGCTTAGTGATGACATCTTTATTGCGTTATCTTATACTTGTATGCGGCATGATTTCAAATAACAAAATGACTTCGAAAACGTTTTCAAACTAAGTATCGTGTGGGCACTGCTTTCCAGACCCGTGGATTTATCCTTTCAAGTTATGTTGCCGCCTAAAAGGGATTTGCGAAAACGTTTCTAAAACCGGGTGTCGTGTGGACACTGTTTTCCAAACCTGTAGATTTATCCTTTCTTTCTTGCTATAGTAATTGTGGTTGTGTCTAATTGTGATCTCTCCTTTTGGTATCATCGTGACTGCATGGTTAAAGTATGAGTCGTATTTGAAACGTCGTACATATACAAAGGAGACTACGTTTGTTAGTGGAGTGAATTTGTATATGTGGCGGGTCTGGCACGCACCGGAGGCGAGGTTGATTTCACAAAAAAAAAAAGATACACGTTTTTTCCGCTCATTTAGAACCTCCGGGGCGTTACACCTCTCGCTCATCATGATGGCTCCATAAGACCTTCACAAAATGTATAACCCGATTGCACAATTCTTTTGTCTCTCTGGCAAGAATTCGCATCGGGCGCTCCTGATAGCTCAAATCATTGTCCAACTCCAAGGAAGTGAAGTCCAAAACATGCGAGGGGTCAAATACATACTTCCTCAGGACGGATACGTGAAATACATCATGAGTGCCTGCTAGACGTGGCGGTAGCGCAACTCGATAAGCAACGGGTCCAATGCGCTCTAACACCTCAAACGGACCAATAAATCGTGGACTGAGCTTTCCGCGCACTCCAAATCGGCGTATCCCTCGAGATGGCGAGACTTTCAGAAAAACATGATCCCCAATCTGAAACTCCAAGTCTCGCCGCCTCCTATCGGCATAACTCCTTTGCCGGCTCTGAGCGGTCACCAAATGTCGCCGAATGACCTTGACCTTTTCTTCGGCTTCTATAAGCAAGTCAGGCCCTAAGATCTTCCTTTCACCCACGTTGTTACGGATTTTGAGTTGGCGTATTTCGTGAATAGTTTAAGTCTTGAGGATTGAAGATGAAGAAACTGTGGATCATATACCTCAATCTCAAGAAAGAAGAATTCAAAAGGATCAGGTACGTTTAACTAAATAATTTTGATGATCCGAATACTTCTCATAGTGTAGAAACACTTGGAAGAGGTTTTAATTGCATATTCATCAAAAACTGAACATGGGACATGTTCAGGATCCGGATCGTGGACTTTCAATCCGGATCCCGAAAGGTGTTCGTTCATACATTGCTGCAATCCGGATCATAGCTTGGACATCCGGATCCCGAATGGGGTGTTTTGTGAAAATGTATGAACGATCCGGATCGTGGATTATGATCCGGATCCCGAACAGGTGATTTTCTGGAAACTGCATTCTGTGCGTCTGCGATCCGGATCGTGGCTTATGCAATCCGGATCGCCGTCGGTAAAACTTTCCAGAAAAGTTTGTTTTTGATCCGAATATTCTTCCTAGGGTTTCTAACCTATAAATAGCCCTTCCTTTTCATTTCTAGGGCAATCCACAATCGGAAAAAGAGCCGTCATTTTCAATATCATTTTATACGGCCTTAGATCCACATATAGAGAAGAACGGAAATCATTAGATCTATTTAATGGTTCTTCATCTATATTGATTAGTTTGATTCTAGGTTTTCATACTCACATCTTGAGTTGAATCAAACTAATGAATACTTAGATGGTATTTCCGATCTACTCTTGATCTAAGTATTCGGCGGATCATCACCACCCAAACAAACAACGATTTATCCCAAAATCGGCGCGTGGACTCGCGTGGCCTTGTGGATTCAAGGTGTTATCGCTCTCGTGGATTCGGAGCGAGGTGCGTTCGTGGATTCGAAGCGTGCCATTGGGTGAAGACCGTGGATTCGGTCGGACGTCGTGGACTCGACGTTGGACGCTGTGGATTCAGCGTTGGGCGCGGATCGTGGATTCGAGAAGCGTCGTGGAGCGAGCGGAGAAGATCTACTAGGGGCGTATGGTAAAAGGTTGAGTCGTCTGTGAGTACGTTATATCACCTTGTACGTGTGTTAACTCTAGTGGATTTCGCCGTGTTATCGGTCCCGTGGTTTTTTACTCCGGTTTGGAGTTTTTCCACGTAAAAATCTTGTGTGTTCTTTTATTTTTCCGCATTGGGTTTTATCGCACAATGATTTTTTGAGTGTTTATTGTTTACACCTATTCACCCCCCTCTAGGTGTTTTTTCCCCTATTAGATCCTTATTAACCTAAACCCAACAAGTGGTATCAGAGCGGGAATAGGGTTGTAAACAATGGTTGAAGGTGGAAACATCAATCGACCCCCTTTCTTTGATGGAACTAATTATGCGTACTGGAAAGTACGGATGAAAGCCTTCTTAATTTCCATCGACGAAAGGGTGTGGCAATCAATTGAATTAGGATGGTCTAATCCAACTGAAATTTTAGATGATGTTCGCACCTTAAAACCTAGGTCGAAATGGACCAAGGAAGAGATAGACTTATCTTCTTACAATGGCAAAGGGATTAATGCTCTATTTAATGCTTTGTCACAAACTGAGTTCTCTCGCGTCTCGGCATGTGAGACTGCGAAAGAAATCTGGGATGTTCTTCAAGTTACGCATGAGGGAACTAACCTAGTGAAGATTCAGAAACTGCAAATGCTTACGAGCAAGTTTGACTCTATCTCTATGGCAGAGAATGAATCCTTCACTGACTATTACACACGATTGCAAGACATCGTGAACTCATGTGCTAACTTGGGAGAGAAGATTCCAGAATTTAAAGTTGTAAGAAAAATTCTAAGAACTCTTCCTGAACGATTTCGCCCGAAGGTCGCAGCCATTGAAACAATTAAACACCCGGACGAAATGCGTGTAGAAGAATTAGTAGGTGCTTTACAAACTTATGAAATGACTTTTCCTACTAACTATTCTTCTGGAAAGGCATCCTCTTCTAAGTCTTCAGGTTACGCATTGAAATCAACTAAAGAAGAAGACGCGGATTCATCCTCCTCGGACGACGACGAGAACATTTCTATGGAGGACTTTGAGAAGCAGCTCGCTCTCTTGACAAGGAAGTTTCGCCGCAACTTTCGAAGGGGAAATTCAAGCAAAACTCCATCCTTCGGAAAGTCGAAGAAAGGCAAGGGTTCTCAAGCTACAAGTCAAGAAGCCAAGAGAACTTCTCAAAGGATAAGAAAAGTTCTGAGGGACAAGTTCAGTGTTTCAAATGTCGAGGCTACGGCCACATAGCAACTGAATGTCCCAACAAGAATCCGGCTAAGAAGAAAGCGATGCAAGCAGTCACTTGGGATGACAACTCCACGTCAAATGAGTCATCGTCAAGTGATGAAGAAGACAACGCGACAGCTTTCCACGCGTCCACCACATCTTCATCCTTCATGTGCTTAATGGCAAGTACATCCGACTCACTGTCCAACTCCACTGTGGAAAAGATTGCAACGGACGATGAGTCAGATATTCGGAAGGTGAAGATTTTGTTTTAGCCTACCATAACTTTTGAGGGATTCAAAGAAACTGGCTAAGCAAAACAAGGGGTTGAAAGAGAGATTACTGGATCTTGAAGATGAAGTAAAAAGAGTAACCTCTATCTCAACCGATCTTGAAGTGGAAAGGGACAATCTGATTAAGACAAATGTTTCCCTTCAAGAGTCCAATGAGCATTTCGAGAAGATTATGTAGACATGGTGAACAAAGCGAATTACTTCTTGAAGCTCAACGGCGAGGCCGACGGAAAAATTGGAAATGACGGAGACCATACGCCAACTAAAGGATGACTTACAGAGATTTTCTTCTGGAAGGAGTAAGTTGGACAGACTCCTTGGTCTCGGTCAAAGAAACAAGTTCGGCCTCGGATACATCTCAATCTGGAGACATTCCAAGTTCGAGTGGTACTGTATTTGTGCCTTCGTCGGTATCTCCTCCTCCGACACCGGTGTTCACGCCAAGCAACGACAACGAACCTACTACATCTTCTTCGGAATCGAAAGAATAAGGTATGTTTTCGTTGTGGCATTTCTAGGGCACATCGGAAAAGAGCAAGACTGGAGCCAAATGCACGGCCTCAAGAACATCTTGCAAGAACTACCAAAAGGGCTATTCCTAGAAAAACACTCCAATCAATTGATGGAAAAGAGCCTTGGTAGTACACCGCTCAGACGACATCATCAAGGAAGCAATACTTAGATGGTAAGACGATCTACCTTGATCTAAGTATTCGGCGGATCATCACCACCCAAACAAACAACGATTTACCCCAAATCGGCGCGTGGACTCGCGTGGCCTTGTGGATTCAAGGTGATCGCTCTCGTGGATTCGGAGCGAGGTGCGTTCGTGGATTCGAAGCGTGCCATTGGGTGAAGACCGTGGATTCGGTCGGACGTCGTGGACTCGACGTTGGACGCTGTGGATTCAGCGTTGGCGCGATCGTGGATTCGAGAAGCGTCGTGGAGCGAGCGGAGAAGATCTACTAGGAGCGTATGGTAAAAGGTTGAGTCGTCTGTGAGTACGTTATATCACCTTGTACGTGTGTTAATTCTAGTGGATTTCGCCGTGTTATCGGTCCCGTGGTTTTTTACTCCGGTTTGGAGTTTTTCCACGTAAAAATCTTGCGTGTTCTTTTATTTTTCCGCATTGGGTTTTATCGCGCAATGATTTTTTGAGTGTTTATTGTTTACACCTATTCACCCCCCTCTAGGTGTTTTTTCCCCTATTTAGATCCTTATTAACCTAAACCCAACAAGTGGTATCAGAGCGGGAATAGGGTTGTAAACAATGGTTGAAGGTGGAAACATCAATCGACCCCCTTTCTTTGATGGAACAAATTATGCGTACTGGAAAGTACGGATGAAAGCTTTTTAATTTCCATCGACGAAAGGGTGTGGCAATCAATTGAATTAGGATGGTCTAATCCAACTGAAATTTTAGATGATGTTCGCACCTTAAAACCTAGGTCGAAATGGACCAAGGAAGAGATAGACTTATCTTCTTACAATGGCAAAGGGATTAATGCTCTATTTAATGCTTTGTCACAAACTGAGTTCTCTCGCGTCTCGGCATGTGAGACTGCGAAAGAAATCTGGGATGTTCTTCAAGTTACGCATGAGGGAACTAACCTAGTGAAGATTCAGAAACTGCAAATGCTTACGAGCAAGTTTGACTCTATCTCTATGGCAGAGAATGAATCCTTCACTGACTATTACACACGATTGCAAGACATCGTGAACTCATGTGCTAACTTGGGAGAGAAGATTCCAGAATTTAAAGTTGTAAGAAAAATTCTAAGAACTCTTCCTGAACGATTTCGCCCGAAGGTCGCAGCCATTGAAACAATTAAACACCCGGACGAAATGCGTGTAGAAGAATTAGTAGGTGCTTTACAAACTTATGAAATGACTTTTCCTACTAACTATTCTTCTGGAAAGGCATCCTCTTCTAAGTCTTCAGGTTACGCATTGAAATCAACTAAAGAAGAAGACGCGGATTCATCCTCCTCGGACGACGACGAGAACCTTTCTATGGAGGACTTTGAGAAGCAGCTCGCTCTCTTGACAAGGAAGTTTCGCCGCAACTTTCGAAGGGGAAATTCAAGCAAAACTCCATCCTTCGGAAAGTCGAAGAAAGGCAAGGGTTCTTCAAGCTACAAGTCAAGAAGCAAGAGAACTTCTCAAAGGATAAGAAAAGTTCTGAGGGACAAGTTCAGTGCTTCAAATGTCGAGGCTACGGCCACATTGCAACGGAATGTCCCAACAAGAATCCGGCAAAGAAGAAAGCGATGCAAGTCGTCACTTGGGATGACAACTCCACGTCAAATGAGTCATCGTCAAGTGATGAAGAAGACAACGCGACAGCTTTCCACGCGTCCACCACATCTTCACCCTTCATGTGCTTAATGGCAAGTACATCCGACTCACTGTCCAACTCCACTGTTGAAAAGATTGCAACGGACGATGAATCAGATAATTCGGAAGGTGAAGATTTTGTTTTAGCCTACCATAACTTTTGAGGGATTCAAAGAAACTGGCTAAACAAAACAAGGGGTTGAAAGAGAGATTGCAGGATCTTGAAGAAGAAGTAAAAAGAGTAACCTCTATCTCAACCGATCTTGAAGTGGAAAGGGACAATCTGATTAAGACAAATGTTTCCCTTCAAGAGTCCAATGAGCATTTCGAGAAGAATTATATGGATATGGTGAACAAAGCGAATTACTTCTTGAAGCTCTACGGCGAGGCTCGACAGGAAAAATTGGAAATGACAGAGACCATACGCCAACTAAAGGATGACTTACAGAGATTTTCTTCTGGAAGGAGTAAGTTGGACAGACTTCTTGGTCTCGGTCAAAGAAACAAGTTCGGCCTCGGATACACTCAAACTGGAGACATTCCAAGTTCGAGTGGTACAGTATTTGTGCCTCAGTCGGTATCTCCTCCTCCGACACCGGTGTTCACGACAAGCAACGACAACGAACCTACTACATCCTCTTCGGAATCGACAAGAACCAAGGTATGTTTTCGTTGTGGCATTTCAGGGCACATAAGAAGAAATTGCAAGACTGGAGCCAAACGCACACCTCAAGCACATCTTGCAATGACTACCAAAAGGGCTATTCCTCGGAAAACAACTCCAATCAATTGAAGGAAAAGAGCCTTGGTAGTACACCGCTCAAGACGACATCATCAAGGAGCAGCAATTCTTCAAGCAAGACGCTCTCACCTAGGAAATCAACTTCACGACCATTACCGACGCATTCCAAAAAGGTTTGGGTGCGCAAAGGTGAAATCTTTCCCTGTCTTGCTACCAATGTTTCCTTGCATGCATATGATAGTTCGTCTTGGTACCTGGATAGCGGGTGTTCCCGTCATATGACCGGCGATAAAAACTGTTTTCAAACATTTGAGAAAAACTCCGGAGGACTTGTTGTTTTCGGAGATGGTCGGTCTTCCAAAATTGTTGGAAAGGGAACGGTAGCTATTCCAGATGGCCCGGTTCTAGATAATGTATTATTTGTTCATGGCCTTAAGACTAACCTCATAAGCATAAGTCAACTGTGTGATAGTGGTTATTCAGTTAATTTTTCATCTGATAAATGCACTGTAACTGACATGAACCATGCTTTCTTTTTAAAGGGGGTTAGATCAGAAAACAACTGTTATGTAGTTCCTTCTAAGATTTCTGAAAAATGTAACCTAGCATCTTTGAAAAATGAAACACTTTGGCATGAAAGGCTAGGTCACATAAACTTTAAGGAACTTGCTAGAATTTCAAATAAAGATGTGGTCAAGGGGGTTCCGAAACTTTCTTTTGAACAAAACCTTGTGTGTGGCGGTTGCCAAAAGGGAAAACAGTCTAGGACTGCACACAAGAATTTGAACCACATAGGTACAAAACGGCCTTTGGAACTTTTGCATATGGACTTAATGGGGCCAACTCGTCAACCATCTCTGGGAGGTAAATGGTATATTTTCTTATTGGTTGATGATTTTTCTAGATATACTTGGGTAGCCTTTCTAAAAGAAAAAGCTGATACCTTTGATTCTTTTCTCGAAATCTGCAATCGTATTATGATAGAAAAGAATGAAAGGATTACTCGAGTTAGGAGTGATAGAGGTGGGAATTCATAAATTCCAAATTCATTGATTTTTGCACTTCTAATGGCATTAAACATGAATTCTCCGCACCTTACACACCTCAACAAAATGGTGTAGTCGAGCGCAAAAACAGGGTCGTACAGGAAATGGCACGTGTGATGCTTCACAGCCGGAACTTACCGTTCTATTTTTGGGCTGAAGCGGTGAACACTGCTGTTTATGTTATCAATCGAGTGTATTTGCGCCCGGGGACTTTGAATACACCATATGAACTTTGGTTTTGTAGAAAACCTAACATCAAATATTTTCGCATCTTTGGGAGTCGGTGTTTTATTTTACGTGATCGTGAGAATCTTGGAAAATTTGACTCTCGAAGTGACGAAGGGATTTTCTTAGGTTATTCTACAAACAGCAGAGCATATCGAGTTTTTAACTTAGAATCTAAGACGATCGTAGAATCGATAAATGTTAAGGTAGATGAAGCTTTTCACTTTGAATCTGAAAAATCTACCCTCGATATCTCTCTTGATGATGATACACCTGCTAATGCATCTTCTTCTAACAATTCTTTCGATAATAATGTTGATGCATCTAACGGTTCTTCAAGCTTATCTGATGTGCAGGAATCATCTCGTGTACCTCCGCCTACTCCTCTACCTCAAACGTTACGCATCTCCAAGGATCACCCTGAATCGAACATAATTGGAGATCCACAAGAAGGAGTTAGAACACGGAGACAATTGGTTTGCGGATTTGCATGCTATGTATCTCAAATCGAACCAAGGAATGTTGATGAAGCTCTCCAAGATGATTATTGGATTAAAGCAATGCAGGAAGAGCTCCATCAATTCGAGCGAAACAAAGTCTGGGAACTGACGAAGCCTCCGAAGCAACACAATGTGATAGGTACCAAATGGATCTTCAAGAACAAGAAAAACGAAGAAGGTACTATCATCAGGAACAAAGCAAGGTTAGTTGCTCAAGGCTACTCTCAAGTAGAAGGTATAGACTTTGATGAAACCTTCGCCCCTGTAGCTAGACTCGAGTCCATTCGTATATTGTTTGCGATTGCTTGTCATTTTAAAATCAAATTATTTCAAATGGACGTTAAGAGCGCCTTTTTAAATGGTTTTTAAATGAGGAAGTTTATGTAGCTCAACCGAAAGGTTTTGTGGATCATAAACTACCTAACCATGTTTTTCGACTGAAAAAGGCTCTTTACGGTCTGAAACAAGCACCGCGAGCATGGTACGAAAGGTTGACAAAGCACCTTTTGGAAAAGGGCTACACTCGAGGGGGAGCTGACAGGACTCTCTTTGTGAAGCATTATCAAAACAATTTCATAGTTGCTCAAATCTATGTCGATGACATTGTTTTTGGAGCAACAAGAGATAATGATGCTTCTAAATTCGCGGAGACCATGGAAAGCGAATTTGAGATGTCCATGATGGGCGAATTGAATTATTTTCTTGGATTACAAGTTAAACAAAACGATGAAGGAATTCACTTGTGTCAATCCAAGTATGCACTGGAGTTGGTCAAAAAGTTTGATCTTGAAAATTCTAAGGATTTTCCAACTCCAATGGGAACTAGCCATAAGGGACTTGGAAGTGAATCACAAAGTGAGAATGTAGACGAGAAACTGTACCGCAGTATGATTGGAAGTCTACTATATCTCACGGCTAGTCGCCCGGATATATCCTTCAGTGTTGGGATTTGTGCGAGATATCAATCAGCACCGAAGGAGGTTCACCTGAAAGCGGTGAAACGGATCATCCGGTATATCAAAGGTACAATCAATTTCGGAATTTGGTATCCTATGGGAACGACTTTGGATATTGTTGGATACTCAGATGCCGATTGGGCTGGATCGGTGGATGACCGGAAAAGCACGAGTGGTGCATGCTTCTATCTTGGCCACTGCCTTGTTGCATGGCACAGTAAAAAGCAGAACTGCATAGCACTCTCGACTGCCGAAGCGGAGTACATTTCTGCAGGAAGTTGTTCAACCCAATTGATTTGGATGAAGAGCGTGTTGAGCGATTTCCGAATTTCAACATCTTCGGTAACCATTTTATGTGACAACACTAGTGCTATTAACATTTCTAAAAACCCTGTGTTGCACTCTAGAACAAAACATATTGAACTTAGATATCATTTTCTTAGAGAGCTAGTTGAATCAAACATTCTTCAACTGTCATATATTTCAACTGAGGATCAATTAGCCGATATCTTAACAAAACCTTTGGATCAAAAACGTTTTATTCACTTGCGTAAAGCAATTGGCATGCTTTCCTTGAAATAAACTCTTTTGAAACCTTTGCTTAGATTAGGTTTTGTTTTTGTTTTGTTTTTGTTTTGTTCTTTATCTATGTTCTGTACATAGCACACTAATTGAGCATAAATCATAATTGACTTTAATTGCATCCTTTTATGCATTTAGAAATTTATTATGCTTTTGATGTCATAATATTTCAATGTTGCAATGATCATTTACGTTAATTAAACCATCTTTTAAGTGATCAAAGTCAATTTCTCTCTCAATGATCTCTTGGTATAGTCATTATCATATTTGATTGCTTAGTCGAGTATGAATTCGAGATCAATGGTTTGGTTGAATACTTTATATATTAAATAATTGATAGCCAATTGAGGGGGAGTCAATGAAATGTGAAATGCTCAAAAGATGTGGAAAGAGTTACATCCCAATGAGGAGTGTGAAAACTACCACCACATGGAGAAAATGAAAGAAAAAGATACTCCATGAATGAAAAGCAAATTTTTGTTTGAAAAATTGTTGATGAAATCATATTGAAATACTTGACTCAGTCGTATTTCATGGTTGGTATAAGGTGGGATTTTTGATTAAAGATGCTCAAAGAGCCACTCCTTCAACAGATTGTCTAGATATATTATCTAACTTATCTGGGATTTCAAACATCTATTGATCTTGGTACTTCATTTTCTTTACTGAAATTGATGATTTGATAAAGGCATTACACATAAGATCAGGATAGATGTAATTGAAGTTGTTCAACTTTAAGTGTTTTAACTTTCGTAAATTTTCGTTTCATTTTTGGATATTTTTGATAGATTTTTCATAATCTATTTCTTGTTGTATGAAACGATGTCATTTGTTTAAAGTTGACATGGTAAAGTGCTTACATACTTTTTCTGGATTTTATGTATTTTTCTTAATTTTTCTGAAGAAAAAGGTGTAGCCGATCCGGATCGTGGCAAGTGATCCGGATCCCGAACGCAGGATTTTTCCTGCGGGTAGCCGATCCGGATCACATTCTCGGCCGATCCGGATCACGGCTAGGGTTTTATATAGAAACTTTCAGATTCGAGATTTCTTTACCCTAATTTCTGGTTTTCAAGCTTCTAGAGTTTCTCTCTCTAGATTTCTTGCTTCTTGGTGCTTCAAAACTCAAAGTTCTTCGGATTCAAGTAAGTTTTCATGATCAAAACTCGGTTTTTCACAGTTTTTTTGTTTTTTCATCAAACGTGAGTTGAAAAGTTGGATTTTTTTCGTTTGTGAATGGTTTTTGATCAAATTTCTTTTGAAATAAGAACTCTGGGTCAATTAGTTTTGCTTTTATGCTGGGATTTCACTTGATTAACGAGTTTTTAGGCTTCGATTTCTAAAAATTCGGTTTTAGGGCATAAAAGAGGAATTTTTGTAAATCATGGATTGATCTATTTTTAAAATTCTTTTTGGAAAACTAATTTGATTCTTGGCTTCTCTACATGATTATGATTGTCTAGGTACAATTTTTCAAATTTTTCAAAATTGACGATTTTTCATATGTTCTTGAGTTGGTCTTCACAGGACACTTTCTAAAAACTCAAAGCACTAGAATCAATGGCATTCTCCTGGTTGATCATCTTGCTGGTCGCAATGGTGCCTGGGGGTTCATGTCGAAGACCACGTCTCGTCTGAGAGACCAAACCAATGAAGACAATCGACAGCTAGGATTACAATGGAACGATTTCGATTCTATTTGGATGTTTGGGAACAATAAATGAAGAACCAAAGGAAGACTTTGAAACAAAGACATGAAATCCCCCACCCTACAATATGAAGGAAAAGAAGTTCAAAGAAGTCAAGCAGAGTGGGCCTCTAACCAGAGCACGCTCACTCTGGAATTTTGCAAACTGGATCACCATGGACTGCAGGACCTGATGCACCATCTGCAGACAGCAGCATCTTATTCAGACACGGACAAGAGACAGAGATATTGGAATCGATTCGTCAGAAATGAAAGAATCTCTGGCATGAAAGAATATCGAGAGAACTTCAGCAGAGCTTCTGAAGTCAAGAAGATCAAGAAATACTCAAACCTTAAGAACTTGCTTAAAGGACTTTTAAGCAAGCTGGGTTGTTCTGACTCTTCAGATGACAACAGACTGGTCAGAGTTTGGGTTCTTAGTTCTCAGAACATTTTTCTCAGACTCTTGTTTTTTTTACTCTAGTTTGTCACTTTTAGATCTTTTTTATTTTTTTACTCTCCTTACATATTGTAGCTCTTGCTACGTTTTGGCTTGTTTTGTGACAAAAAGGGGGAGAGAGTTAGAGAAAACAATGAACAATGATGAATGAACTTTGAACAATGATTGTGAATATCGATGATATCAAGGTAAGTATGAATCTCAACTCAACTTTGGTTTTCTTTTGTGATTTGTGACATGCTTCTATACTAACTATTCGACTAACTATTTGGGCATGTAATATGACTAACAAGTTGATGTTGGACTAACATACTTTGACATTTGGTTTTCAACTGCTTAGAAGATATGTTGGTTTTAACTATGTTTCTTTCACATATCTGATTCTTTTAAATGTCATGATGAGATAAACTCTATCTCTGTACTTGGTTTTGTATGTTCCAATTCTTGAGGTATCTAACGAATTTGTTTGTCAAGAATGTTTTCTGTGTGCAGAGATTACAGATGTCTAAGTCTAGAGTCTGTCTTAGGAGTTTATCTCATGTTTTTAATTTCTGGAACTCTTTTGTAAATTTTTGTTGTATGGTGATAGCAACAAAAATATCTTTTTGAATTTTCTTTGTGGATTTGTGTTTTGTCACGAAACCGCCAAAGGGGGAGATTGTTACGGAATTTGAGTTGGCGTATTTCGTGAATGTTTAAGTCTTGAAGATTGAAGATGAAGAAACTTTGGATCATATACCTCAATCTCAAGAAAGAAGAATTCAAAAGGATCAGGTACGTTTAACTAAATAATTTTGATGATCCGAATACTTCTTATAGTGTAGAAACACCTGGAAGAGGTTTTAATTGCTTATTCATCAAAAACTGGACATGGGACATGTTCAGGATCCGGATCGTGGCTTTCAATCCGGATCCCGAAAGGTGTTCGTTCATACACTGCTGCAATCCGGATCACAGCTTGGGCAGTCCGGATCCCGAATGGGGTGTTTTGTGAAAATGTATGAACGATCCGGATCGTGGATTATGATCCGGATCCCGAACAGGCGATTTTCTGGAAACTGCATTCTGTGCTTCTGCGATCCGGATCGTGGCTTATCCAATCCGGATCGCCGTCGGTAAAACTTTCCAGAAAAGTTTGTTTTTGATCCGAATATTCTTCCTAGGGTTTCTAACCTATAAATAGCCCTTCTATTTCATTTCTAGGGCATCGGAAAAAGAGCCGTCATTTTCAAATATCATTTTAACGGCCAAAGATCCACATATAGAGAAGAACGGAAATCAATAGATCTATTTAATGGTTCTTCATCTATATTGATTAGTTTGATTCTAGGTTTTCATACTCACATTTTGAGTAGAATCAAACTAATGAATACTTAGATGGTATTTCCGATCTACTCTTGATCTAAGTATTCGGCGGATCATCACCACCCAAACAAACAACGATTTATCCCAAAATCGGCGCGTGGACTCGCGTGGCCTTGTGGATTCAAGGTGCATCGCTCTCGTGGATTCGGAGCGAGGTGCGTTCGTGGATTCGAAGCGTGCCATTGGGTGAAGACCGTGGATTCGGTCGGACGTCGTGGACTCGACGTTGGACGCTGTGGATTCAGCGTTGGGCGCGGATCGTGGATTCGAGAAGCGTCGTGGAGCGAGCGGAGAAGATCTACTAGGAGCGTATGGTAAAAGGTTGAGTCGTCTGTGAGTACGTTATATCACCTTGTACGTGTGTTAATTCTAGTGGATTTCGCCGTGTTATCGGTCCCGTGGTTTTTTACTCCGGTTTGGAGTTTTTCCACGTAAAAATCTTGCGTGTTCTTTTATTTTTCCGCATTGGGTTTTATCGCACAATGATTTTTGAGTGTTTATTGTTTACACCTATTCACCCCCCTCTAGGTGTTTTTTCCCCTATTTAGATCCTTATTAACCTAAACCCAACATCCGTGAACCCCGAAAGACTAGAACCTACAACCCTAATCCAACAAGAACAGGCTCTAGGCATAGCCTCTCGTTGTTCTCACCCAAAGAAAAATGCAGCCCTTGTAACCCAGACCCCTCGAATCATCTCGGGTGGTTAATTATTGGAAAAAGGTGATAGTTCTTACTGAAAGCCACTTGATCTGGAAGAAATCCATTTTTAATGATTTTTAGTTCTTTGTCGGAAAACAGTTTGAAAACAAGTTTTATATCCAAACCTCGAAGAGCTAATGCCTTCGTCCAATCAAACAAGAACAGACTCAGGCGACCCTACGT
>CM054945.1:15856552-15885308 GCA_029168755.2 Tillandsia fasciculata | reverse complement strand
GGTAGTGTTGTTGTAGGCGAATTTCACAGGGGTAGGTAGCGTGACCAACCGATTCCCCAATCCAGCACACAGGCGCGAAGCAGGTCTTCAAGGGTTTGTATCGTGCGCTCCGACTGTCCGTCCGTCTGAGGGTGGAAGGCTGTGCTGAACTGTAGTCTGGTCCCCATAGCCCGCTGAAGGCTTTGCCAAAACTTCGAGACAAAGCGCGTGTCTCTGTCCGAGGTGATCGATGCCGGTACCCCATGTAGTCTCACGATCTCGCTGATGTAGACTTGAGCTAACCGTTCGCGGGTCCAAGTTGTATGAATTGGCAGGAAGTGTGCTGACTTGGTTAACCGGTCGACTATGACCCAGATCGCGTCGTGGCCCTGTTGTGAACGTGGGAATCCAGTGACAAAATCCATGGTGATCTGGTCCCATTTCCACTCTGGTACCGGTAAGGGCTGTAGCTTCCCTGCTGGTCGCTGATGCTCGGCCTTTATCTGTTGGCATACTAGGCAGTGAGCCACGTGTCGCGTCACGTCTTCTTTCAACTTAGGCCACCAGAAAGTCTGTTTGAGATCCCTGTACATCTTCGTGCCCCCGGATGTGCCGCATAAGGGCTCGGTGTGCCTCCGCTAAGATCTCTTCTTCAACTCTGATGAGTCCGGCACGCAGATCCGTCCGCGGAACCGTAAGGTGCCGTCGTCTGCCACCGCAAAATCGCTCTCTTGGCCCTGGGAAATCTTGTCTCGTATGCGCTGTAGGTGTGGGTCGGTCTGCTGTCCCTCCCGGATCTTCTCAAATAACGTCGGCTTGACCACCAAGGTTAGAGTCGCATAACCGTGCCCGCTGGCACCACCTCTAACTGCATTCGCGCGAACTCCGCGATCAGGTGGTCTGTTCCGTTATCGTGCTCTCCGACGCCCCTTCCTGATGCCCTTTCTGCTCAAGGCGTCTGCCACCACGTTGCCTTCCCGGGGATGGTATTGGATCGACAAGTCGTAATCCTTCAACAATTCTAGCCACCGCCTCTGCCGCAAGTTTAATTCTTTTTGGGTAAAGATGTACTTAAGACTTTGATGATCTGAGAAGACGTTACAGTGAACTCCAAAGAGATAATGCCTCCACAGTTTTAAAACGAAGACTACAGCGGCCAATTCCAAGTCGTGTATCGGGTAGTTCTTTTCGTAGTCCTTCAGCTGCCTGGACGCGTAGGCAATCACTTTCCCCTGTTGCATCAGAACACCTCCAAGACCGATCCTTGATGCGTCGCAGTACACTTCATAATCCTCTCCGGGTGTCGGCAGCACAAGTATGGTGCCCTGGTTAACCTCCTCTTGAGTTCCTCAAAACTCTCCTGGCATTTGGCCGTCCATATGAACTTCTCCCCTTTTCTGGTCAACCGATTTAAAGGGGTAGCAATCTTCGCGAAACCCTCAACGAAGCGCCTGTAATATCCCGCCAGTCCTAGGAAACTGCGAACCTCTGTCACCGACGTCGGCGGCTGCCAGTCAACCACTGCTTCTACCTTCTTGGGATCCACGGCGATTCCCTGTGCCGAGATCACATGTCCTAGGAAACCGACTTCGCGCAGCCAGAACTCACACTTCTTGAGTTTAGCGAACAGCTTCTGCTCTCTGAGGGTCTGGAGGATCGTTCGCAAATGGTCCTCGTGCTCCTCGTCGGTAGTGGAGTAAATCAGAATGTCGTCGATGAAGACTACCACGAACCGATCCAAGAAGGGTCTGAAGATCCGGTTCATCATGTCCATGAAGACTGCGGGGGCGTTCGTAAGCCCGAACGGCATCACCGTAAACTCGTAGTGGCCGTACCGAGTCCGAAAGGCGGTCTTGGGGATGTCTGCATTTCGAACTCGGAGTTGGTGGTAGCCCGATTGCAGATCGATTTTGGAGAAGACCGTCGCTCCCCGTAACTGGTCGAAGAGGTCGTCGATTCTGGGCAGGGGGTACTTATTCTTCACCGTGACTTTGTTTACCCTCTGTAATCAATGCAGAGACGCAGGCTTCCATCTTCTTCCTCACAAAGAGTACCGGTGCGCCCCAGGGTGACACACTCGGTCTGATGAACCCTTTGTCCAAGAGGTCTTCCAGTTGTGCCTTAAGCTCCTTCAGCTCTGCGAAGGCCATTCGGTAAGGTGCCTTCGTAATGGGCTGCGTGCCTGGTAGTAGCTCGATAGGGAACTCCACCTCCCGCTCTGGAGGCATCCCGGGCAGTTCCGCGGGGAAGACGTCGGGGAAGTCCTTCACCACTGGAATTTCTGCAGGTGCCGTCGAGGATCGGGTAGCCAAGTCCACCGATGCTAAAAAGGCCACGCATCCACCCTCTACCAACCTTCTGGCCCGTGCTGCTGAGATAATCGCCGGGAAGGAGATACTCTTGCCCGCCATATACACATGCTCGGGAAAGCCCGGCTCCTGCAACCGCACTTGTCGCTTGTCACAGTCGATGAGTGCCTGGTACCTCGTGAGCCAGTCCATGCCCAACACCGCGTCGTACTCCTTCAGGGGAATTACCACCAAATCCCATGGGCAAGCCAGTCGCCCAAGCTTAATCGAGCAGGCGGCCACCCAGCTGACCGCCTCCACAGCTCCCCCCGCTGTTTGGACCGTCAGGTGATTTTGGAGGGGTATCTCCTCGAGATCATGCATAAAAACGAAATCACGAGAAATGAACGAGTGTGTTGCTCTGGTGTCGAAAAGAGTTCTAGCACGGGAATTTGAGACGGAAGTAATACCTGCAAGTGCGTCTTCCGGCGGATCTGTCTCTTGGCGGGTCATTGAGAAAACTCTCCCGCCTGGTTGTGGCTGCCTGTCCTCCTCGCGCCGTGACGCAGGGGGTCTAGAGGTCGACGCCATAGGAGCTTTCCCCCGCCCTGAGAGCTGTGGCGTGGGCGTAGAAGCTGCAGAGGACGAAGATCCCCCGCCTAAGGGGCAGTTGCGGCGGAAGTGCCCCCGTTTGCCGCACCTGAAGCAGTGGTCGCCTCTTTGGGGGCACTCTCCTGCCAGGTGCCCTCCCCCGCATATGACACAAGGCCTATTCCCCGGCCTTGGCCCTCCTGCTGGCGCGCCCCGGGACCCCGCCTGCGGTCTCCACCGTTTGGGGCCTCCGCCCCCATTCCAAGAGCCTCCCCCCGAGTTCTGCTGTTGCCGCTTCCTGTCCTCCTGCCGCACCGAGTTCTCCCTCCTGGCGCGGGTGACCGCAAAACCCCGCTCCACCGTAGTGGCCCTATCGACCACTTTCTGGAAGGTGTGCAGGTCGGCTGCTTGCACCACCTCGAAGATATTGCTCCGCAGGCCATCCACAAAGAGTTGCGCCTTGTGGGACTCGTCCCTTATAACGAACGGGACGCAATTCGCTAGCCGGACGAACTCCCGTTGGTACTCCATGACCGTCCGGTTTCCCTGCTGGATGTGGTTCAGGTCATCCTCCAACTTCTTTTTGACACTGCTAGTGAAGAAGGCCTCGAACAGCTCCCGTTTGAATGTTGCCCAGGACGGGAATGCGGTACTCTTGGCAGGATCGGGGCGTACCATCTTCCACCATAAGCGGGCGTTCCCCTCCAAGCAATGAACTGCCAGGGGAACCCGCTCATCATCCTCCATGAGTAGGTCTTCGAAAAGCTTCTCTATCGACCCCACCCATTTCTCGACGACCCACGGGTCAGTCGTGTCCCCTTCGAACGTGGGTGGGTCGTGTTTCTTAAAGTCCTTCAAGTTGGCCCGCACCCGGTCCCGCTCGGTCATCACAGCCGTCCCCTCCCTCGCGGCGGCGGCAGCCACGGTAGGGGTAGGTGTGATTACAGTCTCCTCCAGAGTAACCCGGCTAGTTGTCCCTGGCGCCGGTCCTGTAGTCGCCGCCGGCGGTGGCGCTGTCGGTGGTGCCGCGGCCGGTGCTGTCGGTGGTGCCGCAGCCGGTGCTGTCGGCCCCTGCGGAGGGACCGGGGCGGCCGTCACCGTCGCGGCCTGCTGCTGTTGAGTCAATTGACGCACGTGATCGGTGAGGGTTGCCAGTTGCCCCGCCATCTCCCGCAATTGCTGCCGCAGGAGCTGGTTCTCCGCGGCCGTCGACGTTGTCGCGTCTGCCTCGGCGTCCCCAGCCGATGATCTAGTACGGGCCATGTCTGTCACACACAACGATGGTCAACATCAGACTTTACCAACAAACAACGAACCCCTTAGCTCGAAGGAAACAGACTCAAATTTTTTTCCCCCCCGATCACTCGCGTTCTACCGCCCTACGCCCTACCCATTTCATTCATTTGTAGGCAAGTGAGGTACTCCCACGGATGTCGGCACTAACCGTTGTGATTGAATGAATGGCTCTGATACCATCTTAATCTGTCACGCCCCGGGGGTTTGTTTTAGCAGAAACGGTTTGTTTTTTTTTTTTTTTTTTTGGATAACAAAGGAAACCTTTCTTCCCCGGCGCGTGCCCAGACCCGCCGCACATACAGGATCTCCCTGCAAACGGACAGAGTCTCCCCTGTATATGCACGGCGTAGCGTTCAGTACATGTTCCAAACATACACAACCATTCAATCACAACGATCACTAACATACAACTAACATTCGAGATTATTAAAGCGCAATGGCCGATCAATTTGAAAGGATAAATTCACAGTCGTTGAAAAGCGCCTACCCGGCACTCAGGTTTTGAAAACACGTTTCGAAACCAGCATAAATCCACAAAGTTTTGAAAACAGTGCCCACACGACACTCAAGTTTTGAAATTCATTTTCGCAATCCATAAATCCACAGGGTTTTGAAATCAGTGCCCACACAGCACTTAAATTTTAAAAACGGTTTTCGCAATCTTTTCTTTGGTTTTGCTTTTTCTTTTCCAAACGGCCAACAGAACAAACAGAAGAATAGATGCATAAAGGATATTAAAATGTAACCCATACCGACATCCACACCGACCCCACGAGGGTATCGAGAACCTCACAAGTAACTACAATGTAATGGAATGTAAAGGTGAAAGAAGAAATACGGTCCAGGGTTCCCAGCAACCCCGAAGCTCCTGCCCCGTCCTCACTGTCGCCTACCTCTCCCCCCGTCTGGACCCTGTCACGAAGTGGGAAGTCAGTGACGAATAATAGTAAAGCAGGTAAATATAGTAAACAAACCGTGAAGACAAACGGAGCAACCACCCTCGCGAGAGGGGAGTGGTAACCTGTGCACCTGTATCCTGCTATACCCGGCCGCGTCGGACAACTAAACCGACGGCCGTACCGTACCTGCAATACCTGACCACGTCGGGCAACTAAACCGACGGGTCGCACCGCTCGCACCTCGGCGCCTCAAACCCCACAACTAATAAGGGGCCCCACTGTGTCACCTCGTGGGTATACACGGGTCCGTAGACCACTTTTCCGGAAAAGCGCACCCCTGCGGTGGCCAAACCACGGGTGCGCGTGTCGCTGCCTCGAGCATAGTAACCGTGAAACAATATATAGGTACGTGTACGTGAACAAGGTGAAACATCATGCATATACAACCATGCGTAAGAACCATATGAAACACTATGCATAGATATATATATGTAGCCGAGCGAGAGAATAATAAAACCATAACCGTTTGTGGGTGCCTTCCCACAATGTTTTAACCCAAGCCCAAAATCCCTGTCAAGTTTAGCACATCCCTTTTTCTTTTTATATTTCCTTTTCCTCGTTGTTTTAACAAGCTAACACAATCAACAAGTAATATTTATTACCCCTCGATATTAAATCCAAGTACGCCCAAGATCGACCCCAACCCATATGATAGAAATTACGCTAGGGCTTAAAACAATAACACCCACCTGTCACGAGTAGAAAGTCAACGCTCGGCTCCCCCCGCGTCCTAGTACGCCTGCTCGAACTCCCGTACACACCTGCCGCGAGGGAAAAACAGCGCTCAGACTCGGAGACAAGAAAAACCCAACGAACCGCCCGTCCCGGTTCGCGGCTCCCCGCCCGCGCCCGGGGCTGTGCGCGTGCCCAGCCCCGTGCGGGCCACCCCCGCACGCGGGGCTGGGCGCGCGCCCGGCCTCGTGCGGTCATCCCCGCACGCGGGGCTGGGCGCCGCCCGGCCCCGTGCGGGTTACCCCGCACGCTGGGCTGGGCGCGACCCGGCCCCGTGCGGGTTACCCCGCACGCGGGGCTGGGCGCGTGCCCGGCCCCGTGCGGGTCACCCCGCACGCGGGGCTGGGCGCGGCCCGGCCCCGTGCGGGTCACCCCGCACGCGGGGCTGGGCGCGTGCCCGGCCCCGTGCGGGTCACCCCGCACGCGGGGCTGGGCGCCGCCCGGCCCCGTGCGGTCACACGGGATGCCGATTGGGGGAGGGGATTTCCGTGCATGCGGCGGATTCCGGAGAATCCGTCGCCTGCGCCCCTCTCCTTGCCGATTGAGACGATCAAGAACCCCCAAAAACACCATAACTGAGAACTTCCGTCTCACCTCGGTTTCGACAACAATGGTTGGGAGGGGAGGATCGTCCGTTCTTGCGTGCCCGGTTCCAGTAGAGAGCGTGCGGTGTTCTTCCCTCCTCTCGATCGCTTCTTCGCGGTGCTCCACACCGATCAAAGGGAAGGGTTTGGGGAAGGGCGTTCTTCGTCCACGCTCGGGCTACGCACGCCAAAAAAGAGAGAAAGGAATGGGGTTCCCAAACCTAATTCCCCAACCCTTACTTAATCAGTCGGTTTGACGCAATTGGGTCTGAACCCAACGTCAAAAATAAAATAAGTTTAGATTAAATTAAATTAAATTAAATTACCCGGGTCTGGTTTACCTCTAATAAGACGTGCTGAACACCCGAACTGCTACGAACTTCGGAAATTTATTCCGGGAGATTCCGGGATCGGAATTCAGATCCGGTCGCGCCGCCGGTCTCCGCTTCGCGGGCTTTATTCTCCAAAATTGCCCGCGAAGCCCCGACGGCCTGCCTAAAAACAACGAAAAATTAATCGCACCCCAGACCCCTTAGCCGAAACGCAGTTAACAACACAAAGGTAAGACCAAGAAAGAGAAATAAACCCGCGGTTATTACAGATTTTTTTTCCTTGGAGGGGGCTTTTGGTCTTTTTCCCTCACCTAGCTGCCTTGCACCAAGCCACCATCTCCATGAGCTGCCATGTCATCATCCTCTTCTCCACTACAACCAGGGAAGAAAAAAAAGAGAAGAAGTGAAAAGAGAAGAAGTGAAAAGAGAAGAAGTGAAGGTGTGCATGAGGTTGGTGTGGACCGACTGCTAGGAGCCGAGCGGAGCGCGCGCGTCGAGCTTCAAGCGAGGTAAGTGGCAGTTTTTTTTCAGAGCTTGGTTTTGATTTTTGGTTTTCTTTCATGGTTTGTGGATGAGGTTGTGTTGGTGTGTGGACTATTTTGTCCATTGCTTGGAGAGGCAGCAGCAGGCAGCAAAAGGGGTGCTCGGTTGCAGCTGGCACAGGCGCCGCGCGGGCGCGCAAGGGTGCGCAAGGGCGCCGCGCGCGACAGGCGCCACGCGCTGCAGGCGCGGGCGCTGCACGGGCGTGCAAGGGTGACGCGCGCGGCTAGCGCAGGCACCGCGGAGGCGGCTGGAGCGCAGCATGCGGTTGGCACGGGCGCTGCGTGCGGCTCGCGTGGGCGCGCGGGGATTTCGTCGGCCGGGGCTGGTTTTTGCCAATGGACGTTTGTGATTGGCCGAGCTTGATTGCTATTTTTCTTTCCTTTTTCTTGCATCTTGTGGGAGCAGCTTGTGTTGCTTGGCCGGTTTTGGTTTGTTTCCCCGCACAGAGCCGAGGGTGTTTGCTTGCTTGCACGCGTGCTGTGAGTTGGTTGAGATGTGAGGCGGGGTGCGCAGGAATTTTTACGAGAACTCGGGTGTTTGTTTGAGCTTCCGGGGAATTTTTCGAGGTGCGCGGCAGCGCGCGCGGCGCGATTTGGCGTTTTGGCAGTTTGAGGGTTCATCGCTTCCCCGACTTCACGTTTGCTTGCGGAAAGCATTCAGGTGGGTTGGAATTTCTTCCAAAATGTATGGAATTCCCTTTAATGCTTCTGAATGCAATTTGATCATGTCTTGTATGTTAGTTTCTCTGTTAATAATCTAATAGTTGCCTGGGGAATCACAGAAAAATTCATTGGAACCCCAGATTAATTTTAGTATACTCCTGATACTGTATGGCAATAGATATCATGTTTTGTTGGCATTATATTTGCACCTGGATCATTTTAAAAATCGAGACAACTGTTTAAGGAAAATTGGCATTTTTTAAAGGTGGTTTTTAAATTGTGAGTTCGCCAGAGGTATGGCATGGGTTCAGGGTGCATTTGACCTCGCGCCTGGGGGCCGAGTGGATTGTATTTGGTTTAGAGGATGTGTTGCTAGTGTCTTGGGGTTTGTGGGGGCTTATCAGATTGAGTCGAGGGGTGTTTCCCGACCTAGACATGAGTGTGGGATGTTGGTATTTGAGTTTTTCGATCTGTTTGATCATGCATTGTAGCCTGCAGATGCCGCTTATATGCCAAATGAGGCACGCTTGAGCTCGGTGGGGTCGCTCCCCTCGAGTTACGCTCCGGATGCGATGATGATGATGACGATGCGCCTAGTTGACACACTAGAGGTCGCTTTGTGTGATACTGAGATAGTCCGATGGGACGCCCTGGTTGATACACCAGGGGGCGCAGGCTTGACTGGACCCGATGTGGCAGTCACTGAGATTGGGTTATGTGAGAGAGTGGGAGCATGGCATGTTCTTAGATGTGATTTTTCCTTTGAGCATGATACTTGAGGCATTTAGCTGTAGTTTATTTCCAGCTTTCATATTATCTATCTGCATATCTATTTGTTTTGCCTCCAGTAGACTTAGTGGGCATACCGTGGATATTGGCAATGGTACCCACTGAGATCTACCTTTTGCAGTAGTTCTCACACCTGCTATGGTGACAGGTTTTTCGGAGGCGGCTGTTCTGGCTTTATCTCGTGCGGAGACAGCAGACCGAGGTAAGGGCGTGGCCGACTAGTTTCTTATCCGAGTCTGTATGTGTCAGAGGTAGAGTTACTCTGTATTTTGAGTTTTTACTTTTGTACTGGACAGTTTGTGTTGTATTATGTCTTAGTGAGAGGACTTTTTGTATTTGGATATTGGATGTATTTTGATTTCAGCTGTTCAGTTTATGTTTCTATAGCTTTAGTATCTTTTCAGCTCTGATATTTGTGTAGCTATAGTTCTTCTTGCAGGTTAGACGCTTCGTCTGTGCGGGGAGGTCCCGTTCAGACGGCGGATCTGTTGGCGAGCCCGAGTCGCAGTTTCGACCGCGGGGCGTGACAGATTAGGGTGGTATCAGAGCCTAGGTGTATAGGTCATTGAGGACATAGAGACCCTAGGTTATTAGTTGGACAGTAGGGTGACTGTCGTGAGAGACATGACGTTAGCGAGAGTCTTGATTGAGTCTGTAACTCCCCCAGGGGATTGGGGCGAGTAACCTTATATGTTTATTCTCTAAAGTGGTTATGTTGGCTGCAGACGATATAATACTTTAGAATGGGTGACATGTTTAGACTTTCGCTTGATCGGGTCGAGAGATTTCTGTTCTCTGACATTTTGCTTTTGTGACAGTTGCCTGCAATGCCTCCGAGACGTCATGCAGCGACGAGGGCACATCCTGCCTCAGATGAGGAGCCCGAGCAGCGGGAGGACGAGCAGAGTGAGGTCCAGGAGTTACGGGCCCAGGTACCCCAGATGTCTGAGGCGTTACGGCGCCAGGAGGAGGCGACCAAGCGCCAGGAGGAGAATATGGAGCGCATGATGCGTTTGCTTGAACAGAGGACATCTCCTGTAGCACCACTAATAGTACCTCCGGTTGCGACATCGTCGACCTCGACTCAGATTGCTCCGTTGACAGTATTGGAGCAGAGGGAGCTCACTGACCGGTTGTCCTACATCAGCCAGTTTCATCTCTCGCAATTTTTAGGGCAGAGTTCGGAGCCTTGGGAGGCAGAGAACTGGATTGCAGTAATGGAAAAGCTGTTTGAGAATTTGTTTATCCAAGAGAAGCATCAGGTGCATCTGGCCGCCCACTTTCTAGAGAAGGACGCCGAGACTTGGTGGCGTCGAGTTCGTCCAGTAGGACCACCGGGAGTACAGTTGTTGACTTGGGCGGAGTTTCATGCTTTGCTAAAGCAGAAACTGGAAGGGGATCTGCGACATCTTTAGCAGGGGAGTCGGCCTCTTCATGAGTATGTTTGCGAGTTTCAGCGGCTGTTGAGCAGTGTACCCCACGTCGCCCAGGATGAGGCTCAGAAGGTTGATCTTTTTGAGAGAGGTCTACATCAGGACATATCACCTTGTGCATTCGCATAGATCGTCGACTCTGGATGCGGCTATAGAGCATGCTCGCTGGGTTGCCCGAGGATCGGTGATTATGTCAGAGAGGGATCGAGTGCCAGGGACCAGCTCCGGGGAGAAGCGTCCAGCGCCGTCGGATTATGGACAGCCGAGTAGGCCGAGACCATCGAGACCACCACGACACCAGTCTCAGGGTCGTGGGTCTCAGGGGAGACAGAGGCCTGGAGGTTTTCGGCCGCCTAGACAGCAGCAGCCGCAGCAGTAACAGAGGCGTCCCGACAGGTGTGTTATTTGCGGCGGACCCCATACACCTCAGTAGTGAGAGCAGCGACAGGGCCGGTGTTACCGTTGTGGACAGCCGGGACATATGGCGTGGTCTTGTCCGAGAGCAGGGTCGCCAATACCATCGACAGCATCGACTCCTACTCCGCCTTTGTAGATGGTAGGAGCTTCGCTGAGTTTTGGCCATGGGGATTGGGTCACTTCGTCGCGACAGCCAGACAGGCGACCACCTCTGAGCGGGCGAGTGTACACCACTCAAGTTGAGGATTCTTTGGTAGCTAGCCAGGTGGTAGCAGGTATTATTCTTATCTCCTCTACTCGCACTAGAGCATTGTTTGATACCGGAGCATCGCATTCATTCATCAGTAGGGCATTTGCACTTTGCATGGGCTAGAGATAGGATTGTTAGCTTGTGCTCATGAGGTTCAGATTCCAGATCACGTGTTGCACGTAGACGAGTGTTGTCGGTCCTGCCCAGTGTAGTTAGGACCCTGGATTTTGCCTATTGATCTGTTGGTCCTTCGCCAGCTCCGGGATTTTGATGTAGTGTTGGGTATGGATTGGTTGTCCCAGTATTATGCTACCATTGATTGTAGAGAGAGGACAGTGACCCTCCGTGAGCCGGGTCAGGAGAAGTATGTTTTTAGGGGTTGCCAGAGTACTTTGTTTGCGGCGATGATATCTTCTGCCAGAGCACGACCGATGCTGAGTCGTGGTTGCGTTGCTTTTCTAGCGACTGTGGTAGAGGTGCCTACGGCGATGCCCGGACTCGAGGACATCCCTATTGTCCGAGAGTATCGGGATGTGTTTCCCCCAGAGTTATCTTCTATGCCGTAGGACCGAGAGATAGAGTTTGTGATTGATGTAGTCCCTGGAACTGCACCAATCTCCAAGGCACCCTACTTGATGGCCCCTGCGGAGTTGAGAGAGCTAAAGGCTCAGTTGCAAGATTTGTTGGATCGAGGGTTTGTTAGACCTAGTATTTCTCCGTGGGGAGCCCCGATTCTGTTTGTGAAAAAGAAAGATGGGTCACTCAGGTTATGCGTGGACTACCGGGAGTTAAATAAGGTGACCGTCAGGAATAAGTATCCCCTCCCACGGATTGATGATTTGTTTGATCAACTTCAGGGAGCTACGGTCTTCTCGAAGATAGATCTCCAGTCCGATTACCACCAGTTGAGGGTGAAGGCCGAGGATGTATCCAAGACGGTGTTCAGGACCCGCTACGGGCATTACGAGTTCACGGTGATGCCATTTGGATTGACGAATGCCCCTGCCACCTTTATGGATCTGATGAATCGAGTATTTCAGCCGTATTTGGACCGATTCGTAGTGGTGTTCAATGATGACATCTTGGTGTATTCCCGAAGCGACATTGAGCATGAGGAGCACTTAAGGATTGTGCTGCAGCTTCTGAGGGAGAAGGAGTTGTATGCCAAATTGAAGAAGTGCGCATTTTGGCTTCGAGAAGTTTCATTTTTAGGCCATGTGGTTTCAGCCGCAGGAGTGGCAGTGGACCCGACGAAGATTGATGCCGTTCAGGATTGGCCTAGACCTACGACGGTGACAGAGGTTCGGAGGTTTTTGGGCTTAGCAGGACACTACCGTCGGTTCGTAGAGGGCTTTGCAAAGCTCTCTACTCCCCTCACCTGTTTGACTAGGAAGGGGACGAGATATGTTTGGATTGAGCAATGCCAGCAGAGCTTCGATGAGTTGAAGCTGCGATTGATATTAGCACCGATTCTTGCATTGCCAGTGATGGGAGAGGGATTCGTGGTTTATAGTGATGCCTCCCACAGCGGCTTAGGTTGCGTGTTGAAGCAGCGTGACAGGGTAATTGCTTATGCGTCGCGGCAATTAAAGGATTATGAGAAGAATTACCCCGCGCATAATTTGGAACTAGCCGCTGTTGTATTTGCTTTGAAGCTGTGGCGACACTATCTTTACGGCGAGCACTGCGAGATATTTACCGACCACAAAAGTCTAAAGTATTTATTTACTCAGAAGGAGCTCAATTTGAGGCAACACCGGTGGCTAGAGCTGCTAAAGGATTATGATTTGAGTATACAGTATCATCCCGGTAAGGCCAATGTGGTCGCGAATGCCTTGAGTAGGCGAGCAGGGTAGTCTTTGAGCTTATTGATCACTCAGCTGATGCCACTGAGGGAGCAGTTGAGGCGACTGGACATTGAGGTTGTGTCCCCTGGGGATTCTGCAAGACTTATGTTTTTGGTCTTGCAGCCCACTCTGTTAGACAGGATTAGAGAGAAACAGAGTGTGGACCCCTATCTTGAGAGGATTAGAGACCAGATTCGGCATGGTCAGGGTGGGAACTTCTCTGTTGATGCAGCGGGAGTACTTAGGTACAGGGACCGCTATTGTGTGCCCGTGGACTTAGAGACTAGAGAGCTGATCCTGAGAGAAGCTCACTATACACCTTACACCCTCCACCCTGGGGGAACTAAGATGTATAGGGATTTGAGGGCACAGTTCTGGTGGAATGGTATGAAAAGGGATATTGGAAGGTTTGTTGCCCATTGTCTAACTTGTCAGCAAGTTAAGGCTGAGCATCAGGTTCCAGCTGGCAAGTTACAAAGCCTTCCAATACCTGCATGGAAATGGGATCGAGTGACTATGGATTTCATTGTTGGATTACCGAGGTCACAGAGTGGAGCTGATGCTATTTGGGTGATTGTGGATCGATTGACCAAATCAGCCCATTTTCTGCCGATACAGTCGAGTTGGACTCTAGAGAGATTGGCACAGTTGTACATGAATGAGATTGTGAGGCTGCATGGAGTACCGGCTTCGATTGTGTCTGATAGGGACCCGAGGTTCACTTCGCATTTCTGGAGGAGCCTGCAGACAGCCTTGGGGACCCAGCTTCATTTCAGCACTGCCTTTCACCCACAGACTGATGGACAGTCCGAGCGGACCATTCAGACTCTAGAGGATATGTTGAGAGCTTGTGTCCTGAGTTTTAGCGGTGGCTGGGATCGACATTTGAGATTGGCTGAGTTTGCTTATAATAATAGCTTCCAGGCGAGCATTCAGATGGCGCCCTACGAAGCATTGTATGGACGGAAATGTCGATCGCCATTATTTTGGAGTGACGTGTGTAGGGTTTAGGTTAAATAAGGATCTAATAGGGGAAAAAACACCTAGAGGGGGGTGAATAGGTGTAAACAATAAACACTCAAAAATCTTTGTGCGATAAAACCCAATGCGGAAAAATAAAAGAACACACAAGATTTTTACGTGGAAAAACTCCAAACCGGAGTAAAAAACCACGGGACCGATAACACGGCGAAATCCACTAGAATTAACACACGTACAAGGTGATATAACGTACTCACAGACGACTCAACCTTTTACCATACGCTCCTAGTAGATCTTCTCCGCTCGCTCCACGACGCTTCTCGAATCCACGATCCGCGCCCAACGCTGAATCCACAGCGTCCAACGTCGAGTCCACGACGTCCGACCGAATCCACGGTCTTCACCCAATGGCACGCTTCGAATCCACGAACGCACCTCGCTCCGAATCCACGAGAGCGATGCACCTTGAATCCACAAGGCCACGCGAGTCCACGCGCCGATTTTGGGGTAAATCGTTGTTTGTTTGGGTGGTGATGATCCGCCGAATACTTAGATCAAGAGTAGATCGGAAATACCATCTAAGTATTCATTAGTTTGATTCAACTCAAGATGTGAGTATGAAAACCTAGAATCAAACTAATCAATATAGATGAAGAACCATAGAATAGATCTAATGATTTCCGTTCTTCTCTATATGTGGATCTAAGGCCGTATAAAATGATATTTGAAAATGACGGCTCTTTTTCCGATTGTGGATGCCCTAGAAATGAAAAGAAGGGCTATTTATAGGTTAGAAACCCTAGGAAGAATATTCGGATCAAAAACAAACTTTTCTGGAAAGTTTTACCGACGGCGATCCGGATTGGATAAGCCACGATCCGGATCGCAGAAGCACAGAATGCAGTTTCCAGAAAATCACCTGTTCGGGATCCGGATCATAATCCACGATCCGGATCGTTCATACATTTTCACAAAACACCCCATTCGGGATCCGGACTGTCCAAGCTGTGATCCGGATTGCAGCAATGTATGAACGAACACCTTCGGGATCCGGATTGAAAGCCACGATCCGGATCCTGAACATGTCCCATGTCCAGTTTTTGATGAATAAGCAATTAAAACCTCTTCCAGGTGTTTCTACACTATAAGAAGTATTCGGATCATCAAAATTATTTAGTTAAACGTACCTGATCCTTTTGAATTCTTCTTTCTTGAGATTGAGGTATATGATCCAAAGTTTCTTCATCTTCAATCTTCAAGACTTAACTATTCACGAAATACGCCAACTCAAATTCCGTAACAATCTCCCCCTTTGGCGGTTTCGTGACAAAACACAAATCCACAAAAGAAAATTCAAAAAGATATTTTTGTTGCTATCACCATACAACAAAAATTTACAAAAGAGTTCCAGAAATTAAAAACATGAGATAAACTCCTAAGACAGACTCTAGACTTAGACATCTGTAACCTCTGCACACAGAAAACATTCTTGACAAACAAATTCGTTAGATACCTCAAGAATTGGAACATAGAAAAACCAAGTACAGAGATAGAGTTTATCTCACCATGACATTTAAAAGAATCAGATATGTGAAAGAAACATAGTTAAAACCAACATATCTTCTAAGCAGTTGAAAAACCAAATGTCAAAGTATGTTAGTCCAACATCAACTTGTTAGTCATATTACATGCCCAAATAGTTAGTCGAATAGTTAGTATAGAAGCATGTCACAATCACAAAGAAAAAACAAAGTTGAGTTGAGATTCATATTCATACTTACCTTGATTGATTCATATTCATATTACCTTTACCTGTCATTCATTGTTCATTGTCATCATTGTTCATTGTTTTCTCTAACTCTCTCCCCCTTTTTGTCACAAAAACAGCCAAAACGTAGCATGAGCTACAATATGTAAGGAGAGTAACAAAAAAAGAGTTCTAAAAGTATGCACAAACTGAGAAATAAACTAAAAGAGTAAAGAAAAACAATGTTCTGAGAACTAAGAACCCAAACTAAGGTGACCAATTCTGTTGCTCAGTCTGAAGAGTCAGAACTAGTACAGCTCAGCTTGCTTAAAATCCTTTAAGCAAGTTCTTAAGGTTTGAGTATTTTTTCTTGATCTTCTTGTGTTCAGAGGAGACTTGCTGAAGCTCTCTCGATATTCTTTCATGTGTAGCAGAGATTCTTTGTTGTTCCTGACGAATCGATTCCAATATCTCTGTCTCAGTTGTCCGTGTCTTTGAATGGATGAACGCTGTCTGGATGCAGATGGTGCATCAGGTCCTGCAGTCCATGGTGATTCAGTTTGCAAAATTCCAGAAAGTGAGCGTGCTCTGGTTAGAGGCCCACTCTGCTGACTTGTACTTCTTTGAACGCTTTCCTTCTTGTATATTGTACGGTCGTGGAGGCAGATTTCATAAGTCTCTTCCCTTTGGTGAACTTCCTTTCTTCTTCATCAATTTTTCGCTGAACATCCTTGAAGAATTCGTCCCATTCTTCCTATTGTAATCCGAGCTGTCTTCATTGGCTCCTTCCGGTTTGTCTCGAGTTGAGACGCCTGGTTCTTCTTTAACAGATGAACCCCAGGCACCATTGTGACCAGAAAGATGATCAACCAGGAGAATGCCATTGATTCTAGTGCTTTGAGTTTTAAGAAATGTCCTGTGAAGACCAACTCAAGAACATATGAAAAATCGTCAATTTTGAAAAATTTGAAAAATTGTACCTAGACAATCATAATCATGTAGAGAAGCCAAGAATCAAATTAGTTTTCCAAAAAGAATTTTAAAAATAGATCAATCCATGATTTACAAAAATTCCTCTTTTATGCCCTAAAACCGAATTTTTAGAAATCGAAGCCTAAAAACTCGTTAATCAAGTGAAATCCCAGCATAAAAGCAAAACTAATTGACCCAGAGTTCTTATTTCAAAAGAAATTTGATCAAAAACCATTCACAAACGAAAAAATCCAACTTTTCAACTCACGTTTGATGAAAAACAGAAAAACTGTGAAAAACCGAGTTTTGATCATGAAAACTTACTTGAATCCGAAGAACTTTGAGTTTTGAAGCTCCAAGAAGCAAGAAATCTAGAGAGAGAAACTCTAGAAGCTTGAAAACCAGAAATTAGGGTAAAGAAATCAGAATCTCTTTGTTTCTATAAAAACCCTAGCCGTGATCCGGATCGGCCGAGAATGTGATCCGGATCGGCTACCCGCAGGAAAAATCCTGCGTTCGGGATCCGGATCACTTTCCCGATCCGGATCGGCTACACCTTTTTCTTCAGAAAAATTAAGAAAAATTACATAAAATCCAGAAAAAGTATGTAAGCACTTTACCATGTCAACTTTAAACAAATGACATCGTTTCATACAACAAGAAATAGATTATGAAAAATCTATCAAAAATATCCAAAAATGAAACGAAAATTTACGAAAGTTAAAACACTTAAAGTTGAACAACTTCAATTACATCTATCCTGATCCTATGTGTAATGCCTTTATCAAATCATCAATTTCAGTAAAGAAAATGAAGTACCAAGATCAATAGATGTTTGAAATCCCAGATAAGTTAGATAATATATCTAGACAATCTGTTGAAGGAGTGGCTCTTTGAGCATCTTTTATCAAAAATCCCACCTTATACCAACCATGAAATACGACTGAGTCAAGTATTTCAATATGAGTTTCATCAACAATTTTTCAAACAAAAATTTGCTTTTCATTCATGGAGTATCTTTTTCTTTCATTTTCTCCATGTGGTGGTAGTTTTCACACTCCTCATTGGGATGTAACTCTTTCCACATCTTTTGAGCATTTTACATTTCATTGACTCCCCCTCAATTGGCTATCAATTATTTAATATATAAGGTATTCAACCAAACCATTGATCTCGAATTCATACTCGACTAAGCAATCAAATATGATAATGACTATACCAAGAGATCATTGAGAGAGAAATTGACTTTGATCACTTAAAGATGGTTTAATTAACGTAAATGATCATTGCAACATTGAAATATTATGACATCAAAAGCATAATAAATTTCTAAATGCATAAAAGGATGCAATTAAAGTCAATTATGATTTATGCTCAATTAGTGTGCTATGTACAAAACATAGATAAAGAACAAAACAAAAACAAGAACAAAACAAAACCTAATCTAAGCAAAGGTTTCAAAAAGAGTTTATTTCAAGGAAAGCATGCCAATTGCTTTACGCAAGTGAATAAAACGTTTTTGATCCAAAGGTTTTGTTAAGATGTCGGCTAATTGATCCTCAGTTGAAATATATGACAGTTGAAGAATGTTTGATTCAACTAGCTCTCTAAGAAAATGATATCTAAGTTCAATATGTTTTGTTCTAGAGTGCAACACAGGGTTTTTAGAAATGTTAATAGCACTAGTGTTGTCACATAAAATGGTTACCGAAGATGTTGAAATCCGGAAATCGCTCAACACGCTTTTCATCCAAATCAATTGGGTTGAACAACTTCCTGCAGAAATGTACTCCGCTTCGGCAGTCGAGAGTGCTATGCAGTTCTGTTTTTACTGTGCCATGCAACAAGGCAGTGGCCAAGATAGAAGCATGCACCACTCGTGCTTTTCCGGTCATCCACCGATCCAGCCCAATCGGCATCTGAGTATCCAACAATATCCAAAGTCGTTCCCATAGGATACCAAATTCCGAAATTGATTGTACCTTTGATATACCGGATGATCCGTTTCACCGCTTTCAGGTGAACCTCCTTCGGTGCTGATTGATATCTCGCACAAATCCCAACACTGAAGGATATATCCGGGCGACTAGCCGTGAGATATAGTAGACTTCCAATCATACTGCGGTACAGTTTCTCGTCTACATTCTCACTTTGTGATTCACTTCCAAGTCCCTTATGGCTAGTTCCCATTGGAGTCGGAAAATCCTTAGAATTTTCAAGATCAAACTTTTTGACCAACTCCAGTGCATACTTGGATTGACACAAGTGAATTCCTTCATCGTTTTGCTTAACTTGTAATCCAAGAAAATAATTCAACTCGCCCATCATGGACATCTCAAATTCGCTTTCCATGGTCTCCGCGAATTTAGAAGCATCATTATCTCTTGTTGCTCCAAAAACAATGTCATCAACATAGATTTGAGCAACTATGAAATTGTTTTGATAATGCTTCACAAAGAGAGTCCTGTCAGCTCCCCCTCGAGTGTAGCCCTTTTCCAAAAGGTGCTTTGTCAACCTTTCGTACCATGCTCGCGGTGCTTGTTTCAGACCGTAAAGAGCCTTTTTCAGACGAAAAACATGGTTAGGTAGTTTATGATCCACAAAACCTTTCGGTTGAGCTACATAAACTTCCTCATTTAAAAATCCATTTAAAAAGGCGCTCTTAACGTCCATTTGAAATAATTTGATTTTAAAATGACAAGCGATCGCAAACAATATACGAATGGACTCGAGTCTAGCTACAGGGGCGAAAGTTTCATCAAAGTCTATACCTTCTACTTGAGAATAGCCTTGAGCAACTAACCTTGCTTTGTTCCTGATGATAGTACCTTCTTCGTTTTTCTTGTTCTTGAAGATCCATTTGGTACCTATCACATTGTGTTGCTTCGGAGGCTTCGTCAGTTCCCAGACTTTGTTTCGCTCGAATTGATGGAGCTCTTCCTGCATTGCTTTAATCCAATAATCATCTTGGAGAGCTTCATCAACATTCTTTGGTTCGATTTGAGATACATAGCATGCAAATCCGCAAACCAATTGTCTCCGTGTTCTAACTCCTTCTTGTGGATCTCCAATTATGTTCGATTCAGGGTGATCCTTGGAGATGCGTAACGTTTGAGGTAGAGGAGTAGGCGGAGGTACACGAGATGATTCCTGCACATCAGATAAGCTTGAAGAACCGTTAGATGCATCAACATTATTATCGAAAGAATTGTTAGAAGAAGATGCATTAGCAGGTGTATCATCATCAAGAGAGATATCGAGGGTAGATTTTTCAGATTCAAAGTGAAAAGCTTCATCTACCTTAACATTTATCGATTCTACGATCGTCTTAGATTCTAAGTTAAAAACTCGATATGCTCTGCTGTTTGTAGAATAACCTAAGAAAATCCCTTCGTCACTTCGAGAGTCAAATTTTCCAAGATTCTCACGATCACGTAAAATAAAACACCGACTCCCAAAAATGCGAAAATATTTGATGTTAGGTTTTCTACAAAACCAAAGTTCATATGGTGTATTCAATGTCCCCGGGCGCAAATACACTCGATTGATAACATAAACAGCAGTGTTCACCGCTTCAGCCCAAAAATAGAACGGTAAGTTCCGGCTGTGAAGCATCACACGTGCCATTTCCTGTACGACCCTGTTTTTGCGCTCGACTACACCATTTTGTTGAGGTGTGTAAGGTGCGGAGAATTCATGTTTAATGCCATTAGAAGTGCAAAAATCAATGAATTTGGAATTTATGAATTCCCCACCTCTATCACTCCTAACTCGAGTAATCCTTTCATTCTTTTCTATCATAATACGATTGCAGATTTCGAGAAAAGAATCAAAGGTATCAGCTTTTTCTTTTAGAAAGGCTACCCAAGTATATCTAGAAAAGTCATCAACCAACAAGAAAATATACCATTTACCTCCCAGAGATGGTTGACGAGTTGGCCCCATTAAGTCCATATGCAAAAGTTCCAAAGGCCGTTTTGTACCTATGTGGTTCAAATTCTTGTGTGCAGTCCTAGACTGTTTTCCCTTTTGGCAACCGCCACACACAAGGTTTTGTTCAAAAGAAAGTTTCGGAACCCCCTTGACCACATCTTTATTTGAAATTCTAGCAAGTTCCTTAAAGTTTATGTGACCTAGCCTTTCATGCCAAAGTGTTTCATTTTTCAAAGATGCTAGGTTACATTTTTCAGAAATCTTAGAAGGAACTACATAACAATTGTTTTCTGATCTAACCCCCTTTAAAAAGAAAGCATGGTTCATGTCAGTTACAGTGCATTTATCAGATGAAAAATTAACTGAATAACCACTATCACACAGTTGACTTATGCTTATGAGGTTAGTCTTAAGGCCATGAACAAATAATACATTATCTAGAACCGGGCCATCTGGAATAGCTACCGTTCCCTTTCCAACAATTTTGGAAGACCGACCATCTCCGAAAACAACAAGTCCTCCGGAGTTTTTCTCAAATGTTTGAAAACAGTTTTTATCGCCGGTCATATGACGGGAACACCCGCTATCCAGGTACCAAGACGAACTATCATATGCATGCAAGGAAACATTGGTAGCAAGACAGGGAAAGATCTCACCTTTGCGCACCCAAACCTTTTTGGTATGCGTCGGTAATGGTCGTGAAGTTGATTTCCTAGGTGAGAGCGTCTTGCTTGAAGAATTGCTGCTCCTTGATGATGTCGTCTTGAGCGGTGTACTACCAAGGCTCTTTTCCGTCAATTTGATTGGAGTTGTTTTCCGAGGAATAGCCCTTTTGGTAGTCATTGCAAGATGTGCTTGAGGTGTGCGTTTGGCTCCAGTCTTGCAATTTCTTCTTATGTGCCCTGAAATGCCACAACGAAAACATACCTTGGTTCTTGTCGATTCCGAAGATGATGTAGTAGGTTCGTTGTCGTTGCTTGTCGTGAACACCGGTGTCGGAGGAGGAGATACCGACTGAGGCACAAATACTGTACCACTCGAACTTGGAATGTCTCCAGTTTGAGTGTATCCGAGGCCGAACTTGTTTCTTTGACCGAGACCAAGAAGTCTGTCCAACTTACTCCTTCCAGAAGAAAATCTCTGTAAGTCATCCTTTAGTTGGCGTATGGTCTCCGTCATTTCCAATTTTTCCTGTCGGCCTCGCCGTTGAGCTTCAAGAAGTAATTCGCTTTGTTCACCATATCTATATAACTCTTCTCGAAATGCTCATTGGACTCTTGAAGGGAAACATTTGTCTTAATCAGATTGTCCCTTTCCACTTCAAGATCGGTTGAGATAGAGGTTACTCTTTTTACTTCATCTTCAAGATCCTGTAATCTCTCTTTCAACCCCTTGTTTTGCTTAGCCAGTTTCTTTGAATCCCTCAAAAGTTATGGTAGGCTAAAACAAAATCTTCACCTTCCGAATCATCTGATTCATCGTCCGTTGCAATCTTTTCCACAGTGGAGTTGGACAGTGAGTCGGATGTACTTGCCATTAAGCACATGAAGGATGAAGATTTGGTGGACGCGTGGAAAGCTGTCGCGTTGTCTTCTTCATCACTTGACGATGACTCATTTGACGTGGAGTTGTCATCCCAAGTAACTGCTTGCATCGCTTTCTTCTTAGCCGGATTCTTGTTGGGACATTCCGTTGCTATGTGGCCGTAGCCTCGACATTTGAAACACTGAACTTGTCCCTCAGAACTTTTCTTATCCTTTGAGAAGTTCTCTTGGCTTCTTGACTTGTAGCTTGAATCCCTTGCCTTTCTTCGACTTTCCGAAGGATGGAGTTTTGCTTGAATTTCCCCTTCGAAAGTTGCGGCGAAACTTCCTTGTCAAGAGAGCGAGCTGCTTCTCAAAGTCCTCCATAGAAATGTTCTCGTCGTCGTCCGAGGAGGATGAATCCGCGTCTTCTTCTTTAGTTGATTTCAATGCGTAACCTGAAGACTTAGAAGAGGATGCCTTTCCAGAAGAATAGTTAGTAGGAAAAGTCATTTCATAAGTTTGTAAAGCACCTACTAATTCTTCTACACGCATTTCGTCCGGGTGTTTAATTGTTTCAATGGCTGCACCTTCGGGCGAAATCGTTCAGGAAGAGTTCTTAGAATTTTTCTTACAACTTTAAATTCTGGAATCTTCTCTCCCAAGTTAGCACATGAGTTCACGATGTCTTGCAATCGTGTGTAATAGTCAGTGAAGGATTCATTCTCTGCCATAGAGATAGAGTCAAACTTGCTCGTGAGCATTTGCAGTTTCTGAATCTTCACTAGGTTAGTTCCCTCATGCGTAACTTGAAGAACATCCCAGATTTCTTTCGCAGTCTCACATGCCGAGACGCGAGAGAACTCAGTTTGTGACAAAGCATTAAATAGAGCATTAATCCCTTTGCCATTGTAAGAAGATAAGTCTATCTCTTCCTTGGTCCATTTCGACCTAGGTTTTAAGGTGCGAACATCATCTAAAATTTCAGTTGGATTAGACCATCCTAATTCAATTGATTGCCACACCCTTTCGTCGATGGAAATTAAGAAAGCTTTCATCCGTACTTTCCAGTACGCATAATTAGTTCCATCAAAGAAAGGGGGTCGATTGATGTTTCCACCTTCAACCATTGTTTACAACCCTATTCCCGCTCTGATACCACTTGTTGGGTTTAGGTTAATAAGGATCTAATAGGGGAAAAAACACCTAGAGGGGGGTGAATAGGTGTAAACAATAAACACTCAAAAAATCATTGTGCGATAAAACCCAATGCGGAAAAATAAAAGAACACACAAGATTTTTACGTGGAAAAACTCCAAACCGGAGTAAAAAACCACGGGACCGATAACACGGCGAAATCCACTAGAGTTAACACACGTACAAGGTGATATAACGTACTCACAGACGACTCAACCTTTTACCATACGCCCCTAGTAGATCTTCTCCGCTCGCTCCACGACGCTTCTCGAATCCACGATCCGCGCCCAACGCTGAATCCACAGCGTCCAACGTCGAGTCCACGACGTCCGACCGAATCCACGGTCTTCACCCAATGGTACGCTTCGAATCCACGAACGCACCTCGCTCCGAATCCACGAGAGCGATAACACCTTGAATCCACAAGGCCACGCGAGTCCACGCGCCGATTTTGGGGTAAATCGTTGTTTGTTTGGGTGGTGATGATCCGCCGAATACTTAGATCAAGAGTAGATCGGAAATACCATCTAAGTATTCATTAGTTTGATTCAACTCAAGATGTGAGTATGAAAACCTAGAATCAAACTAATCAATATAGATGAAGAACCATTAAATAGATCTAATGATTTCCGTTCTTCTCTATATGTGGATCTAAGGCCGTATAAAATGATATATGAAAATGACGGCTCTTTTTCCGATGTGTGGATTGCCCTAGAAATGAAAAGGAGGGCTATTTATAGGTTAGAAACCCTAGGAAGAATATTCGGATCAAAAACAAACTTTTCTGGAAAGTTTTACCGACGGCGATCCGGATTGCATAAGCCACGATCCGGATCGCAGACGCACAGAATGCAGTTTCCAGAAAATCGCCTGTTCGGGATCCGGATCATAATCCACGATCCGGATCGTTCATACATTTTCACAAAACACCCCATTCGGGATCCGGATTGCCAAGCTATGATCCGGATTGCAGCAATGTGATGAACGAACACCTTTCGGGATCCGGATTGAAAGTCCACGATCCGGATCCTGAACATGTCCCATGTCCAGTTTTTGATGAATAAGCAATTAAAACCTCTTCCAGGTGTTTCTACACTATAAGAAGTATTCGGATCATCAAAATTATTTAGTTAAACGTACCTGATCCTTTTGAATTCTTCTTTCTTGAGATTGAGGTATATGATCCAAAGTTTCTTCATCTTCAATCTTCAAGACTTAATATTCACGAAATACGCCAACTCAAATTCCGTAACAACGTGGGGTGAAAGGAAGATCTTGAGGGCCTGACTTGCCTTAATAGAAGCCTAAGAAAAGGTCAAGGTCCCATTCGGCGACATTTGGTGACACGCTCAGAGCCGGCAAAGGAGTTATGCCGATAGGAGGCGGCGATACTTGGAGTTTCAATTGGGGATCATGGTTTTTTCTGAAAGTCTCGCAATCTCGAGGGATACGCCGATTTTGGAGTGCGCGGAAAGCTTCAGTCCACGATTTATTGGTCCGTTTGAGGTGTTAGAGCGCATTGGACCCGTGCTTATCGAGTTGCGCTAGCCGCCCGCCATCTAGCAGGCACTCATGATTATTTCACGTATCCGTCCTGAGGAAGTATGTATTTGACCCCTCGCATGTTTTTGGACTTCACTTCCTTGGAGTTGGACAATGATTTGAGCTATCAGGAGCGCCCGATGCGAATTCTTTTGCCAGAGAGACAAAAGAATTTTGGTGCAATCGGGTTATACATTTTGTGAAGGTCTTTTGATGGAAAGGCCTCCACATGATGAGCGAAGGTGTAACGCCCCGGAGGTTCTAAATGAGCGGAAAAAAACGTGTATCTTTTTTTTTTTTGTGAAATCAACCTCGCCTCCGGTGCGTGCCAGACCCGCCACATATCCAATTTCACTCCACTAACAAACGTAGTCTCCTTTGTATGTTACGAACGTTTCAAATACGACTCATACTTTAACCATGCTTCCCACGATGATACCAAAAGGAGAAGATCACAATTAATAAACACAACCACAAATTACTATAGCAAAAAAGAAGGATAAATCTACGGTTTTTTTGGAAAAACAGTGTCCACACGACACCCGGTTTTAGAAACGTGGTTTTTGCGCAAATCCCTTTTAGGCGGCAACAATAACTTGAAAGGAATAATCCACGGGTTCTGGAAAAGCCGTGCCCACACAGAACGATACTTAGTTTGAAAACGTTTTCGAAGTCATTTTTGTTATTGAAATTCATGCCGCATACAAGTATAAGATAACGCAATAAAGATGTCCATCACTAAGCTAGGACCTCAACCCAAACATCCACAATTTGTTTCAGTTTTCCACCAACAAAATAAATCACTAACCTACTAACCAAAAGCGAAAGAGGATAACCGAAAGTAAAATAAGACTTTTTACTGTCTCAAGCGGCTGAGGTCCTCTAAACGCAGTCTCACCATCGTCCCCGTTCCCACCCCTGTTCGAACCTGTCACAGTGGGGGGGAAGTCAGTGACAAATAAGTAGATGAAAACAGGTAATGCTATAAAAACTGTACAAACAAAACCGATACATAAGAGCATTCTACTTCCCCCTCATGACTCACCATATTCCCTGTCAAAATCATGCTGGGCACCTACCGTTATGAATCACCATATTCCTTTGTCAAAATCTGCTGGGCACCTACCCTAGAGCTACTCCGCTTGCCTCTTGGTGCTTTTAACCCCTCAACTGCCCAAGTTGCAGTCGCCTCACCGTGAGGAGTCCCCATCATCACACATTATGGGGTACACGGTTCAACGTCCATCTTTTCGAAAAAATACACCCTGTCCGGTGTGCCAGACCGCCGGTTGTGGCGTGTAAGCAATCATGAGCACTAAAATGCCGAACTCGGGATGTAATATAGGCACCGCGACCTTCGTCGCCACAGTTAGAAATAAAGAGAGCGGAATTCTCATGCAATGGGGTTAGACAGTTCACAAAATATTACCTCCACTTTATTTTCACAAGTTACGACAGGAACGACCATTATACCCTTGGAATATAATAAAGTACCCATTTCAAACCGCGTCGACCGGAACTCCGAAAATCGACCCGTACCTTCGGATGACACCCGAACCTAAAAGAAAGTCCCCAAACATGGGCATAACAGGTAAGATACGAACTCTCATAAGGAAAAACACGACTTTCCGGAAAGCGCAAACAAAAGGACTAACGACTTACGCGATGGCGGGGGTGGCGGGAAGCGGCCCCCGCGGCGGCACTGCCGGGCCTTGTATGGTGCAAGCCGCACGGGCGCCAGCCCCACGCGGCGCATGCGGCGGCCTCCGCGCGGGCTCCAGCCCCCGCGTGGTGCGCATGCGGCGCGGCCGTGTGGGCACCAGCCCCGTGCGGTGCATGCGGCGGCCGCGGTGGACTCCAGCCCCACGCGGTGCAAAAATTGCGCCGGCCGAGCGGGCCCAGCCCCACACGCGGCGCTGCGGCGGTCGTCCGCGCGGGCACAGCCCCACGCGGCACGCCGCGCCGCCGCGTGCGGTGCGGCCGCGCGGGCGCCTGCCCTGCGCGGCGCCGCACGCGATGTGGCCGCGCGGGCATCCCTGCCTGGCGCGGCGCCTGCGCTGCCACGTGCTTGTGCGGCAGCGCAGGTCCCTGCCCCCCGCGCGGCGCCGCACAAGGTGCGGCCGCGCGGGCGCATGCCCCGCTTCCGCGCCGCAAAACGCAAAGTGTGGCCCGGCACGGGCACCTGCCCGCGAGGGCGGGCACTTCGCGCGTGCTGTGCGGCAGTGCGGCGATGCCCTAGGGTTTTTTTCCGCGGCATCGATGACGTTAAGAGCAAACAAGAACCGGCGAAAGTGTAGGGCCCCTGAACCCCATGCACCTTTTTCTCGTAAACCCACTGTTGCGCCAACACCTGTTGATGGTGTATCCTGGCCCATAGTGGGCATCAAAGGATGCCACAGATGGACCCTGTGAGCTTTGGTTAGCTGTATTGGCCTTCGGCTGCTTTTGTCGAATTTTAGAAAGGATTTAGGCCAAACGGAGGGTGGATTTGGATTCAGCATGGAAAAAACGCTTGAAAACAGCTTTTTGTTTGCTAAATTCTGAGTCCGGATGCCAAAAACGGACTCCCGGAAAATTTACTGGATTTTCTGGTGCATGGGGGAGCCGTGGACCGGCGGGGGTGCCACGTGGCGCGACCTGATTGGTCGGCGCACGCGGCTGGGGTCCACGGAACGGCCTTGGAGTGGGCCGGGGTGCACCGCGGGGCGCGCGTGGACCGGCGGGTGTCCCCACGTGGCAGCGCCCTGATTGGGCGGCTCAATGTGCGCTCGGTTTGCGGGAGCGCGCGGGGAGGCGTGGACCGGGGGGCGGCGCCACGCAGCGCGCGGGGCAGGTGTCTGGGGGCAGCCGCCGTACCGCGGGGCAGGTGCCGTACGCGGGGCAGGTGAGGGGCGTCAGGTGGCAGTGCCCACGTGGCGGCCCACATGATTCGCGGGCGCAACCACCGCGTTTTGGAAGCGGGCAGGGACACATGGCGGGCGCTGGCGGGGCTTGCATTGGGCCTGTCGCCTGTTTTCGGGCGACACGGTGGGCCGGGCTCCGAGGGCCCGGGTCGGACGAAGTCGGGATCCCGTCCGACGGCGCGAATTGGGCTGGGCCGCACTGTGCGCGCCCGAAAGTTTTGGGCCGGGCCGCACTGTGTGCGCCGAAAATTTTCGGGCGCCCGAAAGTGGGACACGTTGGGAATTTTCCCAAATGATTTCTTCAGCCTATAAATACCCAGCCCCGAGCCCTCTTCTTTGGCTTTTTTCTCTCAACCTGTCCGCATCTTCTGCCTGAGGCACCTTAAGGAGATTTGTTCACCTTTTAATCCTTGATCTTCCTGCCAAGTTCTAGGATTTTAGGAGCGCGCATCCCGAGGTTCTCTATTTTACGGCGCGACGCGAGTGGTGGTTCCTATGTTTTCTTTCCTTCGGCCGCAGCAGCAGTGTTTTAGCTCCCTGGGCTAGCCCAAGGTCCTTTTTCAGTGATTCTTGCGCCGGCTGACTCCTAACAGGTAGGGCTTCAACTTTTATTTTGATCGTACTTTTCTGTTTCGAGGTTTTGGCATGGATCCCGAGGCATTAATGTGACACCTTTTTCTGTGATGATTGTTGGACAGCACTGTGGTATTTTGGCCATATCTTCGCGCAACGGGCGTCATACGGGAACGAGCTTATACAACTTTTCATCTACGGATCGCAATGAACGCGCCTTGTAGTTTTCTTGGAATTTTCTGAGTTTTATTTCGAGGTGAAAATTACTGTTTTTCTCAGTGGTACAGTGTGCAGTTTTTCTTCACAGTTTGTTGTTTGGATTGCCCCCTTGCCGATTTATATCTTGACCTTACCGAACTCAGATTTGGGCGTGAAGCTACCGTTACGAAGCTATCGACGCGAGGATCGCCGTGATATTTTTCTAAGAATTTTCTGGGCACTTTCTGCAGGTGATAATTTAACAGTTTTTGGATAGATGTTGTATGTGATTATAAGATCAATATTTGGGAGCCTAAAGTGTATTTTTTTTACTTTGTATTGTGCCAGGAGTGTTACGGGTGTGCTGAAATTGTTGTAGAGCAAGGAATTAGAGTTTTTGGTATTTTCATCTGTACGGATCCGGACAGTTCGCACTTTAGGTTGGTGGTTGTTGTACTCCTCTCCTTTGGTATGCCCACTAGGAA